>CM031859.1:28254015-28339987 GCA_018697195.1 Certhia americana
GCCAAAGCTATTCTAGGTTTATAAAGTTGATACTGTGAACACTTGTAAAGCAATGCTGTTTCTCATTGAACAGTGAACTCCTGTTTACACTTGTGTGTAATATGCTTGCACCTTATATATAAAATGTGCAGGTAGGATGTGTCGTGGTTTGCTCTGCTGTTACAAATCGTGCCGCCTGTGTCACTATGGCTGTTTTACAGCACATGGAATCACTGGTTAAAGAAATTTCCTTCTCTACACAGTACTTTGCTTTCATCTGAGTGACTGACTTTGCTTCTGAAGGGGAGCTTTTCTTATCCTACCCACGTTTAATGTTCTGTTGAGGCTCAGAATGTATTTGCAGAGGAGTACTAAATTGAATAGATTTTATAATATGTGTTTAAAAAATTGTGTCAGTATCTGTTGAAATGCATATGCTAGTGTGTCTAACTTAATACTACTGTTAGAAATTAAATTTGCTAAGGCCATAAGACCACAGTCCTTGCTCTGATTTACAGTACCAGATTTTAATTTTAGTTTCACCTCTATGATCCCTATCAAATGAGTACCTCGGTCAAATGTACTGACCAAAAGTAATCTGACCTTAATGTAGTATTGAACCCAAAACATACTGAGTTCTGTAAAAGATTTACATTAACTGCGCTTGGAACTGGAATGTGTCCTTAATGGTAAATTCACAGTCACCGTAGATAGAGATGATGTCAAAATCTAGTGCAATATCCAAATGTCTTCAGAAATATTTCAAAATGTGTTTTCTTCCTATATTTTGATGCTCATCTTGACATCATGTGTTTGAAGGAAAACCTGTATGATATGCCATAAGTTATCATTTTTATAGTAAAATGCTTCTTTGCATTCTATAAAAATCCTGTTGTTTCATGAGGGTCAAATACTCTTCTAAATATACATCTATGAATCTAAATATACACATATATGCATTTAAGTCTGTTATACAAGGCATAGTGATTGCTGCAGAAAGATTGCATATTTGTATATCAAGAATGGGCTTCTTATCTTCTCTATGTACATTTGGGAGACATAGAAGAATCCAGTGAAATAATTTTATTAATCTTTGAAGTCCTCATTATGGAACAAGTGAGAATTAATGAAGGAGCAAGAGGCTGGTAGCAGTTTTCATGTGGAGAAACAGAGTGACATTTCAAGTACTAGTCTCTAATCTTTAGCTATCAGTTTTAAGTGATCATATCCATGCTAGTAAGGCTTGACTGACACTGTGTTTCAGGCATTCCATGTTGTTGTCAAGTTTAGAACTAAACAAAAGCTTGTTTCCTTGTCTCTACCAAACAGTGTTGTCTTAGTTACTACTCTGGTTGGCAGTCTGAGAATCATAAAAATTTAGCTTACAAGAAAACAAGGTAGTTTTACAAGGTCCTGAGTAATACACATACTTTCTTTTAAAAGAAAACAAAACTCACAGAAGTAATTGTTACAGAAAGACCAAAGTAGTGATCCTTATTCCCTTATAGAAACTGAGTTGGTACTACTGTTCAGGAATGGAGAATCAACCTTAAATGTAGAGGAAAAGTTCAAGTTTAAGGACTAAAACCTTAAAACAGCATTATAATTCACACTGGCAAAAAAAGAAGGTGAAAAAAGAACAGGCTTCTTGATGATTATGTTCTGATGGGGAGAGCAACTTTGTGTAGCTTTAGAGTGGAGGACATGCGTAGTTATTTTCACTTGAGACAATACTAACTAAATAATAGCAACCCGAGGGCATGCAGACTTCAAAAAATTATTGCAGTTAAGACTGTAGGCTTCTGTACTTTTTAGGCAATGGGATTTTTATTTTTAGTACAGTCATATCCAAGGAAGAGATAATTGTATTTATTTCCTTTGCAACTCTGTCAGCAGTATTTCTTCGAATGCAAGATTGGGATGCTGTTGTATTGAAAGATCTTGAGATGTTTCAATATTGAAAATTAGTCCTTTATATGCGTGTCTGTGTATGTTTTCAAGATATCACAATTTAATAGTAATTTCCCTAACTTATGCTTCTAAAGAAGTGGTTTTGATTTTTCTTCTATTAACGGATGATTTTATAAAAGGACATAATCCTATGAAGATGCTTTGGCTCAGTGACTAAAGCAGTGAAATTATAAGCCATGGTAAGGACAATGGTGTATTCTCAATATGTCATTCTGCGCTGGGCTGTAAGAGATTTGCATCACTGGTTTTTTTATTTGCATCATGTTTGAGTGGAACCGTGCAATTGTTAAGAGGATGGGGATTCTGCACTGACTTTGCTTTTTTTGCTGATTGTATATCAACTTAGTGATGCAGTTGCATGGTTTTAAAATTATACTTTCATATAAAGGATACATATGTGATCTTTACTCAGTCTGTCCTTGCAGCTATCAAACATCCCAGGAATTCTTGCTTGAATAATATTTGAGGGTGGGTTTCTACACTTTTGCATAGTGGTTGATCATTGTATTGATCAAGAAAGTGAATACACCACAAGAAAGTGAATACACAGCAGATAGTAGGGATTATGTTATTACTCTAGCAAGTAAATAACAGAAGGAAATAGTACTGTTAAAATTTATGAGCCAGCAATATAAATGTGCAATGGTTGTAGTATAGCAACAATCATTCAGGGCTAATTCATGCAAAACAAGTCTTAATCCTTCTATCTGCCTCTATTTGTGCCTTCACAGCATGGTTTCTTTTTCATAACTTTGACAATGTAGTTTTGTATTTCAAAAGTCACATAATGAGAGTAAGGTCTGTGATAATAGCAGTCTGTTTCCATGTAAAGTGCACCTGTAAACCTGACTGAAGCAGTGTGGTTGTGTGTGTTTCAGTGGCATCTGAAGTAGGGCTCATGTGGTGACACCAAGCAAAGCAAACACGCGCCCAGCATTAGGTGTTGCTGTACCTTAGTTCGTGTTGGAAAAAGCTTTGTACAGCACTTGTATGGAAGGTGAGGTGCACGTGTGTGTGTGCTGTTACATGAGGGAAAAGAGGACTCTGCTGGGACTGAATGGGGATTTCATGTATAAAGTTCATGTGTGTGATATTTATACAAAGGTACTCCTATCACAGAGGAACAAAGTGTTTTGATGTCCAGTAGTTTTTTCTTTTAACAAATAAGAATTGGAATTTCATACAGAAAATCAGTATGTTGTAAAATAATACATTGAGATGCAAGTATCTTTTTATATTTAACCAACTTAAGATCCCAAAAGAAAAAGAAGTGCTAGTGGAAACAGTTCCGTGTTTGAGTACTTGATCATTGAAATGTTGTTGCACTGAGAGTATGGTTGTGATAATGGTAACGCGTCAAACCCTTTCAGTCAAAAATCTTTTTCAAATCTATCAGTACAAAAATTGAGTGGCAGAAGAAAAAGTCCTTTCAGCTTTAGGTTTCAGTCTATCCGTGTTGTTTGTTTTGTCTCCATACTTCTGGCTTTATTTTTAAATTATTAGGTGGCACTGCATATTTTGAGGCAGCTTGTGGAATCTTTACTCATGCTGGAGAGTGTTTTTCTTAGCACTGCTAACTTCTGCAAATGAGTTCAAGCCTCATAATCTTTTATGTTTTCCTTAAAAATGGATTTTTAATAGCCCGGAGGTTATTGAGTATTATAGATTTAAGTTAATAGAAAATAAATTTCTAACACTCATTATTGTAGAAGAGGCTTTGAATAATGCTGTGTAGGTCAGAAGTAAGAGTGATATTTAAAACAAGATTTTTATGCCATTCATAAATTTAGATATGATGATACTCTAGCAGAATACTTAAAGACTCCACAATCTGGTTCTCTGTAACATCATTGTTCCTGTTAATTTTAAAGAAAAAGTCATAGGCTTTATTATTTGTCATGGTTTATCACTTTAATTTTCTACATTACTTTTACATATGCTGGTGTACTGCCTACTGTACATGCCATTGTCACATGTAACACATTTCTTTATCTAACTTTAAATTTGCTGATTTCTTTTTCTGTTTCCATCATTCCGTGCATTTAATTCATTGAAGAGCAAGAGAATTTTAACTCTCCCACAAAAGGTAAATATTTATGTAATTTTTTTACAAATGTTTGGCAACTGTTGATACTGGCTTTTCCTTCGTTATACTCCATGTCACTATATAGGTTTTAGTTAACAGTGTTATAATGCAAAAAGGTTGTTTCTCAAATATCTCTATGCTATCTGATGCCCCTCTTTAGAATCTGAAAATGGTTTCTCTTGTGATTTCTCATGCTTCTATTGAAATGCAATATACTGGATTTAACCAAGGTAATCATGATATTTTACATGGCTCAGAAGGTATTTAATTGAGTTGAAGTTCACACAAAGACTTAAGATTAGGAACTGTACTTGAGTTCTGCACAGCACATGCTTCTAGTGATGCAGCCATGGTCCTTGGCAGCTATGAAGGATGTTTCCTAGGTGTGAGCTTAGGAATACTTAGAGGTGATGATGGTCAGAAACTATTTTTTGTATGCAGAGAGATTCTGAAGAATGAGCTGTGTTCTATTTGCATCTCAGTCCCATGTCAGAATATTACCCCCATTGCAGGGCAGGTTTTAGGGGCAGACGTACAATGCTCACCTCCTATGAATTTATGCCTGTGCATGTTTAAGGCTGTCCCACAAAGTGAAAACGGTAGTCTATTTTGTGTAGTCTATTATGTCTCTGTCAAAGCCACATTGGACATAAGTCCTACTTTTTTTTCTTTTATCTGAAAGTAAAAATTATTTCAAAGTCCAAATGAAACTTGTACAGAAAAACTTCTTAAAATATTTTTAAAAGATTTAAAATTCACCCCACCCTTTCAAAGTTAAAATCAAAATACTATGCTACATAAACATTACTAGCACTGATTAACCTATTTTAACCTTTATTCCTGAGTCCTGCTCATCTTGGGAAATTCTGGTCTGAACACAGGCTTGGGTGGGTCAAAGCCAAACTGTGAGTTCAACTTGAATCAAAGTATTTCCTGCAACTGCTTTACTTTCTGGAGGGATGAATGCTTAGGTTAAAATAAAGCAACTTCTCCTCTAAGTATGAACTCCAACACCCATGTCAAACATACACAAGTATGTTTTCATGATAATGTTAAAAAGAGATGAAAAAAAATGTAACTTAGGTGTTAGCAATTGTATGGTTTTTTTGCAGTGTTTAGAATATGCTATGAAATGTCTAAGAAAGCGCTGAGTGGTTGATTTTACAAATTATTTCTGTCTCAGTATTTATATTTCTCTCAAACAGGACAGTACAAATCAATCTTACCTGTTTTTTCATTATGCCTCTGTCAAGATTTGGGCTGCAGTGGATGTTTTTTTATTTAAAACAATGGACTTTTATGCAGACAAACTAGACTATCTCTAACAGGTTTGTAAAAGAGCTTGTTTCCACAAGATTTGGATGGATTTTTACCAGTACTTGGGCATGTGTAGAAGGTGATGGGATATTTACATGCACAGATTCCTCTGGCTCAAGGGACCTGATGGCAGATGAAACCCAGGAGCTAAAAAGAGCTGAGCAAAAGAAGAGCAGCAGGAAGAGTGAAGTGCTGACCCATCTGGGGGACCATAGATATCTTAATTTGAGCTGATTTACACTAGTAGCCCACACTAACTTCTTACAAGAGCTAAAAAGAATAGACAGAAGGTGAATTAGAGATGAGGATGGGGGAGTTGCAGGATGTTTTGTAAAAGGAGACATAAACATGAGGGAAAGCATTTACTACAGAAGTGAACAGCACTGACCATATGAGTCTGCAGCAAAGCAAACATCTGTTCCATGTAAACAATGGAAAACGTTGCAATGAAGTTTTCAGCAGATTATGAAAATGCTGAGTTTTTTTGCTGCCAAAATCAGTTATTTTGTTGCTGTTATTTTCGATTTTTTTTTTCTCAAACTTTAAGAGGTCTGTGTTTGTTTTCTTGTTATTTCCTTTTACATAGAAGCTTCTCTGTGGATCACCCCTGAAGCTCTTTGAGAAAGAACTGTATGTTGCATCATCCAGTTTAGCTTTCTATATTGGCATATCTTCCTTCTGGAGTGAGTTGTTAAACTCAGGATGGCCACCATGCCTCTATGTGTATTGAGAGATCCAAGCTCATCTCCCGGCTTGGAAATCTATGTGCCTTGGTCACGCCTTAATTATGACTGGGAGGAGGTCCAGAGAACTTTCAGCTCACATGGAAAGGAAATCCATGCACACAAGCTTGAAGTAGCTACAGCAGGTTCTGGTCAGGCATAGCAGGGTTCAGAGCTATCTCACTCAGTACCTGCATGTTGTCATTATTTTTTGAAGTTGTTTAATCAAATAAGTCATAGCAACTTCTTCATCTTGGCAACAAATTGATTTTTCAGTGATACTTACCTTATATTTCTAAACATCTGCTCATGATTTTGTGTGCTTTTTAAATTTAATGGTAGAGTTTACTGTAAATTTTTAAAGCCATGAAACCTATTGCAAAGATATTCTGTGTGCATATTGCAAAACTCATCTGGAAGGATCAAGAGAAATGAACTAGAGACTCTCTGTATTATTTCTGGAATGGATCATCCTGGTCCAACACCAGTGTGACTTTCCTTTTCTGTGCCACACAACCATCTCTGCACTAGAGGATTCTCCCATCCAGATCTTGTTGCTGCTTTATTTCCCTGCCTTTGTTATGGACATAAGTTCTGCCTAGTTTCTTCCTCAGATGCCACTTCTCAAACCAGATTTTTTTTTATTATTTCATATATAATTCCTCAAACCAGGTAGTCTTTTTCCCCTGATTCACATCCACAGAGCATCTAAGTTGCTCAGACAGATGAATCTCCTAGCGTTTGCTGTGTAGAAAGTCTGTGTACATGCTTCTAGACTGCACTACAGCTGTAGCTGTTTGTCACTGTTCAACTTTTCTTCTTAATATGAAGACTGATACTGAAGAATAGGTCAGACATCTCTTGTCTTCTGGAATAAGTGCAGTTCTCTGTTCCCCTGCCTGAACCTGTTTGATTTGCCCCAGAAACACTGTTATTATGAGACGAGTTTATGAGATAAATTTTCACTTCAACTTACTTTTCAGTACTTTGTTATGTAAGAAATCTTTGTGTCATTTTAGGCTTCTAGGCTTTTTCTCTTAAAGTTTGCATCATAAAGGATGGATGTGTGATATATTCTGGAAAGAGGTACAGCTATCTGAAATCTTCATTCCAATTTTTTCCTGTTATGTAGCTTACCCTGACATTTAACAGTGCAGTTAAGACTTGGAGGTTTTCCAGATCATACTGTTTACCTGCACCTCATCTTTCTGTCTTGACTACCTTGAACAGAAATATGAAGTTCCTCAAGAGAAAATTCTGTTTGTTGCAGACTTCATCAGTACAGAAGATGGTATGGCCTAAGACATCCTTAGGTTTTCTGCCATCTAGAAAAGCACAGTATGATTATCTGTTTGAATCACAGACTGCGTAAAAAAACCCCAGTCATTCTGGCATTAAGCCCACATTTGGCTTTGAACAGGAATGTCCTTTAGAAAGGTATTTTCACTTAATGACTGCAAGGGATGGAAATTTGTTCCTGGGCTTAATCATCTGACTTTTATATCTGATTACTTATTTGACTACCTACCCTTTTTTGAAATGTAAAAGGGGATTCTTATTAGATGTTATTTATTGACAAAATACACTGTTTTCCAAAATTTTCAGAATGTAGAGTCTCTTTGATGAAGTTGCAATAAGAAGGAGGTGAATATGTAAAGAGTTAGAGCTCAAGAATAAAAAAAGTAGAACTAGAAAGGCAGCTACAGCATTTTTGCTGTTCCTTGCTAGTTCATTATTGCTGCCTGTGATACAATCCTTATTTAAATGATCCCACATAAGTTTCATACATTATACTGTCAGCCTAACAGAATAGATGGGTGTTTAAGGCATCATGTCATTTGAGAATTTTGCATATAGTATAAAGTTTAGACCCCCTTTTAAAACTTAAAGGGAGAACTTTAGACCTTAAAATTACTTCTGTTTCTTTTGCACTGGCCACTACTATTATTGCTGCTTTTGCAGCTCTCAGTGATTGTCATAGGGTTGGTCTGTTGTTGATGCTAATGCAATTTCAACTTCTTTTAAAGTCATATTTCTTGAATTGTTAGATTCATATTCTGTGGATAACAAACATACGCCATATGACACAGTCCAGAAAAGTTTTATTAAAGAAAAAAAGGAAAACTTTATCCGCTCTACTACGTCTGATGTATTAGTATAGTAGATTGATTATTGTTGTGTTATTTTGTACATCAATGGAAGCATGAATCTGAACATTTAGGATTTCAGCCAGTTCTAACTTCTCCCTCAGTTAAACAGCATTTAGGGGTTGAAACATGCCTAAAGTAGTTTTCTAAGGATAGTAATGAAAATGAGGGCTGTCTACTAGTTAGTGGCACCAGATGTAACTCTATAAATCTTAACATAATTGTCACATATTAAAAGGAATTCAACTAGCATGTAAAATCTTAGTTAACAGGTAAAGTCTTAGAAAAATTGACTACCTCCTTTAAGAAAAAACAACTGTTAGTGTGTCCTAATTTTCTTTGTGGGTAGATTGCAGGCTGAAAATAAGATCTGTAGCTATTTCCTTTAGTTTATTCAATGCCTCTTTTCAGTAGTGTCTTATAGAATTGGATATTTTAGACCACCCCCAGTTTTATTGCTGAGTATGATGCTATTTGTTATGGAATGGTCTCTCTGGTCAGTTGGGGTCACCTGTCCCACCTTTTTTTTCTCACAGCCTACTTGGGGGCAGGGGGCAGCCAGGACAGGGCAGGGGGCTGCAGCATGAGGAACAGAGAAGGCCTTGCTGCTCAGCAATTGCTAAAACACTGGTGTGTTATCAACACTTAGTCACAACTAGAAGAACAGGCTGCTGTGAAGAAAACTGCCTCCATCCCAGCCAGACCCAGTACACCTGGGATTAGAGGAGTCAGATGGGTTTATAAATAGATTAATGGAATTGAAATATAACATTTTGATTCCATTCACATGTATGTCTTTTCTCTCCTGCATGGCTTGATTGTTTATGTACATCATTGTTGTGAACCTTCGTGTGGTTTATTAGTAGTAAGCTTTGGCTATAAAGTTGCACCCTTTATTTAAGCAGTCTGATCAATGAGTTCTCTTCTCGCAATTACTTTTACACTGATCTATCTCACTTCTGAATCATCAGCCCTTGAAGAGATGAGAGTTGCAGCTCTTTGAAGTGTGACTTCTGACACCAGAGAATAACATATTGACACAACTGATATTGATTGTAGTTGTACCACTATTTTGAGACACCTATGTAAATCTTTGTTTTTTTTAATTCTAGAGCCACTCTGGAGTTTAAAGGTCTTGGGAGTACAGTGCTTTGATCTGTAAATTACATTGTAGTTCTAGCTCTCAAGACCTCTAGGAAAAGCAGTCTTTAAATAGTGATGTCCTAAAAGAAAGTAGATCCATATTTTTTCTAGGAGGCAGGCAAAGTACTTTTTATGTCAAGCTTTTGCTACCTGTAGTAACTAGCCATGTTCCAAGGAAGCAATGTGATCATATGGTGTTGTTACCTCTGGTTGTTACAGTTTTGCTAATGTGCTTTTGCTCCCATGTTACACTTTTTTTTCCACTTCTCATGATTGACATGTAAAGGTTTTACCGAGCCACTGCTCAGGCAGATAAAATTTTCCATCACAGAACTGAGCTACGTTCAGGATATGCTCAGATGTACATGGTAAACAAAGCTGGAAAGAACACAGTTGGATTTCCTAGAGTAGTTTCATGAAACTACATGCTTAGAAATAAATTCACAGCTAATTGGTGCTAAATTACATTGTACTTCATGCACAAAATAAAATTTCTCCATTAGAGAATTCAGATTTACTTCAGAGTCCTCATTAATTTTTCTCATGTTCTTTGATATAGTCATATATATAAAGGAAAGCCAGAACATCAGTGTGTTCAGCTTAAGGATTTAAACATAACAAAAATCAGGAATTTACAAAGTTAAGGTTGAATATTTATACAGTCTTGACTGAAGTAAAAACCTCTGAAATAGCATTTCACTACATAATAGAATATTATAATATATTCACTATATAATAGAATATCTTTCCCAGGAATCATAGGTAATACAGGGTAGCATACATTATTTAGTAAAATGTACAGCTAACAGGCTGAAGGACCTAAAATTCACACAATGAATGGGTTATGTTTAGAGTAACTCTAATCTGTGCACCATACACATGTAGGGCTAAATTTTTAAAGGGGTCTCATTTTTCACTCTGATTTCATATCCTCAGTCTATTTCATGAATGTATGATAGGATTAAGATACCCATTTTTTTACTTCAGACCCTAATTGATCTATCTTAATCCTTTCATATCTGTCCTTAAAATAAGAGGCCATCTTTAAAAATTTCACCTAAAGTGCTCAATTTTGCCTTCAGATACCTCCATGCAACTTCCATTGAAGTAATTGGAGCTGTGCCTGCATATCTGATGGTGGAACTGGACTCATTGCAATTAAGGTACACATTTACTGACATAATTAGTCATCTCGAATAATTGCTGGGCCCAGTGTGACATTCTGCATGTGCAGAATTTACTAGATTGGACTCTGCATATGGGAGATTGAAAATAATGATAACTTTATTTCATACCTTAAATTTCTAGTTGTAGCAGAATTTTAATGTAGTTTGTTGTACTTAAATTTCTTATTTTAAAATAAGAAATGTGGAAAGAATTCACAATGATGCTTTTGTATATATTTTCATACCCAACCAGCACACAGACATTCTATAATTTCCATGAGCATGTTAGAAATGGTATGTGCAGGCACAATTGTGATTTGTGCAGTAGCTTATAGTTAAAAATATCCAATCCTGAGTGTACTGCTTTTCTTTTTTTCTTTCTTTCGTTTTTTTTTTTTTTTGGACTTTGTATCTTTGTGCTGGCAAAGCACAGACAAAAAAAAAAATCTGTAAATAATGCCACAGTGAACTAAGAGCATAAAAGCCACACATGAGTACTTTAGTACCTCTTAATTAAAAATACATAGAGTACTTATTTTCCAGTAATTTAAAATTCTTTGGGTTTTGTGATTGCAAATTAATTACATGCAGCTTTAATATAGGTGTCTCTCTCCTGTCACTGATCTGGGGAGGGGCTCTTTGACTTATAAAAGTAGTTGTTTTGTAGAGAGTAATATAAATCCATAGTTGGCAAAAAAGCAGAATATTTTGTGGAGGTTGCCTCAAATAAAATTAAATTTGTGACACATAAATATTCCAATTAAAAGAAGTTTTTGTGAGATGCTACAACCTGTTAAACCACAATGAATGCGGTGAATACTAATGTGATTTAGAGTAGTTACTGATAAATATTTGGGTCTAGTTCTAGAACTGTTAAAAAGTGCCAGATTTCATGATATTGATATTACCTGTATTGCTTTGAATTTAAAATGCTACAAAGTTTAAGAAGAGTAGAATATATAGATCCTGCTGAAATTTATTCACTACTACAAAGGTTAAGTTACTTGGAGGAAGCCTTGGCCCAGGGACTTTTACACCACTCTCTCTTTTAGTGCAAGGTTGTCTGCCTGTGGCAGGCACAGCCAACATTAGTTGCCATAACTTGTTCAAGTTCAACAAGATGCTCCTTATGGCACCACAACTCCTTGAAGGTGCAAGATTTCTGTTTTTAAAGAAACACTGCCATATGGAAGTGGAAAACGTGAGAACAAATAGTTATTTGAAATAAAGGTGATTATTAGAGAGCAAAGTAGTGATTTTTAAGGAGGTCTTGTTAAAAAACCCCAAACTACTAGAAAATGACTGTGGTTTTGATATAACTGGTTGAATGGAGAAATTATTCCTCTCAAATAGTCTTAGCTATGTTAAACTGCTATGTTTCAAAAGTAGTAGGAGGAGTTAATTACTTTAAAAATAAATCTTAATATTTGTTCCATGCGTTAATTCTTAGAGTGCTACTGTAATATTTTCTACATTTAAACAAATACATGCTTAGATGATCATGGATTTACATCCCCTGCATCCAGAATATTTAAGAGGTTTATAATACAGCCTGCCACCTAAATTTTTTCACTCTTTTCATATCTGTTGCACCAGCTTAATTTTGTGTAAAAATTGGGATGTCTTCCCATTTTCAGGAAAAGACTCTCGCAATGAAAGTGATTTCTTGACATTAGTGTTCCTTTGTTCTGTGCTTACACCCTGCTTGTTCTACATGTTTGTACATTTCTTTGTTTTGTTGAAACGGAAATAAGCTAAAATTGTTGCTAAACCGTTTGTTTTTTCCAAAATTTTTTCTCTTATTTTTAATTGATTTTCATTGTGTGTTTTTGCAGCAAGCTTAGTAGTGGAGGAACGAACGAGACAGATGAAAATGAAAGTGCACCGTTATAATCAGACATCAGGGTCTGGTTCTAGCCAAGAACATGAGCGTGAGCAATATACCAAGGTAAAGTCAGTAGTCTTGGAATGATTCTTTGGCTTGAAAATTGAAGACATAAACTTGTTTATTTAAAATATAATATAACCTTCAAGAACACTGTATTTTAAAGCCTGACAGAAATGTCTTCAAGTAATAGCTTTTTTAGCATCATTTTTGCCCCCATCTGATGTGCATTAGAGTTAGTCTTTGGCATCAACTAAAATGAATCTGTAAAAACCAAAACACTTTAATTCAGGAAAGAAAGATTCGTTCTTTCTTAAAAGAGACCTTAAAAAGAGATCTTAAAAAGAGACATCACATCTAGCTTAGGAGGTCCTCAGACTTCCAATCTCTGGAGTTTGGAAAAGCAGGCCATGAACAAATAGGTTGTCCCTTGTTGCTGTCTGATGTGTGGAGAGCTAGACAGAATTAGGTCCAATCCCATGCAGAAGTTCTCATATTTGCATCATATTTTTGCATCCCAATAATGTCAGAGAGAAAGTATTTCCTTTCTTGAAGTACCTACTGATTACTTTGATTTCCTTTTCTAATAAAAGTGTTAAAAGTGTAAAGAGTTTCTGTGATAATGGAATATATTGAAATTTTGTTAACAAAGTTGTATAGATAGAGTTTGTTTTCTTGATAAGGCTAAAATGATAGCCTGTATAGTTATATCTATTCTGAGCAAACTGATGAAAATGTCTTGCATATCTGCACTGCTGTGTACAATTCAAGCTGTGAGGAGCTGGATGCTCCTGGAGATACAGGGTAAAATAACGTATAAGTCAGGTACTCATCTAAAACAAAATCACAGATTTACTTAGGAATGGTTAAATAGCAAATTTGGCAGCTAACTTATAAAATCTAACAGCTTTGAAAGATTGGTTCAAGATCTTGTGTCAGTTAAATATGCAGTTGAATATGCTTCTCTTTAATAACAACTTAAATGAACATTTCTCAAAAGGAAGAGAAATCAGGGAAGCAATGCTTTAGGTCCTGAATGCCCAAATTGTGAGATATCAGTGCTATTAAAAAAACTCAACAGCTGGGCTGGAAATTTCAGATGAGATCCTTTATCAGAAGCAAGAGTTTGTTTAACTAGAACAGCTCATTTGCTACTGGGTTTGTTGTTACCTTCAAAAGAGGTCCACTCAGGGCAAGAGGGTGAGATGCAGTGTCTCCGTGGAACTTCCCAACCACTTAGCATGTTAGAAAAAGTAGTCATAATAGGATTGATAAAATTTTCATGAGAGTAATATGCAATCTGAGGACTTTTGCCAGGATGACCAGAGACTTTTGTTCAGAATCAAAGGCCAGGTTTTTGAGTTTTGTTAGATGTGCTTACAGATTGATTGAAATGTGTTTATTCATCACTCTGAAATGTATTTTTTAATTCTAACTCTGTAATATTTATGATAAGCATAATTTTTGGCCTGACAATATGTTTCTTATTTGATCAGTATAGATCAAATATATGGTTAAATAGTTGTTAGAAAGCATCAACCTGCAATGTTACAAATTTCTCTTATCCTTAGAACCTTGAGTTTTCTCGGATCTTCTTTTGGTTTTAAATGCATGTGGAAATCAAAACTGAAATCATGATTAGTACTAAATCAAAAGAACACTGAAATTATTTTATTGAGAATTTTTTCTAAAAGTATTAGGAAAATTTTGAAGAAGCAAATTCTCTGTCAGTCATTACAGAGAAATATTTTTTGAGTACCTTGTGTTCTGACAGGCATGTACTTTTTTCCATTCTAAAACAGTAGTAATAAGAATTGCCCTGGACTTTAAATCTTAAACTATGAATGTATTTTCTAAGTAATAATATTGGAGTCTTAGAAAAGGCGGTCCAACATAGAATTAACTTTTAAGTGCTGAGAAAGAGTTATATTACCAACACTCATATTCAGTGGTGTGGTTGTTTACTTCATTTCACTGTAGTGATAGTCATCACTTTGAAAATATTACCAAAGCAAACCTTATGCTACTGTCTTTCTCTATCCTGAGAAAATGGTGAAAGAGTCAAGAAAATAACCAAGACAGATGATGATTTGGACAGCTCTAAGGAAAATGTAGTACATCATATCAGCTATTGTGGTAAAGCTGATGGCTGAGACTTCTCAGAACCAAAGACTGTACCAAATTCCTGCTGCCAAAATTTTGTGAAAAGTCCTCAAAAGCTGAAGAAACAAGACTTGCTTTAAATTAAAACAAAAAAACCTCACAAACAAACAAACAAACAAACAAAAAAGTGGTATAATAGGCATTCTGGAATAGCAAAAAAGAACTATTAACTATTAAAGAAATAGCAATTGCAAGTGGAGTTTTTCTCTCTTCAACCAAAACAGTTCTTTCTTTCCAAAATAGCAGTGTTTCCCCACTGCTCCAGAAAATAAATATATTTATTAGAGAAATTAAACTGTGCTGAACATTGAGAAAACAGTCTGTTCTGCATTTCAGAGCAATCAGCTTACATAGATGTCATTCTTCCAATATTTTTGCATTTGCAAATATGCTTGTTTTATTACATACAAAAATCTCTAAACTGATCAAAAATTTTCCTTCAGTATGGGACTGGATCATATTTGTAGTGGTTAATTATGCATATACAAAATAACTCTTGAAAGTTAAATAAGTTTTCTCCTATATTGAAACAAGCCTTTTTTAAACAAAAATATTGTAACTGGTCTTTTGCAATTTCCAGTCAATTTCTGATGCATTATAGCTTTGGAATTTTTTCCCACTCAGTTTCTCAATTTTCTAGTTTTGGTAAGCAAATAATAGCTTTCCAAGTATACACCACCATGCAGGTTTCCTTTTTGAACATCCAATAATTTTGAATAGGTAATTGTCTGCCCTGCAATATTCATATATGTATATGTATACAGGGCTATTTTGTATATGTATATGTATTCATGGCTGTTCCGCTTTGTTTTGAGGATTTCAAAGAGCTCACATCCTTATTTCCTCCCACTGCACTGGAAGGACTCCATAATTTATGTGCAACTTCTAATAAGCTAAAAAAAAAATTTTTTTTTGAAAGATCACCAGAGCACTGAGGATTTGTCGAAAGGGTTTAAAGAAGAGCTTTAAACATGTCTCCCTTCATTCTTATATATTGGTAAGGCTGTAGTGGCTAGTGTGCACATATTTGTGCTGTTTCAGTGCTTGAGAGAACCAAAACACTTGGTGTCATAATTCTGGATTTGCACAGAGGTGAATTATGGTGTAACTCAATTAGCCTTTTAATTCAAAATACACTGAGTTATTTTATTCCAGATGCCACACATAGAACACAAACACCATGCTGCAGCTTCTCTGGCTTCCATTTCTTTGGAAGTTCTGTTTAATCAAGAGAGTTACTGATTAGAGTGCTGGTGTATGTACTTAAAAAGACTATCACTCTATATTTAGATGCGCTGCTGGCTTAAGACTGTATGTGATTGAAAAGCATTTAGCATAAAAGTGTAATCATGGCATTTTTTCAGTGGCTCTGTGGATTTAACTCAATAGTTACTGTCTTAACTCTTACGTGTTAACAGTTAATGTCTAAAGCAGGGACTGGGTAGGATACTTGGGCTGATAGGACGCTGATCATGTTAAGTTTTATGTCATGCTGGGTAAGGCATCTGGGGCTGTATATAGAAAATGCTTTTGGACGTAGATGTGGCATCTTCTTTTGGTCCCTTTCACACATCTTGAAGAAAAAATTCTTTAATATATGTCATATTAAGATGGCAGTCACTCTAGTAGTGGCTGGATTTCACAAAATTTAGTGAGTTCCGTTCATTTGACCTGTGGGCTTCACTGCAGTTTCCTCATGGTTTGACTTGCTCATTTTTATTGTTCCCTGTTTGGAAGTTGAGCAGTGTTCATAGGAGTTGGACACAATTATAGGAAAAGTTCTTTAGAATCACTGGTGCCGAGTGGGCTCTGGACCTAGGACAGAAGCTGGTGGGAGTCAGTGATGAGTCCTGAACACCCTGAGGTGCCAGCTGCTGGGCTGTGGGCACCAGCAGCATTCAGAGCTATGTGAGCATTCATAGAACTCAAGGTGTTTTTTGCAGGATTCAGTGTTTTCTGACAAAATCCCTTGTTAGAGTGCATCGAAAGATAGCTGAGATCTCAAGACTTGTGTAAGTTGATGGATGAATCTGTGCATCTGGTCTGGATTTCTTTCCTCATGTTAATGACCTCATCTTAAAGCCCATTTTATTTTCTCATTTCATTTCCTCATTTTGAGCACTTAATGAGGTATGTATTTGTCAAAATTAGTCACCTGGGACTTCCTTTGTAGGACAACACACTAATTTAATTTTCAAAGGTCTGAACTCTTGTATTCTTCATGATTTGGAGAGTTAAATCTAGAAATATAAATACTTTCATATTAGAAGTACTTTCTAATATGAAATATAATACAATTATAATGGAATGCTAAATGACGTCTAAGACGTGCCTTATAATCAGTAAAATTGCTAACATTGTTAGTCATTAAGAAGCTGTAAAACTATTTGTGAAGTACCCTCTTTTGGTTTGTGTCTATGCTCTTCCAATTGATGTTAACATATCTGCAGTTCATAAACCCCCTTTTTGCTCCTTTGACTGCTGTGCAAGAAGGAACAGCTCCACAGATGCTAAAGTGAATGGAAGAACTGCATTCCAGCTGTTTATAGACTTCTGGTTTTGTAATGCAGGCAAGGAGAGTGCAGATACTTTTGGCATTAGAAACTAGCTGCTATTAATGTTTAAAAAAACAGACCTACTCTTTAGCAATTGCTACTGAAGTTGATTCAAACTTCAGCAACTCTCCTAATGTGATAAATAGTGCACCTTGGAAAAGAAATGTTACATAAGCTCTAAGATACAGAGTGAAAGAGAAGTAATTGCACTCCAAATACACTTCATTTTGAAGCTTCAAAATGATATAATGTTTAAATATAATGTATCAGGGAAACATATTGCAAATATATGTGCAGTTGTAAAGAGCAGCAGTTTTCTGCTTTACAGTATAACTCTATCACATTATTTTTGAGTCCAGTTGGAAACCTGCAGGCATTACTTCATTGCAGGTACCATATAAGAGCATCTTATTTTTCTTCTGAATGATACATTCAGGTGATTGCAACAGTAAAATATGTCATTTTAGTGAGCGCTGCTTGGTGAAAGTGTACTATTTACTTCTCTCTATATTGAAGCAAAAAACGACTAACTTCAAAATTGCCTTAATGTGGTTCATCTGTTAGCTGAGATGACTGATTATCAAACTGTATCAAACGTAGGTAGGAAATCAGTAGGAAAACTTGTATGCCTCCTGTAGAAGTTGGTGAATTAATTAGAAGCAGTAGTTGCAAGAAGGAAAATCTAAATCCAGGAGTAGTAGTAGCAAAACGTAAACTCTGTAGCACTCAGCATTAATTTTCAGCGTTTCTACTTTCTGTGCTAATCTATTCCTGTTAAGGGAAAGGTTTTCAGTTTCTTTGGAATCACAGGCCTCGCATAAAGTATAAAGGGGTAAGAAAAACTCAGCCATGCCATGAAAATCTCATTTAAAAAGCGAAGCTCCATGTTTTCTGCAGTAGCTGTGTGGTTGCAATACAAGGCAAGTAGAAGACATAGTTTCAGTTTTTTTCTTTATGTCCCATCTCTGTAAAATTCTCTCTTTACCAACATATGAAAAACTGTCTTTTAAGCCAGTCTGATATGTACAAAACAATTCCATTTTTCAGGCTTCTGGACTCTAGGGAGCAAAACAGAGTGAGGGGTATTTATATAGGCCCCACTTAAAATATGATACCTGGGCTGAAGACCCTGGAACCAATAAATGGTTCCATATTGATACTGTACAGTCAGTTGATGAGGCTGAATCTCTAAAAAGCCACTGATACACAAAGCGGGACTTCTAACTTCTCTCCCAGTATCCTAACCAGTAAGCTACACAATCATGCTTAATGCTTTCCCTTTCTCCCCTCTCCCTATCTTTCCCAGCCAACATAGGTACCTCATGAAAATGGAGCAAATTCAGTATAAGTGAAACAGAGGGTTGTCTTCATGACATACCCAGTCCACTTGTTCAATCACAAGTTGAGTGCTAAACATCCAGATTCAGGTGTGGCTTGGAACAAAGGCCAGCAGCCTGTGCCTCTCTCAATAGCTAGAAGAAAGGTTTCCAGCAGGACAGCTTCTAGAACTCATTGCATTTGGCCTTGGTGGTTTTCTTGATGGGGGAGTCTGCCTTCTCCAGCACCATGTCATGGTTTCTCAGGGACCACCTAAGTCTTCTATCACTGCAGGTTCACTGTATACCTCAAACCAAAGGCCACAAAGAGAATATGGACTTTTGGGGGAGGAAGGGAAGACATTGGACATTATAATCGCAAAGGGAAGAAGTCAGATTGTCTTCAGCAAATACAAATAAAGCATGGAGGTGTTTCTGAAACAGTCTTTTACTGTGCTTAAGAAACTGCATGCATTTGAGAGAGATTGCTAGGTTATATTTTAAACAAAAGAATTTCTGAAACCTCAACTTCAAAGGAATAATTTGTAGATATAATTACAATATATGGGACAGGTGAAATCCCTCTTTCATGGAAATCAAGAGAAAATTTATTATTTAATTGGATGATTTTGCAGGTTGCAAATGTGTTTAGCTTAATGGAAAGCCAGATCATTCCATGTGTCCAGATGGTTTTCATATTTTTATATGTCCCATTTAGAGTAGCTTGAAGGATTCATTAAGAATACTTTAGGAATTTTGCATAAAACATCAAGTCTGTCTTGGGGCTGGGGCAGTTTAAGTTACACTGGAGTGAATTAACAACTTAGTTTTCTAGCCTCTGAATGTTTATATTTAGCCTAAGTAAAAAGTTTTCAAACTTGTATTGTCATTTTGAATACTTTCTTAGACTTTAGAAGGAGAACATATCTTATTATGAAATAGGTCTGATAATAATTAGTATGCTTTGCGTTTCCTTTTTGGAATTACCATTTTATCTTGATAAGGATAGCAATCAGCAAAATTGTTTAACAGATTCTACAAGCCATGAACAAAAGATGTTCTAAATAAACGTAGCAGCACAGTCTCACCTTAACCCCACTGGGCATTTATAGTCAGTAAAGTCACAAGTTATTTGTGAAGAGAACCTCACAATAAATTCCTGCTGTAGTTGAAAATATTTTTGAATATCAGGGTACTCAAGTCCTTTCTGTTACCCACTTTCTTAAAGTTACCTTTAATAAACCAGAGCTTTCTCTCCTGCAGGTGTTTTTATTCAGCGCTGCAAGGCCCTCATAGGGTACTGCTTAGAGTTTTTGCTAAGCAGTGTTCTAATGCACACCTGAAAAACACACTGAGACAATAAGTTTATATAACCTCCATTTGTCCTGCAGATTTTTATATTTACAATTGGTGCTTAGAATTGCTTTATTCCTTCCCCTTCTCTACTCCTATTGACTTTCTCATTTTATCTTCAATGTTTACCAAGTGTGCACAACCATAATTGCTGAAATATCAGGAGAAAGAGAAGGTAAACCTGGCTTAAGGAGAGGAGACCTGACACATCCTTCTGTACAAACCCAAGTTTGTGTTTGCCAGGTTTTTGAAATTAAGTCATGGCATTTGCTGAGTGACTCAGCCAGTAACCCAGTGTCTAGTCAGAGTTTGGATATTCACAGACAGCCACAGATTTGTGTGTGATTCACAAATAAACTTTTATTACTCGCAGTTTTACAGAGTACAGATCGGGAAAATGAACTCCCTAGAGTGTCATGTCAGAAACTGCCTAGTGCTCCTATGTGTTCAGTTTTCCCATAATATACCCTGGGAAGTATGCCACTGGTTTAGTTGCTTTCCAGCCAAGAGTACCTTCCTCTAATGACAGTGAGTTTTAGTTTTGTGAGCCTGAAAATTATTTGGTCCTCATATCTGTATGAGTGAAGATTGAGGTAAGTCTGACATTGCTAGGATTGAAGCTTCCTTTTGCACCTGTCTGACTGATGATTTGATCAATTAGAGCATTATGTAGTAGGTGGTATGATGTACCAGTTGATTTTAAAAACAAAGTAACTTCTTCCCCTGTCCACATATTCTCCAGCTGTGTCTTCTGCTAATTCTTAGGCATGTGCAGATGTAAAAGCAACTAGATCAGGGAATTGATTTGCCTGGAAACAAATACTGTATTTACTGAGTTAGCCTTCTGCCTAACTAGTCCTCTAGTATCACAGTACAAAGAGAAATTTTGAGATAGAAAATGTACTTTTTTTCTTTTTTATAGAACTTGGGAACTGAAATCAGTCCCTAATATCTTCATGTAGCATTACATTTCATTCAGGCTCATATGCAGTTCTATGTGCAGGTATTTTATAGCATATATTTTTAATATTTTAAAAATTTAAAAAAGAGTCTGTAGCCAAATGGATAGTATGCATGTGCTTGAGATGTCTGTCTGTTGCATAAATATTTCATATAAATATTTCATTATTGTAGTTCTAGCGTGCTGAAGAACCAACAGCTTATTTAATTTCCAATGCATTATTTTATTCCAAGTATCTTCTTTAGTCCATAAATAACACGTTTAATTTCTGCACTAGACATAAAGGCTTTATTTAATGTAGGTGTTTCTTTGAATTCATTCACTTTTGTCGTATCTAAAAGCAGTTAAAGAGAATTGTCATACTTAGGTCATATGTTGTCTCAATGAATGCGTTCTGTTTTGATGAGACTCCTCACCCTTTCTTTTCTTGATCTCTAGTATAACATACAAACAGATCAGTACAGAAGTTGTGATAACGTCTCTGCCAAATCATCAGATAGTGATGTCAGTGATGTGTCAGCCATTTCCCGAACCAGCAGTGCCTCTCGCCTCAGCAGCACAAGTTTTATGTCAGAGCAATCTGAGCGCCCTCGGGGCAGGATCAGGTGAGTTCTCCATGCAACTCCAATTGCGTCACACTCCCTCTTTCACTGAGTGCCAGAATGCAACCAGAAATACTTGGAACTAGATAACAACAACATAAGAATTTGTGAAAAATGTTATGCATGTAGAAACTGTCCTCCATGACTGGACTAAGATGACAATTTTTTGCAATTGTGCATCTAAAACAGAAAGCGAACTTCCCATGAGGAGATGATAGATTAATGTATTTTTATCCCAGTTGAACTTGAACACAGGCTGTCCTCTCATTGTTGGCTAAGAATCAGTGTTATCAATGTTTCAGTAAGGTATTACAGCAGAAATATTGCTAGACTGTTTAGTTAAACAGTTCTTTTCATAAAAGCTTGGGTTTTCATCCTCCAATTATTTTCGCTACCTACCTGCCTTTATTTTTCTTTTTTCATGTATGTGATAAATTACTAGATTTGAAAATATTATTCATATATTAATTTTAATATTTCTTATTCTAAAATAGTTTAATTCATTTGCTTTATCAATAATCAAATACATCTTTCATCCTTGATACTAAACAGTTCTGGGGTTAGGGCTTTTTTTAGATGCAGAGATTGGTTGTTTTCATTTCACTTGGTGACAAAACTCTCTATAATGGCTGTAGGAATAGTTTGATAGTCTGATTACATCTGTCAATTCCTGTCAAATTGTCAAAACTGTCAAACAACTGTCAAAAATTTGACTTTGGATGTTCTAAATCACAAGAAGAATTATGAACTATAAAATAGAATTATCCCTACTAGGAAATCTGCCTGATGTAAGTCTGGAAGGCATCATTTACCACTCAGAACACTTCTAGACAGACTCAGTGTCTGAGAAGATCAGGTGCAGGAGTTTGGTATGTTTATGCAAAAGGGAGGCATGTTAGGAAATCTCAGAAGCTGGCCTCTGTCTGAGCTAGATCCACCTCATTTTTTTTTCAAGGAATGTTCACAAGGGTATTCAAAGTCATATTTCAGATTAATGGAGGTACAGCCTGACAGCTGCAGTAATCCATGATCCAGCAGAACACTGCAGTGGAACTGTAAATGTATTTAAAGTAATTTCAATTCATGTCTTTGAATGCTGCATTTCCTTCTGTCCTAGCTTTTCAGCATTTGACTCTTACATGGGGCTTTTTTCATACCAAAATACCTTATTTCATAGATGAAGAATTTTTCGCAACTAGGCCCTCTCACACTTTCTTTGTCCGGTTCAACAAAAATAGGATTTTTTTTGCGTAAGTATGTCTAAGAGATTTTTTCAGAAATTTTCCTTGAGTTCAGAATATTTGATCATAAGTATAAGGACTAGGAGAACCAGTAACCTTGTGTGAGCCTGGCAAGGGTGAAACCTGGTGTCAAACCCTCAACCTCTTCCATTCTTAGGAGAAGCAGAACACTTTGGGTACAGGACTGGGTGGCCTGGTATACAAAGCTGAGTGTCTGTGGTGGGAGTTCCACTTCAGCTTCACTCTAGACCAGTAAAGTGAGATGCAATTGGAGTTCAGATGCCCTCACTTTCTGATACTGTCCACAGAATCCATACCTCAGAAATTAGACTCTTTATGGTTGCTTGCTTTAATCTTCTGTAAATTCAGGTAGTACTTCCATTGTGAACAAAATGTCTAGTAATGGCATACAACGCAATTCCTTCAGCGGAAATATGAGGAAGAAATTAAAAGATTGGGGAAAGAGTTGATTGTATTAGGAACAATTTTTTCATCTTGAGATTCACGCTGCACAACTCCAGCCTTAAAAGCTATGCATCTTCAGTGGAATACACCCAAAAAAATAGTTTTTTATTAAATTATTTTTTTAGTTTACCTAAGCCACCATTAAAAAGAAGAAAACACCTGTTATCTTGGATGGTTCACCTCATCTTCAGACAGGTGTAAAAGGCAGGGGAATCATCCTTTCCTAGAATTAATTGTTGAAGAAACCCTAGATGTTTAGATTGATTGCTTTAATTTTTGACATTTAAGATTAAAAGGATTCTTTCTCTCAATTACTAATGTTTCTTTAAGGTCAAGGAATTAGAAGTTTTAAATTCAAGTTTGATTAGTAATTTGAAATTCAAATTTTATTTTTGCCTCCCAAGAACACAATGTTAACATATTTCAAACAGGACGGGATAGGATGGAATGACAGGAAGGGTAAGATTTTTTTGCCCGCTTGTTTTTTGTCATTCTGAAACTACTTATCCAGCATCACCTTCATTTGGAAGTGTGTCAGGCCAGTGGCCTTGGCAGCTGTGTGAGTATAATGCTACGTTCAAGGACAAAGTTTGTTGAACTTCCTTTTTTATGCACCTACTTTTGTTCTCCAGGTATGTTCTAGAGATGAACCTAATAAGCATATAGAAACTCAAAGGAGGTGGCTCAGTCCTAGCCATTTCACCAAATTAAGTCATTCAACAAGTATCCTTACCTTGAGGAGTAGTCTGGGATTCAGATTAGTAACTTGAAGTTATTGATGCATGTTCTAAATATACGTATATAAAATAGCTTCTTGCTTTTTAATGTGCTTAGCATTTTCAGGTATGTGTTATAACAAATGGCTTTGCCTAGATAAGCTACACTGTGTATGAAATTACTTGAAACTCTTTCTTGTTCCCTTCCTGGGAAGTCTGGTTAACTGCTATGCTCTCTAGATGGAAACAGAAGAAAATACCAGGAATTTTTGGTGTGTGAACAAAAAGTTCTGGGACTTTTGATTTGAATTAGAATCAGATTTGTAAATTTAGAGTTGGTGTGTATTTGAAGCCAAATTACCAATCCTTCTTTATGGAGATTTACTTTCATCAACCATGGTCTTTATGCTGCATTCATAATACAGTCACGCAGTACTTTGTGCCTGAATATGTTGGAGACGTTACTGTGTATGTCTCTGAAACATTTCTTGCATCCTAAATGAAGTGGGAGGAAATTTTTTCGTTGTTTAATGCAAATGATTGATAAGTAAGAAGCCATGATGACTAATCAGCACCATATGGGCTTGATCAGACAAAGAAGGACATTTGCTGACTTAATTAAAAATTATGCCAGATTATGTCATTGCATCACTTTTCATTTGGAGACTGTTTATGCCTGGACTTCTTGGTGCTGTTAAGTAGGGAAGGGTCATACATGGTAAAGGTGAGGTGGAGGCTTCTTTTCTGGAGGAATAACAAACTACCATAAGGTTTTTCACTTAAATCTGGTTTTATACAGTAAAAATTTATTAAAAAAAAAAAATTATGCTAAATTTATGAAAGACCACATAACTTTTTTTAAGGTTAATTTGTCTCACTGTGTCTGGATTTCAAACAAATTGCCCCTGCATTAGGAATATTACTGTTATCTCTCATTTTAAATTTGAAAAGCACATCTTATTAAGAATTATGTTTTTTATCTTGATCAATGTGTGATATAATATCATTATGTCTGTGCCAAATTTTAATCTGTTTTACATGCTTTTTAAAATTGAATGCTTAAGTGTAATTAAAATATTTTATATGAGCTTATCAAGGAAAGAGGATAATGTAATGATTTGTAACAGTGGATTTAAACCAGTTCTAATTTATTTCACATGTTATGCCATGCCACTGAATGGCTTTTATCACAAACTTGTATATGGTTTTTGGGATTTATGTTCTCTGTATTTTACTGAAGTTTGGACTGTCGGACTCTACCTGACAAACATTTTCTTCCCTAGTTTCCAGAACAGAATACACAACTTTCATGTAGCTGTTGTTCTTTCAGTACACTGACACTCAGCTCTAGTGCACTTGAACTTTAAAACAGGAACGATGGAGTACAGAAATTATGATTTGGGATCAAGTGAGGAAGTGGTTGATGGGCAATGGGTACAGAGAGACAGAGACAGCCAGGACCTCATAAATAACAAAACGAGGTGGGGAGGAGCCACCCAGAGCATATGTGTATTAATAATGATGTGATTGAGAGAAGAGCATTGAGGGAAAGCTCTCATACTTTTCTGGGAAATCAGCACACAAGTGTGTGGCTCTCTGGATGGTCTGTGCTCTAAAGTATGGGGAACAAGCAAGTGGAATTAGAGGTTTGTTGTGCAGCTGCAGGGCTATGGTCTCATCATGATTACAGAGACGTGATGGGATAGCTCATATTACTGTAGTGCTGCAATCCATGGAAGCACAGGGCAAGATAATCAAGGAAGGATAGAGCACAGTATGCAGGGAGCTCTCCCTGGAGATAGGTGATGAACCATCTGGGAGTTTATAAATCAGGACTAGAGGCCCAAACAATGTCATGATTTTGTGGATGTCTGATACGGACTATATTGGGAAGAATTAGATGAAGCCTTCTTCCAGTTGTAATAGAAGTTGTAATGGTTTTCATGGAGAACTTAAGCCATCCTGGTGTCTGCTGGCTGAGCAATGCAGTGGGGCACATGTAATGCAGGAGGTTTGTGTAGTGCACTGATGACCGGAGGGAAAGTCTGGAGAAAGGACTCAGCAGAGAATGATCTGATCAATGAACACTTAAATAAACTAGACATGTACAAGTTATTGACACGTGAGAAGGTGTACCCATGAGTACTAAATAAGGTGGTGTTGACTGATGTAATTGCAATGCCAGTCAATAATCTTTGAAGCGTGGCACTCAGGGGATGTTCTTAATACAGGAAGAAAAATTATCATTACTATCTTCAAGAAGGGAAATGGATTTTGGAACCTATAGGCCTGTCAGCCTTAGCTCAACCTCTGGGTAGGTGATGGAGCAAATAATCCTGGAAAATATTTCCAAACGTATGTGTAGTACAAGAGGGCGATTGTGGATAGTCAGCACGCATTTACAAAGGGCAAATCAAGCCTGACCAGCCTGATGGCCTTCTTTCATTAGTTAACTAGCTTGATTGATGAGAGGAGAATGTCAGATGTTCTCTGTCTTGTCTCTGCTGAGAAGTTGAACAGCCTCTTCTAAAACACCCTCATAGACAAACTGAGGACGTACAGCCTAGGTAAGTAAACAGTGAGGCAGATTGGAAACTGACTGAATGCCAGGCTCAGGGGATTGTGACTTGTGACACAAAGTCCAGATGGAGGCAAATCATATGTGGTGTAAGGGGTCATTATTATGGCAGTATTAGTGTTTGGAATGATGGGGCAGAATGCACCTTCATCAGGTTTGCAGACAACAGAAAACTGATAGGAATAGTTGATATAGTAAAGGGATATGACACTATTCAGAGGGACCTCAACAGGATGGAGAAATGGGCCATTAGGAACCTCATTAGGTTCAACAAAGAAAATGAAAAATCCTGCACCTGGGGAGGAGTAACCCCATGTGCCATTGCACCCTGCAGATTCACAGCTAGAACATGACTTTGCAGCTGGAAAGCAGCTTTTCAGGAAAAGCCCTAGCATGTTTCAGGATGCTAAGATGAACCTGAGCCAACAATGCCTCCTTGCCTTAAAGACCAACACCATCCTGAGCTGCATTAGGAAGAGTGCTGCCAGCAGGCTGAGGAACATGATCCTTCCCCCTCAGGAGAGCTGGGTAGCTCTAGGTAGACACATCTGAAGTTCTAAGTCCAGTGCTGGGCTTCCCAGTACAAGAGACATGGAGCTACTGGAGCATGTCCAGGAAGGGGCCGTGAAGATGGTGAAGGGATTGGAATGTCTGTCCTACAAAGGAGAGGCCAAGAGAGCTTAGTGTTCACCCTGGAGTAGAGAAGGCTCAAGGGAAATCTTACCAATGTGCATAAATGCCTGCTGAGAAGGGACTGGAGAAGAAAAGGCCAGTCTCTTCTCAATGAGAGAATGAGCACAAACTTAAATAATGCAAATCACACTAAGACATGAGAAAAACATATTTTCTGCAAAATTTATTAAATACTGGAACAAGTGGTTCAGAGATATTGTACAGTTGCAATATCTGGGGATATCCAAACCCCAAGTAGATATGGCCCTGAGCATGCAGGAGAGTTGGACCTTGCAATCTCCCAAAGTGTCCTCCAGCCTCAACTGTTCTGTGACTCTTTTTTGGATTTTCATTCCATGATGCTTATTATGCTGTTCTCTTGCACAAAATTCTCTGTGTCTTTAGTTTGGAGCCAGGGGAAGTGACTGGAGGTTTGCCATCTCATTGGGGATGAACAGCAGTATTGAACTGCAGATTTCTGAAGGTGATGCAGCCAGAGGCTATTCTCTGGATTAGAGATTGATTTTCCAGAGGTTTTTCCATCCTTCCACGTAGAACATTGCAGCTAGTTTGATACACTTCATAGTGGTGAGTGGCTAGAGTCTAAAGTGTCTTCTGACATCTTCTCAGGCTCCCCAGTAATGCTGCTTGTTACACACATCATAAATGTGTGTGATGTGGCTGGTGCAGTACAGTTGTTCAGTCCTTCCCCCACCCTCTCTGTAGACCACTGCTGCTGCCACTCTTCTGAGCACACTAAAATGCAGCACTACTGCACCACAGAGCCAGCTGAGCAAAGTTTTAATTCATGTCATAACAGTAAAGGAAAACAGCATACCAAGGTTTTTCATGCTTTTGATGAGACTGAGGTCTGTGTTGAAATAAGGAAACCCACTCATTTCATATTAATTATAAAAATAATTAAAATCTTTCTACTGAATTTGTGCTACAGTGACTCAGAGTGTAGTAAAGATACTCTACTCATGAAAAAACTGAAATGTAAAATCTTTTAATTATTGATATAAATATTGCAAACAGAACTAGTGGAGGAAAAAACAGAAGAACACTAAAGCTTATCCATCAGAGAAAGTAAATCACCTGGAGAATGGAAACAAATTTACAAGTAATTTCAGACTGGCTTTGTGGAGGATATTCACTATGCCACACTCATTATTTAAATCTGGGAGAAGATCCTGAAAATCTGTGGAATATAACAGATCTTTTGTACCCTGCCTAAGTTTGATCCCATATTTCTTAATGAACCAGTGTAAGGCCAAGTTCACATAATACGAAGAAAGGATTCATCAATATATATGTGCAGTGGAATATGCAGTGCTAGAGCCTAGCATAAGAGGGATCTGTTTGTGTATACTAGGTAAAATTGAGTGTTCCTAGGGTTTATAGCTCTCATCACTGGCATTCTGTATAAAAATAAATGTTATTTTAATAATTCAAGGTGCTATCCACCCAGATCCTTATCTGGCAAAGGAGGCATCATGTACTTGGGGTCAAGGTGGCTCCTCATTCTCAGATTCTGAGAGCCTTCAGGGTGTCATACTAGAAGACATAGTAGATAATCATGTGTGCTGTTTGTGCTGTGGCACTGCCAAGCAGATTTTAAAAAATCCAAACCCCTGCAAGCCTCGTGCATGCCTAGCTGTGTCCCATCAGGTTACAATGACCCCAGTGCTCTGACAGTGTGCTGAGCTGGCTCTCTTGCTCAGAAGTAGATGTTAGCAATATATGAAGAGCTAGATCCTATCACCTGCAAATCTCCACAGCTACACAGTCAGTGGTGTGGCAATATCAATCTGCATCATGTTTGAAAGCTGGTCCTCAAATGGCATTTTCAAAGGGGTGTTTCTTGGGTTTCTTATTCAATTCTGCCATGTGCAGCATTTTAGAACATCCCTGTGGAAGGTCTGTTCCATATTTCTCAGGCCTAGAGCACCACAGAGTCAAATTACATACCTGCAGCAGTAGTAGAAATGATGAATTCTGCTGTATATATATTCACTTATGAATCAGATCAAGCTTTCAGTTGTCACATTTCTAAAGAATCTTGAGCTGACTTCTCATTTGCTATTTATCTTCCATGTTATACCTGCTTCAAAGCCTGCATAGCTAAGGTCTTGAAAATTTATAGATGGCTGCAGTTGCAGTTTATCACCTGGGCTAAGACTCACCAGAAACAATGCTTCAATATGATTTGTTTTTAGTCAGCTGTCAAAGCTGCAGTGCAATGGTGCTCATTGAAAAGTTACTAATTTCTTTTCTTAATGTGAACTGGCATGGCTTTGGATACAAAATGCTGTTGTTCTCTTTTCGGAAGTTTCCATTTTTAATGGTCAAAATACTAAGTTCCCAAGTTACTTTTTAAATTATGTCTCTGCAAATTTAACTTGACTTCAGGGTGTTTATTGACCTGGATATTTCTTTCTTGTGACAAATTTTAGATTCTGCAATTTTCATGTGTAAGGTTTTTTAAGATGATTAGCCTGTATTTCTCGTAAGTATGTAATCCCACCTCTTCTATGTAAATTGGAATTCCTTCTTTCTAAGAAACAGAGATACTAAAACTAGTCTACACTAATTAAAGTAATTTGTATATTTATAATGCAATATTTCTTTTGTATTAAAATGTAAAAATAACGATCTTTTTTTCTGGATTAGAAATTTCTAAGCCAAAAAACCAAAGTGAATTTCACAGGAAAGTGAAAACCCATGAAACTCTTTAACAAGTCTGCACTCAAGGTAGTGATTTTTACAAGAATTAATACACTTTTAATGGATATCAATAACATTATGCTGTGGAACACAATGTCATAATGGTAACATTTTAAATCTGTGTTTAAAAAGAATGCTAGTTCATATCTTTAAAAACAGGGAGAATTCTGTGAAGACCTTAATTCAGCTTCCTCCTAGAGGGGTAAATGATCTTTGCCAACACAGAGAGGTACATTAAACAAAATTTTAAACTCCTTGTCTAGTTTTTATGTACACCAAAAGCTTGAGCTAATGGAAAACTTGTCAGTCTTCATGTAACTGTTGAGTAGCAACAGTATGACTGCTACTTTGCTTAAAATACAACAATTAAAATAGAGAAACATGGAGATAAGATCAAACATTGTGGGACTTGAAAGATGATACAGTTCTATTACAGTGCAAAATGAAATTTGTAATTATTGCAAATTCCCTAGCAGGGTTAGGAAGGATTAAGAGCTTCACAGATGTGGACAATTGTGTTGTAGCTGTCATCAAAACTGATAAACAAAGGAGAGTTTTTTAAAGCTTCAGGATGGTAATAGTGTTAATTTTTGCAAAAAAAAGTCTATTTACATTGCAAAAAGCCTGATCAAAATTTTGAAGCAAAGCCATAGTGATAAGGCCTTCTCTAAACCTCTTAAGAGAATGAGGTAGAAATTGTAGAAAGATAAAGAATGACAATTACTGCTCTGGGAAATTACTCTCTGCCCCATAGCTTTTATGTGATTAGTGGCAAGTCATTTCAGACATGTCTTTGTTGGTGGTCGTATGCTGCCTGTTGCATGGGAGTTTATTCGGTCTTGATGCTGTGGATTCAGCGTCCCCATCATGTGGGACTTTTGGAGCAAAACTCACCCATGATTCTTTAAGGTTCTGTTTGTTAAACCCAGTGACAGAGTAAGAGATTTCACGGTTACATGGTTGCTGATTTCACCATGCAAAATGGTATGATGGCATGTAAAAAAGCTTTCTCTGCAAAAGCAGAGAGGATAGTGAGTTTTTTGTGGCTACAAAATGATAGAGTGGCCATCTTTTGTCAGGTTATAATATACTAAATAGTTGTGATAGGACATTGAAAAGATTTCTTTTGTTCAGTTTCAATAGGAATTTTTAGGAGCTGTTTTGTTTTTGGAAAGAGTGATAAAAAAATTTATTCCTCAGTTTTCTTACTCTCTTTCTACTTCAGTGTCACCATGAACTCTTTCCTCCCAGGGATTATTGTCCATTATACTCTTTGAATTCCAATCAGGTGGCTTGGTATTGAGCCTGATGGCCAACAAACTTGCAGCCTCACTGCGTCCTGGACAGTCTAACTAATTTTTCCCAAATGCAGAATAGGCAAGAGGTACAATTCCTAGGAAATACGGACTTTCTGCCTCTGACCTGGAGGCAAAATATTAATATTCAGGAAATGTACAGTCTATTTAGCAATAGGGCCTGTGAGTGAGTGCAATATCACTTTTTAACAAGAAGGTTTCCTGGTATCTTAACAGTCGATCTCTTAGAAATCTCTTAACATGTTAAACAAGTTGTTTTACCAAGTTGACAGACACTCAAAAGAATTGGCAGGTACTCTATTTGCGCTAAATAGAAGGATCACCTCATTGGATCTTTCAGTCAGGCACTAGCCTCTTCTCAAAATGAAGTGAATTTATAATTTTAGTTTTGTTGTTGTTGGGTTTGGGGGTTTTGTTTGAGTTTGGTTTTGGTTTTGGTTTTTTTCTTGTAATTTCCTTCAAAAGGGCCAGGTAATCTGCCATGGTGTATCAGCTGGAACTTAGGACAGATGAAAGAAGAAATTCAGCCATGGGCACAAACCAGACCTAAATTTTTCATGTTTGACAAAGAGAACAGATACAGGTGACAGGCAAGGTAATTTTTATCTAAAAAGTCTAATATATCTCCACAGTGCAAGAATCCACTGCAACACTTGAACAACTACTTTGTTTCTGATTATCTAAATCACTGTGGCTAAAAACCGAACTCCAAAAAAGTTCCATTAACTGTGCACTTCCCAGTTTCATTAGAGAGAGAAACATATGGAGCATGTACTGCAATTAGTTAATACTGCTGCTCAGGTGATCTGTCTTGGGGCAAGGACAGGCATTCTGATGTAACCTGAGTCAAAACTTTTGCTGTTTTCAGGTGAAAATAGAGGGCACTAGCCTCCAAATTATTAGCATGAAGGCAATATAAATGAAAAAAGTTTAGATAAGCTGCTTAAATATATAATATGTCCTCTTTACCCCCAAAGAGTATATTACAGATAGAAACTTCTGGTTCTGAGGTCATTTATGTACAACACCAAGGTGAAGCCAGAGTAATTAATGTTCTAATTATTCATTATCTAAAGATAATGATTTTTTAAAATCCTTCATTATAAACTGCTTTATGTATCTGTCAGAGAGGGAGGGAGATGGAGTCTTTAATCCCTTCAGAACATCTGTACATGAAAAATGTACTACAGAGCACTGCTTCTGCATTTTTAATTATCTAATTATGTTTCCTCTTTCAAAGAAACTGTCACATCACTAGCAGTCTTTCTTAACATTTTGAAAAAGACATAAAAATTATTTTAATTGGTTTTTCATTTAATTACCTCAGTTGATAAAGATGAAATGTAATCCATAAACTTTTAGTTTAACGACATTGTGCTAATATTTTAAACAGGCAGTACTTGTTATTTTTAGATTAAAGAAATGCAGGAAAACAGTTTCAGACCTTAGAGTACTTCTCACTTATCTTCATCTCAGTTTACTATATTTTTTAAAATTTTATCTGCATTTTTTTTGTTAGCCGTGACCTTGCACTGTCCCATTTAGCTTTTCAGGTTCTCCTCCTGCATTTCATATTTTGTTGCTGTTGCCTGTTGCTGTTATCTACTTTGGAAAAGGAGCAGTGAGCAATCTATTTAATATCAATGATGTATCATTTTTTACATGAAGAGCAGCAACGGCACAGGAACTTCAGTACCTCGTGCTTTAGAGAGAAAAAAAACCAACAGGGAAAATAATGTTACTCCTGAATGTCATGCAAAGAAAGAAAAACTGGTGAATTCAGCTTTCTAGATAATGAAGAAAGCTTCTTACAGTATTGAGCTACACATTTTTGTACTTGTTATACACACACACACAGAGAATATCTATTTTCTAGATACAGATTTAGCATTTGCATCCTTTCTATATTTGGTGCACTTTAACATAATACATATGGGGCTATATGCAGTCAAGTTTGGGTCATTTGAGCTGTTTGCCTTTTGATTCACATAATCCTTTCCACATTAGATTTAATTGCAATAGCTAACCCTGAGCAGTGCCCCTGGGGTGGCTGCTTTTGTGTTGGTTTCATTTTTTGATTCATGTCATTAGTTGGCTTCAGGCTGATGATGCCTTGGGTATGTGCAGGCAGACACTCGGGCTCCCACATACAGAGACAATTGCTCTGCTTGTTTCAGAGAATATAAATTAAGTTGAAATGTTCATGGCAAATAATAAAAATCTGCTTATCTCATGCTTGGAAAATAGTTAAAATCTGCTTATCTTTTGTAGTGTCCAGACTTACTTTCTGAATTGTTATCCTTTCATTTCATGGAGAAATGCTAGTTTTCCAAGTTTAAAAACTAGAAATCTGTCAGAGCGGTGAAGCTGGCACAATTCAGTGGTCAGTGTGCTCCTGAGAAAAGCATTTTCACAGCCCAGATTCTGATATACTGCATTCCAATATGGAAATTTCCTGATCTTCCAAAGTAGAATTTTAACCAGTAACACCTCCCAGAGGAGGCTGTTGTCACAAAATCTTCCCCAGCCCTTACCTCAGTGAGAGTTTGCACGTTGCACACAGTGCAGCTGGGGATGTGTCATCCCAGAGGGAGCAGCTGTGTCACTGGGTGCCACTTCCATGCAGTATAAGAACGTTGTCAACATAGGCAGAACTCACAAGTTACTTATCTTCAAATATCTTAATACACCAATAGACTCCAATATGGTGACTTGACAGCAGAAGCAAGGGTTTATTTGTGATTCTAATAGCTATTTCATAGAACGTATTTCACCCTAGGACAATCTAATATATGATCAATGTGCATGTTAAATCAATATGTAGTTCCAGTTGGTACAGACTGTATGAAATTATTGTTTAATCGAACCAATTTTTATGGTCTAAAAATTCTTTGGACTAGCTAGAGAGAATTATAACATAGGATATATGTTTGTCCTTTGCTTTGTGAAGCACCATGCTCCAATTAATTTATTAAATACTAATGAATATTTATGAATATTTATTAAAATTTTTACAGTAATTTATCCTGCAGCAAATGTTATAGATCATATATAAAATATAAACATCATAATAGAAAATATAAATATTTTCTTAGAATGGCAGAGAAATTTGTAGATAAGTAATTACATGTTTGCATTTATTGATAGTATATCACATTATACTAACAACAAGACACTTACTTTTATAAATGTAATGTTTCTCATTATAAAAATATCTTCCCTTTGGTCCAGAGCTATTATGTGTTTAGGAGATTATTAGTATGCATGAGCTACCTCATTGCAAAAGGGTGCCATAGGGGCTAGGAGTTAGTTCGTGATGCTGCATTCAGCAGGAGAGAGGGGAAGTGCAGTAGCTTGTGCTGGTGGGGGACAGGGATTCTGCTGAAAGATTCTAGTTGCTGCAACTGCCTGCAAAGAACTTATAATACAACATCATCTACACAGCAAGGGATACAGGACATCATCTATTTACTCATGGCTTGCACTACTGGGAAAATGGGTGGAGTGAAAACAAGGGCTCATGAAAATAAACACCTAAAGTATTTTTTAATACATCATCAGTAATTCTAAGAGAATGAAGGAAATGCTGTAATTTTAGCAATGGCTAATCATTTCAGATTTTTTCTGTGAAAGGATATACTTCCAGATATATAGGTGAGTTTATGAACAAGTATTTTTCTAACTTCCTTACCACTGTCTTACTATCTTTCTTTTTCAGGTGGAATGTGCAGGTATTTTATGTAATTACTGAGAGATACTGAGTGTATATCTAGATACCAGTTTTCTCAAATCAAATTATTTTTCCAGTATGCTTTTATGGATCTTGAATACATATATAGTAGTTTTCTGTACATAAAAAGATATATAATGATTTAATATAGGTACTTGATATATAGAATATATTTATATATTCTATATATAACTATATAGAACTTGATTTTAGTTCTGTGTAGTTGTGTTTGCTGTACTTTAATATAAGCAAGTATAATCCACAGGGCTCTTGTAGCATGCTCGTTTTATATAATTTTTTTCAGGGTTAATTTTTATGCTAGCTTGTAACTCAAACTACTCTTCGATTAAGTTTTTTTTTCTTAATAGCTCTTTCTTTATTCTCACAGATACAACTTTCAGGTAGGGGCAGATTGCAAAACTGAATGTGTTCTTTCAGAACTCTGATGACTGACATGTGAATACAGTTCTGATGTTGCCTTGTGTAGTTCAGATACAACTTCAGATGGGATCTGTCTCAATTGCCTAAGTTTTGGCAGGAAAAATAAGCCTTTTTCTCTTGGTCGAGGCAGCAGTGTCTTCCCTGATGAGGAAAGACACTTCCCTGATGCTGATGCAGGATCCTGGGGGTATTGTTTGACTCCAGTGTTGGGGAGGCTTCTCTGCTCATGCTGGGGTTAGAGGGAAGTTTTCTTTAGAAGTTAACTTAAATAAAAAAAGATAAGTTAAAAATCCAATTACTTTTTTTCTATGTAGAATATTTGTGAAGTGATGCACAGGCCCATATAGATTGTCTGTAACCATTCTTAATATGTACATCAATTTTGTTGTTATAGCTGTAATTAGAAATTCTTAGAACTAACATAAGATTCTTGCCGGACTATTAATCAGAAGAATTGCTAAAGATCATAAAATAGTTGTAAATAAAAATTCAGTGAATTAGTTAATTTGCAACTAAATGGACTATACTGATAAATATGTTACTCTTCATTATCCAGCTATAGAAAACAATATTTATTTATTGTGTTATCATAAATAGGTTTAAATATGATTTAATAATCTACCAATTTTAGCCACAAGCCTGCAAAACACTTGCACTAGAATTTAAATGAATTTGTTTATAATCTCAGCAAATCTGGAAAACAAAATAAAAATTTAAGTATTTTATTATCGAAACAGTTAAGTGCAAGGGGATATATTCATGCAGGTCTTTTTGTTGTTTGTGCTTCATAAATTAAACTCCAACAGCAGTGAAGAAAAAGTGTGTGCTACAAGCTTTTTCTTCAAGTGGTAATCAGTAATGTGATGGTAAAACATGGTGTTCTAAGGGTACTCAACTGGTATGATAATGCTGAATTTTAAATGCCCATTCTTTTGAGGCTGTTTCAGTTAATGAAAATTAATAAACTAGCACAGGGATTAGATTAATGCAAAGAAAACTTAATTTGTTTGCTTTGTTATGACAAGAGGAAGTATTGGACAGCTGTAGGATTCTTGTTTCTAACCCATTATGACCATTTCTAGAAAATTAATAGCTATTTTGTACTAGTAAACTAGAACATATTTCCTAAGAAAGTAAGACTTCATATTTGCAAGGTAAAAACAAGTATAAGATTAATTTGAACTCTGAACTTCTGGTGTTTTTTTAATTAAGATAAATCTTCTAGTTCCCTCTACCTGTTGGCAAGAATCCAAAATGAAATTTATATGAGTCTTTGAAAAAAACAATTTTTTCTATTAGTCAGAAACTTTCCATGTTCCCTGAATTAGTGAATTTATACATCAAAAATGGTTTTTTTTGAAAAGTTACAATACTGTCTTTTATTACTCCTCAGCTAATGGACATCACTGCCTCCTAAATACATATCAAATAAAAGGAGATTAGAGCATTTCAGTATTATTATAATATATATTCAGTATATTTTAATTGTTAAAAAAAAAAGTGAAGGCTGGCATAAAACCATTGTGATTTTAGTATTTATTATATTCATAAACACCTGAAATTCAGTAGAGTAAATAATATCGTAAATAATTCTTTATTTGTATGCCAGGTTATGTTGAACTTTTGTGCTGGAAATTATAGGTTTAGAGATTAGTATATCAGTAAAGTACATGTTAATATAGTTCAAATGTCGACAGAGGCTCTCAAAAGAAGTATTTTCAGTTTCTTTCCTATCTCTTACTGATGCATAAACTCAAGAATTGACAGAATTGATGACTCCAAGGCTCAAAAATGGGACCAATATGTCTGCAGAAAGCTTTGTGTAGGGACCACTGTTGGCTATGTAGAAAGAGTCACTGAAATCAATTTCCAAGTGCTGCTGAAAAGAAATTATCCACATGGAAAGGAGTTGTCCATGTCTAATCAAAGTAGGAAGTCGGATCCCTCAAAATGAGGCCTGTGTGATTCTGCCCTTTCCTTGAAATAGTGAAGTGTCTCTTTTTCCAGAGAAGAAACCAGTAAACCATTCTTCCTAGAATGATTGAATATGTTTGTGTGCGCACTCACATTTATGTGAGAGAGTGTGTGCTGGGGGAGAATGGTGATAAAATACAAAGGAATTCTATACAGAAATATCAAAATATGTATGTGTTATATTTTTGCCTTGAAAACCCAAAAGCCAGTCAAGAAAGTTTCTCTAGTATGGGGGGAACACAACAGAACATATTTTAAGCTCAGTGTACCTCAGGTAGACCACTAAAACCTGTTCTTGAATACTTTAGTGCATCAAGCAACTTGTTGTATTTGACGGTATAGGTGGTTTTTTAGTCTGAGCTTAACTTTTTACCCAAACTTACTCTTAAGGAGGAGATTCTAAGTGCTGAGGATAGTTAAAAGCCTACGCAGGGATTAATGGTGACCTTTCAGTTAAGTGTTGTCTATTCAAAGACTTTACTTTTCCAACTTCATTTTCAAGGAATACTGTCTATTTTTACGTGCTCTTACCTATGGTCACACATTAGTAACACTTGGTAACTGCTAGTAAAACCAGGCTACACTGTTTTAATTATAGTTTAAGGATACACCTTTTTATACTTTCCCGGATCTGTCTCAGAACAGGACAGGTTCAAACTCCAGCAGGGTCCAGATCCATAGAAGTTACAGGATATCATCTTTTCTCCCATTTTTCTCTGGCCTTATTTCCTATCTGTCTGAAACTTGCCATGACATAAAAAAGCCTCTAAGCCCACTCTTTCTAATTCTGACTGGGGGAGAGGTAGTGAGGGGTGGATGGGAATGGGGGATGGGAGCAGGCCATTGCATCTGCTCAGGAGGGAACTTTCTGGGAGAGACAGCAGGGCTGTTGGTTAACAAATAAATTTGACTTCAAAATACTGAAAAAAAATTCCTAAAATAGCATGTTACCAGTAGGTCTACTAATCAGCAATACAAGGTCAAGGAATTTCCTACATGCCTGGCTGCTTTAACAGCTGCATCTGAAGTAAGTCCAGCTACAACTTAAATTTCAGTATCTCTACAGAGTGACAACTAACTTTCAATTGCCATTAGAGCTAGGGCATTGCTTGATCAGAGCAGACTTAAGATTGTGTGTTAGTATGTCCTGTGTGTATCTGAGACTGTTCTCTAAACTGTGTTTGTGAACACTTTATCCTGCCTCTATACACTGGAGCAGAAAAAGGATTTGTGTAGAAACATTGAAATGCAATTCAACAGCTAAAGGAACTCAAACAGAACTTACAGTGTGATTCATTTTTCTGTCAATCAATGAAAATTCTAGTGGATTATTAGGGATATTCTAGTGGGTTATTAGGGATTTTGCCTCACAATTGTTTTGCCTTCATACTATGATTATTGCACTTAACCTTTAATGAGGTGAGAGACTGAAGCCCTAAAAAATGCTACATAATGCATTCTCTCTGTGAAAAGTATGAAAATTTAGATGATGATATCTTCATTTCTGTTAGGTCTTAAGACTTTGGTGAACAGTACTGATAAGATGCATGTGTTAAACTACTGGCCCATGTTAATTTTCTTTGGTTGTAAAATTGCTGTTTTATTTGTTTCAGTAGTGTGAGGATATAGGCAGGAAGGCTTCACATAACTTTTAAACGTCTCTCTGTCACTCTGAAAAACATGGGGAAGAGTTCATTTTATTTGTTTCCCTCAAAGAAGTGGAGAACAAACAATAGTATTGGAAATATGTACTCCAAGGAGCATCAGGTTAAGCTTTTACTTGTGAACCAAATAAATGGAAACTTATCAAGACTTAAAATTTACGGATTAAAAAAAATTGAAAAAAAAAAAAGCTTTTGGAAATGCTGTGACACAGACAAATTAACATGTTTGTTTTTACTTTGTAACTGTAGTACATTTACTCCTAAAATGCAAGGCAGACGGATGGGGACTTCAGGGAGAATCACTAAGAGCACAAGTGTGAGCGGAGAGATGTATAAGCTGGAGCACATTGATGGGAGTCAGTCGGACACGGCTGTCGGCATGGTTGGAACAGGTGGGAAGAAAAGGCGTTCCAGCTTTAGTGCCAAAGTGGTTGCCATAGTGTCTCGAAGGAGCAGAAGCACATCTCAGCTTAGTCAAACAGGTGAGTGAGACACACACTCTTTGGAAACAGGACTCTCACCAAACGTGGTTTACCATAATTTCACCTGTGGCATCTGTGTTTCATGTATATGCAAACAGACTGCTCGAGAGAGATTTTCCAGCTGTAAATAAATTTCTGAGATATTAATTTTCTTTGATTATTAAACATCTGCAAGAAACAATATACTAATGTGTTTTATAATATGTGCCATAGTTACTTTCTGTCCCAATCAATGAACGCTGTTGTCTCTTAGAAGCCTTGTTTACAGGTAGGCCAGGAAATGCAAAGAGACTTATGTCGGTATCAGCAGTGGAAAATGGTTTGCTAAGACCAGCTTTTTATGTGTAGGAAATTTCTTTTAGCAGAAGATTTGAGTGTGAATGTGGGAACTGAAATCTGAGCAAATGAATGGCAGTTTTGCAACTCGGATCGGAGGTTGTACCTGTAGTGGTATAAAATATATTTTTTAAAACTACCTTTGTTTTTTAAGTCAAGAGTTAATCCAATACCTTTTTTTTTTTCCTCTTTTGAGTAATACTGGCAAATTGGGGTCAGTGATTTCAGTTAAATTAGATGACAACATGATGTTTCATTAGGAGCATAAGCCTTCCAACTTTCTATTGTGACTCCAGAAATCTTAAAAGCTTCCTATCAGCATAGCCTCCAGTAACAGAAGCTCATACAGAAAGATACAAAAGGGAAGAAGAATGTTTTGAAGTCCCTGTCCTGCTCCTCAACCCCAGTGAAGACTTCAGCTTTTGTCTTCAGTGGGAGCAGGACCTGACCCTAAGGGATCTTTTTTACTAAAAGAAGGAAAACAAAGAGGAAAAGCTTCAGCCTAGCATGCAATGCACTCATATTTCAGCATTCCTCTTACATAGTCAGGGTATCTAAACTAAGGTAAGTAACAATATTGTTTATTTATATCATCAAATATTTCTCCCCTTTCCTCTGCTTTTCTTTGATTGCCAGATGAGCAGTATAATTGATCCTTTCACAATTAAAGCTTGGTCAGCTTTAACAAAAAGATTGTTATACTTTTCTATACAACTCATGAATTTTAAGCCAGAAAGTGTATAATCATGCAGTTGAACCAAATGATAAATGAAAGTGGTGTATTTGAAGCACAGAACTGTAATATGGTGTTGTTCAGGAATGCCCTATGACTAAGTATAAGACTAGATCACAGATAGTTGTATACAGTAAGATGCTATTTTAGATGTATCAGAATCAATAGTGTGCTCTTCAAGCAATAAAAAGTGGTGTTGTAATGTAGGAAGGATTTCTACACTGATATTTTAGTCCACTTAAAATCTGAGACTTCCAAGCACTTCTCAGTATCATCTATTTAAAGCTCATGTTTTCGTAATCTCAAAGAAGGGTACTGTAGCTCTCCAGGTTTGGCTTGGTATAAGTTTCAAAACAATAGGAATTTTGCAAGGAATGGAACTTCTTGAAGAGAAAATCAAACATAAAAAAATGATTAGGTATTATTAATGACTGTAAACCAGTTCAGAATCATCTTTACTTTGTCTTGTTGTGACTCAGGCTAAGAGTATCATCTGTGGCAAAATCAGAGCAAATAAAATGTGTCATTTTTCATCAGTCATTAATTTTGAATTTTTTTAAAAACCAATGAATTAAATTAACACATTCTTTTAGAACAATATCTGCATGAGACTTGATAGCTTTTCCAGATGACATTATTGGAGACCAAATACTCATATCCTAAATCAGGGACCCGCTTCCCTTCCTTCCTATATTAAACAAGATGAGAGGAGAGACCTAAAAATGTCTATTCCATTTTAATGTGTTGTGCAACTCACTAATGTCTCCACTATTGAGAATTACAGAAGATTTCTCTAATGACAATATAATATGTACTGGGTACTTCTTTAAAATTTATTATGTGAAAATTGGTTCTAATAGCCAAGTTCTGAAGTTTTGGTGCTGATGTGAAAACTTATGGGCCTCCCAAAAGTAGTGCCAAGTAGGAACTTCTGGGACAGATCTTCATGAGCTGGATGTGTGCTGTTGATGCAGTATGTGTATTTTAAAGGAAGTGTAAAAGTATAGAAATAAATGTGTAGTCTCCATAGGTTGTTCAGGTTTTATGACTTGAATGATTTTAAGTTAGAGAAGCGTGACACTTGTTTCTGAAAACTCAAAATAGAAGATCAGAAATAAAAAGGCAGATTTTTTTGAAAAGTGTAGGATCTATATTTTTATGGATTGCGTAGATCTGAAATTCTAGTTTACTGTGTCTTCAAAACCAATAAAGTTCATTACTGTTTCACTTTTTTCACTTCAAGGAATGGTCAAAAAGGGATGAATTTGACTTTTTGTAAATAATTCTTCCTTTTAGCATAATGCATGGGCTTGATGTTGTATAAAAATAGAAATGGTTTGTGTGGAACTGCCACAAGGTAGCTGTTATTTATAAGATCTGATTTTATATTCAGCTAAAAAAGGAGTGTGTGTGTGAGCCTGTGCATACCTGTTCATGTCTATGCATACACACGTGGATTTCTCTGCAAATATGGAGAAGATCCACTAGCATGTTGGAGTTAGAAGTACCAGTAATCATTATTTTACACACCCTGTTCAGTGCTGTTGGAAAATATTTATTCAGAATATGTGCCTTATAGATGGTTGAGGAAAGAAATGGTTTCTATCTTTATGTAAATCTGTAATGAAATTATGTATTTTTGCTGCACCTTCCTTTTATGTTTAAGATTTCATAATACTTTTAGTAACTGTTCTGTGAAATCCCCACTTCCTGTGTATTTGTTCATTGTGCCCACAAATTGGATAGATAAGATCATTCACCAGAAAAAGCTTTTAATCTTCTGACAATATTCCTATTGAAAATCCAGCTCTTCTTATGTTATCACAGTTAAAAAGAAGAAAAGGAAAAGGGAAAAAAAAAGAAGTAACACTCTCAAAGTGACCATAGAAAATTGAAAATAGCTTCAGACATACATAACCATTTTAGTCATAATCAGACTTTTCTAGCTTTCTTTATCAGCCTTATTTTGGTAAATAAATATATAGACATATACAGAATAAATACATAACTGCAATTTTTCTGAATACAGCAACTTTAAACCATAAGAGAATTATAGGAACTAGATTATGGTAAGAAATCACCATCAGTTTTCTTCATTTTGTGTTACAACACTCTATTTTCTTCCACAGAAAATCTTACCTTGTAGTTTCCATACCAATGAGTGATTGAGGCCAATATTGCTCATACTGCATTTTGATTTGGGGTTCTAGGTTTGTTTTGAATGTGATGAAGACTTCTGTAATAGGAGGGAAGAATTTTATCACAGAATTTGTACCATATATGGAGACATAATAATGCATTTCAAAGTGGATTGAGGCAATAGGAGGGGTGTCATCAGTAAAATTAGCTCTGGAGAGAAGGAAAATCTCTATCTCAGATAAACAGAAGTATTCCCATCCCTGGATCCCTCTTAGTTTTCTTGGTATATGCAGACAAGTGCCTTAAGAAAGCAAAAGAATTCCTCCCTTTTGTTTTTTACCCCTTGGTCAGCAGATAGTGCTTCAGAAAGATCATCTATTTGTAGAAGCATACTTTCCTTCTCTTTAAGTGCCAACAGTGGCTAGCAACTATTTTGACACAGATGAGAGTGGAAGAGATGCAGAGGAGAGCTAAGGAGCTTAGAAGAATGGGCAGCATTTCTAGTTTGACATTACACTGATACCAGGTCTATTTTCTAAATGAAAGTACTTTGCCATATTTATGGTGTGAACCACAATGAGATTTTTCTGTATAAGAACCAAAGTTATTTGCTTTCCATCTTCAGCTGGTGAAGTTCAACATCAACAACCTGAAATGAAGCCATAGGCATTAACTGTCAGAGACAGAGTACATACCATGAAACAGAGCTGAAATCAAGTGTTGTCACAAGGTGAAAACAGAATGAAGAAAAATTCTTTTCATTTATGTGTGCCTCTGAAGTGTCTATTTGGAGGGAATCTTCAAGGGTTTGTCTGCTTCCCTCAGGAAGTAACTTGCAATCTGAGCAAAACCACTATCTTATAACATATTTCCCTATGTAAAAAGTAGAATTTCCTGCTAAAATATCTTTTCTGTCATTTTCTGTAATTTGTCCTAAAAAGAAGCGGCTTTCTCTATTGTTCTTTTGAATTATGCTCCAAATTCCCGATTTCAGATAAGATAGTATCATCTAAGTGAGGAAATTGTCACTGAGCAGTAAAGTTCTGATAATCGTGTACCCCACAGTATATCTATGCTCTTTTTGTGAGCTCACTGCAGCTTAAAGAACTTTTCTTCATCAATGGAATTGCCCCACATTTCACCTTCCAGGACTGGTCTCAAGACACCTTTCTCTCATGGCTGGATGACTGAAGTTAAGGTAAAGATGTAGGAAAAAAACCTTGTCCATTACTCTGTTGATGGAGAATATGTTGGTTCACTGGAGGTACTTAGTGACTGTTAGCAAGCACCTCTATGTTGTGCAAAAAAACCCCTTGTTTGGGAAACATGGAAATTTCAGAGTAGACACTGCCATTTAAAAAACAAACAAACAAACAAAACAAAATACGTACGAACAACAGAACAAACAATAAAAAACTAAACCCACAACATTCCCCCTCTCCCCAATCTGTCAATCAATTACCTCAGTCCTTTTTTTTTTTTTTTTTAAATGCTGGTAGAACTGTTTTTCTCTCCATCCTTGTAGTAATTTTATGGTAAAATGAGAGATTTCCAACAGGTCTAGATAGTATGGACAGAAAAAGCAGAGAAAAAATAAGAAATAAAATATGCTGGAGGGCGAAGGCGTTTGGGATAAGGGTGGTTTATTTGTTGTCTTTCTTGAGAACACCACTGCTTCTTTGCTTAATTCTGTTACTCTTTTATAAGAGATAACTTCTTATGTAGTGTGCAGGCTTTTTTTTTCCCCCTGGTATTTCATATTGATTGATTGATTGATTGAATGACAATGCATTTCTGAGCATGACTCCTTTACCTCATAACGTGACTATTTTTTTTAATGCTGAGGTGAAAGAAATTGTGCTTATTTGATAAAAAATGAGTGCTAGACAAAAGTTTTAAATACTTATCTAAAATTCAATAAATCATCTGTTATTATAGACTGGATAGAAAGCATGGGAATCAGTAAAGAACACTGGATGTCAGGAAGAAACTGGCTAGGAGGGAGGTATCAACACTGGTCTTATTAAAACAAGCCAGAGAATGTCTGTTAGTTGAATTTTAAGACAAAACCCACTGGCAGATTTCATTAATATTTTATTGCGAGCTAGCATTTATGCTGCTAGAAAATGAATGAATGATGAAACTGATTTAGAAAGTGTGTCAGTTCCTGGTAATCTAGGGGAAGGACTCTTGGGGATGGTCCTGTGCAGGGCCATGAGTTAGACTCGATCTTTGTGGGTCCCTTCCAACTCAGCTTACTCTGTGAACATTCTGTGTTTGAGTGACAGATGAAATTGAGGATAGGATAGTTTTTCTGAGTAGCACTCAGAAAAACTGTGACAATGCAGATGGCAAGTTCATTCCTTTTGGAATGAGAAATTAAAATGTTCAGATTAAAAAAAGCACAGCAGAGTTTTTGAATCTAGAGGACAGCATTATCATGAAGTGCTGTAATAACAAATAGGTATAAATTGGTTACAAATAATTTTTATATTTGTATCAAAACTACAATAAATTTTCTAAAGTCAGAACCGAGAGAGAAGTGTCTTAAACCTCTCAGAGCATTTATCTCAATAGGGAAGGAGCCTTTTGTTCTTGTTGTTTATTTCTTATCTAGCGTAATACCCTTTTGCTGTTTTCATAGGATTTCTTTTCTGATATTACTTTTTTGTATTGCCATCTTTTGTTCATCCAAGTGGAATGCTAAAAGATAACAGATTTTCTAATGGCAGATTCAGAAAATTAGCTTGGAATTCAGAATGAATGACATGTAAGACATGAGTCTTACAACTATAGAGTTACCTCAGTGATTTAACTTGGTCCACTGTAATTCACATGTTGTTCTCTGTTTTGTTAGTGGAGCATTTCCAAGTATTTTCTTGTGCTGGGCATTGATCTTCTCTGCAAGAATGCTTCATATTTGCACATGAGCTTCCTTACCCACAGATATCTGTTTTGTTATCTTAAGTTTGGACGGTTTGAAAATCTTTACCTTTTGAAAAGTAAGTTTCAGAAGCCTAGCAGAAGTGTGCTTGTCTGTCTTGCAGCCCCCTCATTAGTCTTGCTTGTATGTTCAGTATTATCTCTGTGAGAGTCTTCCCTATCTAGGCTGGGGTTTTGCCAGAGAAGGCCCTTAGAGCTTGCTCTGCATAGTTGTGATGGTCTATGAGGATAATGGCTCTGTTGCACAAAAAGAAGAATATAGGGAGATTGACATTTAGAAAGAGTTCTCTTTTCAGCCAATCTAAAAAAAGTCTGTAGTGAGGAAGCGGGGATTCTTGTGGTGCCTTAGGGATGCTGACTGGATCTGGGCTCTGCACCTGGCACCCAAAAGGAAAGAGCTACCCTGGTCCCAGCAAAAATTCTGAGCTGCTCCTGCACCCAAATGTTTCTGCAGCAAGGGGTGGTGAGCAAGCGGATGGAGAATACTGTAAAAAAAAAAAGGAAAGTTCCTGATTATTTTCATAAGAGGAGCTTTTTGTTCTAGTAATGATACTCAATTCTTTGAATCTCTTGGGTGAATGTAAGCATGTTCTCTTTTATTTACTATTGCCGTCTTGCTGAGGAATTCACTACCCGTAATAGAAACACAGTTCAGTTCCAGTTACTCATCTTCCAAAAGATTTCCTAATAAGGGCTAGTATTTTCAAAGTTCCACTGCTCTGTTAAGTTAGTGTTACATGTGGTTCTTTTCCTTTTTCCTGAAATGCAAATTGTGACTTTTTCTCCTGTTATGCAGTTGCTTGACTTGTACTCAAAAGTATTTCTCTGCTTTTTTATTTGCAACTCCTCCATAGATTTTCAAATAGAGATATAACTGCAGCAATAACTGTTCTTAGGGCTGTTTCCAATATGTAAGTAGTGTGGGGTTTAGGAAAATTTGTAGCGTTCCCAAAGTATAATCTTGATTATGCCTAAACTAGGTCATGCATGTCTTGTATAATTTCAAAATATGTCAAATGTATTTAATAAGTGTAGCTTTGCTGCTGTGTTTATATTGTATTTTCTCATGAAAGGCCTTAGAAAAAGGTTTACTTATAGTTCTGACTATATTTAACTGAGCTCTGTTTAAAGAAGATTTTTATTTGCTTTCTTATCTGATTCACACTGTGTTCACAAGCTTTACTTTGTGCAATATAAACACAGAGTTGAAATAATACCAAAGTTATGACAGAAAAAGGAAATAGAGTGGTGTCAAAGGACTACCAAAAGGGAAAAAAATTGTACTATCTGTACATTAAAAATTTCTATGCAAATGCCTCTCTTTAGGAGAGTGTCAATCTAAAACTTGTATTTTATTACTATTCATATGTTTCTTGCTTGCCTAGATCCACAGATTGTGTTCGGGAACTTGTAGAAAGTTTTAGAGTACTTGCAGTCATTCAGAGGAAAAATCCTCTTCCTCTGTAGCACAGGACTTCATTCCTTTCTCATGAAAGAAGAAAGTTCTCTTTGTTTAGAGTCAAATGACTGAGCTTAATTTTGGTAGACCTGATTTTTTTTTTTTTCCTTTCAGAAGCAGTCCTTTTCTTATCTAACACAAACCTAGATTTTTATTTTTTTAAATTGAGATAGCCTGTTCAACACAGTATTTCAGATATAGGAACCATATCTCTAAATCCAGTAGGGCCAAGAAATTATGCAGTTTGGTATATTTTAAATAAAACTGACTTTGTAAAAAATCTTGAAGGTTTTTTGGGTTTGGGTGTGGGGGGTTTGTTGTTTTTTTTTGCTGTTGTTCATGTGTTTTTTTGGGGGAGTTGTTTTTTGGTTGTTTTTTTTTTGAGGGGGGTTACTTCATTTATAGAATGTTTTTTAACATCATACTTTTGATTATAGGATATTGGCAGGCTGAGTTTAAGAAAAGGTTCACTTAGTGAATCCAAAGAAGCATTAGATTTAGAGACATTATTTAAATCTTATTAGGACTTTTACGTGTGAATGGGAAGATAAGCTTTGAGAATTTTTTCAAGAAATTGTTTTTGGCTAGGAATAGACCTATAAGCAACAAAATCCAAATAAAAAGCAATCAACCTAGCCTAGGACAAAATACTGTTGTTTTTAAGAGATTTACAATGAAAATAATAATTATGGTTATAATAATAATAAAACTTGATGCTTTTACTGCATCTGATAGTGTATTTATAAGAAAAGCTGAATACATATATAAGGTAGCTATATAGATCTGCAATACAGCTAATTGCCCTTAGATACTCCAAATTCTGTATCACAAGTAATGAAATATGCAGAACTCAGTAAAGTTGTGGAAAAATATTCATATAAATATTTTACAAGTTATTAAAGTAGATGAGAAGTTGTTTCCAATATAAAATTTTGTGATTCAGTCTTGAAAGGACAAAATTTAGATTGAGTGTTTCTTAAAATACGAATAAATATGAATGACATTTTAAAATAAAATGCTAACAGTGTCAGAGCAGGTATCAGTTCATAAAACATTTCAGTATTGCTGACTCTTTTTTTTTCCTTAAAATATTTCAGATGAAAACTTTCACTCAGCTTTGCAGAACCCCCTTGGTACGTAGTCTTCTCTCCAGTTGGAGCTTTGCATCTGAATAGGAAAGAGTTTGAGCACACCTGAGGCACACTCCGAAAAAGCAACTCCCTTCTGCAGTACTTTTCAGATGTCAGGAAGGGAGGGTGGGTTCAGCTGGCTGAGACCCAGGTAACAGCAGCATTGCAGGACACGAGTGGACAGATGATAAACAAGGACAGGCACTGGCCTTGGTCCCACATGCATCAGTCAGGCAGGGTTTCTGCTCCCCAGGGCTATTAGCAAGTCCGATGTTGACTTTGTTTCCAAGAAGAGAAAGAGCAGCAGTTTAATGTAAACTGTGTGACAAAGGAATTAGATCTCTCATTGTAGAACTTTTATTACCCAGCGTACTCTTCATACTTCAGATGACATATAAATTAAATTAACATAAGTAATAACCACTTTGGCAAGTTTTAAAATAGAATAAAGATAGAAGAGATGAAAATAAGTGCCTCATATTATTTGCTAGTCCAAACTTGCTTCCTAACAACCAGTCTGACACACAAAGAGAAGGGAAGAGGGGGACTGAGGCACCCAATTAATTTCTTCTTCAGAACGAAGTGTGGCATCTGCTTGCACTTCATATGTAAACGTGGCTGTTGAGCAGTGGCTTTTGTCCCCTGGAAATGTCTGCTCCCTGTGCTTGTGAATGCCTTTCACCAAAACATACCAGACGTGATTGCTTTCTCAGTAAATCACTCAGGCGCTAGTGAGAATTTTACAGGGTTCAGGTTTGAATATATCTTTCTATTTTTATGCAGTCTTTTCCTTTGTACATGTACTGGTATTTAAAGTATTTAAAATAAATTTTGAGGGATTTTTGACCACTCCATTTGACTAGCCAGTTTATTGCATATTACATTTTCTTCAAATTGCCAAGAAAAGACAAAGAACAAAAACAATCCCAGTAAGTCAGAGATGATGGGATCTCTAAGTCACTGGCATTTTGTCAAAGTCTAATTTTTTTTTTTTTTTAATCAACCGTGGCATATTTTTACGATTTTCATTAGGCTTTTGAATTTTCTGCCAGCTTTTCTTTATTTTGATAAGCAAGCAATTTTTAGAGGTGATTTCCATATAACTTCCAACAGTGGTCCAATAGTGAAAAGAGATGTTTGCTTCTATCTGTATTGATTTCTATGGTGGTGTTAGGTGCTAAGTATGTCTGTTATTTGGCATAACTCACTCTGACTATGTTATAAAAATACTGTGTAATGCTGAAGTTGAATTGCTGTTTCCTTTTGTACAAACCTCAATATAGTAACTTGGACCTCAGTAACAGTATGTGTTGCCTTTGTGTATCCTCAGTTCTGTCTCAGCTTGCTTGAATTTACTGAAATTGGACAATTTGTTTAGATTTTCAGACTGAAATCTACAAATATTTAACTGCAGTGCCATAGAATCAAGTCATACAAAAGGCTAAAAGATCAGACTACAGCATTTGTTCAATGAACTGTTGTGGTTTTATCCTCAAAGTTACCTTGAGAATTGCTTTGAAATTAGTTAATATTTATAAACACACCTGATGCTTGCAGACAGACACATATAGTTTACTTCATTTACCCGTACAGCCATTTTTCATATTGCAAAAATTCAGTTTCAGGTGTCTAATCACTTCAAAAGGTTCACTTTATCAGGAACCTTAGGAATGAGATGTTTTAATTCTCGGAAGCTCTAGATGTCAGACTGTCCTAACAGAAATTCTCTGTGTGATGGAAGCTTGACTCTTCTTCAGGTTGAGCCAGGTCAGTGCTAAGTCCAGAGGAGGCAGTTGTCTTTCTGCTTTAATTCTGTGATCTGTGAAGCATATAAGTTTCATGTTTAGATAAGATAGGGTGGCTGCCCAAAACAGTCCTGCCTTTGAAGCTTGGGTTAACTGGTAACTTTGATTTTATGTGGTGCTTGGAAAATATCAGTGTGAAACACTACTAAAATGGTGTTGGGGGTGTTAATGGTGGGGTTTGTGTCTTTGGGAAAAGAGTCTCTTGGGAATCCATTTATTTGTGATGACTTCTCTGGTTTCAGAACAGAACTTGTCAGATTGACAAGTTGTCTTAAAGCAGGTGTGTGCAAATGGATTTTCTGTTTACAAAGGAGGTTAAAATACGCAAAAGCTTTTCCAGGCAGGAATATCAGCGTTGCTGTTTTGATTTCTTTTGTTTTCACATGGTTCTTGGAAGCTTTATTTATAGTTCTACCATTTGATTAGATTTGATATTGTGAAGTGTTCTCTCAGAGCATGGCCAGACTTAAACACTGAATTCATTAGGGAGAGATGTGACCTAGGATTTTTGTATAAAAGTAGATAAGTTTGACCCATTACTCTGTCTTTAAAAGTTATTCTACTAATGGTCTTCTGTCTCAACAGCTCTTTTCTAGAGTTCATGGTCAGGGCAGGGTGTGGGGATTTCTTTGACAAAGCTCATCTCCTTTCTTCAGTCTAGACTCCAAACATGAACGGGGAAAGATGTTCAAGGGGCGTAGAAACAAACCTCCAGGCTTTATATGTGCTAGGGTTGGTTTGCTTTTTACATAATGAAAGTTCTTCATTGAAATAGTATTTCTTGCTGGGAAAGGAATAATTTACCAGGAAAACATTTTGAAGGAACCAGTTGTCTTTAGCTTAGAGGCATACCGTGTTAGGGACCAGGTTCTTCTGCCTAGGCAGAGATACTCCACTGCACTGTGAAGGGGTCACTTCAGAAAGGTCACACTCAGGATCCAATCTAGTGACCAAACCCTGTCTCCAGCATCTCAGTAATGGTCGTTGTGAGGCACAACCACCCCAAGAGCTGGATTTGAAAGAACTGACTTGCATTTATATTGTGCTTATTTTCTCTCGGATGTTGATAACTTCACAGCTCTGGCTACATATCACAGCAAGAGAGATATAATCTCTAGCATTTGTTGGAACAGGCAACTTTAATATATTTATGCAGGGATTATAGTCATAGGTCAGGAGTTAGCTCTTATGAGTTGAACTTTCGTCATTGACTGGGGAATCCAGGAGAAAAAGTGACTGAGAAGTCATAGAAACTGTGATGAGTTTGAGTAGATTTTGCAGTTGTCTTTAACAGCATTTACATAGTTGCAAATACAGTTTTATTTATTCTTGCACAAGAAGTATTTTTTATTCTCCACGCCTGCTTATAGGCCTTTACTGGGCTTCATAGAGATAACTATGTTTATAGCCAACTTGGGAACAATGTCAAGAAATTTAATGGGATCCCCTTTTACCCAAGGTTCATACTTTCCCAGTCTGCCTCCCAGTAGTTTCTGGTCCAAAGTGTGCTGGAGGCTAAAATCCCAGGAGAGTGACTTTTCCCAGTAGCCACCTTTAGATTGTATCAGGCTACCACAATGCCATTTAAAGTTTACTGATGTGGGCCAGGGGACACTGTAAAGGGCAAAAAGCCCCTCTCCAGTCTTAGTCTTTGTGATCCAGAGGCAAATCTTTCTATGCAAATACTGGTATCTGAATATTTTACATCGTGGATTGTTCCATTTTTCATTTAGAAAACAAAAACCCAAGGCTGCATCTAGAAAGACTTGATCACAAATCTTCCAGCCTGTAATTCCCACTGCTTAGCTCTTCAAGGAATCGCATGAATCCATGTCTCTCAGATTTTGTTTTTCTCAATAGACCTACATGGTGCACCTGTACTTCAGGAGTTGGAGAGTGATTGTAGGATATAGAACATGAACCCTGTCCTTGACAACTAGAAAAGCACCATTTTTCAAAGAAATGGACCAGGAGCTATAATCAGGAAGGGTGGGAGTAGTCCAGACAAGTATTGGTGTCCACAACATGGCTATCATTCACCACTTCAGGCTTTCTTTCTAGCCAGCAGGGAGAAATGTTCACTTTGAACCATGGCTTAACCATCGTCTGGTAAATGTCTGAAATAGTAAAAATTCAGTGCCCCCTAAAATGTCTGGTTTTCTGTATATGTTCTAAAAGGAGTCTGGCATGACTAGCTCCAGTGAAACATCTACAGACACTTGAAATTTAGTGAGCTGAGTCCTATTTGGTCTGTGCCCATCCCCTTTTATTTCTGCTCCAAGCCTTCATGTCCTGCAGCTGAATCCTGAAAGGTTTTCTGTTGCCCATCTTGCATGGAGGAATGGCACAGGGCAGGGTTGCCTGGCTAGAGGAGTCTTACTTAAAAAATTACCACCTCTGGGTTACACACATTAGCCACTTTCTTGTTCTTGCAGTTCTACATGCAATAAGCAAACTGTGTCAGAGCACCAGGCTTGAACCTGATATTGCTGGGTGATAGCTAAGTTCAAATTACAAAGGCAGGTATACCTTTGGCACATTTATTTTCCATAAGTACTACTGTCTTAAGATCTATGATTCTATTTTTGTAAATCTTGCTGAGATGCTGTAACTCTCTACCTCATAAGTGGTTTCTCTCATTTGCTCTGCTGATTGCTCAGCATCCATAAGATGTAAAGTCAGTTTTTTAAGACTCTGTGAATGTTAATCAAGAGGCACAGTTATGTGTGTGTCTGTTGCATATTTTTGTATAAACTGCTTGCAAGAAAGGAACCATTAATATATTTGTTAAAGAAAGTGAGGTTGTCAGTCTCAGAAGTAGTGATATAAAAAATCTTTAAGTCCATTGGTTACTTGTTTTAAATGTGATCAAATGTCTGGTGATCTTAAATATCCTACTTTTTCTGATGAGCAAATATCATCATTAACACTAATACTATATAATTGCTATAAATCTTTCCAGTAAAAACAAAAATTGAATAATTGCATAGATAGAAATGACACAGCAAATTGTAAGTTTATTGTAACTTGAATTAGTTGTGCTCTCAGTACAACTGTCATGATCCAAGCTTTTCATACATTGTCATCAATCAAGCAGAATATGTAATAACAGCACCTGTGATACATTTATGGTGAAAATGTAAGTACTATAATAATATTCTTTTTTTGTGTGTACCATTAATAAAAATACTACTTTTTTTCTTGGATATGGTACTGCCAGTTTTTGCATGCTGGGAATATAATAATACTCTTAGTCGTCAAAGGGCAACTAGGGAGTACAGCAAACTGCAATATACTGTCACAACTCACCTAGTGCTGCCCTGAGCCTGGTGCTGGTACACTGAGCAGGAAAAATGTTATCTTAGTCTTACTTGGGGGTTCTGTGCCAATGCTTTTGTCAGTACTATGCTTTCTTGGTATTGTTTAAATGTTATTTTTTGCTTACTGTTGCAAATAGTCTGTTGCTAAAAGAGCAAAATATATTTGGACAGCATGAAGTTTAGTCCAGTTAAAAGTGAGGAAGAGAAACAGGAAGCCAAATCAAATGTCCAGCTGGATCAGTGGTTGATCCCATAAGAGAGGCTGAATGATGATAGAGAAGAGGAGACCGAGAGGGAACATCATCAATGCATATGAATATCTCAAAAATTGGTGTCAAGAAAGGAGTAACAACCATAAACTAAAACACAAGAAGATCCACCTCAATATGAGGAAGAACGTCTTTACATTGAGGGTGGAGGTTGTGGAGTCTCCCTTTCTGGAGACATTCAAAACCCACCTAGATGTGTTCCTGTGTAACCTGCTCTAGGTGACCCTGCCTTGGCAGTGGGATTTGATCTGGATGGTCTCCAGAGGTCCCTTCCAGCCCCAACAATTGTGACTATGTGATGTCAATTTAGGGTGGAAGATGTGACATCTCCTGACATCCTTCTCATGTTTTACTCCTTATCTGTGTTCATGGGTGCCCATTACTACAATATTGACAGTACTTATGACAGAAGCCATATGCCATAGAGAAGTAGGATCATCAGTTTTTGTTAAAAGAACTATGTATGAAGTTGCAAAACTGAGAAGCGAACATTGATGCTTTGCATTGTAATGCTCTTTTTTCACTTAAAGAGCTACCCACAGGCATGCCAGTTAACATGTTAGATGCACAGGTAGTTTCTCTTTATGCATAAAAGTGGTCTCTTTGTTGGCAGGATATGCTTATTTTTAAGAAATCAATTGCTCTTGAGAGTTTAATGCTTAAAAATCCCATTGATTTCAAGGCTTAAGAATTTAGCAGCCTGTTCTGTAGAGTAAGACTGTTCTATAGAATAAATGGATGACCTTTTGCAGATTTTTTTTTTCTGTTGTTCAAAGTTTTCTGTTCTCTTAGAGTTGTAGTAGCAGTATAACAGTCATTTTGTAATCGCAACTGAAGCAAGAACTGCTATGGCTACTATGTAAATATGTACTGTTGAACTTCATAGTGCGATTTATTTTATGTGCTCTTAATTTATGTTCTGATTTTTATAGTTCATGTCAGACCTCTTTAATAGTAGTGATGGTTCTTTGTTCTTTGCACTGTTGGCAGCCATAGACCTTAAAGCATTTTACAAAGGAATGGTAAGTGCCATTGTCCCATTTTATTGAGAAGCAAACTCCAGGACTGCAAGTGACCCACTGAAAATCCCACAGTCTGCAGAAGAGCCAAGACTTCCTAAAAAGCTGACAGCTGTAACTGTGAGATTAAAAGATATTGCAACTGTTTTTTTTTTACCTAGGAGCATTTGATAAGAGAAACAGTAAAATATAGTGTGCATGTATGTGTGTAACCAGTTGTGTGTAATCTTTAGACAGGGGTATTCTTTTAAGGAAAGAGTCTGTGGGACATTAAATTTCCATACTTTAAAGGGTGTTTATATACCATTTACATATTAAACATGTTTAATAATGTTGACAGCACAAACCAGGACAGTGTTAGCTTTCTTGAAATTGGAATCTGTGGCTGAAAGCAATATAATGTTTGATGCCCAAACATAGTAACCTAGGACTGAGCTCTGTGGTGCTGGGGTATAAAGTGGGCTGTGCATACATTTAACCTCAGCTTCATTTAGCATCTTCATTTCTTGTGTCCTCCAAGTAAGAATGTTTTTATTTGGGGGAGTTTTAATTAATTCCTCTTTCGTGGTTGCTTGCTTTAAGGATAAATACCATAGCTCACTCCTTGCAGTGTAAAGTTGGCTAAATGATACTGTAGTGTACCTGATTAATTGATGTCTTTTGGTGATGTTAGAGAAGGTATGTTGACTACAAGCTGAGTCAGGACCGACTCTAAGATCCCTAAAGTCTTTTAAGCTGGGAACTTAGTTGAACTATGAAGAAATGCATAGGATATGTGAACAGCTCATTAATTAAATTAGACCAGATTCATCCATCACTGGGTTGCCTTGCAAATGTGCATGTTTATACTCACATCCCTTTGACTGTTCTTTCAGCTCATCTTTTGCACTTCAGAACATAGCATGTTGACTCTTGTTATCCTACTTGATGGCACGCTGCTGAACTCTCTGTAACAAGATGTTTTCATTACAATTGCTAGGTTTTTTTACCAAAATAATAATTATCACTGTCAAAATTATTCTTACAAAATACCTAAAAATGCTGTGGTTACCTGCCTTGCTGAATAGGAAGGTGGTACGATAGATCACTTAAGTGTACACAAGATGTTCTTCTTTCCCTTTGTAATTCTGAAGAAAAGCAGATCAGAATTTCACCATGATTCTGGGTTGGTGCTTTATTTATCATTGTGTTGTTGGGATGAATAGAACACAATGTAATATAAACTCACAGACTGAGATTTATATTAAAACATAAGACTTTTTTATGTGAATCATATCCTAGTAGCAAATATTTCAAATTTTCAGGCACCATTGTGCTGAAACAAGAGTTTATAGGCAAGTTAAGTTTGGTTTCTAAAGTGTTTTATTTTCCTCACTGTTGGAAAAAAAAGTCACATTACAAAAGTATTGGAATTTTATTTAAATATGATGTATTAAGTATCCTCATGATGGTGAGGTACAGTCTTATGTATGCTTAACAGGGAATAGCCCCATGGAGATGTACACATGATGAACTTGGGCTTGGAGAAAATTCTGCATGCTTTTGTGAATGTGTAAGAAAAAAAACCCAAAAGACATTTCTTCTGGATATAGGGGAAAAAGAAAATACTTAACAACACCATGCACTTCAGATTTGTTTTAAATAACCCGTGCTTTTATATTTCATCTGATATAGTCAATGACTCTGTGTAGCCCAAAGTTCTTTTGAGGAGCACCAAAAAATGTAGAGAAAAGTTAAGGCCTTTGAAAAAGTTTTGGTCTTCATTGGGTATCTTTCTCCTTCCCAACATGGCATTACACATAATACAGTCTTCAGAGAAAGATCACCACTGGGCAAGGGTTTTAAAAAATGATTTTACTTAAGCATTTCAATGGAAAGAAACATAAATTATTCTGAGAATTTTTCTGAATAAATATTGGAAGATCTTGACTTGAGAGAAATGCTTTCAATTTTCCGCTAGAATATGTTCTTGTTAAAAATTAAATACATATATTGGAAACTGAGAAAACTAGGATATATCATGAATAAAAATATTCTTTTGAAAGCAATATGCAATCAGACACATTGTATGAAAGGTTTATTAAGTAAAATGATTTTTAGATTTGAGTAAGTTTTCATTGACATTGGGTCCTGTTACCACTGAAATGCAGATTAAAACTCACTTCTAAAGAAAGTAGACATTGTTTTCATTACCTATCTTCAATGCTGTGTCACTAATAGATAGGGTAAATCTTGTGATTACAGACTCTTAAAAAATTTTCTACCTGACATTCTAGTTTTGATATTTTTCACAAAGATTATGTTTTAAATAATATATAATATTGGTGCTAATAATAATATATAATTGTGGAAATTGAAGGCTGGGGAATAGTTATTAAAATATCTGTGTACAATACTTAAGTTTATTCAAAGTCACTTCTACATTGTTCTTATTCTGGCAGTAGATTTTTTTTTTAATTTATCAAGGAGCTTCACAAAATTTCTCTTTTATGATATTTGTGTGTTCTTGATACCATCTTTCATTGTGATTTTTTAGGAGTTGGCTACCAATTAGATAATTGAATTATGTCCTATCAGACCTTACTTAGTCAGAAGGGTAGTAATACCAGCTTTATATAAACAAGCCAGGGTTTATGCTCTTTTTGGTATTTGTTGTTTTATTTCAAATCTTCTGTCATATTAGATTCTGCTGTACCCATGGAATTTTAACGTCTGGCCTATTATAGAGGTTATATTAAAAAAATGCGTGTTTCCTTAAACAGTATTTCCTAATAGTAAAGCAAGACTGTGCTCTGATCTTAGATTTTACCTTATATAATTTTGATTCATTGTGTACATAGGAATTTTTTTTTTTTCTGTGCATATATTATGTTTAATCCTTATTTTGACAGCATCTTACCTGTGTGGAATTTATGTGACTTACTTTTCCCGCCTATTTAATTGGCCATTGCTATTTTTATACCAACCTGTAGTCAATAGCAGCTGCCCTCTCATACTTCGAACACACCCAAAAAGAACCACTCTCATTAATGATCACAATAATCCTAGGCAGCAAATAGAGGTTTATCTGTCAGTTCCAAGAAAAAATACTGTCTGAAACAATTTGTGTGATATAGAGATAATAAGAGATTAGTGCATCTGTTCCAAAGAGCCTGACCTTCAAACCATCAGCTCTGCAAGACTCAAGCACCATGGTGTAATCCTGCTATGAAAGGCAAGTTTGTTTCACTTTTGTATTTTATGGTCTTCATCCATGATCTAATATATATTGAAATCCCTGGAAAGATGTAGTACTGCTTGGCTTGAGGAATAGAGTCTGAAGTTACTGTAAAAGGCCTGTTTCTGTTTAACCAATCATAATCCTAGGACTGTGAAAATAAGGTTTGTTTATTATATTTTAATTTTATGCTGTGTACTCTGGGGAGACATCTTTTTTCTATGCTATCCACAAGTAAATTCAGAATTTGAAATCTGTGGTTCAGTCTGGGAGATTGATTATTGCAGATTTTCATGTTTGTTATTATGATGTGGATTTGAAAATTTTCCTTTATACAGAGTTGTGCAGTTTTCTGATGTTTTTTCTCATTTTCTTTGGTGCCAATGCTGATGCAAAAGTTTTGTTTTCCAGTTTATCATTAAATGGTTTATTTCTTCATCTATGATAGGCGTTTTAGAGCCCTCCATATCAATACAGCAGGAAAATTTATTGCTCAACCTTAGTGTCTGCTTCTGAATAATACACAGGGAGGAAAATGATCCGTTAAATTGTTTAGAAGTAGTGAAATTAGCTTTGTATTGTATTTTTTGTTATTAGCATACACAGAAAGACATTTCTGGACATTGTATTAGTTCAAGACAAGTGCCTTTGGTCCTTACACTTCGTGCACAGTTGCATTAAAATATGTGTTTCACATAACGTTCTGTTTTAGTTGGCACAGAAGTTTGGAAGTGTTTTCACTTCAGAAATAACTGGAAGTTTGGGAGGGAATCAGATTTTTTGTGTAGAGATAGGCTGTGTTAGCACCGCTTCTTTTTTTTCCCCATCCCATTCTGCCTTGTGTTTGAAAGGGCTTTAAAATTTTGTAAAAGCTCTCTGTCTGCTTATATTTATTTGCTGCAATTCAGATGCTCTCTAATATTATTTTATAATATATATGGCTAATTCTCCCTTGTGCTTATATTTCTCTTAGCTTTTTATCATGTTCGTAACAGATTATTTATATGCTAAATCTATTATAAAACAAGCCAACAGTCACAATAAAAAAATCTTGCTTCATAGTAAAAATTTAGTGCAATTTACCAGGGAAATCATGGAACAACTCCTACAGTATTAGTGCAGTGTTTGCCTGGTGTATGTTGACTGTTGTCTCATCTGCTTCAGCTTTGAGAAAGGCAAGTGCTTACTTGCTAAGCAAGGTTTGTACCCAGGAGAGGAGAGCTGGAGAGAATGAGAAATGAGCAGTCATAGGGACCTGCAAAAATAACCTGTGATTGTCTTTGATGGCAAAATGCAAGGTGTTACAGAAAATTCTGCTGTCTCACGCTGCTCCCTGCCTTGCCCAGATACCAAAACAATGCTGATGCTGTGACAGGTTTTTGTGTGCTGTTGTCTGTCTGTGGCACAGCTGAACTTTTATATCTTGTCAGTGTTTTCCTCAGAGCGTATTTGATAATGAGCATAAACCAGCAATATTGGATGCAAACCTTAGGATTTTATAGCTGAGTTATGCCGGAGCATTCATTTGGGAAGTTTGGCACCAGGTCTTTGTGTGCAGTTGTCCACTTTCAATAATATAAACACAAAGGGAACAATTATATCTTAGAGTTGTGCGGTGTTTATCTAGCACAGAGCCACTGCCCAAGGCATAGACGCTTTTACCCACAGGTGGCTGTAAGTAATGCAAACCAGTCTGAGCATAATGCCACAAACAGCTCTTTGGAACAGAAACATTAAGTGACTGTCTCACTCACTACTTACCTGTCTTAACTACTACTGTTAATAAAAAGCTGTTTCAAAAGATAAATTTCGCACCAGGACCACTGTAAATGGCATTTGAACTCTAGCTGATCAAAAGAAAGAGCATCCCCTGAGTTTTTAGCCTCCTTTCTGGAAGTTGTTACCTGGGCTGACCTCAAAGGTGGAAGGTATGTCTGTACATCATCACAGCCTAGCTGGCTTGGAACTTTAGGTAGTTGTATTTTAAAAGAAATTCAAAAGCAAAGTAAACATTAGCACAGGTACTTTGGCTGAAAAAGAGCATGGTTATAGTTTACTATAGCTGAAACTTCAGTTGGATCACTGATGGTGGTACAAGGGACAGTAGTGCAAACAAGGTTGCAAAAACAACATTCAAAATTTTGTCTAAATTTATAGAAAGTTTAAATAAAAGTTTGTTTGAGGGGTCAGATAATAAGCCAGAACCTGCGTGGGAGGGAACTTTGGTACACTTGACACAAGTGCAGTGCTTTGTGTAAAACTGCTTAAGGTGTCAGGCAGGTCCTGGAGCCATGGCCAGGTACAAGCTGAAGACATGATTTGGGAGACTGACATGAACACATTAGCAGCTCCCAACATCAGCATTTCATTCCCACCATGGTATTGTAGTGAGATAAATGTTTCCATTTATTCATATTTTGTTGTTTGTTTTTTTTTTTTTTTTTAATTTAACATGCTTCATGAGAGAATTACATATCATACAGCTATGTATTTTTCAAAAAGGCAGTATCACCTTCTAAGCATCATTTCTAAAATTACCAAGAAGATAAAGATTACTTCAAGTATTGTACTAAATAGGAAATCTGTGCCTAAGCAATGAAAATACATGGACATTTCTGCATAGGAGAGACATGAGACATACTGCATCACTGCTACGGAGGATTTTGAGTTTGTTACCTCTACAAATCCTGTTATGTATTTATTAGCTGAAACGAACAATTTAATTTGTGGCATTTTTCCTCCTTAATTATTTTATGATACTTTAAATAACCAGAGCTTTACCATAACTTGAAGATCTACAGCACTGTATTGCGCACGTTTTAATTTTTTTCTTCATTATATTTCTGTTTGAAATAGTTCTCTTCTTTTGGCTTGACAAATGCTGAGTTTTTTTTCTCCTTTCTGTCTCTACTCACTCTGAGAAGGTACATTGGTCCCTACAATTTTGAGTGCCAGTCAATAAAGATGTGCTAAATTAATTGATTATCAACCAATTGCAAAATGAAAGTATAATATATTTTCAGAAAAGAGTATTAGAGAAATGGAACAGTTTGACATAGAAACAAATATTGCAAAGTCTGTTTCCTCAAAAGGAAGTTTAAAGATGAAAGGAGCATTAAAAAATGAAGTTCTGTTCTCAGAATGCACATGGGCATTTCAGAGGTGGTGTAATTTTTTTAACTCTGCTGTGCTCAAGTCCATCTAAGACAGTAACATCGTTTAGACTTTTATGTTGCATAATTGTGACTTAGTATTTAATGCTAATTTAATTTTGATGTTTTCTCAGGTATGCAGTGTTTCAGGTGGTTTTGTACCAAAACTCATGCAAAATGAGTCAAAATTACCACGACAGAGAAATGTGATTCTGGATTTATCTGACTCCTCATCGAACTTTGACCAGCAGCATTAAAAAAAATTCATTGACCAGGATTGCTAAGAATATTTTGTGCTCTTCTCTGCTTGGTCATAACTGGAAAATGCACTGCTGTCTGCATTTTTTAACCTTTCAGCAATATATTACAAAGTGCTAGCTGGCAGGTAGTTCAGAACTTTTTTCACTGCAAGGCCCTGTAATGTAATCACAGTTGTAAAAGGAACTTGTGAGTGAAACAACTTGATCATTCCTCGCAGTGCTGCAGTGCCAAGTGGTTACAGGATAACGAGGGAGAGGCAACTCCAGGACCCCAAAGGTTTATTCTACCCAGAAACTGCACGAGTTGTTTAAACAAAGGTGAAGCTGCATTAGGTGCTGGCTGCTTGCTAAGGATTATATCATAGCCAATGTTTAATTTTGCTTAAACCAGAGGTAAGCCTGCATTTTCTGTTTTACCATGATGAGCCTGTTCATGATTCCTGCTTTAGCAATGTATGGTAGCCTGGAGTTACAACTTTGCACTGCTACAGTCACTAAAGAAAAACCTGAATCGGTGCGGTACTACATTGATCTGATGCATTAGAAATTTAAGGGCAGGTTATTAACATTTTTAAAGGGAAATGTGATATCCACCTGGGAGTTGCTGGTAGTGGTATAATAAAACTTAGAGGGCTTGAAAGCTGCAGTTGGAGGAAATCAAACTACTGAAAAGGTAAAGAATTTTCAGATTCTTTCACTGGTTGGTAATTGAGATGAAAAGCAAGGGACTGTTGCTGAAGCTTTAATGTCTCCTGATAAGTATACTGTGGAATTTTATTCGGGTTGAGCCATTATTCAGAAACTTTTTAACTGTACAGAAAGGCATGTAACATCTTTTTACTGGAGGATACTTTAGCACTAGTGGTTTCCACAGTACTTCAATTTACAGGTTTTTTTGGAAGTTATTAAAATTGGACTTTGGGCTGCCATCATGTACAGCACATAGTTCTCAGGAAACTTTTTGAAGACGCACAGGAACAGCAAATTTCTTTATTAGTGCTGCCTTATAAATTGTCATATTGATGGTATCATCTTGTAAATTATTGTGTTTTATTAATCATACTGTCACGTTGTGTTTTCAGTAATAAATACTGAACTATTTGTAATTGGGAAGACTTAACTTGAAAGGTCTCAAATTTACTAAAATTGTAATGGCTGCCTAAACCCACAAAAAACAGCAAGTTACTTAAATATGTATAAGTTCCTAATGAAACAAAATGTTGGTTTAGTTTATCTGGAAAATCTCCTCTTTTTTTTTTTTTTTTTTCCTGTTTTTTGGATTGCATTTCATTTTCCCCTGCCCTGCTGTATTAACTGCAAGCTGTGCCCCAGCACCCTTGCCTTGGACAAATTTTATTTCTATACCATGTGTTAGTTCTCTGACAGGGCTTGGCTGATTATAAATAATGTTGTAATACAGGACTATGTTTTAATGTAAAACATGTTATTCTTGAAGTGCTAACAGCTCTTCTGAGCTTCTTATTTCACTCTGTCTCGTATTCTCCTCCCATCTTACAAAAAAGCCAAGATTATATGAGAAAGTGAGTGCTTGATATTTTATAAACTGTTTATATAGTAAATAATTTGTTGGAAACATGGGTTTGTTGTTTGACTAATTGAATTTCATTGAACTAGGCTTTAGGAGTTGAAGAACGTGGCATATGTACCTATTATCAGCTTCACTGACATATTCTGGTTTTATATAGTTCTTTGCATATATGTGAAGAAGATAATTAAGATTCTTTCCTTTCTGTATGTTTATAAAGTGTGCTTAGCACTTCCCAGAAGTAGAAACTCATTGCTATAGATCATCTTTGATTGCTTCATTTTGGCTGACAGACAGTGGCTCTTTTCTCTTCGTTGCAAGTATGAGGACAAAACAATTAATCTTCATAAATTTCAGAAGCCATAACTGATCTTTTTCTGACCAGGCGTCCTTGCATTGCTGTAATATACATGTGTTCTGGTTAAACACAGGTTTTCATTCCCTGAAATTTAAAAAATCTTAAGTATCAGAATAAACATATAAAACACATGCTTGTTTCTACTTTTCTTTCTTTTTTTTTTTTTTTTTTCAATAAGTATGTCTGAGACATCTAAAGGAGATACAGTTTTTAAAAGCAGTTGCTTAACGTTTTGAGTCCATTGTCAGGTAGTAAACAATGGCCTGATTTTCCACTTCTTGTTTGCTTTTGTTTTGAGCATGGACCTATTCCTGTCATTTTCTCTTAAACTGCTACTTCAGTTTCATGCAAGTCACTAGGAGCTGTTGGATAAGTTACTTTGAAATCTAAAACTGTTAAGAGTCTGAGTCTGTAAGTTTGATTTTCAGTGAAAAATACAGTCAAAAGGTGAGATTCTGCTACACAATGTCTAAAATGCCATCAAAGCATTGATACAACCATTGACATCAATTCAGTGAATTCTCCTTTCGTTAGGATTGGTGCTTTTTGTTCCTTTGCTCTACATATGTCAGAAAAATATATAATGTATATTAAGGGACTAATTGCATTATCTTTTATGTATTATTTGAAAGTATTTATTGGGAGTGAAAGGTGTTTGACAGATGAGTTTGTGACTTTATAAACACAGTTGTCAGATACAGTTAATTCCAAACTTCTGGTAAAATTTCTTCTCAATGAATTGTTCCAGCTGAAAAGGTGAATATTCTTTCTAGAAGGTTTTGTAATTTATAATAGTATAAATTTTGTTTGTAAATTTGTTTTAAAAAATATAAATGGGAAAAAGTACATGATGGTTTATATTTGGATTTTAAACCTCAGGATCTAACACCACAGAATATCAACAGCATCCTCTTTTCTTTGAATATATTGCGTGATACTTGGAAGAAACACTTGAAGGACAATTGCTACAATATTCACATCATTTTACAAAGAGTATTATATTCAGGAAGAGTATTGCATAATACACGGAATGGAAAATACAGGGGAATAATTCATGGTATAAAGTCTAGAAACTTGTCTTGTTGAAATTTGTATTTCAATGTCTTGTGTTTTACTATTTATCTTCTGTCCATAGTTACTGTGCACTTTCAGTCTTACTGATCAATCTACTGTTGAGTTCATCTGAATGATGTACACATATGAAAAAACAAATGCTCTTTGAACTATTTATGCCTTTTTTTTCTGTCTCTGTTTTAGGACTATAAGCCAAGGGCCACTTTGTCAATTCATGTGTAAACAAATTTTGTTGTTTAAAAGCACTACATGCAAAGTGAGGGGGATGCTGCAGAACTTGTAACTCAGCTGGTCTCCAGGCAGCTAAATTTGAAGTTGTAAAAATCACTTCCACATCAGAAAGGACCAGAAGGACATGTGCCCCTTGGTTTTTCTTTTTATAGATCTTTGAATTGAGGTAGACCCTTACAATTCCAGTTGGCATCATGTCATTGGTGTCTCACGGAGTCAGCGTACAAACCAACCCCATGGTCACAGTCCTGCCAGGTTTCAGTCAGAGCTGGCTTGGAGCTGTAGTTCTTTCAGGCTTTCTTTGGATGCAAGAGTATCAATACTTGATACTGCAAATGAATTGCCCTTGAGCCATGTAATGGCACTTTTTGTGATCACTTTCATTAGTGGATTTAGCAGTATGCTTTGTTCTCTGGTGTGTTCCTTTGAACCAATCATGAACTTTCACATACTCGGGTGCTGCATTCTTTTTTGGGTGCTAACCAACTAGTTGCCCCCAGGTGTGATTCTGGGCAATGCTTACTTAAGTCACCTCTCCCCATGGGCAGCATACAGAGGGTCATGTCAGGGTTGTCTTTTACCCTACAGTGGTCTCTAGTACTGACCTATTGACTAAGTTGCCTAGTTAATGTCCTTGCACATTCCTGTATGTCCCCTAGCCTTGTCCCATGTAATATGCACCGTGGCACCTTGGATGAAAGCTTTGCTCCACCAGCCCCTCTTGTTATTTCAGACCTCCTGAACTGAAACAAGCAGAATGCAGTAACTGCTTCCCGGCACCGTACGGAGCACAGAGGCAAAGCCAGGCCAATGGTGATGCCATGTGCAGTCATGCCTTTGCTAAGTGGGGGAGCTGGGAGGGGGCACTGCTTAGCATTGTCCTCTCTGAATTGGATGCCTTTAAAATGTAAAGCTAGCTTTGAGGTATCTGTAGTAGGCCATCTTAAATTTCTAGATAATATCAATGACCCTCTCACTATAATTCTATTGTCAATAGGTCCTGACTCCTAGACTTGAGAGTGATTAGGAAGTATAGAAATTTGGAACACATCAATTGCTTTGCTATTTTGTGCAGATACAAGGTAGAGCATACTTGCTTTTTGCCATGCTTGGTTACTCAGGTCCCATTCTTTCTTAACTTTCTTTTGTCTGAGAAAACCAAAATCAGGGGCCAGTTCCTTGTCAGACCAAACAGGAATCACTATAGACTATATTTATAATAAGTAGGTGGAAATAGTACGTTGCACACCCTCATCAGTGTGTTATAGCAGGACTGCTACAACAAACCTGTTGATTAATTGCAAAATGCTTACAAGCTGTGTATATTTCGTAGCTGCAGGTGGCTGTTTTATGATGCTTTGGCATCAATTATTAAATCTGCAAAAATGTTCATCACAATTGTTTTGCAGTAGTTTTTCTCTAGCTTATACCTGTTAAGCCAGGTGTTTGCATGTAATTTATGCACATCAGTCTGCATTCCTGCGTGCAGAAATCATTACACTATTGACACAGCAGAGAAGCACATAAGCCATTTGGAGTAAATTTTATGTCTCAATGATATTCAGTATAGAGACATCCTCAGTCTGCACAATGAATATAGTGTAATTTACACAGTGCAGGCAAATAAGTGTAATGTACTATAAAATTTAATCATACATATCAAACTAATAAAAATTTGTACCAGGATCAAGCATTCTACAATAGACACCCTGAAAAGAGCAGAAAATCTTCTCAGTATGTCATAGCATAGATATTGAACTTGATTATTTTATGAACCTGTATTACTCATGTAAAGATAACATTCCAAAGATATATGCAGAGCTGTTAGATTAAAAGTAATACAAGATGAAAGTGAAAGTTCTCTAAAAGAAGTATTATCAATAGCAGGGGAATTGGTATAACACTGGTAGTTGTTTGAATCCCTTATTTCATTGTGCAGTCAAGGCAGGACTGGAATTGTACCCCAGAGAGAGTTCATTTTAGCAAGGCACCTTTAGAAATAGAAGCAGTTCCCAACTCATCTGCATGCTAAGCACCTCTCTCCCTCACAGAACTAAGTTTTACTGAGAAGTTTACAGAAGCAGACTAACCATCTCTTGACTTTTTGTGTTAAAATTGGAAAAATAATGTGTTATATCATGTAAGATATGAGATGCATAAGTGACCAAAAAAACTTAAAAAAACCCCGTGCAACAAGTATTTTGATTCTTATCCATGGGTAAAAGCAATTTTCTGTATGCTATAAAACTCTTGTGTTTCATCATTCTTTTGGGTTACTGTTATATTTCTGATTGTACTTCAGAATATTAAGACGGAGGTTATAAAAGTAAATACATTGGAGGACTCTAGTTTTCCTGGGAAACATTGGGGGTATTAATAGCAGTTCTAAGGAGAGGCAAAAGGATGCTTTTGATTCTTCAATCTGAAAAGAAAAAAATGCTGATGAGAAAAAAGAAGTAGAATCTGGAATTGTAAGACAGAGAGGCGTGACTTGAAGAGTACTTGAAAAAAGACAGTCTGGTACTTGCAGCTCAGCAAGACCAGGTTTGGGGCTTGCTTGTGGCCATGCACAAGGATTCCTACTTCATGGTCTGTGCTATTCAAATCTGTGAAGAAAAGAAGTGTGTTTATAAGCAATACCAGTGTTACCCATGACAATGTCACATTGCTCTTTTAAAAAAACAATTCACCTGCTAATTTCAATCTCTGCTGTGGCTCAAAGCTAAAATATTAATTTTCATAATTTATTCAATGTGTATTTTTTACAGTGATTATTTCTATGACTATATTCATTTTCTGTCCCAACAACCTGGCTCTTACTGCTAAATTTCAGCACCCACCATGTTATCCAGGTGGCTCAGAAAACATATCTTTACCAATTTGTGCTAAGACCATGATGGTCTTATAGCTACCTCTAGAGTCTCTTCATTTACTTTTCCTGATCCCTTGAAAACTCACAAGCAACCCTTTCCAGCTGAACACATTTCAGGCTCTACCCTATTATATCCTCCAGGTCATGCTGCCTGATCTGGCTGGCTCTGGAAATGCAGGCAGGGGGCAAACCACCTAATCTCAAGTGCTTTGTAGGAACAGATGGACACAGAGACTCTTTCAGACAGGTCCTGGTGAGAGAGAAAGTGAAATTGAAAAAACAATATGGGTGGAAAATGCATACCTACAGAAAATGTGAAAATCCTGCTTTGGAGTACAAGTCTGTATGTGGCTTAAACTTCCTAGGTGCCTTTAGAGTTATTTTTGAGGCTCATCCTGCCTATCAGCATTAAATATGCTGAAAACACCCTCAGTTTTTAAAAAGAAAGTTCAGGACCAAATGTAGCATTTGAGTTTCTACATACAGAGTCACTGAATCTCCAGCAAATCCCTTGCACAGCCACCCGCACAGTGCAAGAGTGGATCCTGCTCTGCCTGGTGTACCTTGCCTACCCTACTCTACCTCACATTTAGCAGCACTGGATAGTGTGTTTTCAGCTGCAGTGTGGATGTGCTGTAGTGGCCCACAGCAAAACCTCAGAGCTCTTGGCCTCAGAAAGGGAGGAAAGGATATGTGGAAGTAGCTGATCTCTTCCACTCAGAAACACTTGTGTGCAGCTTAGTGGCCATAGATAAACAATTCAGTCCAAAAAGCTTAAGAGGGAAACTTCAGCCCCTTTCACTGTGGGCATGTCTCCTCTAAGCTCACTATACTAATTCTTTCACTTTGGTCATGTTTGCTGTTTCCCTGAGAACTTCAAAGAGGTTACTCTGATAGCAGTATGGTATGATTTCTCCTTGTCCCCCACTGTTGCTATATGACACGAAATGAACCACATGCACTTGCTGGAAGTTCAAAGCAAAAAGGCCAGATTTTATTTTGTGACCTCATTATATATAGAATTCAAAAAGCGACCAGGGATTGGAGGGTGAAGTCGCCACCTCTTCAACCCCCCTGGTCAAACTGAGTCCATCAATTTTTTCTTCTTCTAGAAAAGAATGCAAAACAATCATTATTTACGTGAAAATGTATGAGAAACTCCATTACAAAAATGTAAACATCAGAAGGCTTAGAAAAAATTTAGAAGATCAGGGCAACACTCCACCAGCTCTGCAGACCCAAAGAGCAAGGGCCAGCTGATCTCCACAGCATGCTTAAAATACCCTGGGAAATGGGCAGGCTATGTGGGGGCTACAAAGGTCTTAAGTTTTATTGTGACGAATAAGATCTGTCAAGATCTGTCAGTTTCAAACATCAGCAATGTGCCTGTGAAACAGGAAAGTGCAGAATTTTTCAGAGCAATTAATTCTCCACAGCAGGTGAAGATGGAAGAAATATTTGCTTTTTCAGCTGTTTCCCTGAACAGACCATGAAAAAGATGCACACAGAGTTTCCAGAGGTGAATAAAGGAGCGCTGAAATGAAGGGGTAAATGCAGAAGAATGTTTTAGCATGTATTTATGTGAAACTTTATCAAATCTCTTACTTTCTTAGAGAGAAAGTGATATTACCCATTGAACTTTGGGTACCTATTTTGTACTAAATGAAAAAGATCGGGATGCTGAATTTGAAAACAACACATGTTATTACATCACATAGAGGCTTTGGTGGAAGAAATTTAAAGATCGTTGAGAACAACTCCCATCATCTGGAAGTATAAATTCTGCCATGTGACAGCAGATTCACTCTAGATCAGCCATAACACATAGAGAACCTGTAAAGGACTGGAAGCTCTTCTTGCTCAAGGGAAACATAAAAACTTCCATGTGAAAATCCAATTGTATTTTAAAGGACATGGAATAGAAGCTTTACCAAGTGGATGAAGTCTTCAAACAATTTCAAAATATTTACATTCCTTTCTATTCTTACAGTTGCAAGCCTAGAGTCTGACTGCCCAGAGAGGTTGTGGAGTCTCCTCACTGGAGATATTCAAGAACTGTCCCAACACAATCCTGTGCAATGGGCTCTAAGAAGCAATGAGGTTGGACCAGATGCTCCACTGTGGTCCTGTCTCATTTAGCTATTCTGTGGTTTCTGAAACACATTCTACATGAGTTATTTCTGTTTCAGAACTGCTGAGACCCTATGTTCTGTAAAGTTCATTGTTTACTTTGAAGACATTTTGTAGTGAGAAGATTTTGCCAAGTCAAAATACATTATATTTTTGATACTAAGTATCTTACTGTTTAACATTTTTCTTCAGAATTCCAGAAAGATTTTTTCCCCATTTTTATTTTGTGTGAGAATTGTATCTTCTTTTGCAGTCATCCAACCTAGCAAGATGGCTAGAGGCACATTACCAAGTATGGGGTTAGTAGACAGTATCACAACCTGTCTACATTCCAACTGTGTAAAGGCTATTAACAAGACATTTAATTGCTAACAGTTTGCCTTAATGAAGAATTTCAGGTTGCAGCCTCTTAAAGAGAAGTCGTTTCCAGTTTGCAACTGAGGAAGAGAGATTGCTTCTTCAATCAGAATAGTATTCCTATATTAGTAAATAGTAAAGACCAAGTCAGATTACTGTTCTTGGGTGAAAACTGCAAGGGAAAGCTTTTCTGTAAGTTTTTCTAACTGTTGCTTCTTTTTCTCTGCTTTCAGAGGCTGGCAGCAAGAAGCTAAAGAGCACAATACAGAGAAGCACAGAAACAGGAATGGCAGCAGAGATGAGAAGTCGTATGGTTCGACAGCCAAGTCGAGAATCCACTGATGGCAGCATAAATAGTTATAGCTCCGAGGGCAAGTAAGTGTCATTAAAAGTATCAGTAACAAGTTTCTATCATAGCAGAAGTTTCTTTCCCATTACTTGGGATGTCCCAAACTCTAGCTGAAGGGGATAGCTCTGTGTAAAGATTCATCCTCTTGAAACATTTGAAAAACAACTATTTTAGGTACATGACACAAACTTCATGGAAATTGAAATTGAGACAGGACTTCTTAAGAATTCTTATATTCCCTGTCAGCCAGTGAGGCATTTTTTTCATCAAAAGACAACTAAATTAAGACTGCATTATTCAAAACAAAACACAGGGGTCCATTTTCTTTGAGATATGTTTGGATTACCTCAGAGTTAAACTTCAGATGTTGTATGTGAATCCCTATGATATGAAAGTCTGTTCAGTAATACTATATACAAAGAAAGTTTAATTTGGAGTTGTTCCAAGTCTGTTATTAAGAGCGGTGAACCCAGAGCCCAGCTGCCCCATCAGCTGAAGTCAGACAGACAGCTGTGGGGAATGGGGCAGCTGTTTCCATTCACTGCTGAACAATTTGATAGTAGGAAAGAAGAACAAAGGCAGTTCAGACACAAAAATGTGCAGGAATATTCCGGCATCCTTACAGTTCTCAGTGGACTATACTGCATGTGTCAAGGCATAGTGGTTACTAGGGAATTCTTAGAAGATTACTCCCCAAATTACAGGGAAAATAAGGGTGGGCAAATGCACCTTTGTAGACCTGGAAAAAAAATGAGAGATTTGGACTTCTTTGGCTTCACCTTTTTATATGCTTACTGTGTTACCACAATTGCATGAGGCACAAAGAGCCAAGGCTGCTGTGGTGGTGGTGGCAAGGATCTGTGTAAAGGTGCCTCCATCATCAGATCTTCTCACCACCCTAATTTTTTTGCAACACTGGAACAGAGTGCCCAAAGCAATTGTGGATTGGCTCATTATTGGGAGTGTTCATGGCCAGGTTAGATGAGGCTTTGAGTTACCTGATCTAGTGGAAGATGTCCTTATGCATGGCACAGGCATCAAAACTTGATGATTTTAAACGTCCCTTCCAACCCAAACCATTCTATGGTTCTATGATAATGCTAAGAATTTTAAGAGCCATGTAAGAAAAACAGGCTCCGTCATGATTAATTCAAAACCAAAGTAGATAAAGATCAGATGAAGAATAAGGGACAAGAGTAAAATATCTGAGTGTTTTTCCCATTGTGATTCCTTGACAGCCATTACTTTTACCCTTTCAACACTGGCCCCTGTCATCCTCCTTCCCTTCTCTGTGCTGGAGTGTCAGTCTGTACGGCACCACTTACTCACCTTGGTGACCAAGGGTCCAATAAACTGGACTTTTTAGGGAGGAGCTGGAGGAGTCTGTTTCCCTGGTTAGCAGAGAGGAGAGGTGGGAGCCCAGCACTAAGGGTGAAGACATTTTCAGTGGAACAGCTTAATCTTCTGTTCCACCCTTGTTGTGTATAAATAGATTTGGCAGGGCTGGGGCAGCCAAGGTCTGGATCTGGAGGTCACAGCAGGCATCTGGAGGACAGAAAGGCAGAGCCATAAATTGCTGATTTGAGAATCAGCCTCTGAGTAAGGCAGTGAGGAAAGGAAGCTTGAGAAGTAAACAGAGTGCTTGCACTCCAGAGTACCTTGTCATGTTCTTTTACTTGACCCTTAATTGGAGTTTAATGAATTAGAATTGATACACATTACGATGAATGTGTACTTTCAACTTTCATTATCATTTGCATAGCCAGAAGTGTGCTCTCAAGTGAATATTTTCAATGTTTTTAGTCAACCTGCAGAAAAATGTAACACATTTTGTGAAAAAAGGCCAATGAAACAAGCAAGAAACTTAGCAGCAGCAAGACGGAAAGGATAGTGCTACTGGGAAGAGAAGCAGATCATATCTTGGTGTTGAACTGGACACCTTCAGATTCTTTTACTCCTCCATCCAAATAAACCATATTAAAAAAAAAAAAAAAAAAAAAAAAAAAAAAAAAAAAAAAAAAAAAAAAGAGAGACCATATTTAAAACTAAATTTCTGTGAAAAAGCTTACCTTCTGGAAAATGAAAGAGTTTTCTAAAAAAACCCCACAGTGCCAAGGGAATGGCTTGAAGCTGAATCAGGGGAGATTTAGGTTAGATGTTAGAAAAAGTTTTCTGCACAGAGAGTGGTCACAGCATCCAGTCTGACAGAGTTCAAGAAGCATTTGGCAAAGTTCTCAGGCACTTGGTGAGATTTTTAGAGCTGTCCTACACAGGGCCAGGAGTTGGACTTTGATGATCCTTGTGGGTCCCTTCCATCTCAGGCTATTCTGTGATATTTTCTGACCAGCTACAGTCACAGACAGTCAACAAGTTTATGTAGGCATAGAAAGAACAGTCATCTTCAAGAAAGGAATGGACTTTTTCTATGCAACTACTCTGTTTGCAAAGAACTATGAATTGAATGGCTGAAGCACACAAACCTGATGTGCAGAAGTCAAAGCTTTTAGCACTAGTCGATGCTTTTGGTTTTATTGGGAAGTTTTTTATTATTTTTGCAGTATAATAGGGAATTTCTTTTGAGGAATAAGAAGATATAGAATGGTAGATGGCCTGCTGGGACGTTATCAGATGTTGTCTAGACTTGGTTCAGAGTCTGTTCTTTTATTTCTCATAATTGTTATAAGGAAGCAAAGCTGAGTCTTCCCACTATGGATCACTCTCTCTTTCTCTGTTTTTTTCTTTTGTTATTGTTTGGAGATTGTATATCTATTAAAAAAAAAAAAAAAAAAAAAGTGGACACTGAAACGCAGAAAGAAAGAAAGCAGCTTGGCAAAGTACACTTATAGAATCATAGAATAATTTGAGTTGGAAGGGAACTGTAAAGGTCATTTAGTCTAACCCCCTGCCCTGGGCAGGGCCATCTTCAACTAGACCAGGTTGCTCAAAGCCCTGTCTAGCCTGGCCTTGAGTGTTCCCATATACACTGTGCTGATGTGTTACAGTTCAGTTTGTGTCATAAGAGAGGGGTGGGTAGCAACTGTAGATTCAGATTTGTCTGCCAGAATATTTTGGCTAGAGAGTGGTGTTAGGTTTAGGTCTAATCACCACTGCTGCTACTACCTGCCAGTTTACTGCTTCATTAATAGCTGCAGCAATCAGATTAATTTAGTGTGTACATCTGTTTTCCCTGTTTGTTCTAACTGATGCAGATGGGGCTTGGGTCTATGTAAATCACACACTCACTAATGAAGAATAGGCTGTTAAATTTCATGAAGCTTTTTATGTTTTCTCATACAAGGTCATTCTTAGTCTATTTACCTACCAGACTCTTCACTGCTCCTGGAGACCTCCTTAGCAAGACATATTTTATGGACTACTAGTAGTTGATGTGCAGAATTTCTCTAGACTGCTTTGGGGTCCATGGGAAATATATCATTCCTGATGCTGCAAAATGATTTCTGGTTGTGCATCTTGAGCTGCTTGCTTTGTATCAGTAGCACTTTTGAGGTAAATACTGTAGGACAACAGTAATTAATCCTGCTCATAGGCTTAATCAGCTTCTGTTTTGTTTCAGCTTAATATTTCCTGGAGTACGGCTGGGCGCTGACAGTCAGTTCAGTGATTTCCTCGATGGACTGGGACCTGCACAGTTAGTAGGCCGACAAACACTAGCAACCCCTGCCATGGGTAAGAATGATATGTTCTCTGTTAAATTAATAATAAGACAATTAACAACTAATGCACACACTACCAAACTACAGCACCAAAAGGACTTTTACAAACTGTCTTCCTTCATTATCAACATGAAGGTCCTATCTGCAGTCACTGATGTTCCTATCATGGCAGCATCCAAAGTGGGGTGAGAAAACAGTATTTGCTCCATTTGAGAGATTCGGCTAATCTTATTTGCGATTTGAAGATAGGGGTTTTACTTCCCACACAAAATTATTGTGGCTTCTCCAGTCATAGCTCACTGCAAAATCTCAACTGTTCAGAGTTCGTATTTACTTGACACAGATTATATTGGAGGTGACAGAGGGTTTCTGACCAAAATGCACTTTTCCAAGCTTAGTTTATCTAAGTAAGTCCAGAAAGTGAAACTTCTGGAAACATTTTGCAATGCCCAATAATCAGTCACTGATAAAGCCAGTGCTTATCATGAGAGACACAAAGTCCTTTTCTACAACAGGTGCTGGGGGGGTATCTGTGTTCTTCTCTATTTTCCAGACTAATCTGTAATTTCCTTTAGCAGCATTAGGTCTAGCTTGTTTATGATCAGAATATGAGTTGTATAAGGAGTTTAGGAGTGCAGAACTGTGTAAGTATCTTTGGAAAGATTTAGGGTTGGGGTTTTGGAGGGGTTTTTTGCTTATATATGGGCAGTTCTTACACATGCTTGAGGATGCTAATTGAGGACTCCTTGATCCACTACTGTAATAATACTTCTGCTGGAAATTATAAATGACCAATGCTTCAATACAACTGTCTTGGGAAAACCAGCTTTAGGAAGGGCTATTGAGACACATCTGAAAAAGGAGAGAGAAACAGAAAAAAAATTGCAGAAGGCAGTGTTCCCTTCCCAACTCATGAGCAGGAGGAAAATGATCTTCAGAATGCTCTTAGGACCCTCGAGGCAAAACCTGCTATATCAATCCAAATGACTGCTACTAAAGAATTCATAAACATCAAACTTAATAAATAAAAATTTTTATTATTATTTGGGAGGAAAATGTATTATTGATATTATTTGTCCAATAAATATCTAAATGGCTTTATTGGTATGCATATTAGGGTCTACATTTCCTCTGTTTCTTTATTTTAATCTTGTTTTGCAACTAAAGATTTTTCTGCAGATAACTTGAGTAAAACGTTTATTTTGACTTTTCTTAGAACTTTACCTACTATGACCTCAAGTTTTGCCCCCCCCAAAAAAACTCACCGTGTTTTTAAATAATTTTCAGAAGACTTACTCTGTGGTATCCTTTCACTAGTGGTGATTTGAAAATGTTTGGATTATTGCTCCCCCTTCTGGTTACCTGTTGCATGTTTTGTTTTGGATATGCGATACAGAGATGTGCTCTTAAAAAAGCTTCTTGGAATTTTCCTCTGAACTATTTTTAGTGCAAAACATGGTTGTGTTTATTCAAGCAAAGTTTAATTGATAAAAAAATCGTTGTTGCTGTTCTGTCATGCCTCACATACCAAGGTATAAACATTGTTTTAATATGCTGTTAGAGAAACATGTGAAAATCTCACGCCCAATTAATTTCGAACTGCTGTTTCTCTAAATCCAGACTGCAAGTTCAGGATCATCTATTTGTGAATTTGGTTTTTTATATCAGCAGAGCTTACATATCAAATATATACGTACTCATGTGTTTCATGGATGTAGTTCATTTATTTGCTCAAGTGTCATGTAGCTGCTCATGTCATACTGTGCATTTTTTATTCTAAATGGCCGATATTAATCTCTTTCAGTCTAAGTTAGATTTCTACTCAGCTGATTCCATGATATACGAAAGCATAGAGATACAAAGGTTTGTGGATCAGCACATAGTTTACTGCCCTTGTATTTTATTGATCTAGATCAGAACAGTGCTTGGTCTCGGAGTAAGCAGTTTCCTTTTTCTGCAGGAAATGTCACTTGTCAAAACTCAGGCAAAGAAATAAGTTTAGAAATTTATAAATGAAAGCAGTTTATTTTTTTAACATGTTGTAACATTTTAGTCACACCAAAAATGTGTATGGAATATTGATAAAAATGAAAAAATTGTCAGCCATGCGCTTGGTGGAGACTTTTGAAGAAAAAATACCTCTTTTTAGCTGGTATGAACTGTACACCAAGAGAGGGCACCATGCTTCCTAAGTATATATTATTTAGTCCTTGTTTAAGGATGGAGAAGCTAAAGGGATCATCAGGAGACACAACATGCACAGTAATGCAGAAGAATAATATCAAACTGGTCTTTCTCTTTCTCACTCTTACACCTTATCTCCTGTGCTGTGCTGCTTCTCTAAAATGTGGCCTTCTTTCTTCTCTCTCTCAGGTGACATCCAGATTGGAATGGTGGATAAAAAAGGCCAGTTAGAAGTAGAAGTCATTAGAGCCCGTGGCCTCACACAAAAACCTGGCTCCAAATCTACCCCAGGTATGGAAAAAAGCTGTACACAACAATGCTTCAAGAAGGCAGCAGCTTGTGATATTGTTACTGTCAGTGTCAATAGTTTGCACAATGTATATTGTAATAATATTGTATCATTTTATAAGGACATTTGTTGAAGGTCTAGTTATTTATAGAAGAAATTGTTAGAGGAGATTTAGAATCAATACCCCAACCACTGCTTATTGTAACACCTGGAACAGTTCTTTTAGGTAACATTTAGTGAAAATTGTAATTTGCAATCTCCTTAGGAGCTAGAGGTGAAAGAGCAATTCATGTCTGTGTCACTGGAGTGGCATAGTTTTAAATATTCCTTTTGCTTTGAACTATTTCTGACCCCTAAGCATTTATTGACACTCCATAATAGCTGTCAGTGACAGCTAATTCCTGGAAAAAGAAAATGTTTTTAAAATGACAGACATGAAGTGTAATTGGCGTTAGTAACATCTTAGATCATTGCATTCAAAGTTTATAAAAATCAAATTGATTTCTTGTGGGCTGTGTCATCTGTTTTATGAATATAATTGTATTCAGATTACAATTGTGAAGATAAAATGAAAATAACATGTGTCACTTTCTTTCTACTCTGCTTCCTTTTAAGGCATTTGTACTCCATTTCAGATGTGCACTGTAAGTCCAAACATAACATTCTTAATGTTCTTGTTTGCAGCTCCGTATGTCAAAGTGTATTTACTGGAAAATGGAGCATGTATAGCTAAGAAGAAGACAAGAATTGCAAGGAAAACACTTGATCCTCTGTACCAACAGACACTGGTTTTTGAGGAAAGTCCACAGGGTAAAGTCCTTCAGGTCAGTTTCTTAATCCCATTTTAGGCTGTCATTTGGGGAATCACTTGCATGTTTACTTAAATTTAACCAGTATGTGTAAATCCATTCCAACACACTAAGCATTTAATTTTATAAATGCCATTAAACACATCCTTGTGGCTTGTGGTTTCAGAACTTGCAAAATGTCTTATTACATTAAACATTTCTTTATTGTTGACTTCGTTCCTGTCCTGCCATGAGATTTTCCCATGAAAAGGAAGCAGTCATTCACTCTTGAGAATGACATTTTCCTTATGTTAACACATATAATAGCAAGAGTGAACATACATAAGCACAGGTTTGCGTATATAACCCTGTATAAGCATGGATTTGGGGACAATTATGAATCTTAATTTTATGTTTTTCCAGGTAATAGTTTGGGGAGACTATGGCCGAATGGACCACAAATGCTTCATGGGAGTTGCCCAGATCCTTCTGGAGGAACTGGATCTGTCCAGCGTGGTAATAGGCTGGTATAAATTATTTCCACCTTCATCGCTAGTGGATCCAACACTGACTCCCCTGACACGTAGGGCTTCCCAGTCATCTCTGGAAAGTTCAACTGGGCCTCCCTGCATTAGATCATAGTAGCAGGTGCTGTCTATTCAAAACATCACCCAGGATAACAATTGGAACCAGATACTCACATGATCAAGAAACACTGTTGGAGAAAGACAATCACTTCCGTTTTTGCTTGTAGTAGTTATCCAAACATATGTCTGTCTGTTGAGAGATGGCTTAAATTGACAGAACAAAGGTATATCACATACAGCTAATCTATTAGCAGCTATCACTGATGCTTATAATGATTTAAAAAAAAAAAAAAAAAAAAAAGAAAAAAGAAAAAAGAGAGGGACCTTTAGATTCGACCTAAGTCAAAAATGACCCAAACTGGAAGTTCTCACTCTGTTAACAATGTTGTATTTTTCACATTTTGAGAGAGCCCTCAAGCAGTGTTACCTTCCTGGTGTTTCAGCAGTTTTTCTGTACTTGTCACTTCCACTAGTTTTTTGCCACGTGATTCTGCTAGTTTTGTAGAAGTCCTCACAATGCTAACAGAGACCCTTCCTTTCTTTTTCTAAACCAAACAAAAAAGGGCTGAAGCATATCTCTGTAAGCATCGTTAAAGTGTTCAACAGCCACAGTTACAATTCCAGCGAGTTCAAATCCTTTCTCAGTTCTGGTACTTACAAGTCTTTCACGTGGGAACCCAGAACAAATGAGCAATCTAAGTTATATTCTTAAAAATAAAAATCATCACAGTGCCACTTTTTCTTTGTAAAAAGCAGATATGTTTGCATTATATATATATATAATACTTTTCTGTTTATGATGTTTTGCATGGAAGAATTTTGAAGAATTCTGCAACTACTGCTGGGGACTGGTATAAAGCAGCTTTAGTCTTAATTTTGACATTGAATATGTTACTGGTAATGCAATTTTCCTCCTAGAAATGGAGAGGAAATATTTACATTTCTGTGTATAAATGTATATTTGACTTCCCAAAATGTTGACCAGGAATGAATTGAGCATATGACACTTTCAGCTGTACCCAGGCTTCTCTGATGTGTCGCTTCAGACGCACCTGTCTGCCCTGGATAGAGCATGGTATGAGTTCAATGTTTCACTGGAAATTCCAGTTGAAATATTCTGCACTTACTAATGTTTTTATCAAATTTTAGTTTACATTTCTTTGAGATTGATGCAAGCACAAGGCTTGATTTTTTAACGCAAGATATCTTACTTTTTGGAGAAAAAAAAAAATCAAATTTCAATTTGCTTTTTATTCATTTGAGTTCTTCTTGGCCTTGAAATCCCTTGTGATATTCTGTAAATGTGCGAAGAACTGCAGATTCCTGCAGGTGCATTGATATGTTTCCCCTCCTTTTACAGGCCATTCAATTTTGTGATCACACAAATAGAGCAGCATGACTTGGAACTGTTCAAAGCTGCATGCACGTTTTGTAAAAAGAGATGAAAAAGGTTATTTAATAATGTATGTTAGTTCCACATAGGCCAGCTTGTATGTTGCATGTACTTGTACAGTTTGCTCGTAATTACTATACTGAAGTAACCAAGAAATCTAAGCCATCCATTTTTCTTATAGACATTTTGCAGGTTTTAGCCAGGCTAGGTCTGTGGGTCTGGTGCTAAATGTCTATAGATGGACTTTATTTTTTACCCTATGGAAAACGTGACGTAGTACGGACCAAATTCCTTCTAATAATTATTTTGGTGTAGATTCCTACTGTGGGGCTGTAACACATGTAGAAACTGTGTACACACTAGGTTTTAATTCATAGACATACTGCCTGCACCAAGTGAACTATTTATTATTACTCAACACATGGGAATTATTCTGCCCATCTTTCCATAGGGCACAGATTGGTTACTGCTCGACCTGCTGAGCAGGAAGAACTCAAGCATTGGTGCACTACTACTAGATCCTGTTCTGTCTTAGTGGCCAAAAACCAACTAGCTATAATTCGATAGTATCTTTCTATTTTGACCACTTGTCTTAACACTCCCCTGTGCTTTTAAATGAACTTCCAACTCATGTTATGTAAACATGTTTAATAAAATTTCCTTTTCATGTCCAGTGTAGTAGTTGTGCTCTCTGTATGTTCTGAGGTTCATCTGTGATTCTGCTTGCTGCAGGACTGTGTGATATGTGTTAAGGAACAGTAAAATAAGTAATTTCTATGGTTCTTTTGATTGCTGTAATAGTGTATGTTGAAATCTGGGGCCAAAAACTGAGGCCTGGTGAAAGTCATGTTTGGTTGGCTTCCTTTTCACTGAGAAAGCAGCCAAATTGTGCTCTCATTTGTTGAAGCAAGCAAATTGAAGTTAAAAAAAAAAAAATTAGCCAAATTATTATCTTTTGAAATCAAATCAGTTGGTTGGAGAGGAATGATGCTGTGGCTGCTTTTAGTAGGGCAGCAGGGTGATAGAAGTCAGGCACTAGGGCTCCACTTGGTGTGTGCTGAGCCTTTTAGATACAAGAACAGCTACTGACCTTTGGCACTTTTGAAACCCATGAACATGCCCTTGTATTGTGATGCTGTTATGAACAATGCTTTATAGAGATTTACCTGAGAGCAGAATTTGGCACTAAAGTTTTGCCAAGAGAAGCAAAGATTATGTACTTTCTTTTTAGTTTTCCATGTCCCACAGATATCTGATCACAATTTAATAATAACATAAAGACAGTATTGCCTCACTTTGAACACTTTTGTTTATTACTTTATTTAACTGAATACATGGTTAAGATACTGAAAAAATGACTAATTAAACATGGTAAATCTCTGAACAAAAGGCATGTTATTCTGTGTGGTGGGAGTGATCTGTTTAAATACAGAATTTTCCATGCTGTTGCATAAAGCCCTCAACTTCATTAATCTCACTACTTTGGACATTGTGTCCAATGCTAGAATATCTTTTCCATTCTGATCCTGAGAAATAAATAAAGTCCAGCATTTCTGATCTCCCTCTAGAGGACAGAAAATATGGCAGCAAAAGAGCATGCTAAACTATTTCATTTATGGTGTTTCTGATGAAAAGGGATCATAAATGCCAAGATTTCAGGAATGAGGTAGTAGAGCATGCTAGGTCAGATAAGTTGTGTGCTGGAGTCCTTTCCCAGAGACTGCTGCCTTTTAAAAGCTTATTGCTGAGTGTTGGGATTATAATACATAAATAAATCAGCTGAAGTTCCCTCTTGGTTTTCCCTTAAGAGTGCAGTACTAGTTATTTATATATGTCATGCAGGGGAAAAGCAAAGATTATTAAACTCATAATCCCTTTCATATAATCAGACAGTTATTTTCTTCGTGATGACTAAATGTTCTAAATTTTATATTCAAATGCAAATTTATGTCCCTCTTTGTAGAGGGATAAAACCTTAACCTTTGTGTTAGAAAGGCATCAGAACTGCTGTGAGTGGATAGGAAAAACCTGAGCTTCATGGCATCGTATTTTCATAATTCACAGGAAATTACATGTACAGTTTGGCTGCCTGTTTTCTCTGAAGTCAGGCTCAGCCCAGGTGTATGATATGGGATATACAGAGAAGACAAGTTCAGAGAGGGCTTTCTGTGGCTGTTCTGTCCAAAGAAAAATATCCAGGATTTTACTTATAGCCTGTAACTTGTCCTCTATGAAGTTGTCTGTTTGCAGCTCCTGTGCTGTCATTTACTCCACTATCTACAGCCCATTTAACTCGAGGAAAAAGAGTTATGCGTTTTTTGCTCTTTTTTTGCCTTAAATGAAGAAAGTCATGGCAGTCTTGCTTTAAAGCCCCAAACATTAATTCCATCATACCCTACTACAATTCTGCAAACATAGCAGAAAGCAATTTACAAGATAGTTTACTGTTGTCAAAGGATGAGATTTTTTTCTCAAGCCAGATGATGAGCATTCTGGTTGTAATAAGTGATTAAAAATTCTTCTAACTATCAAGAGTAGTGTCTCAATACTCCTCCCACTCCATCAGCTACTCTCTAGGAGAAAAAGAAAATGCACAGGTCATGTATGAATTTTCTCAATGTCTGCAGGCATGACCATGTATGCTGGTAGTTAAGTATCATGCTTATGAAAGGGGTTATGTGTGGCAGGCATGTCACAGATAAAATGTTCTTCAGAGTTTTATGATCCAAGCTCCTCCCTGGGGTGCAGAGACAGGAGGGGAAACTGCCTTCTAGGTGATGATAATGATTCAACTTCAGACCCTGGTCTAATTAAATGCTCGTTGGTTACGTATTTTCTAGTCATTGAAGCCATAGTTTTGCATTGGGACATACAACCTTACACATTCTGCCTTATCAAGTCAAAATGTCTTAGAGGGTACTGAGGGAAAGGGCATAAAGTTGTCAAAATCTACAGACTACAGTTTATCAATACAGAAATTCAGATAAGGCAAATACACAGCTGTATGTTTACCTCTGCTAGTATGAGAACAGCATTCTCAAAAGCCAAATCTTTTGGAGGTTTCAGCTGCTTGCTGCTACAAGAGTGGCATCTAAGGGTTTCAGAGATTCTTATATGGCCTCTGGAAAAATCATCTACAAAAGGTGACGAGCAGCAACTCATTATTAGAATGTTCATTGGACAACTCAGAATTACTTATTCTGATTACTTTCAACATGTCCAGAGCTTCAGAGCCCTGCCAAAATGCAGTTACAAATCAGTACTAGCTGACATGGTAAAGCAGTGGTCTCTAGGGAAAGGCTGTGTGATATCACCATCTGTGAGGATTTTCACTAAGTCTGAAATCATTCATTTCAGTGAAGACTGAATCTTTTTTTCACATTTCCTTCTCATTTTTATCAGTGAGATATACTGTGTGACTTTGAGAACCTAGTTGCGGGTTTCTGCACTCATTATTTTGTGAAGAATTAAATGGGGCTAGGTGTAATTCCCCATTTCAGAGATATTGCATAAATACAGAAAGAGCAGAAAATAAATATTCGAAAAGCATTTTTGTGGTCCTCAGGGATATAAATGACATAAGAAGCATTTTTTGCACCCACAATATCAGGAAGGTATATCTTGTATTTCAGCTACAGCCAAATAAAAGTTCCTAAGCCAAAGCAAGATGCTGAAATTTTTTTGGTTGATGCCAACACCTATGCAAAGAGCTTTTAATAGAGAAGATGTCTCATGTGTTCCAGACTCTGACTCTTCAGGAAGTACAGCAGCACTATCTTTATTTATATACTACTGTAAATGCAGAAGTACTACATTTACAGCACTGTCCCATTGTCTGGTCTGACTGGCCTAGGCTGCCAGGTCCCCACAGAACAAAGATGCCCATGTCCATGCTAGACCATTGATTGTAGAAGGCAGCATAATAATTCCATTTAGAACAAGCTCATACAGAAGGTGGTAAGACAATCCTAGATATTTTAAGAACTCTTGTCATGCAATTTAAACCAAAAATTAAGATTTTCAAATTCAGAAAATATTGAAAAATAGAAATTAAATTAAATGTTACAGTGTATATTAAAAAGATCCTTTTAAAGGTCTGTTTGATAACTGTATTTGCATACTGCAGAAAGAGTGTCCACACAGAGGGAAAAATGTAGCAATATTACACTAACATATAAGAACAAAAAAGATCTAATGCTATCTAATTCAGAGAGTGAGAGATAGCTTAAAGGCAAATGTTCTTCTAAACATTAGTTACTGAGCAAAGGCTGTTAGAAGCCAAAGCCATCAGCAGCATTATACTTGGGCTGCTGTCTGTTAAAGCTGCAGCAAAAGAGAGAGCCCACAAACAACGTTTTAGAAAGGGATTTGTTTCTTTCAGAGTGACAGACAGGGTCTGAGACTAAATGAGAAACCCTTGAGTTCATAAGAATGGTGAAGCAACACCAAACAAACAAACAAACAAACCCCAAAAAACCCCCGCAGCAATTACAATAAAAAATAAAGGCTTAAAAAACATGTAAAATACTTTCTAAAGATTTGAAGGCCTGAGAATGCAGCTCTGAAACAGATAGAGAACATCTAGATTTGGAATGAGTCCCCAGGTATCCCTCATACTACAGGTCAGAAGGACTGGATGTCTATTAGTAGCCAGCGCTACCAGTGGCAGCTTTTTCTAATGGAGCAGTTTTCATGTACAGCTTTTCTCTTTGTAGATGGCCTGACATGTGCACTACCTGTGAGCTTAACTTTAAGGAGACATAAAGATGGGTATATTTAATCTCAAATTCTATGTTCTGCTAGAGAGTTTCTTGCATCAGCTCTGATAAAGCTTCATGTACAATGCTAAAGAAGTCAGGTGGTCTGTGATGGGTAAACCAGCAAGTCAGAAACAGGTCCCCACAGAAAGCAGAGCAGAAGCTTGGGGAGCATAGAGGGCGAGGAAGGAAGGAACAGAAATGGTGTCTCTGTTCACTTGGGGGACCAAAAAGGGAAACCTAGGGATAAACTTCTGGCATAATTGCTTGGGCCCTGTCTTTTTGACTGAAAGCTCCAAAAAGAAGTGGCCACTCCTTGGAGCTTTGTAGATGGGGTGCACATCTTCCTGAACGGTCAAGGAATTTGGCCCAACTTTATTGCTTTGGTATCAGAAACAGTAGGGCTTGTCAAAAAGATATCATGCACTGTTAGTTCACAAAATGGTGTTAGGTCATAGGTTGGACTTGATGATCTCAAAGGTCTTTTCCAACCTAGCTGATTCTGTGATTCTATTTTATTTTCTGACAGATGACTCTCTAGGAGTTAACTATGACAGAAGAAGTAAGTGGATGGCACAAATAATCTTTTGAGTTGCTCTCTACCTAGTCTCAAAAGGCACATAAAGTCTGTAATTGCTGGGAATAGGAAGCATCAACAAGCTTCTCACAGGCATCTTGAGACTGGCTTGTTGACCTCTTTTGCTTCTTTTTACCTGGTAGGAAAAAGGCCCTGAGATTTGTGTGACAGCTGAAATAGAGTATCTGCTATTCTAGAAAACGTAAGAATTTTTCTTATTCCCTTCTCTTGCCCTTTTCCTGATCATAGCTCTTGCAAAACTGTGAGGCAAAGTTTAGTGTAATTTGGTGCCTGGAGTCAGCTTTCAGTTGTTCTGCTCCAGTGCTGCCAGCAGCTCACTTGATCCCCAAGCCTGTTGGAACAGACCAGCATTCTTAAACCATTCACATTAAAACACAAATAATGCAACTCTTAGACCTTTTTTATTCATCATGTACATGAAAAGACAGAGAGAAGAAACATATCAGATTTTCTTTTGTTGGAGAGCTCAAAACAAAGTTAAATTCCAGCTGCACCAGACGTCGCTGCTGTGCTATCCATATAATCCTTCAGCTCCATTATACACACGGGCTTCTTTGTTAGGTGTTTGTTATGCCATTCTTAAACCATACTTCCGTAAAACAAACCCCAAAATGGAAATGAGGAAAGGGAGATGTCGCCATGGCAGGGCTTAACCTTCTCTTTTTGCTCTTTAGGTGGGTATCTCCCCCCCACACTCCCAATACCAACACTCATCCTAGTCTTGTTCTCTCATCATTTTTTTGTGTGATACCAGCTCAGAGCTGAATCTTGTCTCCAAAGAATGCCTGTTGGATTTGACATTTACATTTCTTCAGAGAGTGAGAGTGAATGGAGGAAATCAGAGGAGGACTGTTTGAATACCTCACCTTGGTAAAGAGCACCTCTTGGGCTGCTCTTTAGTTTGTACATGGCTGGTCTTGTGGCTGTTTTAATACCAACTATTCCACCCCCTCACGTATCTCATGCACACTGTGCATTTTTATGGACTCTGTATTTGCTTTGTCCATGCTGTAGAACATGGAACTTGGCCACTGATTTCAATGAGGCCGAACCCAAAGTGCTTTTGTGACAAAAGGTGACTGACACACACAGTGCACGCAGTGTGGCAAGGCTCTTCTGGTGTGACAACACCCAAAGCAGGAAGCCAGACAGCCGTTCCAGCTATGCAAAGCATAGAGCTTCATCTGCCTTTCAAGGAGGCAACGATCCGTGCAGCTACGGCAGAGGTGACAGCCTCTGTCTGACAGGAGGACATCGCCTGGCTCGTGGATGAGCCCCCGCATTTTTTATTTTCATAATGGAAACGCTCGAGCAAGTAAGAGCAAAAGCTGGCATCTTCTGCAAATCCGGTGGCTTCAGAAGTGCAGCCGCAGAGGAGGGCTCTGGGCCGTAGAAGCCCAGGTGGCCCTGGGGTGGCTGAGGGGCAGCGGGACGGAAAACCCGCCCCAACGGGCTGCCCAGCCCAGGCCTTGCAAGTGCTGTTAGTTACGAGGAGACGTAAATCTGCCTGGGGAAACGCACTCGGGGGGAAGCTCTTGGCCGCGGGCAGCGGAAAAGGCCGAGGAGCCGTCGGACACGTACTGGGGGCGAGCCGGAGCCCCGGCGCCTCACGGCCGGGCCGGCCCCGCCCG
>CM031859.1:28340351-28440550 GCA_018697195.1 Certhia americana
GGCCGGCGGCCCCGCTCCGCCGCTCCGCCCGGGCCGCCGGGGGGCGCCGCAGCACCGCGGGCAGCGCCGCGCGGGGCAGGGCCCGGGCCGCCCCTCGCCCCGGGCCCCGGCGGGAATGCGGGAAACGGGCGTCAGCCTTTGTCAGGCGCTTTTTATGGGAGAGAAAAGGAAAAAAAAAGCAGCTGTATGGTTTCTTTTCCCAAGTGTCGGATGTTCCCTGCGTGTGCAGTGAAACCGGCTGTGTGATCACTGGCTGTGCCTGTCTGCTGGTTACACTTAAGAGCTCTCAAAACAGTCGAAAGTTCTGAAGGGGAACACAAAGAAATAATGGTTATATTTAACAGTCCACCCTGTTCTCTGATTCAGTGGTGATTATGAACTCACTTAAATCAATGTAGTTCCTCTAAGGAGTGTTTAAAAAATACATTTTTCCCCATCCCTGCATTATTAACAGTGGCTGCTCTGACAGATTAATGTCAGGCTACTGTGTGGTTTGACGACAAGGCTCATTTTGTTTTCCAAGCGCTGCTTTTATTGTTAGACTGTGCTGTACCCTCGCTACACCTTCATAACTTTCCGATTAAGCTGCAAGTCAGATGCATCAGGAGAATTTCTTGTGACCAGCAAAACCTTGTGCTGGAGTATTATTAAACTTCAATGATAACCTCTTTAAGGAGAAAAAAGAAGATATTACTGCTGACAACAAAAATGGTTTGAAAACTCAGGTAGTGCTTATCTAGCTGCTGTCTAAGAAAGTGCATAAAACAAAAGTTTTTGCTTAGTCAAAGGGGACAAAAAAGCAGGCTGGATTTGGGGAAGCAATGTCTAGTTTGACCTGAGCCACAAAAATGCATCATGAAGGACCTAAAGCAGGGAACTGCACAGGACTGTTTTGTGTAGCACCCTATAGCTTAGTGTGTCCTTCAAGTTGCCAAATGAATTAATTAAAGTTTACATGCCTTCAGCTCACCAACATCCTCAAACAATAAAAACTAAATTTTTCTGGGATTTGGGCTCAGGCTAACCTGGCACAGAGAACCTTACAGGTCAGCTGAAGGCCGTCAGGCAATGCAAATGTGCAAGGGCTGAGCCCTAAGGCGAGTGCTAGGGCTTCTCTACACTAATCTCAGTGGGGTAACAACACAGGACTCTGGTTTAGGACTCTTAACCAGCTGCTGGGAATCTAAAAAGGGAGCACAACTTAAAGAATGGTGCTCAACTTGGCATAACACTGAGAGTGAGCAGGGGACGGCATGCTTTGCCACCCCACCCCACTTGTTTAGCTTCACTAAGAGTGTTCTGTTTGATGACAATGAGAGAAGTGCTTACTTGTTATAAGTGCTTACTTTTTATGCTTTGGAAGATCCCAAGCATGAAAGTCTGCAATTGTAAAAGTCACCATTCCCCAAATTAGCTGTCATTACACAGTAGCTGGACTCGGTGTCAACATCACATTAGGTCACAGACCAAAACTTCATACACTTAACCCTGCCTTCCCGTCTTCTTGAAGCTGCCCTTTCCTGTGTAAGACACAGGAGGTCAGATCAGAAAATATCCTTGGAATTTTTTTCCCCAAGCTCCAGGAAAAGAGGACATTCCAGGGAACATGGCTAGTGTATCTTTAAGTCTTGGCAATACTTGGTTGCTAGAAAAGCTTCTCTAGTTAGTGATTGGCACAGCTTACAGCAGCCTTCAACCTGCTATAACATGCTCTGAAGTGAGGACAGCCGCAGGCAACACTTCTTTTGAACTATGCTCCAGTCTGATGTGCACATGCTGCCCTTCAGCGAGATATCACAATTGCAGGCAGAGAAGGGAGGGCCTTGCCTGCAAGCTACAGCCTCCAGTTGTAAAGCTCTCTTACTTCCTTGTGAATGAGGCTGGTGAAAGCCTGCTGAGTTGGCTTCACCTGGGTATGCAAGCAAGATTCAGCAGGACTTGTTCACAAAAGTTGACACCAGACCAAGCCCTTCAGATGCACATTCCTAAGCCCACTCCTCCCCTTTATGGTATTTTATGCCAGCCACTCCCAGGTTTCCCCCTCACCTTAATTACCTTTTTGTAGGGATCAGCTCTGTGTGTGTATGTGCATGCTAATTCTAGGAAGGGCTGTCAGTATAGCTTTGCAGCCCTATCTCTTCTATGATCCTATGGCTTCAGGCTGCAGCTTTATTTCCTAGTGCTTAAATGCAACACGTGGATATTAGGCAAGGGCAAGAATTTGCTTTATCTTGCACACAAAACAAGGAAATGTATTCTGCCTCACCACAGCCGCTGCAACCACAGCTGCACTGCTGAACCAGATGCACTTGCTGGCCTCTGTGCCTTCCCTCATAGCTGTTCCTCCTTCTAGAGTCTCTAAACACCAGTCTCAGAGTGGGGGCTGAGGAGTCTCTCTCTCCTGAGGTGGATAGAGGAGCCCTTGGTAAGTGAGCTGCAGCCACATGCAGAGCACTAGAGATGAGAGGTGACATGATACAGGGGAGTATTGAACTGAAGGATGTTACAAGGCAATTTGAGGAAACTTCTCCTTGGAAGTACACTAATAGGTGGGAGGCTCCTTGCCTTGCAGCCCTTGTAGAGTCCCACTGGAAACTGGCTATGGTAAGAGGGGCTAGGAGAGCAGACACAAATTGTTAGCTCCCGGCATGATTCAGAAGTATCTGTCCACATTACTGGTGTGAGTCAGAGCCTAGAAAGATCATTGTGATCTGTGAAGATAACCCAAAGAATTCCAACCCTTGAGAAATAATTTCAGACATTAAATTGGTCTTGTCTCCAGATCTGAGCTAGTTTTTGGCGGATGCAGAACTCCTTGGATGAAGGTTAAACAGAGTGGCTGAATTTACCTTGCCATTGGCTTTCTTGTTGGTTGGGTTGGTTTAGTTTTGGGGTTTTTAAGTCCTTTTGTGGTGGGTTTTTTTGTATCTTTTTGTGTTTCAAAAGGATTGAAAAGAAGTGGAAACGCTAACGGGTATTTTGGCTTATTCTGCTGTGTAGAGGGTTTCTGTGCCAGTTACCTAGGAAACTGCTGTAGGATTGAATTTGGATGGATGTGTTGTCAACTGCAAGTGAGTACAGTGGCTTTTCAAGAAGGGCGGAAGGGTGTAAAATGCACAGAAAATATAAATGCCTTTAATGTGATTTCTGAGTAAGATGGTGGTCCTATCTTTTTGACTGGCATTTTGTAGGCACCCTGACAACTGCACAAAGGGATTGCAGATGGAGTGCATGGCCATGCCTGGGCACCTGAGCTTGAATGCCCTCATGTCTGTAAGCTAGGTTAGCATTCATCTAAATGTCAAACTATGACTGAAAAAAATAGTACGAAGGTTGCTATTAAGCATTTTGCCCATTTTATTACAACAGCATTATGATGATCCAAGGAAATTACAGCATTTCTAGACATTTTTTCTGCAGCACTGCACAACCATTTGCAGAAAAAATAGAAATAAAAAGAACAACAAAAGACATTTAATGTCTTTTAGAGAGATACATCTAAAGGCTTATACTATGAACAAAAATGTGACTGCAGAGCTTTTCCTGAAAATCATGGATAACTGGCCTTTTTTTAATATAGCAGAACTATGAAAAAGCAAATAAATGCTTCAGTCTGGGGGAATTCTACTGGTGTCTGTCAGCTCTGCCATGATGGCTAAATCTGCAAGTGGTTTCCTATCTCACAAGACCCACAACGTAGAATGGTCCATGGCTGAAAAGAAATTAGCAAAACAGTGGGGATTACTTAGTTAGAATAGAACTCCCACAATTTCTCCCGTTCCCGCCCCCATTCCAAAATACACACCGGATTAACATTTGGGTTTACGCTGAATACCAATTTCCTTGTATTTCTCCTACAAAGTGCACTTCAAATGGCAGATGCAAACTCCTAGTAGTTTATTCGTGTTATGACAGGTGTCACCAGTTGGCACAGCTACATGAAATCTTCAAAGGTTTGGTTTCTTCCCCCGCCCCCAAGCAGGTGAGTGAGTTTCCAGCCTTGAAAAGACAGGTTGTGCTGCTTTTTTTGTGTTAGGCAAGTGCACCAGGAAAGAACGAGCACTGCCCTTATTCCTCTGGCTAAAGCTCTGAGGCAGAACCTGCTTCAGAGCCACTTTCTAAGGCCACCTTGTCCCTGTTCCCTGCAGCAGTGCAGCCACCAGTGTGTTTACATCCCCTGCATTTCTCCCTGCAGGTGCTTCTCTCCGCCCAGGGTTCTAAAATAAGTGCTGAACTTACCAGTTCTAACTTCTGGTCTGACTCTTCGATTGTGAATGAGTGCTTCCCAAGGCTCTACCTTCAGGGCAGGATCGGTCCCTTGGAGCTGAGAGTTGGATGATGGTCCCACCAGGCGTTTGGTCAGCTTGTATTGTGCTAGCATATGTACATGACTAAGACAGAGCAGCTTGTGGGCATACCTGGACTCTGCCCCTGCCTGCATTGCTTTCCAGGAGGCCAGGCTGCATGGGCCGAGCTGCTGCTGCAGCACTGGGGGTAGACACCAGAGTCAAAAAGAAGCTGTGGTACCTCTGATGTCTTATCTGCTGCTTATAAGAATATAGACACCATGATCACTATTTCTTCAACAATATCTTTAGCAATGTTTACATTGGAGATTACCCAAAACCTATAAAACTGCATGCTGATGGGCCTGGAGGTGGCTCCACTTCACCCTGTTGCATCCAAGCTTTTTTTCTGGCCTCTGTGTTTGGAGATGGGCTAAAGTGACATCCAGACCTGGACTCCCTTCTTCCCTGCTCAAGCAGATGTGTGCACAAACCTAAGCAGACTCCTCTATTTCAGGCCCATCTGTAACCTGCGTAATGAATAATGTACAATGAATTTGTGGTCTACATGTTTATTAAGTGACTCAGTATTTCCAGTGGAGATTTTGTGCTCATGTTTTACTCACATCTCAAAACCCACTCACTCTTGTATTATCCCCAACAGCAGTAGGTGATAATAAATTATACAACTGCAGATGATGGTAACTATATCAACAAACAAATTGTATCAATTTTCAATGTCAGTTTAAAACTTCGTTTACTGGTTGTGCAAAGTCTGAAAAAGGAATTTGGGAATGCTGCTGCTCTTATTAAATGTTCTAACTGGGCTGTAATCCAAACCTTCCAGAAGGCATCTCTAAAGAAGATTTTTGCCTACTGTGTGCCACTACTTTTACATATGAGATTAGGGATTTATATATGTAAGAGCAGAAAGAGAAATGTAAGTAACAGAACAGTGACAGCTCTGTTTGTTACTCCATGGAAGGGCTGAAAGACAAAAGGCTGCAGTGGTGGATTTCAGAACTAATCCCCCTCCGCTGCATTTGTAGAAACACATTTGTACTTTCCGAAAAACAAAGGCTTGTAGAAAAACGTCAATCAATCAACAGTGCAGCTACATTCTGTGTATTGAAGCAAGCTCACATGTTCTCCAAATTACTCTGGATCCTATTTTAAGCTTAATAACCTACTCAGTAATTTGTATGGCTGTGGAAAGATGTGAGTTTATGCCACAGCAGCCGTTTTGAAACAGTCAACAGGCCTGTGACGAGGGATTGACTTTTTGGGAAAGTAGTTGTAGCTGTATGTGGAAAGTTACAGTATCCTTTCCAAAAGGAACAGAGACTGTTTGTTGAGAAACTATATGTATCTATGTGATAATGGTACACTTCAATCACAGGAAAGAATGCTTGGTCTAATGTAAGTGCGGCTCACCATGGCATATGGTGAATTCTTGCTTCAATTGAAAACTTTCTATTTTCAGTTGTTTATATTCATAGGCTATGTGGGAAAATAGGCCTGGATCTGTGTCACTTATCCAAGTGATCCTTACCACCTAGGTGCTGGATGGAGCATACAGGTGAGACAATAAATATGACAGAGACTTTCAGTCAGAGGAGACCATCCTGCAGGCTCTGAATTTCTCCACATAATGATCCTGATCCCTCTGGGTCTGGGACAGGCTGAAGCGACTCAGAGCTGACTAAGCTGCTGTGTGACTAAGCCTCCTGGACCTCACCAAACTCAATAACTAATACTTTTTAACTGAGCTGCTGATAACCGTCCTGACATGCCAGCTGGGTTTTGCATATTTCATTGCCCATAAATATGGTTAGGGCTGAACATTTTATGTCTGCTCCTTTTGCAGTTGTTCCCAGGGGCTGAGAAGGGGTCCTCTGCCAGTGGAGCTGAGGAGGTTGCAGCTCAGAAAAATCCTGGAAAAGGGCCCTCAGAGAGACTGAACTTAATCCCTTCCCTTTAATTGCTATTGGGATCTGAAAAAATTACATATTTGTAAGTAAGGTTGGCTGTTAAAATGTTCTTGGAGCTTGATGCCATTAACTTTGACACTGAGAACTTGAGGCCAGACCTTAGAGCATTTCCTCCTACAACATGACCAATGTTTGCATGAATAAGTAAGACAAATTACAGATATAAGTCAGTTCTTGTTAATCTGATTTTTCTTGTCTGTGTCGTATACATTCCTCTGCATGGTTTTTAAAAAGTGGGCAGCTGTCACTGCCCACTGCACTTGCAGTGCCCAGTGATTTCTTCCCCAGCCAACCATACTGCCTGAGACCAATTCTGTGTTCCCCTTTCTTCCTTGTTACTGCCTGTTCTCCTTTCCAGCAAGAACAGTCTCAGAGCAGATTAGTTTGTGATTCATTTACATGTCCTTTAATTAGGGGAGGGGAGATACTTACAGCCAAGCCTGGACTAATTTACTGGTTTTCCTTATAGCTGATTCTCTTAAGGTATGAAACTTCAGAAGCTCACATTTAAGTGAACTACCCTACATCTGAGTAAATTGCACTACATTGTATTAAAAAACATAAAGATGATCATTTGGAACAGCATTTGGACCTTAATTTCATAACAAGGTCTCCTTCAGGAGCCAAATACACAAACAAGGGGTAACTCTTGCAATTACAGATGTAATTTTAAATAAGCTTCTTTTTTTTACCACCCCTGTATTTTTGGTCATATCTTGCCTTCTGTTTATATGTCCTTTGTATCAGACATTTTTTTTTTGGACAGACTCATTTGATCTGTCTCTTCTTTGGATTTTGAATGCAAGAGAAGTGCTCAGAGGTATGGAAAGTTACTCTTCCCTATTACAATAATGATATGTAAATATATGTAACATCCTCAGCCTCTTCTGTAAATAGAGCTGGGCATGTTGCCCTTACCTTTCAAGGCTGCTGTTACTAAAACATCTCACACAAATGTACACTCAGTTTGTACAGAAATGGCCTTCCTCATTTGCTTTTGAGTGGAAAAGGAGCAGACTGGTGTTAAGTACATAAAACCTTCTGAGAGCACACCACCAAAACAAGCTGACAAAACAATTGAGAGAGCATCTTTGGAAGTTTGCCTTTACTAATGTGGGAAAAAAGGTATCTTCTTAATCTAGGTTCACTAACCTGTCTTCGAAGAGTTGTGAACAGCAGGTTGTTCAGCTTTAACTTGGGTCAGCAGCTCATGTTCAAAGGTTGTCATGAACCTGAAAATTTAACCTGGGCAAGAACGCTCAGTGCTCTGAGGAGGGGAGGTTCTGCAGGAGGAAATAGTGGAGATAGGTTTAAGTATGCTCCCACGGGTTCCCTGTGAAGCAAAGCACTGCAAATGTCTTCCAGCTGGATCTGTGGCCATGCAGCCCTGCCCTGCTGGGACAGCATGGAAGCAGAGCTCAAACATCACATTGGACAGGTAACAGGCAGAGTGGCTGGCTCTGGGAAGCTATGCTCTTGTCTTGAAGTCAGCCAGCAAAGAGCAAAGCAGCCCATGAGCCAGACTGGGCTCATGTGTTACACCCACAGCCAGTCTAGGTCACTTAACCACTATAGATTCTCTTTACTACAGCAGTGAAGAAAACAAACTTTGACATATCTGTCCCTGTGATGGGTACTGCTGTGAAACCTCACAGGACACAGCCCACCTGAGATGAGAAGGACATATTTGAGGGTTCAGAAACACTCAATGTCACTCTTCCTAGAGAAGTGGTAACATCCCCGTTAGGTAATGAGGAAGTGATTTTGGGAACTTCACCCTAAATTCCCTTGGAGTCCAGGTTGAACAGTATTTCCCCTCTTGCTTATTTTTCAGCTTTAAACTGCAAAAATGGAATTTTAAGTGGTTCAGATATGGAGCTGAGAAAATAATCTTTCTTTGGAGTAAAAATTAGGGTATTCATTTAACTGCATTTACTTAAATAACATCTGATTTTTACTCAACTGATTCTGTTTATCATCCTCCATCTGAATTATTAAGAAGTTGGAGATAAAATAGTTTATGGATTAATTCTTACTTAATCCCTGTCTGGTTGGTCAAGCTCTGAGCAGGCAGGTTGGTAAAACCGCTGGCAAGCTGATCTGTAATAAATTCTCCCATGACTGCTCTACAACAAAAGCACTCAGATCCCTCCTAAAATAAAATGGGTTAAAAAGATAATAGACATCAAAAACAAGAGAGTGAAGATGTACTGTACTGCCGGCAAAGACTAAACGATGGCCATGCCACAACAATACGCTTTAATCTTAATGTACAAGGTCAAAATCGGAACATTAGTCCCACTGCTGTACATCTTTTACTAGGAAAATTTCCATCTCATTCTTGACAAGTACAAATGTCTGTAACTGGCAGTGTGGGTATGTGCCTTTTTTCAAGGCAACACTGTTTGTAAAATTTCTTTTAAAAAAACTAAACTAGGAGTTAACCCCTTATTATCTTGAATTGGTGGAATCTTGATTCAAATAACTTTTTATCACACTGCTTTCTCCAAATGATTTTTCTTTTCAGCAACTTACGTTTAAATGACATGTTTTCTGACCTCAGTGGTATATTTTGCATATAATTCTGTCTAAGTGGTACTTCAGTCTGTAAGCAAATAATATTTCTTTTCTTCTTCATTCACCCATCTTCAGAAAAATCTAGTTTCACTGCCAAGGCTTTTCAGACCTAAGTACTCCATTTCACTGTAATACAATCGTTTAGTGCCAAGATGTGTAAATTGCATGAAAATATTGGTGTCTAAAGAGTTTGATTTTCTTTCTTTCCTATAATTAAATAATATATAATATTTAAATAATAAACTGTGCAGATGGAGTTAAGGAATATTATTTAGAATAACTGAAATTTTCCCTTCATCTTTCTCACTGTTTTTACCCCACTGTGAAGTTTTGTGCCTATTTCGCTTTCCTATTTTTATTAAATTATGTGGGGGCCAGATAAACCTTACTCAGTTGTAGATCATCTGTTCAGGAATGTTAGATAAAAATTTCTATGAATGCTGCTGATATAAAGCTGATATTCATTTAATTTTTTATTTTTTTTTTTAAGTATGTGGTAACAGATTTCAAATTAGTCTGGAATGAAGATAAATAAAAATATTTTTGTGGATTTTTTTTTCATTAGATGGTTAACTTCAAAGAGGATAATTTCATCAAGTATTTTGATGAAGTATTTCTTGTTTTCTGAGTAGCAGGACTGTGCACATCCCAGGATGTGCTAAGCGATGGGTTGTCCTGGGAGTGGGGCATGCTGGGTTTTTGCTACAAGGCCCAGTAGCTTTGGTAATAGATGACAGTAATCTCAGGAAACTACCAAGACAAAAGACCTATGGCTCTGACATTGCCACTGAATGGAAGAAGATTGTTTGTTTGATTTCCAAACTGGCTTATCCTCAAATGTGCCATTTTGTCTTCACAAATTTTGGGAAGAAGCTGGAGAACGTTGCCAAGAGCAACCACTACATCTTGAGGAATTGGAAACAAAATACAAGGAAGAAAATAGAGCAAATATTCCTTAAAGGGGATTACTGTACTGCATTCAGTGCCTTGTAAATAATCACATTACAACTACCCTGGTTATCCCTCAGCAGGTAAATGCCCTGGAGCATTAAATGTCAACTAAAGTTAAACTTACACATTCACCCCCTCCAACATCAGTCTGTGGTAATACTTAAGGGATAGGTAGAGTCAACAGAGCACTGCCCTGCTTTCTCCTATACTCCTTCAGACAGTGGAGGGAACTTCCTGACATCTGCAATGCTCTTGCCAAAGTAATATATTTCCCTTTGATCTCCTCCCCTCTGGGGCCATACAGCTAGCATTGGGTAGGGATGGGTAAGTGGAGGCTCCTGTAATCATGGCTCACTAACATATTCTACAAATGCCATTGCTTGGGTCAAATGTAGCCCAGAGTCCCTGACATAAAAGGTGAATATCTGTGATTTAATCTGCAGTCCTGTGTAACTGGTGTAAATTTCACTGAGGACCTGAAAGAGTCATCAAACATGGAGGAAAACTCACGTACACATTGATGTGGGAGAGAAGAATGGTTATACAGAAAAGAATTAAAAAATTCAAACTGCTACTGTTCTCAGTCCACACAGCTGATCCCTGTAGCTTTCTGAGTCAGTAAGAACAATGCAAAAGAGAGACATGTAGCACAGTGCTGTCAGGTATTTTAATGAATGACCATATTGGGGATAAGGCTGAGCAATGGCTCTTACCCAGTATTATGACTAGACCCTCCTGATTGTCCTTCTAAATGACAAATGACTGTTTCTCTATTGAGAAATCAATTTATAACTCACTTTCAAACTCTGCTACATTTGGGAAGCTTTGGCTTTATGTTCTGCTCTTCAGGCTCATCCCTATTAAAAAAAATATTCTGGACTTGGACAGCTATATGGGCTGATGCTTCCAGACTCTCTCCCCAGAGCACGTTCTCTGAATTCATACAGCTCAAGTGACCTTTCCAGTTCACAGCAGTGACTAAGATTCCCAACAGTATTGCAAGCCTTGTGATTGGATACACATCCATACATGAATACATATTTGTACAGAGATCTATACATATACTATACACGTGCACACACAGAATATGTATATACGTGTGGATAAAAAAACTGTTTGGAATTTCAGGTCTCATGTTCCTAAGCTCTGTGTCTATATAAGTTATGGAAATTCTGGCAAAACTCAGAAAGTGACAAGCATATTTTATATTAACACAGCTCATCTGTTGAAGCATGATTTTAAGAGGCCCTAGCTATTTAAACACTTATTGTAAAATGAATGAGTAAATGGTTTCTGGATTAGGATTTTAGTCAGGTTGTAAATTTTTAGAGATTGGGACTGTTTGCCTGATTTTGTATGCAGGCAATAGATTTTAGTCCCTAGGAGCTATCTCTGAAGGAATAATTATAACCATTCCAAGGACTGAGAAAATGTACTGAAAATTGCTATACTATTTAGTTTCCAGTTTAATTTGGTGAAATTTTCCAGACAGCTCTTCAAATAATAAAAACAATAGCAAATACCTTTTTTAAAAATACTAATTCTTCTTTGATAGGCTTCTTTGACAAATTCTTGTACTAAACCATCCAATGTCTCAGGGCAGAGAAAACTATACATTCTGTTACAGATTCAATTGTTACTGCTTTTTTTTTTTTTTTTTTTTTAACAGGCTGCTCAGTGGCAAGAAATATTCCAAGACAAAACCCCATCAAATATAACCAATAAAATCTTCCTCAAATTGTTTATAACATTTGATAAAACTCTCTTTTCTCTTGGGTGAATGAGTAGCTCTTAGGGGTCTTTCAGCATTAAACACTTGGGATGCTGTTCAGTTCAAGAATGACAAACCTGAAGTTGAATGTCTTTAAATCTATAGGTCTTTAAGCTTAACAGAGAAGGCAGGTAGATCAATGGAGTCAGTGGAGCCTAAAGCTCACCAGCCATGGGAAATGAAATCCAGATGCATAGGTAGCTGGAGTCACTGGAGGTGCCACAGACACCCAGCAGCTTTATAAGGCTGGTAAATCTGATATGGGGCGCATGAGAGACCACGTGGCATATCCCATATAACTTAACTGAAGCCCAACTCTATACCATGAACCGAGACATGTTCCACCACTCTGCTGGTTAAAAGCTTTATTCTGTTGCCTGTAGCTGCCATTTCAAAGCATTGGAAGAGCCTTAGGGTAGCCCATACATTGGTAGATATGACTCTTGCCTTTCTGGAAGAGCAGCTGGAACAGCCAGCTCATGTTAGGAAGGTATTTCAGTTGTCCATCAGTCACCTGTTGAACTGCTCCCTCAATCTCATGGCAGCAGTAGAAGTGAGACTCCAGAACATCTGTAGAAACCTTCAATTATCTAAGTGGCCTCACAGCCCTTTCTGTACCAGTCTGAAGTTTTCAGTAATGTTTATGAAGTTATTTCATTCTTCTACTATTTATCTACCCACTGCCCTGCATTCTCTCTCCTGTGTATGTGTACTTTGGCTTGCGTATTTTGCCTGGACTTTTTTAGACTTAGTCAGCATCTTCTCTTCTGGCTCACATACTCCATCCATAAACTTTCCTTGCTGCCAAACAGCTTCCCATCAGAAACTTTACACATGGCTCCCAGGCAAGGCATGAGGAACATTCTTCCTCCCATCCCACTTCCCTTCCTTGTGGGACACCAGAGCCTGGAAAGCAGCCGAGGCAGGAGCTGGAGATACCACCACATTCCCTGATGGCCATTCTTTGCTGGGCAAAGGACATCAGAACAGCTTCAGCTGCCTTTCTGGCAATAGTCACATACATTGTATAAAACGCAATGGGTTTGGGTTTGTTTCTGGGGAAGACCATAGATAAAGTTTCTTGTAAAATATAATATATATTGTACTTAAAGAAATCACTAAAAATAAATAATTCTTGGTCTTTCTTTCCCAGGGAATTAAAAAAGTATTAAGCTGGTATTACTGGCCAGGTGTACTAGGTCAAGCTGGGTTAAAAATTATTTAAGGGATTAAAATATAATTACAAAATTCTATCACTTTACATCTACATATCTATATATTTATTCAAATGTATGTCAAATTGCCATTGAGGCAGCAGGCAGTAAGTTTGAGCTCTGCAGTTGAATTCCCTGGAGAGATTAATTCTAGCAATAACCCAAAGAGGAATCGGAGACAGCAGTTAACTGTAGAAAGAACGAAAGAATGAAAGAAAGAACGAAAGAAAGAAAGAAAGAAAGAAAGAAAGAAAGAAAGAAAGAAAGAAGCAAAGAGTGCTGTTTATATAGTTACAGTGTCCTTTGTGCTTTCAGATGACATGAACATGTCACAGCATTATAAACTTGCCTGTAAGGTAAACAGTACCTTCCAAGCACCCAGCTAAAGAAGAATGGTGCAGTCAAGAAAGATCCCAGCCCCTCCACAGCCTTCCCAGAGCATCCTGCCAAGTCATCATCCAGAATATTTACCTTTCACCAGAATCAAAACATTATTAATGGTTTGTTTCTTCATGAATGCCCAGCTGATTTCTTCACCTGTCCAGACCAACAAATCCAAATTCTGTTCTATATGTTCTATTAGATTTCTGCCACATACATGTTAATGAGCCCTGGATGTTATATTAAGGTGTTTTCTTTTTCCAGAAATAATGTGGTATTGGTTCTACCTTATTTGACTTTTAGCCAAGCCATAGTCTTCTCAGATTCCATTTAAAATTATCATTCTGGTGTTAAGGGTTTCCCAGGGACTTGTTAACTCCACAGCAGCTTCAAAACAATGGTACCTTTTCTATTTATTCTTATCAAATGTGCAGATAATCAGCATTGAAAAAAATAAAAATAAAAAAAGAAATTAAAAATATGATGAGAACAAACTGTGGGCCCAAGGGATGACATTTACAGCAATCATGATGAATTCACCAGGCTCATTGCCTTAATTACCACATGAGACATTTATTTTGATTGTTACCGTGCTGTGGCAACCTCTGAGCAGGAAATAAAACCAAGATTTTTTTTTTTTTTTAAATGAGAGCCTAATGCGTTCAACACAAAATTGAAGGTTACCCTAATTTTCTGAACTTGGGGTGTCTTTGGACTGTAGTTTCTTCAGGTTTTGGACAGATAAATAAAGCCACATTAATCTTCTTGTTGATGCAGAAGTTCTGTTGCTGGTCTCCACCTCAGTTCATGTAAAGGTAGCTCATGTGCTGCTAGAATAAATCAAAGCCATACCTGCAGCAGCATGGAGATGTGCCCTTCCAGACACAGAATCCAAGAGGTCCATGCTGTTCGTATCGGAATTTTTATTTCACAGCTGCTTGGTAAGATGCTTAAAGCTTTGGCTGGAGAAAATTTCCATTTGCGGCATTCTGGCCCTACAACTTCAGCGATTTTTCTTTTCCTATTTGTTTTACAGAAGTATTCCTATTATCTGTTTTGCTTGTGACCCTCCATTTCAGCATGCCTGCAGCATGCAGACTGGTGACACAGGACCACAATACAGCTCGCAACTCAGGCCCAGATTAGCAGCAATCTGCAGTCAGACTTCAATTAGCTGGAAGGATGATGTTTCTTGACCGTCTGGTGTTTAAATGAACTGAAAATCAAAACCCTGTTTTTCTTGGTTCTCTCCCAAACTGTGCACTACAGTTTGCCTCATTAAAGATTAAAACAGCTGTCAGTAAAAGGAGATAAATCTGAATCTAATTTGAGATCCAAATGGTCTTGAACTCATCATTTGGGCTTTTCCAAAACAGGAGGAAACATTGAACAACTCAGATCCATGGGATGAAAGTAGGAGCAGCTTAGGAAGACCCTTCCTTCATTTGAGTAGCTCTGTAAACTCTGTCTGTGGGTGGTGAGTTGCATCTGAGGTGCCCTCTGTTTATCAGCAAAGATACCCCACAAGGTCTGGGTAGATATATGCAGAATACCTTTCCACCTGCAGAAATACCTTTCCACCTTTGCCTTTGAAGAGCTGACCCAGAGTCACCTGGATCCCAGAGCTTAGGTGTTTTTCTCTCCCTCTGTAGACTGTAAAACAGACAGAATACTGCAGCTGTCTTTTGCAGTTTAGTCTGAATTGAAGAGAAAGAAAAGACCAGGCAGAACACAGAGTTTCAATGAAATCATTGCAACTAATCTAATATGTAGTAGTAACAATGTCTAGGTGCCTACTCACTGTGTGGATTATAGATATAATAATGAGGAAAACTGTTGGGGTTTTGTTTCTTGGGAACATAATTTTGCTTCACTGTGACCTTCTCAGTTAACTTAATAAGCCAAGTGTCTTTATATGAAAACAGCTCCTTAGTTTTCACACTAGAGAATACACTGCCTTATCACTTACTATAATTTTGATTATGAAACAGTTGTTTTCATAAACCTCACTTTTCTGTTGCTTGCAGTTATAAGTAATCCTTTTTTTCCAGGCCACCACTTCCTTATATTTCCCAGTTCTTCAGTAATAACACTTTATGCAGGTGAGGGTTATATTATAAAGAAGACCTCTTTGATCATGTTCCAATGGAAGTTTTTCAAATTTTTGTCATTGATGTATACCCTCTTAGTTGCAGAGGTTGGACATGTAATTTGCAAATATATAGGTCAATGCAGATGCCTTGTTTGATCTAACATTACTTTTCCAATGTAGCCTTTTCTTCTGGTCACACAATCTTATGGTACCATTTCCAGGGAGCCAGATGCCTCAGGCACAAGTGGGGCTGGTGAAGCCTAGAGCTTCTGTGGGTTTGTGCCCCTTGATGGCTTTCCCTAGGGTGGAAAGGAATACCTTTGTCAGTGGGGAGTAAACCCTCTTAAAAATAGTCTTGTACATTATCTGTGAGTATTTATTTCACTTGAATTCTCCAACTTTCATTTTTCTTCCAAATTTGCAGATCCAAAAGTTGCATTTCCCCTCAGGTCCCTCCAAATCTTGCCTCCCTACTGTGCCTACACTCTCCGCAGGGGCTGATTGTTCCCACTACTGCACTGTAACTCCTTAGTGGCACCAGGACCCTTTGGAAAAGCCACCAGGATGTCAGCCTGACTTCACTCTGGAGCCTAGCAGGTGACGCTGAGTTTGTGGGAGAGTAGGAGGCACATCAAGCTGAGAAAGCAGCTGACCAGAAAATGTTTGACATTTTGTTTTAGTACAAATGTTCTCTTATTAAGAACATGCTTTGACTAGTAGTTGACATTTCTCCTCCTTAATATTAATCACGAGGCAAAGAATTTGCACAATTCATTTTCTTAACCACATTTTAAAAAATGCAGTTAGATCCATCTGTGCTTTTATCCTGTACCACAGAGGGCTGTGAGGAAGAAATTTCAAGTGTTACTTAGAGATGTGTGCTGCTGAGTGCTTTCATATGGTACTTCAAAAGGTGTTTATAAAGTCCCAGCAAAAGACTGAATGTCCCACCTTCAGATTCTGTGAAAAGATAATGAGGTAATATTATAGATCTCAGGCTATAGCCTCCACTGTCTGTGCTTTCTCCAGGCCATCTAACATGGCAGTTTCCTCTGACAGTAGCTGATATATCTGATAAATTTGTGGCACCTTGCCTTTGATGCTGTCACATTCACCCCACATCAGCCAATGTCTGCACAGGGATGAAATGGGTTTTCCAGCCCCATGAATAAAAGTTGTATAGTTGCCTTTTTCTCAAAAACACAGTTTTCACAATCCTAAATTCTCTCATTGTCTATGGTGATGGCCTCCCCATTCTAACACTCAGACTCTGAGAAAGGAGAAAAAATTTCACTTCTGAATCATAGCAGTTTGTTAAAATACATTAGTATTAAAAGTTGCTATTCTGACAGTTGTAGTAATTTGCTATATAGTACTTGAGCTCTCCATATATTTGGCTTCTTCTTCAATGCACAAGCTGTCCCAAAGAATCAGGAGTGAACTTGAGGTGAGAGGGAGGAAGGTAAGGAAGGTAGGTGAAGTACTTTTGCAAACTAGCAAGACACTCGAAGAGGCATATTAGTTCTCTAATTTAAAAAACACAGTGCTCGTTGACAGTTCAAAAGATAAACATAAGGTTAAAAAAAAAAAAATTAAGGAGCTTTGCATAACAGCAGATCTCATCGGGACTCATGGACTTATGGATGTCAAGTGTTCTCTAACCCAATCCTCCTTGATGAAGGGGAGATTTTCTTCCAGACCCTAGTCTCCTGGGTCAGAGATTCCCAAGGGCTGATCTTGTCAGTGAAGACCAGTGCAAAGAGGCTATTCAATAACTCTGCCTTTTCTGCATCCTCTGTTGCCAGGGTTCCCCCTCCACAAAGTAACAGGCCCATCTTATCCTTAGTTTGCCTTTTGTTTGTGATGTATTTGAAAAAGCCTTTCTTCTTGTCCTTGACAGCTTTTACCAGTTTTAATTCCAGATGAGCCTTGGCCTTCCTTGTCTCATTTCTCCTTACTCTGACAACCTCTCTATATTCATTCCAAGTGGCCTGACCCGCTTCCATCTCCTGTGTGTTTCCTGCTTACTCTTCAGTAATGACAGGAGTTCTTTATGAGTCCACGAAGGTCTCTGTGAACCCACTAAGGTCTCTTTCCCCCTTTGCTCAATTACTTGCTCATCTGGGTGCATCTTTCTTGAGCCTGAAGGAAGTGATCTGAGATTATCAACCAGCTCTCTTGGACCCCTCTTCCCTGCAGGACCTATCCTCATGGGACACTTGAGGAGTGTCAAGTGCTAAAAGGAGCTCTCCTGAAGTCCATGGTTGTCATCTCACTCTTTGTTCTGCTCTCTCCTCACCTGATACTGAACTCCACAATCTCACTGTCACTGCAGCCAAGGCTGTGCCCAACATTCACATCTCCAACGAGGCCTTTCCTGTAGGCTGTTCCTGTAGTACAGGAACAGCACACAATTCCATGTAGGATCCTCCACTACCTGTGCAGGACATTGGCACCAATGCTTTCCAGGAACCTCCTGGACTGTCTGTGCTTCATTGAGGACAGGTTACAGCTGGATGGATTAACAAGCTATGTCATTAAAACAAGTAATTTAAATTAATTTCAAGAGAAATATTTAATAGTCTGTAAGACTTTTGAAACTCTCTACTGCTTATGAAAGACCCTATATTTCCCCTTTTCTGTATGCTTGGGCTGCACTTGTCCAGATTCTCCAATGTGAATCTGCCTCAAGGCTCTGGACTGTAGCACCCGGAAAAACAGCAACAGAGGCCTCAAATTCTCCTGCGAGGAAAAACTCCCTCTGTTCTGATCTGAAAATCATAAGCATTTTCAAAATCATGAGTATTAAAACACTTGTAAGCAATCACCTTGGAACATAGATGATATTTCCCTTTTTAAATTCAGCTATCATTTTCCTCATAGCAAAATGGATGTAATTTTAACTTAACTATTTTATTTAATTTTAAGAATACAACATCCATTAGAAAGCACAGTATAAAGTATGTTTTGCCAGAAACATCTTCACTATTACAGCAAATAATCCTGTTATTTCCTTCCATGATTTATGCTTTTTTCCCTTGTCTTTAACTTTAAACATTTTCCAGTAAAAGATGGAAGATGAAGTAAGAAACTCCACAAAATTTATGCACCTGGATAAAGAAGACCCCTTTCATATGTTCTAGTTTGACTTCTTTATGTATTTTTTTTTCTGAAATTGTTTTCAATTTGGCTCGAGTTCCTTGAAGAGCATGAATGTAGTGCCGCAAAAAAAACCCCAAAAACCCCCAAAAAACCCAGGAATGAAAAGATCCCCTGAACTGAGAGAGGAAGAAAGACTGTAGGAACAGTGGGTACTAGGTGTCAGTTCTGTGATCTTTCTAATATTAGTTTGACTCACTGAATAGTTTTAATCAAGTTAAACAATCCTCTTTTATTCCCTGATTCAGGATCTGTGAAGACACTGGTCTTTTCCTGCTTTGCAGGGCTTTTGAAAGGGACACATGAATAGACTATCACAGAAGTACAAGGCCAAATTAGTAAAGGTATAGTAGAAGACAGCAAGTGATTTACTCTTAGGAAAAGCACCGTTGCATATCATTTGAACTGGGACTGCATTGTAGGCATTTTCACTTTTACATCTGTCACTGGAAACTGCAGAGGACAGGATATCAACATAGTATTAAAAATGTGATGGAGATCTTCATTCATTTGAAGAAAGGTGTAATAGAAGAAACAACAGTGAAGGGAAATTTTCTAATTAAAATATTTCATGTATTCAGCATTTCTTGTTGTGAATACATAAAGACAGGGATTCATTAAGCAAAAATTCATTGCAACTGCATAAGCCTTCTCTGCTTTAAGTCCAGCACTGTAAGGGAGGATATAATCTGCATACTCTGACAATTAACTTTAATTCTTTATCTTTGGCAAACACAAATTTTTAAATCACTGCTAGTCTGAAAAAGATGTACTTTCTCTGATAATATAAGTCAGCTAAAAGCCTTTATTTGGTTTAAAGTAGAGTTCACCAACTTTCTCACTGAGATGTAGCTTAATAAAAATCAGTCTTGGACATACCTCCTCCACTTTGCAGACACGTACACAGACTGCTTCTCCCAGTCCCCAGCACAGGCCTCCCCCTTGCTGGTCAACAGAGAAATGATGTTATTCTATTTTTAGCTTCCTTGAATGAGATTTATTGGGTAGACAGGAGTTCAAAATCTCACAGCATTGAAGCTGCAGCTCTGCTGGTGCTGTGCTGGGCCCCCTCAAGGCCTATAGATGTCACATTGAAAGCTGCTGAATTGCCCCAGGGAGGAGCTGGATGGTGTCTGAGTGGTAGCTCCAGTGAGATACTCGAACATTTCTATGACAGCTATGCATTTAGGTGACAGCTAGAAGACTTACTGAGCTCCTGCATTCTGTTAAGTTCACCACTTGTAGCTGTTTCCTGTACTCAAAAGCTTGTTCCACACCTCCCTTGGTGCTGAGGTTTTGTCATTACGTACTGCTAAATGCAATGAATCTCTGGAAGAATCTGTGTTAAGGGTCCTGCAGAGCCTGCTGGCTTTTGCCAGCTGAGAGCTCTCCATTGTGGAGTGACCACATACTCCCCAGGAGAGCTGGAGAGCTGGAGACCTGGAGCAGCAGTTGCCAGCAGCAAGCTCTCCTAATTAATTGTAGCTCTATTGCGATCTGTTAAGGAGCTGTGTGGTGGCAACTGAACAATGATTACTGGCACTCGCTGGTGCCAGATCATAAAAAGCTAAATTACGTGTTTGGTTAATCTAGTATTGGGGGAAGAAAGGGAAAAATACCATATGTTGTTTTTAATTTTTTTGGAGTTGGTTAGTGTTCCTCTTAGGAGTACTTTCCTTTGCAGAATCCCTTTGTAATAAATTATTTCCCTTTCTGCCTGAATGCACACTATGCAGTACCATATTAGATACTGTTTTCTTTTTTGAAATATTGTTATTTAGAAAGTTTCAGAGTTCAGAGAAAAAAATGTCAGGGAAATTATATAGTACATAATACCTAGGAGACTTGCAGAAGGAACTCAGTCTTTCTTTAAAAAAAAAAGTTTAAGAGAGCTAAATTAAAGCCTTGAGGAGAAGTGTTCTGAATCTGCCTGGGAAACGACCATGAGGAGAGTCTGCGTGTCTGATAAAAATTGTCTCTAGAAAAGATTCAGAGCTAAGATTTTTGAGTGTGGGTGCAATGATTACATGGGCAAAGATACTGGGCAAAAATATATGGGCAAAGATATTGAGGTTTCTTGTGAGTTAGCCCTACATACTATTAAAAGGAAAAATTGGCCATTGTGAGCAACTATGTTGGCCAGAGGATAGTAATAATAAGATCTTTCTCACTTTTAGTTTTATTAATTTAGGGGAGCATGGTGGAGACACCAGCCCAGGAAGATGCACAGATGGTAATTATTATGTATCCTTTTTATCTGGATTTAAGAAAAAGTTCCTGCTTATTTCTCAAGTTAATGCACATGAAAGAGGGAAGACAAGACCAAAATCTTGCAGATATTAAAGTGGAAAAAACAATGCTGAGCAGCCACCTTTTTTGTAAACAGTGCGCTTTGGAAAAGCAATAAAATGGCATACATGGACATATATCACTGCTATAGAGGTTTCCTTCTTAGCAAGGGCAAGTTTATCCATAAATTGCAGTGAGAAGAATATTGCTGCTGAATCAGAACTATATAAAGAAAGAAAGCATACGTGAAAGAAGATAATAAGGGGTTTGAATATCAACATTTGATTTTTCAGGAGGAAACTCCTGACTTGCAGGGCCTCCCCCTTAGTTCTCCAGATTTCAGGCACTGAGAACAATCCTTTTGTTTCTTTGCTAAGGTCCTTTAGTGAGCAGGGCGCTGAGAGTGCTGTGTGGCCTCCAAAGCAAAGGGGCTCAGGCCCTCCTGAGAAAAGCTGTGGAGCTGTGATGTTTTCCAGCAACCTCCACTGTGCCCTCCTGTTCAGCTGCCAGGGCAATGGGGGACACTGCCTCTGTAACCATTGTCTCTGTACCCTCCATTCTACCAGACCACTGGTTGGAAAATCTCTGTCAAAACTCTCTTGAAATTCTATTTAGAGTTTTCTTTTCACAAGACAGCACTTGCTTTGGATGGAAAATTTAAATTTTTTTTCTCATCCCTCTAAAGACTAAATGGCAAAAGCCAAAACATTTTGGCCAGATGAGTGGAAAAAATTCATTTGGCACTGTTGCCGATGGTTTGTGGGAGTCACTCCTTGGCTGTCTCATGCCTTTGCTGTCCTCACCAAGCTGCTGGATGACAGTGTCTCCTGAAATGCATTGTGGCAACCGTTCTGCTTTGGCATCTCTGCAAAGAAAAGAGAGTGCATAAGGGAAGAACCTGGCTCCAGGAGCAAACAGTGGAGAGCTCCACTGCAGCAACACATTTGGGCCATATGAGAAAATGTCAAAGTTTCAGGTCTCCATGTTTTTATGTAAACAGATAAAAAAGAATACTTAGAAGAAAAAACCCTCCACCATTCCAAGCAGCTCTGGTTAGAACTGTTTTTTTACCTTTTTTAGAAGGAGGACGGTGAAAGGATCATCTTATCTCCATCAGCTCATAGCAATGCTCTTGCTCAGATGCCCTAAAGCTCATTCTCTCCTATCGCCTATGTTTGTCTTTGCTATAGACTTCCAAATGCAGCAGCAAGGTAGCAGATTTGATTTTTCACATGCTGAGATGAAGAATATTCCTTTCCTATTCCCTAGCAACTGCCTATATAAACAACTACCAGGTGAGCAGTAAAACGGGTCTTGAGAAGTAAAAGCAAATTGACATTGTAAATAAATAGGTTTTGGACCTGAAGTGGTCTAAGAGAAGCAAAAGAAGAGTTAAATCCAAATGGAAATAATTGGGTTTTCCTTTTATGAAATACAATATTTAGCAGAGGAAAGCACTAAGTCCAGCCATCATTTCCTAGCAGCATTCAACAATTTTCACAATTTTATCTGCAAAATTAATCAAGTTTAGTTATTTCACAAATGCAGAAATACTGCATATTTTGACTCATGTCATCTTGCTTATAGTTTTTCCATATGTGTTTATGCTCCCAGTTTCCACATTTGCTTCTCAGCTCACCCATCTTGGCCATGGTGCTGCTGCATCACCAATGCCAGCCTCGCAAGCACATCCATACATCTGGCTCAGAGCTCTTTGAGGAAATTGACTGTTCTCCTCCTCATATCATGCCTGAACGGCTTTCCAGACTGCAGTTGTATGGAGATCACAACCATGGGTTTTTAAGATTCTGTAATACATAAGGACATGGAGATTTTATCCTCTAAATTTCTCTGCTTTGTTACAGATCATAAAATTACATAATCATTAAGGCTGGAAAGGACATCCAAGATCATCAGGTCCAACCTTTAACCAAACACCACAGCGTCAACTAAACCATACCTCAAAGTGCAGTGTCTACTTGTTTTTTTGAACACTTCCAGAGATAGTGACTTCACCATTTCCCTGAGCGGCCTGTTCCAAATTTATCACTTATTACCACAAAAATCAGCATTAGCAAATAGGCCTATGCTTAATAAAGGAAATACGTATCTCTCAAGCTTTAAAAATTTCTCTTAGCAATTACTAGTATGTCAGCAATCAATAAGACTAGCAATGAATAGTATAGGATCTATAAATAGTATAGCAACAATCAGCTAGAGTGACCATCAGTATTTTAGCAGTAGCCAAGTAGGTATGTACTATTACAGGTTACTAAAAAGTCTTCATTAGTAAAACAACTTATCAATACAACAGCAGATATGTTTATTGTAGATTACTTATATGAACATATAATGTCAGTATTAAGCAAATTAGAAGGGGAAAAAACTATCCAAAACTGGGAGGACAAATCATATGAACCTCAGAAGGGGGCCCAAAGGGAACCAACAGTGTAACAGACAGTCTTCTTCAGAGATGGAAGCTGGGGTCAGTGAGACACCCCAATGAGAGTCCAAGATTTCACAGAAAGCTCATGTGGAAATTTCAGCCTTTTTAGGGAATGAAAGGTATGTGCAGCACAGGAAGTTCTCAGAGAGAAAACAGCTCCATTTTGGATAAAAAAATATAAGTAATTTTTGTGTCACAGAGACATAAGAGTACTTAGGGCACCACCACTCTGAGCAGCCAATAGGTGTTAGTTGGTGGTTTTCATCTGGGGCCCACAATAAGACAATAGATTATAATGTTTTCTGTTCTTTTAGACCAATTTTTTTTTCCCAAACTCTTATCATATTCTTCTGATATGATAAGAACATGCCAATGGCACCTACTAATTCATACTTTCTCAGGATGCTTTCCCATTTTTCCAGATTATTTTTCACTTTTTCAGGTAATAAATTGCTGTTATAGTTCCTTGTTTTTGCTGTTATTGATGGTATTTCTTGAGGTTTCCAATTTCTAGATACTCAGGTATACTTCAAAGATGCCAGATGAGCACTTCTTGAGGATCCTTCTGGTTCAGAGGTTCAAAGTCCCCAGGCTGGCAGGCATTTCCTCTGAGAGTGTTTTTCCAGTAAATAGTTTCTTCTCTTAAGTAATTTTCCCCTTCTAATCAGGCTGCCTTTACGGCTGTTTCCATCACCTCACCAACCAGTGTCACTGTTCGGTGGCCACCGTGTTAAATCTGCAAGTTGTCAGGCTTGTTTATGAGAGGAAAAATAATTATTCTGGATATTGGCTTGTCTACAAGTGTGAATGGATGTTATTTCAATTTTGGCTTGATGTAAGCAAAAAAAATTAAACAGGAGCTAGCTTGGAGTAGAGAAAAAAACTGTGAAGATTTCTGAGAAGGTCTAAATGCTAAATTCTGTCTCTACACAAGTTACAAAAACAGGTGAGCTGAGATTTGCTCTTTGGTTGAGGCTTTTTCCTCCATCAGAATATAAGTTGAGATTTTTTCTTTATATTCTAGCCAAAGAACTGTATAGGAAGAATATTACAGAAAAAGTTTTTTGCCTACATTTTCCAATTATCCCTTTTCAAAAAGAAGCTGTGTTTTTTCTTTATTCTGACTTATTGTGGGGGAAAAAAAAAAAGAACATTTTTAAAGAAAAGTTAAAAATAAATCATTGTCTTAAAAATTGCTACATTTCATTTCCACTAAGCAGATTGTTATGACAAATGAGCAACATTTGATGATAAATCAACAACATGAAATCAACAACAAGGCTGTGCGATGGTCAGCTAAATCGCTCTCATGCTGTGTCAAACATCTGAGAAAAAATACTGCAGCATAAAGAAATAGTAAATACACTTCTGTTTCTCATTCAGAAAATATTCTTAGTGCTTCATTTCTGTTGGATGTCAGCTGGATAATGCTGCTGAATAATTGAATTTACAACTTTGGAAAAAAATCAAATTTATTTAGTAGGATTCCTTTTCAGCAAGCAAACAAACTAACATATAAGAAGCCGCAAGATGTGATGCCAGTCAGGGTCATAACAACTTGCATCAGACTGTTATCAAAAATATACAGGTAACATGCAGGCAGCTTACCTTCCTGCAGTTCCATTAGCACAGGAGAGGTTTACGCCTCGTGCACGTTTGAACTCTTCAGTAATCATCTTAAATGGGAATTAGAGAAGTGGGTTATTCCCTTTTTTGCTGTGACTGGGACTCAGATCAAGGGTTCCCTGAGTAAATTCTTCCATACCTTTATACCCATAAATGTTTCAGGTCTTGACTTGGACTGATGAAGCTTGCTGATTTGCACTAAGTGTCCAACAGTGTCTTTAGGTAGGTATCTATGTAAACTAACTCAGTATGATGGATATTAAATAACAGCAACAGCACCTGAGTTTTAGATAAAGGATAGGAAGTGATTGAAAGTAGAGTACAGACTGTCTGAAGGAATTGGCTGAGTATACCAAATGTCATATTTCTCTTACACTTCAAACATTCTACCCCTTTGGGGGTACAGAAATGTCAGCTTCCAATCTGTAAAAATATAAGGTCCAGGAGTCACATCCCCTTTCAGTGTTAGAAATCATACTAATGGAAACATATCTGATTTTCAGGCATGTGAGGTTCAGAAACAATTTCATGAAATAGGTCTGTGAAACTATCTATGGTGTTAAGAACTAGATTAGGAAACAGGTTCTATAAACCATCAAGATTTTATCAGAGCATTTGCCTTTTTCCATGGTGGTATATCATGCTGGGAACATGGGCCACCAAGGAAATAAAATTCTAAATATATTTACAGAGTGATGATGATAAAAAAGACAGTGCTGTGCTGATAAAATCTCGGAGGTAAGCACAGGAAAAGATGCTTTCTGGTCACAGTGTACAGGAATTCATAAAACTGAGACCCAAGCCAAGCTTAAATGAAATGTTTACCACTTCACATAGTAAGTTTTAAAGTGCATTGTGTACAAAGCATTTACGTACAAAACATTTCCAAAAAGTCAAGGATGAGTACAAGGCAATTGAAGTGAGCATGGATCTTTAAGCATTGCTGGCGTAAGATCCTTCTGTAGCTTTGAAATACAAACTTGTATAGGGAATGAGATATGGAATTGCTCTCTTTTCTGTTTTATTTAATGTTGTGTGCTTTTCATTAAGTAAATGTGAAGCATGAGTGGCAGAAGCCAATGGCCAGTTGAACTGTAAAAGAGTGAACCCTGCGAACTTCTGTCCCTCACGTTGTCACTGTCCCATTTGGCACCTGACAAGTCCTGTGGTGAAGGGCTGCTCCTGCTTAGAGCACTTCTGAGACAGAGCTCAACCCAATGTAGCCTCCCCTGGGGGGGCTGCATGGAAGTGTCTCCTGGTTCCGTACCAGGAAGAATGCCAGAAAGCTTACAGAGGTGACTTTGCTCCTCTAGGTAACATGCAGGCAAGGTGACTATGTTCTTTTCCATGCCTGCATTCAGTGTCACAGTGTATCTGCACTTTCATATCAGTAAGTCCAACAGGCTGTTTCAGAGCTGCCTCTCTACAGTGTGCCCACTACCTTTGCACTTAATGCCAGAAGGCAGAAGGACTGCCAGAGGAAAAATAACTATTTAGGGATTCATAGATGGAGCAGATATAGGGTGCAGCAGGACAGAGAATGAAAGCAGAATGCGAATAAAGAAAGTGGGGAAAGTTATTATTGATTTATACTTTGTCAGTAAAGCTACTTTGAGGGTTATGCTGTGCATACCCTTAAAAAAATCATACCAAATATAACAATATTTCTGGACAGTGGCTTATTCTAACTTTTTCATCGAAAGTAGAGTGGCAGATAAGACAGAAAAATGTGAGATTTTTTTCCCCAAGGTTGCTCTTCCCAGAAAATAAAAGCTGTAGATTCTAAGGAGGGAGAAAAAACACTGAAAATAGAAGTCAGCATTAACCTGGTACCTGAAAGCTTTCACATTGTACTGCAGTAGATAGTTTTTAATCATCAGAGAAAAATATATTAATTTTGCCCATGCAGCAAAGTGAGCTGGGGCAGCAGTGGGGCTGCTGCTTTCTAGGGCAGAAGATTTGAAAAAAAAAAAAAACCCTGAACCAAAACAAATCGAACAAGCAAAAAAACCCCAAACAAACAAACAAAACCCCACAAAACCAAAAAGAAACCCACAACAAAGCCAAAACAAACAAAACCCAAAAATACCCCACCTCAAACCCTGAAACAACAATTTGGGAAGAACAGAAATTTAACAAATTATTTTAAAGGAGCTTCAGAAGATGCTGTTATGGGTGAGATGCGTAAGGCCAGGATATGCTGATAACATTTGAGATAAGTTCATTCTAATTCTTCCTGATTAGAAACAGAAATCAAAGTGGATCTTTGTCATCCTAGTAGCTGCTGTGCTATGGAGCCTTTCTTCTGCCAAGAAGTCCCATTATAGAGGAAGTGGAAACACTTGTGTTTCTGGCTAGCTAGGGAGCTAATCAGCAGGTCATGGCTCAGGGACGCCCAACCACCAGTCTCTGCTCTGGTCAGTAGTAAATGTTTTATACAAATTAGAATCAGGTTGACCTGTTGATATTGACATGAACTTCCTTTAGATTATCTTACTTGATCTTTGTTCTGGAGGCGACAATAGGACTTGAAATGTGTTTCTCAAGTCCAAATAGAAGTCTTAACAGATGGTAAGAGTATTTTTTTCTATTGTTTGTACACCCTCCATCATTTTGACCAAATACACTCAACTCAGATTTGGAAACTGGACTAATTCTAATTAACACAGAATTTCATGGAACAAGGTATTTCATAAATATTATGAAGAGATTTCATGCAAGGAGGAGAAAAGGCGTGAAAAATAATTAAAAGAAGATCAGAAATCCTGAGTGTTTGAGTTGTATCTCCATCCAGGTTTGTTCTTTTACCTTCTTGCAGCAAATCCTTCTTTCTGTGGTTCACAGAAGAATGACCAACTCCCTGAACTATATCTGGGGTTTAGATAGTACACTCAGGGTATCCACAGGTTGCTGGACACTGTACACCAGAGCTGTGCTGCTCTGCTCCATTCCCAGGTCTCTCCCCACCTCGGAAGTCAAGTGTCTCCCAGCTGAATTAATTTGATTTGCACTCTCACAGAGCATTGTTTTCTGAATCTGGAAGAAAGAATGGTAAATTCTTGTACAACTGCTGCAAAATGAAAATGATTTTGAGACAGGTACCACCTTTAATGTGTTGTTCTTCCATCAAGCCTACAGAGAAGCAGTCAATAGTGGCATTTTCTCTTTCTTTACTAAATCTCTCCTGTATTTCCTGTCTCTAAGAACTAATGAAAGGACATACAAGAATGTCTAATGAAGTGCTAACAAATTAGATTTTCTGGTGTTTTCCACAGTCTTGTGTGATAAAAATGAACCACAGGTCTCAATTGAGTAATTATCCAGATATTGAACACAGGAAGAATTCCCAGGATACTGGAATTGGACTGCCCACCATGAGAGCCCACTGAGAAGCATAGCACAGTCCCTTTAAACCATCATGGTCATTACACAATTACGTTGTGTTTGCCATATGCTCTCATGAAAGGAGAGTTGGATGGAAAGGAAGCCTTTGTGCTGTAACTCTCCTCAGATTTTGGTGGTTTATGTAAAGAAAAATAAGATTCTGCGATATGCCAACCCTTCTGGCAAAACACATGATTTGGTTATTTTTTTCAGTTGGTAGCTCAAGGTCTTTCTATAGTGGGGAGAAATGGTGATCTGCAATGGAACTGGACACTTAGACTCTGGGGTAGTACGTGTGTGTTTCTGCCTGAATTTTGTTTCAGTTTTTTTTTTTTTTTGTTTTTTGTTTTGCAGTTTATGCATGTTTGGCTGTCCTGCAGAGGACCAAGGTTGGGTGGCAAGGCTGAAATGTATCTTTCATCCCCCTGTAACTGTAATTTAAGGAGAGAAGCCACATTCCATTTCTAGCTCCTAATGTACTCAAAACCCAAAAGAAGGCTGAAATGATGTTGGGGAGCTTGGCTAACATTTTTTATGCAAATAACTAGAGTATTAGGAACTTCTGTAATAGTTTTAAGAAATCTGAAATGTTTTTTTGTAATGCTGCAGGCTCATATAAACCTTAAGAAGTAAAATTCACCTGTTCTCCTGTTGCCATAGCCCTGCAGCTGTGGATCTGTTCTGGATCCTGAGCTACTTCAGCTGATTGTGGCCATGAGCTTGTGAACCAGTAACTGCCCTGTTGCTGTCATCTGTCCTCTATTTTACCACTTGATTGCAATTTAAAACAATGCCTTAAAATTACCATAAAAATAAACCTTAAAATATCCTTACAGGAAAACCTTGAAATCATAACCTTTAAATAATAATTCTAAAATACATTTTACATGGGTCCTAGTTTTCAGCTGTCTACAGCTCTGAAAGCTGCCAACAAATCTGAATGGACAAAATTTTGTGATCTTGGTATTTATGATCTTACAGAAGAGAACCACTTTTCATTTGTGTCTCTGTAGCAAAGGTCCAGTTTTTAGATTTAATTTCCCTTCTCAGTTTTTGCCACAAAGGATGATGTTCCACATTGTGTTTTAAGTGATGTCACTGAAGACTGAATGCTATAGGAAAAGACACTCAAAAAGACCTCAAAAGATCATTCACCCCTACTTTGAGGAAGGATCAGTTGCATTTCTGACATGATTTGCAGATATTTGCCAAAATATCTGTTTTGAAAATGTCTAGTACTGGCGCTCCTAGGGCCCATCTGGTAATAAAACCAGTGCTTCACTATATTCCACAGTTTCTTATTAGGGTTTTATTCTTATGTCCAGAATGAATTCCCTTTATACAATCAAGCCCACATACTCTTGCCTTGTCTGCTCTATCACACAGAGAAAATCGTTTTTCCTCTTTCTGTTAAACCTCCTTTTTTCAACGTGCTTGAATACCGTCTTGTTCCCACAGACTCTTTCTCTGAACCTCTTAAGACTTTCCCAGAAATCACATTTTCTGGTTCTCTGATAATTCTTATGACTTCTCTCTGCAATCTTTGTTCCTGTTCACCAGCTTTCCTGAAGCAGAGTGCTCTGAGCTATATTTGTAATAGAGCTGAGGTAGCACTGTATGGTTTTAAATTGTTTTAGAGAGATAGCAGTACAAAAAGAAAACCTAGTTATATCTTCTTAAAAAAAAAAAACAAAAAAGAAAAGGAATAAGAGGATATATTTGTGGTACAAGCCAAGCTGACAAGGAACCAAACAAATGCTTATGTTTTCCGGTTAATTCAATATTTACTGACCCACCCTCAAAAAAATCCCATCTACAATGCAAATGCAGCAAATAAAATATAAATAATATTTCTAGATTATGAGAGAAGTAGTATAAACTTGGCTAAAAAAAATCTTTACTATCAAGTTTTAATGATATGGGGGAAATAAAGTAAGCACTTTCAGAAGAAAAGAAATCTAAGAGGTGAATGAAGCCTGTGCTAAATTGGAGAGGCCGGGGGCTCTTCAGTGTGAGAGAGAAATTGCATTTCTGTTGTTAAGTATTATTGAAATTGAACTATTTATGGCAAGACAGTTGCTATAACAGTTAAGTTGCCAAAATGACCAACATTTTCAAGAAAGACCTATGTCATTCTAAGTGGCAGCACAATTAGCAGGAGAGAAGTTCAAAGAATGTGTTAATTCATAAGCACATTCATACATGCATACATACATATACAGCCATGAAGATAATCAGGGGGCTAGAGCACCTCTCCTATGAAGCCAGACTGAGAGAATTGGTGGTGTTTAGAATGGAGAAGAGAAGGCTCTGGGGAGACCTCATAGCATCCTTTCAATTCCTAAAGGGGGAACACAAGAGATCTGGAGAGGGGACTTTTACAGGCGCATTTTACGAGGGCATAGGACAAGGGGCAATGGCTTCAAACTTAAAAAGGGTAGGTGTGGATTAGATATTGGAAGGAGATTCTTTTCTGTGGAGGTGGTGAGGCATTGGCATTGTCTGAAGGGGTCGTGGGTCCTCCATGCCTGGGGGTGTTCAGTGCTGGGCTATGAAGGATTTTGGGCAACCTGAACTAGTGGGAGGTACCCCTGCCCATGGCAGGGAGGTTGGAATTTCATGATATTTAAGGACACTTCCCAAACAAAGCATTCTATGATCCTTTGATTCTGTGTCATGCCTACTGTCATTTGTACAGAAGAAAAATAAGGATATATTTATTTAGGTAGAGATTTTTAAGGTATGTTTAGACTAAAACATGTCTTAATTTCATCAAGATGAAGTATGTATCACCAGGGCTAGGGTGGCTCATTTAGCCTGGACAGCACATGAAATTGACACTGCTGGGATTTCTTGGCGATAATCTCTGTGCCAGAGGACAGTGGGAAGACAGATTCAGATGCCAGACAACCTTCTGCTCTTCCTGGCCCTACCCTGGAGACCCTCATGGAATATCTCATACCTGTTTTTTCTTATATAAAATAAGAAGAACCTAGTTCAAGTTTGTGTTATGCCTTGGTTTGTGTGGATGACAAAACCTTTCTCCAGGGTATTTCTTGTTCTAAAACTATTTCTTAGAGAATCTTCTAGGCATACCCTGGGATTGTATTCACCTTTCCAACGCAAAGATTACATACACTTTTGCTCTGAAGCTACAATAAAAGCGTACCTTAAGTAATTCATTCTACATCCTGTCCCCCAAACTAAAATGTCCCATGGAGTAAAGTCCCCAAAAGTTGCCGTTCATTCTGTGGTCCTGCAAGGATTCCTCCCTTTTATCACCATTCAGGTTTCTGAGGCTCAGGAGCCTCAGTGTTTGTTCCCTCTCCTCATTGACTTCTCCTTCCCCTTGAATTCACCTACTGGACTCCTAAAAGTTATCCTAAAAGCCTCTTTGGCCTTTGGTATCTTAAGAGAAATTTAGGCAATTAGCTGTGTCTCACTGAGCTAAGTGGTTATGTAAATCAGGTGTCATCCATGAAGAAAGCAAAAGTAGTGCTGGAAAGAAAAATGCTGAAGCCTAAAACTGATATAAAGTGAATGAGAAAAGGCAGGACTGGGCAAGGCTGTCTTTACTACCCCATTTGTGTTTTACTCCTCCACGTGTTGCTTATGCAACATCTAACATTCCTTGCTGCCAGCAACAGACTAACCCATCATGCATAACTCACTGTTCAGCATCACATCTGTTACTTGTGTCACATGACATTATGGAAAAATTAGGTGAAGCAAAAGGGAGTGTTACCGCAGTCTCATATCAAAACAATATAACTTTGGAATCTAGTGCACCAGAGTGAATGTGTTTCAAGAAACCACAAAAGATGAGAGCAATAGTTTTAAGGTATTAATCAAATATATGAAACACTGATTTTACCATGCTGAATCTCATGGTAAAAGAGTCAAGTTTGAATATTTCTTTCAAAAATCTGTTGCCAGGAAAATGGGATGAGATCCAATCCAGGATTTTGCTGAGGATGTGGATGTCAGATTTCTGCTGGCTTAGATAGTTCTAGAGTCTGACTTCTGGCTAGGATGCAGTAAAGGGAGCTGGTTTGCAGCCCTGGAAGATAGAGTTGCCTTCCTTTGTCCCACTCAGAAGAAGTACATTGAATCTTATGTGGGGTGAAGAAATAATTCTTAGTTATTTTGGAGACAGTTGGTCTGCATTTGTTCATGCTTCAGTGGGCAGCTAGATTAGTTCTGGGGTTTTGCCAATGATAGCTGCTCTTTCACCATTAGTGTTTCAGACCTATATATTGGATTTTCATAATTCTGTCCCTCATCCCTTTATGTGTAAAGTAAGTTCTCAGATAATGTGTCTCCTCACGTAAATCTGCAAGACATAATGAATGAGGGTAAAGGAAAAGGCAAGCTGGAGCAGAGGACAGGCTGTGAGAGGTCAGTGACAAGGGGCTACTTGGAGAGAAGAAAGAGAACAAAGAGGAGGGAAGGCATGGGGCTCGCTGGCTGCAGGATGCTTGAAGTAATTCTCTTGAGACTCAGTTTCCTGCTGAATCTCAAGGTTTGATTTTTTTGGGGGGTTTAGGCATAACCTCAAAAGCAGTGTTATTATCAGGTAGCAGAATTCAGTCCACTTCAAAGACTAGACACACTGCTATGGTAATGCAAGAGTTAATCATCAGTTGCATAAATCCTCAACAACTGAAAGAAGCAAACATTACAGAAGACAGGAACTATCTGTCTCTTCTGAGTCCTGAAATCATTATTTTGGCATAAAAAATGAGAGGGGACTGAAAATAGAATTGCCCATTCTGCAGGGTAAAATCATGCAAATCCTCACACATTACTTCATACAAAAATCTCTCTGATGAAGTTCTTTGGCTGTTTCCAAATGCTGTTCATCCAGATAGATGTTCTTCTGAATTTCATGTCTTTCATATTCATGTACCAGAAATGCCATTGGCACTATCAACATGATTTAACAGCCCTAATGGGCAGTATTGTGATTTTGCCTTCTTCATTTAGGGAAGATGGAATATAGTCACAAAATACTGGTCCATTTTTATCTTCTAGGTCACACTGGAGGAACCCAATGCAGACCAATGCAAGTTTTCCCTCCCATGGTAATTTTTTTTTTTTTGGCTAGATGAGCATTTCTCCTCTTTTCTGCTGTAACACAGAGGCTGCTGCTTTCTCCAGAAAGGATCCATGCAAACAAGATACTCTGGAAAGATGCTCTTCATCAAGCAGGTAGCATTCTGGAATACTGCACATCTCAAACAAATTCAGAGGATTTTGTTTATTAACAAGGTGTTGACAGATTATGGATGGAGGCAGGAAGTAACTTCTCTAGTGGCTGAAAGGTTTCCTTCAGAGGGAGCAACATTGGCAGCCAGGCCATTGGAAAGCCTTTGCCTTGTGCCCTACTTTTGTTGACTCTTATATATGGGATAATATGAGGAGAGTGCTGCCTGAAACATGTCAAAAGTTCATGGCTCTAGCAGAGAAGACAAATTGCTTTTAAAATGTGGGTTAATCAATGCATGGAAGAGCTTTCCTTTGTGGGGTTCTGAGCTGTGGTGCAGGCAGTCCTTCTATCTCTGTTTTCACAACAATGAGCACATTTAGTCACTGAACACCCTCACTCAGCCACTCAACTGGAGAGGAAAAGTTTTTGAAGAGTGCACCTCTTCTCTCTGCAGGAAAGCTGAGGTGTCCGTCTGAGAGCTCAGTCCCAGAAACAGCCTTTGGGGCCAGGCTATTCTCTCCTTAAAAAGGTATATACCCCAACTCCTTCACAACTAAAAATCCCTTATAAAAAAATAATAAATTTCATGCTGTATTTGTTCTGTGTGGATAAATTGAACTCATTATTTTACCTGTAGATTCTCAAAGTACTCCTAATTCATAAGTCAAAGACTCAGTTGATATTTCTTAGGGTTTTTATGCCTATATTGCATTGCTATTTCAGGTGTGCTGGCATGATCTACTCAAATTTCTCTTATCCCCATATGACTAATCTATGATGAAGACTCTTGTATTTGCAAGGAGAGAAGCAGCTCCATAGTGAAGAAAGTCTTGCCAAGTGAGGCAGGAGGGAAAACAATACCTCAACACTTCTTGTCTGTCATTCACCTGCCCTCTTACAAAGCAAGTGATTCAATGAATATCTATTTGTATTATTCCGGTTAAAACTTTCCATCTTGTAGGGTTAAGTTCTTTCCCCTACTGAGATTTCTATTTTATGGAAAGTTTGATGTCAAGGTCTAATTCTGTTTCTGTGTCAGGCTCAACTTCATACCTAAAGCCACTTAAAGCTGCCAGATAACTTCAGATTAAACCACCGACCGAAGAACTCCCTTGGACCCTTCTGATGTTTTTCCCCACAGAATACCACTATAAGCTCTAAAACTTTTGCTGCACAAATAGAGTAATAAAAAAATACATAAGTAAAAGATACATCAAATCTAGGCCCTATAATGAAGGACATAATAAAAGTCAATGTAAGAGGTAAGAAAAACATGGTTAAAAGCAAGGAAGAAGTGGAGCTTCGACTCAGAAACTAGGCTGATGTGGAAATATAAACCGGATTAGCATTGGGCTTAATCATTATTAATGCAATACTTAGTTTTCATTTTCTGTCCCTGTCCAGACTTGTATTTAGTAAAATACTCTTTTGTAGTAAGTGCTGTTATCCTTGTTTTGTAGGAAGATTAATCTTTTAAGCCTTTTTTAACAAAAGCTGCTGCAATGGCTGGGGTTAGAAACCTTAACCTGCCACCTCAACCTCTTAACCATTGAATTGCTCCCATTTTGAAGATATCTGCAATCCTTCCTATCAGCAGTTTCTTTCATAGGAGGTGAACAACTGTTGAGATAGGTGATACACCAGAATGATGACACAGACCTGAACACACCTGTGAGCCTGTGAAAGCCTTGTCTTCTGCTCTTCAGCTGATTCCCAGCCTTGCTGGGAGCTACATCTCCCAGCCGGTCTTGCATCACTACACCTTGTGCATCACAAGAGGACTGAATCAAACAGTCATTGCTTACAGCAAATATATGAACAGAGTACTGCCCTATATATCATCCACAAGTGGCACACTATGAAAGAGTCACTATTAAGGCCTCAAAATATATATCCCTGGGCAGCTCTCTTCAACCAGACAAGGCTGTTAAATGGCTTCTCCTAGTACTTACACTAACACTTTGTGGGTGGCAGAAGCAATGTGCCAGCTCAGCAGCTCCTTCTTGTCCCAACTTTTAGTACACTTCTAACCAATATGGAACTATAGCTGGATAACCCAAACCTATCTTATACTTCCATTTTCACAGCCCACAGCTTATGTTGTGAAAATCTTTAAATGCCAAGAAACACTAGAAACCCTTCACCTTCTAGTAGAGAATGAAAATATGGGATTTCTAGTAGGGGATGAAAATATGGAGTGGGATCCTCTTGATATATATATATATATATATATATATATATATATATATATATATGTATGCTTTTTTGAATACTGATTAGCATTCAGAAATTAAATTATTACCTTGGCTTCCACATCAAGGCCATAGTGTAGTTCTTCCCTCCCAGTCAGATGCTTGTGTAGCAGTAGTTACATCAGGAGCTACCGACTATGCTGCAGAGTTGTGTGTTCCCCTGGGCTACCTAAGTAAATATATTTTGTGGCCTTAAAACACATTTTATGTCTTTTCAGTGCTGCATATGAATGTCAGTCCTTGAATTTAAAGTAGGACATCTGAAGTTAGATTTTACATGGAATCAAATTTTCTTTTGGTGCCTGGAAACTGTTTTGGGGAAAACAATTTATAACTGTTGCCGCTTCAAAGGGACTCTGAAATATTTCAGATTGGAAGCAGGGTAGTGGTAGAACCTTGGGCTATATGTTGCTATGGGAATTGCTAGTGATTTGATGAATTTTCCTTACAGAGGAACATTCATATTAGAAAAATCATAAAAGGAGTTTCTATATTCATATAATAAGGATGTTTATGTTGCACTTTACAATCTTGGGGTTTAAAAAAATATTATTTTAGATTAAATTACTTCACCTTTCTTACTCTCTAGTTCTTTTGTCAACATCTTTACTGTTGCACCCCACAGTCTCTCTTTTTGATGCATCTGACTTTTGGACTTGCACTCAGATTCATATGCCTCATATCCTATCATCTGTGTCTTCCCTATCTTTTAAATTGAAAGCTGGTAGCCACCACTAATTAGTTTCTTCAAGTGCTCCTTGCTAAAATTTTCCAATACCATACCAATTGTATGATCTACTTCTTGGTCCTCATATTTGGAGGAACTCTCTCACTTCCACTGAAGCTATGCTGAGTCAGGCTCCTAAGGCAACCCATCTTTATAGGATGGCCTACAAAATCTCTTTGAACTATAAATTATGATCATGGCTCCTTTGCCAGTAGTATTTACTCATAAAGTGTTGGGTTTCCCCGTATCTGGCTTTTTTTCCATTTCTTTCACTTCTCTGAGTCTCCATTTCCAACTATATGTAGAGTCCTTTAACACTGTGGGTTTTCAATTCATGACTAGAGGAGATATGTGGTTGTGTGTGCACTACTACAAACAACAAATGACACTTGTTATCTAGACATCTTGACAAGCAAAACTGAAAATTTCTCAGGCTGGCATCTGTCTTTTGTGCAGCACTTTAAATCACTTGCTTTCTAAAGTTGACCAGAAATCTCTAATAAATAATTTGTCTATCAGTAATATAGATGTAGCAGTTTAAATCATTGATATCTGTATTCATTTACTTGAAACAAATTTCTGCTCTGACTACTTGTTTCATCACTTTTGGGTCTTTTCTTTCTGCCTCCTGCATCCTATTCATGCTTTCTGAGCACCTCCTGTGTAAATTTACAGTGGGAGAGAGAGCCCAGAATAGCTATTACTTGGATTCACTACTTCCTGCAGTTGTGTCCTTCTGCATTAGAACTTTGATGAATGCACTGGCTTTTTTTTTTTTTCTTGGGAGACGTGGGGGGGAATATATTTTAAAATCTTTTTAATCTAAGTTATCAGTTGTGTGTATGGGACAGTGTGTATTGGACAGAAACAAAAGAGGAAGGAAACAAGGGGTGTAAATCTGGTTCTTTGCTTCTGACCTCGAAGGGAGAGGGGAAGTTCTAGTAGAGTGTCTCTGCTTCCTAAGTGCCCACTAGCCCTCAGCAACTGCACAGTTCATCAGTGATAATAACTCACTCTAGCAGCTTCTCTCATTGGCAGTTGCAGATCACTGCTCTTGAGATGGCTGGCAGCATCTGCAGCTGGCAATGGCAGTGGTTCCACAGGCAGCTTGTTAGATTTGGCACGCCTGCAGCATCAGCAAAATCACAATTGGTCCCATTGCTTTCCCACAGGTATTCTGAACTCACATTTCTGTGTTTTTCTGCTGGGGTGTGGCAAGCTATCCTACTTCAAGCACAGTTTTTCTATCATTGTACTTAATTTTTCTTTATATAACACAGCATCCAAAGATCAGCCCAGTCCTTCAAGATGCTGGTAAGCACACCCACACTCTGCTATGTACATCTCCCAAGGAAGAACAAAAGTTCAATTGTTTTCTGAGCAAGGCCAAAGCACAACACTGGCTGATGTATCAAATGCTCAAAGCTTATGGTGCTAAGACTTGAAGTGAATAAAGCCTGCTCTTGTCTTTGTCTTGCAAGTTTGTTCAAGAGCAATGATTTATGGCAGTTCAGCTGGAATGTGAACCCAACTGGCAGTGAAATTGAGGTACAGGTATGTTGATTGAAGAAAATCAGATCACCTTCCTGTCAATGTAGCTAGATTGGCTTAGGTTGTGGGCAATAGCCCTAGGTCTTTTTGGCCCAGGAAATGGCTTTGTTTTGGAATTTATTTGTGAGCTTTCTGTCCGAACAATAAAAAATGGACTTTTAAAGATTGGGATGATATTGGAGTAAATGGCCAATATCACAGACAGAACCAAGCCTGGCTTTCCTGGCCTGCTGGCTGAGCCAATTAGCAGAAGGTGTGGTGTCAACCACAGAGACACCTATGACTCACCAGGCACTGAGGACAAGTCCAGACCTGTCGGAGCTTTTAGGATTCTCTTCCGTGGAGTAGTTTTAAGGTAAGATGAAGGAAGGAGTTAATTTCTGATAGAGGGTTCAATCCAAGGCCTTTATTCCTGCACACATGCCTCTGAATGTAACAAGTCCTCTAACAGAATTAATCAGAATTGTAACCATAATCTGTAGAGGCTACAGTAGCTGCTATTACTGCTGATGGAACTGCAGATGACTCACATGGAACTGTGATGGAACTCTCCCCACTGCTTGGTCCCTGTCCCTTTTTTACCTGGTGGAAGGGGAGGCGGGGAGGAGGGGGAAGGCCACCAACCAGGTACAGGAGGGGGGGTTTCTAAGAAGAAAGGACACCTGGAATGCCCAATGCCCTAAAGGGTACAGAGTATCTTTTAAATCTACCAACCACTCTATACCTTTTGGGATTCCAGGGTTGATAGACAACCTATCAGGGGTCAGGGTGGGGAAAGGAAGGCTGATTGACACATCAGGGGGGGAAATCTCTAGGGGAGGAACCGAGACTTCCAGGTAAGCCATGAAATTGCACCATTACAGAATCATTTTTGAGCAAGGGAGGTGGAAAAAGATTTATAAATATGCTTACTTTCTCTCCTCCTCTGCTGTTACAATCCCTGATCAGCTTTGGCTGGGAGGTAGCTGACCAGCCAGAGGTGAAACAGGGTCACTTTGAGATTCAGCTTCTCATGGCAGTATGCCACATTTTGCAAGCTTGGAATTCACTGAGTGGAGGGAAGTCCACACCTTTTTCAGGACGTCTGGAGCACAGGCCATTGCTATGCTAATTTAGACAAGAAGTTTTACTGCAGCAAAGAGGTTTTACATCACTCGGTCCTAGAACAGGCACACATTCTGTTTCCAGACTGTTGGATGGTGACTGTACCTACACAGTGTTACCAACATGCTTGGTGTCCTTCAATACGGACAAAGTGTTGAAGAGAGTGGTACTTTCTGGATTTTGTTCTTCCTAGGTTGAAAAGAGTGTGGGCTGCTCTCCATGGCTGGGAAAGGCACAAAATATAGCCAGTCCACCTGGAGTTTGTATTTGCAGAGTTTTGGAGTATGCTTTATTCATTTGTGCGTAAATGGCAGAATGCCCATGTTCCACAGAAAAGCTTTGAAAATCACTTATAATGTTGTCCCTCCAGACCCCAGTCAAGGTAGATCCAGTTTAGGGAAATACTGTGTCAACTTCCCATAGCAGATAAGAAACTGCTTTCTGTTGTTTGCTTTATTCAGGCATTAAGTTCTCAAGGCAATCTTAGTGAAGAGAGCTTGATCCTGGTCAGCTCTGCTGGAGCTGCTAAAGCTCCTCTGTATGTGACAGTACAGCAGTGTGTGCGTGGGAGGAATGAGAACAGGGGATAGCAGAACAAGCCTTCTGTCCTTACTTTGATACAGAATTAGGAACTACTTTCCCAGCCTGATTACGTGAAGCCACCACACAGTTCAAACCTCACAATCCAGACATTTTTCACAGCATTTCTCCTGCAGTTTAAGGTCTGCAGGTCAGACCTACTCCTGCCTACTCCTGCCAGCATCAAGTGTGTCTTTCTGCTGCGAACTGGTCCTTCCCATCATTACATCAGGGCAATGCTGTAAGGGGATGTGGCAATGCTGCAGCATGGGAGCTGTGGACTGCACCTTTCCTTTATTCCTCTGAGGAAGAATGAGCTCTTTCCTGGCAGTCCAAACGCAGGATAGGTAGGATGTCCATTGCTGCACACAGGGCAACTGAGCCTTGCACACACCATCTTTTCCTGGCTGTCACTATTGGTATCATATCCTGTGTTTGTTGATTCCATTCAGAATCATCTTGTTCCTGGCACAAAAATGGCTCTGTGGGGAAAAAACTAAGGACATAACTAGCAAGACTTAACGTCAGGTTTTTAGAGACTTTTTTGGACTAAAGTTGCAAATAAGGTAATTATAGAATGTAATTTTTATTTGTACTTAATGATTTTTCTCTTTATCTGTTCTATATACCTGCCACTGCATTCTTCTGACATGTCCTAGCTGCAAAAACTGGGGCTCCAAATAATTCCTAGGGCTTCCAGATGGCTCCCTAAATTTTATATGACTCTACCTACCCCCTCTGACATTTCTTTCCCATTAAGATTGGAGTACAAATGGAAATATTGCAGATGGCTTTAGCTGGAGCCAAGTGCCTTCAGTACTTCAGAGCTACACAGACAGCCCATTAACTAATTGTCCTTCTCAGTCTGCTCCTGTTAAATTCCTTGGATTTCTTTTGGGGCTACAAAAATATTCTTCTGTGATACACAATATCAGTAAGTTATACTTTGTTCAGTGACACCCATATCTCCAGTTTCTTTTCAAAACTACATATAGCCCATTTAATAATAGCATGAATAGCAGACCCAGCAAGACATCTGCTTTGCCCAAACATGTCTGGCGCTTTCTTCCTCTTTGCCTCTGAAATCCCATGGCTTTTGTGTGGCATACTATACCTTGTGCTTTTATAAGAATTATAGATAGTGCTCATGTAAATCAAGGTACATTTCCAAGATTTCCATTCTGGCTTCTCATAGTGAATAATGATGTAAACTGATAAAGATTAATAATGGGAAAAGCAAATATGAAAGTATGGATTTAGAACGATTTACATTGAGGCCTGCCTAAGATTTTTTAGAGCTTAATTCTCTTTACTTTTGCTATTAGTTGTAGCACTGTTTCCTATCCCTTTTCATGTGCTTTTCCATAGAATTCTTAAGTATGAACACAAGGGAATGCCACTCAACAGTCTTCAAAAGTCTAAAACTAACATCTTCCTAGCATAAAAGAAGCTAATTCCTAACCAAGAGAAGCACCTGAATGCTTCACAAATCCTTTTTTCCACACTGCTACCTAAGGAGTGCAGAGTGGCTTGCCTCATTAGACTTCAAAGCATGACAAAGAATATAGGAGATAAAAATATCAACAAGAAAATTTTTTCTAATGGCATGGGGGTTTTGTTTTAAAAGTTATTTTGTAGTCTACAGAAGATTTAATCAGGACAAAGTACCAAGGTTCACGCAAATAGAAAATAGCATTCAATTTGTCTGATATAAGGAAAAGACCTCTTCCTAGTCTGTTCTGGGCTATCCAACAGAACAACACAGAATGGAGAGCAAACTCTTCTAATTCTAAGGACTGAAAGTGCAGCAAACACAGATGAAATTTTAGAAAAGACAGAAATCAAAGTCTCTTACAATCTTTAAGGTGAAGTTGACATGTGCCTTATTTAGCCTACATAGAAAGAAAACTATGTCTGCATTATCTGAATGCATGCTATTAGAGGTAGAACATTCATCAGCTGCTTTGTTTAAAGATGCTGTTAGCATTTTGATAATTAGATGTATTATTCCACAAAGGTGATCATGCCACTTTATATTCCCTGAGAAAAATACTGAGATGGACATGGAAAGTTATACGCTGGCTGGCAAAAGAGGATGATCATGGGATGAAGCCAAAGGTAAGAAAAAACAAAGCTGATGAAAAAATCAGGAAAATCATGTCCACTAGTTCAGGCTGACTTCCAGACAACTATTATCTGTGATTCCTGAGTCTTCCTATCCCAAATAAACAGATTTCTATACTAGTGTACCCCTATCCTTACTAGAACTAGTTTTCTAAGTAACAAGTTAATGCTGCCAGCTGTTACTCTGTTCCCTTCCTGTGCATCTCAAGTGGCAGATCACTGTGTGGTGGATTTCCAGTCCTGGTGGTGACCTTCCTCAGCATCAACACAATTCCACTTGAGAGAGTTTCTGTTTTGAATTTGCTGTTTCTTCAGTTCATGTCATTATACTGATACAGTAATATAAAACCACTACCAAAAAGCAGCATTAAAAATTGTATTAAGCTGGAAAAGTCCGCTACTTAGGAGTAGCGTGTTACAGCTTAATTACAGTAGCACCGTGTTACAGCACCATACAGGCACCATGTGACAGCTTACACCACATTACAAATGTATGGCAGTAGTGGAACTTTACATGAGTCCCAGAAGAAGACCTAAATTCCCAAGAAAATTTTGGTAAAGGTTTGCAAAGCTATCAGACACCCAAACTCCCCTACTGACCTCTGTTTTTGGACTGGTAAACCTTTTCTCAAACCTGTTGTCAGAGCACCTTTTATTGTACCAGGGACTTGTATTATAAAGTGGAAGAAAATTTGTTAAAAGAATAAAGGGTATCTACTGTATTAATTGAAGTGAGAGCATCTACCAGCACAGCTCTGTAAAGCTTTATGTAAAAGCCTTGCAAGTGAACTAGAAGTCAGACTGAACTGTGCCTCTGGCAATGGAAGCAGAGGGGAAAAACAACTCTTGACCTGATTTTCTCTCCCTCTTCAGTTACCTTACAGCCGTGCAGAAGCCAGGTAGACTGTGAATGTCTGCAGACCAGATGGGAAAGGAGTACTTATTTTGAACCAAATGTTCTCAAAGCTTGACAACACACTTTGCCAGAAATTTTGCTTTTCTTATACAGGAACCAGGTGTGGCTTATGATACAGTGATAAAATCTTTGATTAGACAAAATGTGACGAAAGTTCTGCACATGCTAGAATAGAGCTCTGCCTGTGACACAACCTAGTTTGCTGCCTAGGAGATAGGGAAAAGAGGAAAGACTGTTACAGAAGGCAGCAGATGTTTTTCTTATCTATAAATCCTTTAGATGGCCTCATTACAGTAGGGTCTTGGTATATTGTTCTTCTTCCTGAGAACTCTCAGGGTGTAAGGAAGTGATATTTTACCCATTTTTAAGGAAAATTTAAGTGCAGGGTATAAACAACATCTGTGGCATTGTAGAGGGCTGACCCCAGCTGCTCAGTTTCTATTAATCTAGCTAACTCAGTTCTGTTTTTGCTTCTTGTATTTGCAGCTCCATGCATAATTTTAAGCATCTGCAGGGAAATATTCTTTCATATGTGTAACTAAATTTACCTAAAATACATGATTCTTTGGTAAAAACAATCAAAGAGGAGAAAATAGAAGAATCAAGTATATAAAATCTTATTTTGTCTTCTCTGCGTTCATTGTGGAAATCTAATTACATAGATGCAAATTCTTTTTCTTCAGACCTAGTATTATTCAAGCAATAAAAACAGATTGTGATTGTTGTACTGGAATGTGCTGTGTTTCTGTTCACACCTAACCAAATTTTAGAGCTCATCTTCCAATTTCTCCACTAAGCACAAACTATTTTCTGTGCTTTCATCGCTACAGTGCTCCGCCATCAATTAAGAAGATTGATCCATACTCCCAGGTTTGAAAGCCTGATCATGAGTAAGTTATGGTTGATATCTTACAGGCTTCAACACCTTCCTTCTGCTTCCATGTGATAACATTTGTGGTCTCAAGCAAGCAAGCAGTATATGAAGAATATCATCCATGATTGTGAGTGAAAGTTTTAGTCTACATTATATAAAGGACATTTGACTTACTCAGAAAGATGGGGTCTTGGAACAAGGGATTTAGGCAGAGTGTTGCATTTGACTTCCATAATACAGCTCTGAAACTGCCCGTGTTGGTTTCCCACCAACTTTTCAGTGCCCAAATGTCTTAGGGAGTTGGCTGAGGGTCACTAAGGGCTTTACTTCCATATGCGCCTCAGAACAGAGACTTGTTACCTGACATTCCTGAGCTGGCTTTGAGCTGAGAAATCAGTTTGTGGCAATTTACTAATTTCTCTTAGTAATTTGTAATTGGTAGACTCTCTTTGTCAACAGCATGTGTGAGGAGTTACCTCAAAACCATGTAAACTGGTCTGAAAAATTGGAGCCCAGAATTCCTTGTCAGTCCAAGTGGCAGGAATTTAAATGTTACCGTTTTTCAGACCTATTTGATACAGAAGAGAGGACTTGGTGTCCCTGGGACATTGGATGTGTTAGGAATGTCTCTGAGGTTACAGATTATCTTTAACCATTTCCAAACTCTTGTGTCATCTGTGCAGCCACCTGCATCGTGAGCTGCTGTTTCTTGCTCACTTGAGTGTATCAGCAAATGAGATCAGATGACAGCAAGTCTCCAAATACTTATGTATTCCCCCACTCCAAAAAATTTTGGGCATGACACTAACAAAAAGCAGGAGCAGAAAGAAAATCAGCCTGAAACCCTGACTGTGTTTTGAGAAAAATGTTTGACTTCCGTCTTGGCCAGCTCTAATTTAATTAGAGGGAGGATGCTGCTCCTGTTGTCTTTGGATGCCTTTTATAGCTGAGGTTGGGGTGAAGGAAGGCTAAAGCTGCTGTAGTGTAAATAATGTAACAGGATTTCATCTTGACTAGGAATCTTTAAAAAAATATTATTAAATGACCATCCTTATATGATAAGAATCTGTTCAAACAGTAGTATTTGTTTAAAGAATTTTCGTCTATTTTTCACTGGGTGTGCTTTATAAAATTAAAATTTCAGAAATATTTAATATAAAACACATAAACAGCAAGGGATTGAGCTATTGTCTTTGGTATAGTCCCAGATTTTATTTGTTGATACATTATCATTAAAAAGAATGCAAAAATAAATTCCATCCAGGGAAACATCCAATTATAATTCTATCCATTAATATTCAAAACATCACTTTGTATTAAATATTTAAAATGTCTGCAGTGTAGCCACTGGAAGTGTTTCAACACCATTTTATACGTCTCACTTTATGGTAAATGTAAGTGTCTAACCAGTGTTAACTTGGACTGAGACCAAGCTACAACACCCAGAAACATTGCATGTCACATCTAGTACTTTTGGGACTGGCCACATGCTACTCCAGTGCATGACCTTCCTTGACAGGATCGAAGTTTACAGGGCAGCAAATCCTGGATTTCCCTGTTCTGGTTCCGTTCTGGGTTTTGTCATTTAACTACAAGTCAAAGTTAAGAGAGAGAGAGTGTGTGATAAGATGGCAACTGCTTGATGGCATGCTTCTCCCTTAGCTAAATTAATATTGAATAGCTTAAAACTCACTGAATGAATCAGCCAATGAGTCAGCAGAGCAGTCTGTGGTGAAAGCGGAAGCCTACGACTGATAGACATGATTTAAAATTGAAAATCTACTATCTGTTTTCTTTATGAAACTTCAGAGACCTCAGGAAAACAAATGCACATGATTGCATGCTAGAAAGAAATCTCATTTATCACATAAACACTTGTCTCAGTGAACTGAACCAGAAAAGTATATCCACAGAGAGCTAATCTACTACTAGAAGAAGTTTACACATGCTTCATTTCATTGTTTTGGGGTTTTTTTATGAGATGAAAATATCTATTCTTGAGTGAAATGATTACACTGACACTAGCTAACACAATTCATAATGCTTGGCTTCTATTCAATATGAAATCTCAGGAGGAACAGAAAAGAACTATCACCATTTGTCTTTAAAATTTGCCATTAGCAATGTTCAGTTAGATATTAAATTATTAAAGTCTAATTTTATACCTTGACAATACCAGGGTAGAGCTGCTAAACATTGAAAATTATAACAATTTAAGATCAGCATTTTAGAAGCTATTTTTAAAGAGAGGAGCTCCTGTTCTAGGCTGTGTCTTATGCTGTTTGGACTTCTGTAGTTTAAAACTGCAGCTTAACACACAATGAAAACATTTTCAGACAAAAACAGATTTCAGAAGTCCTTGCCCATGTTAGGTCAAAATAGTCCATAATGAATTATTGTCTAAATGAAAATCCTCATAAATAAAAATAGTTTAGCTAGGGAATGTATCTGTACAGGTAAGTATAAGGTGAGAGTATAAAGGTGAGAAAAGATCTCTATTTCTGTTTTTCTTTTCATGAGAGAAGACGGTTTTTTATGTACCAAAATTTTGAAAAACGTTTTGTGATATTTGTCAAAGAAATATACTCCTCAATGGGGACAAATATCACCAAACAGTTTAAAGAAAATCAGCTCTCTTGAATATCCAGGGAAGCTTGCATTACTGCCCAGCTCTTTTATGAAGAGATTTTCTTACTTGGATTGTGAATGTCTTGATTCTTTTGCTGGAACCTCAGGAACCATCAGCAATGCCTTGTTTTGTCATCTGTGGTAATGCTGTCTTTCAGGTTATTCATAACTAGCAGAGTGCTCACACACATCACTTGTGCTGCTGGAGCTTACGAGGGGAAAATTGATGCACATGTGGGGCTGTTGGGGACATTATACTGGACCAACTGAGCAGTTTTAAAAGGTTTTAATTTTCACCCTCTCTGGAGAAAGTGGGAGAAGTCTTCCCCAGTGGAACTAGTTATGAGCTATAAATGCACCTGGGTTCAGGACCTGAGTGGTACATTTGCCTAGATCTCCATGATTATTAATTTGGGAACTGTTCTTATAGTGAGGATGACTGAACACTGGAGCAGATTGCACAGGGAAATTGTAGTCTTCATTGTTGGAAATAATTAAAAAACTGACTGGACAAGACCCTGAGCAACCTGCTGTAACTGACCCTGCTCTGACCATAGTGGGTAGATTAGACACTCCAAAGAGGTCCTGACCAATCTCAGCTGCTCTATGTTTCTGTGAAGGACTGCCGTGAGTAGCAGCTATTCCTACACAAGCTCCAAGAGCATCTAGTGGTTCCTCCCATCAGCAGGGTAGTAGTGTCATTTAGGGCCTTGCTGTCTTCTGTGCACTGTATAAAAAAGAATGTCCCACGAGATATATTAAAATTAAATATCAGGTTTCAATCCCTGCTAAAGTTTCATGATCATAATTTTAACAAAAATTTAATTTACAGGTTTTTTGTGGTGTTCTCAGGATATCATTATGAGGACCTAGTATAACAGTGTTCAAACACTGAACCAAAAGGACTGCCTGTCCCTCAAAAAATGCAGCTCAGGCATAAAACAGAGACATGAAGTAGAAGTGCATGGAAAACACAAGTAGACATAGTTAGCAGCATTAGGAATATAAACATTATCAAATTTTTGTAGGCATTATGGAAATTTGGAGAACATTTTCTGAGCATGGGGGAAAAGGAACAATGTGGAAGATAGCACAGTAGTTCCTGTCAAATAATGTAAAAAAATGAGTGTTAATGGCCAGGAGATGATCCAGTAATTTAATTGCACAGAAGTGAATTATTGGATGAGCATGAGAAGAAGGTCAGTGCAAGAATAAGGCAAATACCCAGGGCAAAGAAGCAAACAATGCTGGATAGAAAATTAATAGGAAATTCATATGAAATATGAGTTCATGTCAAAGGGAAGGAAATCCATAATTGTAGAGGGAAATGGCTGAGAAGGGGTGGTAATGTCCAGAAGTGAGAGATTGAGACAGTGAAAAGGAGAGAAGAGATGGAGAAATTAACTTCCTTCCTAAGTTTAAAAAATTATGTGGTAGTCATGCTTCCAGAAACATCCTTCCAGCATCCAGAGATCACTGACCCAGCATGCCAGATCTGAGAGCATAGCCACATGTCTGTGGTCTGTGCAGTCCTCCTGTGTAGGGAAAGGAAGAGATGGCTGAGCCAGGAGCTGATCCCTGCAGGCATGTGTCACATGGCTTTGGATCTTTGTCTTTTCAGGCCAAACTAAGGCAAATATTTTACTAGCTAAATGTCCCAGTAGTTAGCTTATGTCCTCATTCATTGGCTAAGCAATGGCTAAGCATTGGTTACAAAATACCCACGCCAGCAGATGGACAAGATATCATATGTGTGGGAAGGGTATTTGAGATGAATATGAGCATTTTCTTGAAGAAAAGCACTGGTTTATTCATTTTAATCGGTGGGTTATTAGGAAAGAATCAAGGAAGTAAACTATACATATATGTAAAATATACTCCATGACAAAGATCATTGTTGGCTATATTTGTATTAATATTATGTATTAATACTATGGTGCTACCTAAAATAATAGCGTTCCTGAGCTATTAGTGCTGATGGTAGGGTAGATAGGGTCACGGTACAAGCTAAACCGTTTGACTGCCCTTTTCTGATCTTATCAGAGAAGTTGTTGCCTGTGTCCTGTCCTCATTGTACAGCTGAACTCTCTGCATTTGCCTGAGCGCACACAAGGAGTAGGAGAATTGGGAGAGGCACAGCTCCTCTCTACTTCCCTCATCCAGAGCTTTGATACAGAGTCCCTGCATTGCTTCATTCACAACAGCAGGTTCCAAAATCCAGCTTTAGAGGTGTCTGAAATGTTATCCCATTAATCACAGCCCATCTCCTCATTGTATTGATTTTTTCCAGTAAGAGATGTGGCACTTGCTGACTCCTTCACAGAGTGAGCTTTATTCAGTTTTGCAGCAATTAGATCTCACCTCCATCCTTGTTTTGGCAGGCCATTGTGTCATCCAGTGCTTGCTCCCTAGGCAGCACGTGTGGTGGCAATGCTGTGGAATTATATTTTTACAGCATCTGTGATGAATTTCCATAAAAGTGTAGATGCTGGATGAGGGTGTCATGGCCACTGCTGGTAGCTGAAGGTCAGCATAGGCACTGGGGAATGCCCACAGAAGCCTCTGGTCACTATGGCAACTTGAAGTCCTTCATCTCAGGAAAGCTAATTTATGGTGTCCTTACTCATCCAGCTCCAAACACCTGGAAGGGGAAGAGGTGTGCCTCAGGTGTGCGAGGTGCCTGTGCCTATCACCCATGTGCAGGTGCTCACTGACCGGGCATGCAGCCCTGTCCCCGATGGGCCCTTCCTGGGGAGCCCCTGGTGCAGGGATGTCAGGCCTGCAGTGCTACTTCACAGTCCTGGATGAGGACATGGGGACATCTCCACTGCCCTTTTCTACAAGTGCACCTGACTGCAGCACCCCGTTTTGGTGGGGCAGGGCTGCATGAAGCCATGGTTTCCACCTGCCCTCGGGCTGCAGTGTGTGCTGTCCCAGGCTTAACAGAGCCTTCAGCACTGCCCCTTTGCCACCTCGGAAACTCCACTGTTCTGTTCTTCTGCTGGAACATTAGCTATTGGTCTGTAGAGGAAACTCAGTGCTTTGCTTCTTTAAAAAAATTGGTGTTTAAAACTTTTCTATACAACTTTAAAAATAAAATCCCCCAAAACTAAACAAAAGCAAAACTAGCAAGAACTAATTAAAATAGTTGAGAATTGCTAGCCCCAGAACAACACTGGGGAAGATGGATAGGTTTACTGAAACCAGAGTCAGCACCATGCTCTCCAGGCCTGTGAAGTCTAATGAGACTTTTTTTTTTCACTTCTAAGACTTAGAGATAAAGATGAGCAAACAGTGGAATATGCAGATTTCTCTTAGTTTAGGCTTAATTAGAACATCTCCCATTTTTGTTTTTATCTATTTCTTCCTTTGTTATATTTTAAAGGTCATCCAAAAATACCTTCATCTCTGTGCAGGCATTAATGTTCTTTTATGAACAGTCCTGCACATTTTTATAAAATCCTTTAAAGATGTCAATTTAAGAACTCTCTATATTAAAAGACTAAGGTGTTGTAGTTGATGCAGTCTTAGTGGGGCAAAGAAAACTGAATATTTTACATTCTTACTGGAGTCTGGGATGCAATAGATTTCTACTCAACTAGGTGTTAATTCTCCACAATAATGCTTTTGATCCTTCTAACACCCTGTATGCTAGCAAACTCATGCCCAAGAGTAGTGTTTTTGACTCACAAAGAGATACATGCACAGGAATGAGTTTGAAGTTCCAGATGATAATTTTCTGTGGTGTCCTTTGTCTTATCCTCATCAGTTATGAAACACTTAGAGAGCCATCTCAAGAATGGCATCTGAAATCTACCATAAACTACTTCAGGTGTTAGATTCCTATCTCCACATTCATTTTTGCTCCCCCTGTCCCTTATCCTATTAGTTCAGTGTTTTTAATTGCATGTGGTTTGTCCTCTTTTGCCTTTACCACATGCCATTTTCTCTCATGGCGCAGGGAAAGAAAAAGAGAGAGGTAGGATTTATGAGTTAATCTACAAAGTGAACTCAAAAACAATCCCATTACTGCTTGAGTGTATAGCAGAGAAGAGTACAGAGCAGGACAGCAAAGTAGAGAAGCAAAAATGGAACCAAATAACAAACCTCAGGAGGGCCAGAAAGGTTACTTTCTCCCCAGTATATGGCGAATGGCATCCCAAGGTGAGGAGAGGTTTATGCCAGAGGATTAGAGGTAACCAGTTTAATTCTCCAATAAACTGTCATAGGAAGCTAGATGTCCATACACAAGATATTAAATTTCTACAGTTTTCATAGAAATCTTATCAATGGATAGTGAAGAATGGGCCCCATCGTTATCTGTTTTAAGGTAAAGCTGTTGAGTGAACTCAACAGTTATCCTCTGCCTTTCACCTCCTGGCTGGCAATCAAGGCATGTACTTTCAAGCCAGTCCCTCTTCATTCTGTTCCTTGCCCCTTTAGAAATTGCATGACTTGCAAAGAAAACAGAAAATGTATTAGGAAATATGAGAATAAATATGAAAAATGTAGCATATGTGGGAGAAACTGGAGGTATAAGGGGTTGGAGCTGGGATAAAGGACAGAAACAAGGACAGAGACAAGGAGTGCAAAGAAACCAGAACCCTGAGTTACCATCTAAGCTTTTACTTATTACTTGGTGTATATGTATGGCAGGAGAGTGGTGAGGGGCATTAATCTTGTATATTTAATGGCTACCAAAAAGTTGGAACTTCCAAAAAGAGATTGCTTTTGAGGACTAAGTAATGAGGCCTGTTTTTTTAATAATAGGAATCTTTTACATAGGTTCAGCTGGCATAGATTTGCCTGATTTTTAACACCATTCACTGCAGTGCTAGAGGTTTGTGCTCTCAGGAGCTCATAACTGAAAGCACAAATGTTGAGCTAAGATACAATGAGAGAGTTATAGAAACCAAAATAATTGATTTTTTTTTATGATTGGTTGTTTTCCCAAGTATTTAAAATCAAAGTTCTTTTGTTGGTTGGTTTTGTACAGGTCTGTTCAACAAAATGTATGTTACCCTTTTCAATACTCCAGTCAGGTCTTGAAGAACTATTTAATAATAACAGGATAACACACAAAGTAACTATTTACTGCTAAGATAGAAATTTCAAAAGAAAATATGCCTGTACTTAATTCTGGTCTCTTAACGTTATTTTCTTGTATTTAGTTACTTATGGCAAAAAATAAACTGCAATTTTATGGGATTTGTGAATTTGGTTGCTTAGCATATCTGGAAGTCAGAGCACATATTTGGTAGTTATAGATATTCAAAAGTGTTCAGCCCGAGGACTCCATGTTTAAAAATATTGGCCAATATACCCATGATCACATTGGGATGAAAAGAATGCATTCTAACAAATATTAATCTCTGAAAAATACCCAGTATTGTCAAAAAGATTTGTAATCCAAATTCAGTTTGTTCTTGAAGAAGAGGATGAGACACAGTTCACACTCGTATCTTAGGCTTAAATAACCATTCTGATTGAAAGGTCTTATGTTAATTTAGTTACAAAGTGTTTGGCTTATGGTACTTTTCAACTGATGAAGTGCTTATAACAAAGCAAGTGGATAAACAACATGGATATGTTGGTTTGGGGGAGTTTGAAGTGTGCATTTCTCATGGGTGTCTGACAAAGGCAATGAACCACATTTACACCTGTCAAACTAACTCATTTTGTGAGGAGAAAAAGCAAGCAAATGAGAGCTCTATCAGTTGGCACTGACAGCACCAAAACAGTTTTGAGGGTTTGCCCACTGCCAGAGGAATGGCCTAAGCGTCTTCTAAAGTTTAGTGATAGATGGCAAGCAATGGGTCTGACTTGTTCCAGTCAGTAAGAAATTTTTGGTTACATGCATCTCTTTCAGGTTTTCTCTGTGCATCAGAAGAAGTACGCAGAGAGAAAAAAATTATTCAACAGTAAATACAATAGAGACTTTATACTCCTCTTTCCTTCTCTCCACAGTAAATGGCCTTTATGACCTTATGTTTCAGACCATTAAGACTGAAAGATTTTAAACAGTCTAATCACCCAGAAGGTTAACTAAGTCAGCTTCATCCTATGCTTTTTCTAGTCATAATGTTAACATGTGGGATTTTTTTCTTTCAGGCTTTAGCATGAGTAATCTGAAATGATCAGATGAAGTTCAGATTTTCCATACCTTTCAATTTGTTTTTAGGGATTGATTTCCTTAATTGCAGTTATTAGTTTTTCTGCCAGATGCTGTGGCAAATATGGATATGCAAGAAAATTATTGTAATAGATGTAACCACATGCCAGATAATAGTGTAATCGGTGGTGTGAGCTGCTCTGTCCCCTTCCCTCTCAAAAGCATTAAGCAAGCCTCTTCCAAACAGGATATCTCAGCCCTTTGAAAATCACAACAAAACTAGTATTCTGGTATCTATGCACAAATTAAAGAGCTCATCTTTTTTTTTTTTTAATTTTTTTTTTCTTTTGTTATGGCTTTCACTGATATTACTCAAATACCAGTCTGTCTCTCTTGAAGTGGCTCTTCAAAATGCCCAGTTATCAATATGCATGGTTGAAGTTGACATGAAGTAGTGAACAGAACAAAGCCATACCATGTAGTCCCAAGGAGAGAAATCTGTTCTATACTCATAAAAGAAAGTTACAGAAAGGAAACTTCTTAAGCCAAATCTGCGTAACTGAATTATGAAGACAAGAAAAAGACAAGTAATGAAGAGAAAGGAAAACAACTAACCAGCTCACACAATTGTCCTTTTTATGGAGGTGTGAACTTGCAGAGCAAAAGTGGATCAACTGGGAAGTCAGATTTAGAATCTCAAAAAATATTAGTCCAAGCAAGGTATTTGTGGTTCATCGCCAGGTAATTTTGCCAGAGGGAATGGAAAATATTTTATTTTTAAAATGATGACTTAGAAAGTTCTGCAGCTCCCAAACACCTAGCTTAATATACATTATAGATCTTTCTTGAAATGACAAATATCTTATTTTTAATTAACAAAGAAAAAAATTCTGAGTTACTCCTGCTTAAAATCACAATTTAGCTTGTTCTGTAATTAATGTCTATAGTTAAATCAGAATATGTCCACTCTGTAACATCTTTATTTCTAAGGGAAAAGATACTTGATCAGTATTAGGCATTCAGATTAACAATTAACTTTATTTAGCAATGTGCCTATTTACTGTGTACTGTCTTTTAAAAAACCTAGGTAATAAGATAAACAGAATTTGATGAAGTACTGGTTATTAAATAAGCAGTGACAAGACATAGTCCCAAATGTGACAATATTTGAAAAATCCAGGGCAAAAGGATTTATGTGAACAGTTTAATATAAAGGTATCCTCAAGATAAATACTAAATCAAATGGGCAGATTAAATTCACTACACAGGAAGTGTTTTCTTTCATTTTCAAATAGCAAATCCGATGTCAAGAACCTCTGCCTTCCCTTCCAGCTAATCTATGGCTCTCATCTCATTGGTTTGGTGAATAAAATAATCACATGCCCTTTTTCGAACACTCGAGCAGTTTCTGTTTCAGAGGGACTCTTCTCCCAAGAGGGTTCAGTAAAAACTGAGTTTCTTACTGATCCAGTTCTGGGCTTGCTGACCCACCCATTGGAGTCACTGGAGATCTCCACTCATTTCTTTTCCTTTTTTTTTTCCCTAGGAACTTGAAACAAGATTTAGGTAGCCTTTTGGCCCACAAATTCAAACTTACAATGTAAGAAATGCAAGTGCAACAGAAGTTCCCTCTGGGGAGTAGCTCATCTCTATGATTTTTCCTATTCCTGCTCTGAGATTTTCAGGTGTGGGTATGTCGAGCTCAGGTGATGCTGATGTGGGTGGTTCCCACCCAAACAATAGCTGAGTGGAAAACCAGGCTAGTGGTAGTCTGTAACTTTGTCCTCCAGAGGATCTGGTGCTGTAGGCGTGCTCACAAGCTCTGGAAAAAAGGACCAAAAAAAATTTTATTTATTTTTGAAATATGGAAGTAGTAATCTTTTATCTGAGAGCATATAGCTGGGAAAGAGTAGATCTCCTAGCAACCTGAGAGCAAACAAATCCACACACATTGCCCTGACAGGAAGCTCAGTCTTTGGGCTCTATCAGAAGATGTATGTAGCTGCTGGGTACAAGAGGAACAGGTTATGTTGGAGAATACTTATAACCTGAACTTTATATTGAATTTTGCTCAGCTGATTTTTAGAGGCTCACCAACAGAGCCTGTATTACCCTTGCAGATGGGCAGAAGCTCCTGCTTCCCACAGGGTCTTGCTGGGGTCTCACAGAGCTGTGCTGGACTCTCAGGCACTGGATTGCATACCCAGCTGCAAAGATCCTGGAAATGCAGAGCAAAAATGAAAACACAAAAAAGCTTTCTGTTCACAGGGTATTTGTTTATTTAGCTAGTTAGTTATTCCTACAATTATCTGGAATAATTGAGGTGGGGTTTTTTTTGGAGAGGGTATGACAGAGGTATGCTTTATAGTAATAAATCCTCATAGCCAAAACTAACCCCTTCAAGGAAAGGATTATTTCTTCTTTCAAAAACTGCTCCTCCACCTTCCACACCCCTCTGCCAAAAATAATTTTGGAAGCAGTATCCTAAATGACCATACATGCAGTTCAAGCAATTTCAGATCTGAGCTGGCATCAGACCAGAAGGCTGGTAGAGGTATAAAGCAGATTTGTAGCCTGGTGCCTTGTATATGTTAAAGCCTTCACATGGGTTCTGGTGACACTTTGAGTTGGTTTGCTCTCCATCTGACTGACTGCAGAAGAGTGGGTGAAGGTTGCTGGTACATGTAAGGAGAGCAGGGCCAGTTCCTGCCCACAGTCCCATAGGGTGACTGAAGAAAAGCCAGTAGAGGAGCTGGAGAAGCACCACATTGAGCAGGATATCCTCTGCTCCAAGGCTACACAAAGAATAGGCAGCTGGCACACAGACAGCATCCATGGAGGTGAGAGGGAAGTCCTCCTGGAAAGCAAAAAGGAACAGGCACAGTATGATTCCAAGAAGAAAGCTTTAGAGTTGTATGAAAGCACTCCAGAAAATGATAGTACAATGAGTGTAAGAGAGTTTTGTTTATAAACCCCAAAGTTTATAAACCTTATTTGTTTCCATCTTGCCCAGTCACTTCAACTGCTTCTCTATTTATTAATTTAGTGATGGACTTGGCAGTGTTACATTAATGGTTGAATTTGATGATTTTAAATGAATTTTCCAATTTAAATGATTCTACAATTCTAATTATTTATATCCTAATTACATCCACCTATATCTTCCTTTTTTAGTTTAGAAGCCTTTTGATCTTTCTGGGAAGTTACTACTGGGAAAAGTAAATCCATTTGAAAATGCTGTCTAGGTCCCATCATTCTCCATTATTCCAAAGTTTTAAATAATTTAATTTGGATGTTAATATTAAAACTTTGAAGTTTGAGCATATATCTATAGGAAATGTTTCTATTATTTTGTTTCTGGTTTTGATGTTTCCTTTTATAGGATTCAGATAGAAAATTTATTCCAATTTGTTTGTTTGTTTGTTTGTTTGTTTGTTTGAAGATACTGGAAATTTTATGCAGACTATATTTACCCTAAATTTCTGTGGTCTTTAATATTTTGAAAAGGCTAAAACATCTTAGGACTATACAAGAGAGAAGATACTGAAGGTAGAAGGTGATTGTGGTTGGATTGCAGATGGAAGCTGACAATCAGACCACCTGGTGATAATGACTTCCACCAGTTCTAGGGAAAGAAAGAAATATTCTGCTGTGTCTTTCAGGTACAGATAATTTTGGACAACTAAGGAACCTGGAAGTTAGGTTTGACTGTTAATTTAAGGAAGATTGACATATTTCCTAACATTTCTTGCTAGATAACTTGTTTTCTTGACAGTTTCCAAGAGAGAAATTAAACATCTCTAAGCACTTGCTTACAGCAAACCAACAAATTTGGTGGCATTTAATCTTAGCTACTGTTGTTGTTATCACAACATCACTGTAAAACCTGTGAGAGCTGGCCCTGGATGGGGGGCCCATCAGCCAGATCCTGTACAGAAAGAGAACAAAGAGATGGTCCCTGAGACCAAGCACATCAATACCTAGAGAAAACACTATAAAAGTTCGAAAGATCTGGAGTGAATAGTTTGTGGCAGAGGGCGTCACGCTGTGCCTGTTGCTAACACAGCTGCTGCTTTGTTACTCAGCTGTGGGAGAGAGAGTAGAAGGGCAAGGATGCCATATTCTGTATTCTGGGACTGAAAAAAGACCAGTGCTGGCCAGTCTCTGAGCATCAAACCAAGGTCAGTGTGTAATGAGAAAGATGGTGCAGACCCTGAAATGAGCATGTTATTTACTCACCATAAACAGAACAAGAGACTATCAAAGCTAAGGGAAGAATTAATGAACAATTTTAAGCTGAATGAGTCTCTCTGCTTCAGCAACAGCATTTCAGTTTTAAAAAACAGCAGTTAAGAGCAGAGAGAAACACCTTTGCTGAGACCAGCTTTTTGTTATAATACCGAGCTGGATACTAGAGACTCCCCAAGGAGCGTCAGCCTGGTAGTGACTTTTTTAAATCTGTTTCCTACATCTGTCATATTGTCTTTCTAAATTGGTTTAGTGTTTCCTGTCCTACCTTGGAAATCTTGGGAGAGGCTGCTGCAGTTAATTAACCTGTCTCTCAATTAGCAGGCTGTTGCAATCCATTGTTAGAAGCTGCAGCACATCAAGTCCTAATGTCTCGAAGAATTGGGACTCCTAAAAGCTTGATTCTTTTTCCTAAGTTAACACAGAGGAACATTTTTCCCAGCAGGATGAAGCAATATTTTCTCAGATTTTTTAATATTAGTTCCTTTATGAGCATAATAAGCATTTTTTAAGACATAGATAAAAGGCTCTATTGACTCTGGAGAAACAAAACATATTTTCTGCCAGAATTACCAAAACCCAAATTTTAAAAAGTATTTAGCTGTTTAAGTGTCATTGTGATTCTTAGGTGGGATCTGCTTTTTCTGGTGAAAAGTCATCTCTTCCAAATTCCTAATCTTCTTCTTATGTTTCTGCATTGCTCTTTGCACAGCCAAGTACAATAATCTAATGAATTCTACAGAATTCTTTCTCATCCTAGCAGGAACACAATAAAAATATTTGCAGAGAAGAGGTGAAATACAGTGATGATGACTATCCCAAGCAGATATGGCCAAACTCGCTTTTGGTTTCTGGACAATCAAATATAGAATTATATCAGGGTAATTCAGGTGCACAGTTCTGCCAAGAATTTCCTTTAATGGAATGTTACTCAAGAAAATGTGATGGTTTTATGGTTTTAAAATGTGATGTGAATTACTGTTTTTGTCAGTCTGTTACTCCAGTGCTGGACATAGAATTTTAGAAGAATAATGTGAATTGGAATAAACTTATCTTGTTCTAAATACTACCTACAAACAGAAAAAGAAATGACACATATCCTTTTTTTTACCACAACTTACAATTTTAAAAATGTTTCATTTTCATACTAGTGTGTTTACAAATATTGTTGTGTGTGTCTATCAATACATATGATTATGTACTACCTATATATATTTGTATGTTATATTTACATATGATATATATCTGTATGATATGTATCAATACATATGTGTATATATATATATATATGATGCTTATAGGTGCATATATGACATAATCATTAAATGACTTAGTAATTTCCTGTCAAGGATTTAGAATTAATTTTGCTGTGTGTACTAAGACAGCTGATTATGGATAAGGTGAAAGTCTGTGAAATCTAGTGTATGTGATTTTGTGTTAATGACATGTCTTTATTTTGATATCTTGTTCCTAAACAGAACTTAGGACACATCTTTGATTCTCTTCTGCTTTTTAATCTTGTCTATTTTCCATGCTAATCTAAATGGCAAATGGAAGGATATAAGGATATTTGAGGGTTTCAACAGAGAATAAAAAGCACATTTTGACCTCTTAGGGGTTCTGCTTGAAAGAGTTCTATGAGATAAAAAAAGGAAAAAAAAAGGTCAAGAAAGCTGGCTGATATTCAAGGATCGCCACCTCCAAGCCCAAGAACAGTCTATACCAAATCAGACAGGCAAATGTGAGAGACCTGCATGGACAAACTAGAAGTTTCTGGTCAAACTCAAACACAAAGGGAAGCCTACAGAAGTGGAAGTATGGAAGGTAGCCCAGAAGGAATACAGAAACACTGTCTGAACATGCAGGGATGGGGGTTAAGAGTGCCAAAGCCCAGCTGGAGTGGAATGTGGTGTGGGATATCCAAAGGCAAAAGAAGGGCTTCTTGTAAGTACATAGGTGATGAAAGAAAGAGTAGGGAACATGTGTAGGGAGTCTATAGAAAGGGACAACTCTCCTGATGACACTGGACATGGAAAAGAGCAAGATATTGAAAACCTTCTTTGCTTTAGTCTTTACTAGCAGGACCAACTTTCAGAAATGTCAGGCTCTGAAGCCAAGGTGAGAAGTTGGGACTCACAACAATGAAGGGTTGGCTCACAAGGTCACAGAATCACTGAATATTTTTTCTCTTTAGTTGTACAACTAATTTTCCAGATTTCTCAGCCATGCTTGCAACTACCTACTAGTATAATTTCAAAGACATACATTTAAATCTGATGATTGCCATGATGAAATCATATAACAAAGATCAGTTCTGCCTATTCATTTAAATAATCTTTGGTGTGTGGTCTTTGAAATTTTTTTAAGCACCTACTTTTCTGTCCTTTTTGGGTTTTTTTTTTTTTTTTTTTTGCTTGCACTTGTTTAGTTGTGCTTTTGGAAAGCTTCTCTTTGGCCTCTCCTCACCTTATATTCATTATTCTAAACTTAGGTGTGCAGAAAGCATCACAGGGCTTTTGGTCTTTGACTAAATCTGTGAGACATTTGCAGTGTAAGTGTACCTCATCCTTTAGCTGACATATGAAAAATGATTTGTTTTATACAAATGATAGAAGGTGGTGATGTTTTGTATTACTGGAATGGTATTTTTCAGTAGTGCCTGTCATGTGCCTGTAATAGTTTAGATCAATGCTTTCAGGCTTTAAGTTTGACCTGTACCTTCAGTCTTGATTTATATTTTAGTTTGGGATTTGGGTCTGTGCAGAGAGCAAATGTATGCCTGGGCAGGACTGAGGCACAGGCTACTGCAAGGGAACAAGCCCACACTCAACATCAGCCTTGAAGTTGAGAAGGGTTAACCCTCCTTCAGTCCACCTAGCCTTGAGCTGGAGATCCTGGTCATTCCTAGTACCCTGAGCTGGTGCTGCAGGAAGACACCATATGCTGCAGCTCTTAGACCCTGAAAATTCCAGGATGCTAGATATTTTTTTCTTTTATTTTTTTTTTTTTTTTGAGTAAAATCAGTAAAGTAGGAAAATGATAGTGAACTTCTCATTTTCAGAGACACTCTCTGGCCAGATAATAAATGATTCTTTCTAAGAAAATCTTACTTGTTCAATTTACATTCACATACAACTCCTTTCCCTAGCCTGCGTTCAACATAGGAAAGTCTCATACTGTTTTCCTGCTGATCTTGCACTTCAGACATCAAACACAGTATTGATGTTTGCCTGTTTCACAGCAGAATGTGTGCAGGGAATGGGGGAAACATCCTGCAAACAAACAAAAATACTCATTTTTCTAAGAGAACTATCTTTAGCTGAGTCTCAGTACAAAGCACACAACAAAAGAGAAGAATGAATAAATTGCATGTTTCCTGTGTTGTAAAAAGAAAATTATTCACTGAAAGGGGGGAAATATGAGTACCAGGATGCATACTGCCCATTTTAAATATCTATGTTGGATTGCAGGATCCATTTCTGCACTTGTTCTTCCAGAATTAACCAGTGAAGGAAGGAGCATAAAAAAATCACATATTCCTCCCTTCTTTTTTGAGAGGATAACAGACATTTAATAGGCACTTCCTGCATTGTGTTTATTACTTGGTTTGGAATTTTAAAGAAGTGGTAAGAAATTTGTCACTGATTTTATTTGGTGTTTCAGGTGCTGAATCCAGCCAGAACAATTCGCAGAATCACAGAACCACAGAATTTCTAAGCTAGAAGAGACCTTCAAGATCATCGAGTCCAATCCATGCTCTAACACCTCAACTAAACCATGACACCAAGTGCCACATCCAGTCCTTTTTTAAATACATCCAGGGATGATGACTCCACCACCTCCCTGGGCTGGCAATTCCAGTACTTCATCACTCTTTCCATAAAAAACTTTTTCCTAATATCCAACCTATATTTCCCTTGATGCAGCTTGAGTCTGTGTCCTCTCGTTCTGTCAGTTGTTGTCTGGAGGAAGAGACCAACCCCCACCTGAACATAACCACTTTTCAGGAATTTGTAGAGAGTGATAAGGTCACCCCTGAGTCTCTTTTTCTCCAGGCTAAACACCCCCAGCTCCCACAGTAATTCCTCGCAGGGTTTGTGTTCCCAGCCCCTCACCAGCCTTGTTTCCCCCTCTGGATGCACTCAAGTGACTCAGTGTCCTTCCTAAACTGAGGGCCCAGAACTGGACACAGCATCAAGGGTGGCCTCACCAGTGCCCAGTACAGAGGCAGAATGACCTCCCTGCTCCTGCTGGCCACACCATTCCTGATCCAGGTCAGGATGCCCTTGGCCTTCTTGGCCACCAGGGCACAGAGCTGGCTCATGTTCAGCCAGCTGTCACCAGCACTCCCAGGTCCCTTTCTGCCTGGTCCCTGTCCAGCCACACCATCCACAGTCTGTAACGCTGCAGGGGGTTTATTGTGGCCAAAGTGCAGGGCTCAGCACTTGGACTTAATAAACTGCATCTTGTTAGACTCTGCCCATCAATCCAACCATTTCACATCTCTCTGCAGAGCCCTCTGTCCTTCCAACAGATCGACACACGTTCACAGTTCAGTGCCATCTGCAAATTTACGAATGAAAGACTCAATACTCTTATCTATGTCATCAATAAAAATATTGAACAGGACTGGCCCCAGCACACACCCCTGAGGGACACCACTGGTGCCTGGCCCCCAGCTGGATGCAGCACTGCTCATCACCACTCTCTGGGCCCAGCCATCCAGCCAGTTCCTAACCCAGCACAGAGTGCTCCTGTCCAAGCCACAGGCTGCCAGCTTTTCCAGGAGTGTGCTGTGGGAGACAGTGTCAAAGGCCTTGCTGCAGTCCAGGTACACAACACCCACAGTCCTTCCCACACACACCAGGCAGGTCACCTGGTCATAAAAGGAGACCAGGTTGGTCACACATGACCTTACCTCTCCTAAACCCATGCTGGCTGGGTCTGATACCCTGGCCATCCTGTAAATTTTGTGTGATGACACTCAGTATAAACTGTTCCATTATCTTACCAGGTACTGAGGTCAGGCAGACTGGTCTGTCATGACCAGGATCCTCCTTCCCACACTTTTTGTGTATGGAACCTTGCCAGTGAGCCAGGAACTGTTGGTAAATGATGGAGAGTGGCTTTGCAAGCTCATCTGCCAGCTCTCTAACTATAATTAACTCTAAAGATGAGAAGTTCTTAGACTCTTTAACTGTCAAATAGGCTCACTGCTAATACTGAAACCTTAAGATTTCTTTGAAGGTTCCTGCTTTGCCCCTGGTGACATGTTTCAGTCATAATAAATGTTTTCCTTTTGGACACCTTTGCTGTCAGAGCCTAAAGCTGCAAGTGAAAATAGCTTTTGTTTATTACAGGGTGCTGTGTTTTAGTGGGGATGTCTTTGCAGGCCAACTGGAAGGGAAAGCTACAGGAACTGTGACTTCTGGCTGTGCTCTAGAGTCTAACTGGTGCTGAAGTCCTCACCAGAGCACATAGTTTTTGAACCAGAATTGTGGGGGACTGAAGTATCAATTTCCTGGTTTCTTTGGAGCCCTGCTCCCAGGTGCAGTTGCTGTAGGGCCTAGAAACTTTCTTTGTTATTTTAAATTCAGAAGTCTTCGTGCAGTAAAATGTTAACCTCAAGACTGAAGCAAACTGCATCGCAATTGTCTGTGGTTCTTAGAAAGCATAGGAAGAAAATATCTGCCAAGGCTCGTAAAACAGGAGAAAAAATGTATAATTGATCCTAATATGATTTATTGTTTAAAAATACTAATAGCAAAAATGCTAAAAAAGGTGTTGCTGAGACATGACATTAGGGTCTTTTCTCCTATGAATGCCCTCTCTAATGATAGTCTCAGTATCCTCAGAGAGAGGAAGAGTGCAGAATGCATGCCTTTTTCCCCTTAGATCTACTCAACTGGTGTTCTAGTTAAAGAGTATCTAGAAAATTAAATAGGAAATGTTATAGGAGGATAAGAAAAATACACCGAAATTATATTTTGTCTTTTCCTTTCCTCTGTCTTTTCATTCTCTGCTCCTTTACTTCTGTCCTTTCTTTAGAGACAAAGGAAGAAAATCACTCAGATGCAAATATGCATGAGTGGGGAATACTTTATTTTTTTTGGAAAGACAGAGATGTATAGATAAAGAGAACTCATTTGCAGGGTGCACTGGAGACAGCATACAGTGACCATGAGACAGGGGTTACAGGGACAGTCCTTTGGCCTCTGTCAGCCAAAGGTCCTTGAAGCAAGACACGAGGGCCAGCAACTCATAGCCAAGGAAAGAAGAGGCCAGTTCAGTTTCCACTGCAGAAGTAAGAAGGTAGATGGATCCATTCCACTAACCTGTCAAAGAAGTAGTAATCTTATGGTCAGTAGAGCACAGACAACTTGAGGCAGGTCCATCCAAAACCATCAAAGCAACACTTATGGTTTCCTGTTCACAAGTGAAAATATTAAGCAAGAACAGAATTTGTCAAGTAAAGCAGAAAGTGTCTAGTTACAAGGATAGTTGAGAGACAGACAAATAACAGGATATGGCTGGTAGAATAAATAGACAAGGAGTCTACAGACATTTCCATGAGTCACCACTGTGCTGCACACGGTAACCAAAATGGCACAGAGAAATGATTCAAGGGGTTGCAAAGGAGGTGCATGCAGAAGAAATAAAAAGGAGGATAAAAGCACTGCAAGGCTAAGGAGACAGGGAAATTGATGAGATGGAATGATGTCATGGAGAGATACCTTTCTTGGCCAGACATGTGGAAAATAGAGGCACATAGATTATAGTTCTGTTTATGATCTGCTGCCAGCAAATGCTTGTTTACAGCGCTGAGGTTTAATATGACAGCTGTACCTTAATATAACAGGAAACTTTATTTCACAGTAAGTCTGATTGGTCTGGCAAGGGATGATGTCTAGTAGCTATGGAGGTCTGAAGAGACTTTTTAAATCTAGTACAAATTTGAAAACAACTGAAGTGGAAAAAGGATAATATAGCTTTCTTTTACAAATTTATGGTACTGAATGAGAAACACTGTTTTTTCTGAGAATCATTGCTAGAATCTGGTGGAAGCAAACAAAATCAAATGCACAACTTGGAAATCAAAGCATATTTTAAAATGAAGGATTTGTTTTTATCCTTACCAGGGCTAAAATCTGGAATGAACCTGAGTCTAGTGTTACCATGTAAGTGCCTGAAATGAAATAAACAGTTTTCTGACTTAATGGCTATCCCCGTGGCAATAGGAGAGGATCTTGCACATTAAAGACTGAAAGGAATGAATAGACCAGAAAGAAGCACAGTAGATCCTGACACAGCCAAAGGTACAGCATGTATCTGAACTGAGATGTGAAGGATACATACAGAAGGAAAATTCCTTTAATGTCCAGGATTTACCAGTAATATGAGATAGAAATACATTGCAAGTCAGACAAGGGTAGAAAGAACCCTTGATACTTCTAGAAACACTGGGTTTATTGTGTCTGGATCACTAAAGGTGCATTATTTAAAGGTTGTTAAAAACTTTTGTTAGCTCCTCTTCAGTCAGATTGGCAATTTTATTATTCTATGATTTTCTATCCTGTGGCTTAAATGCAGCCCTGGATAGTTACCAGGATAAACTTTAAAACCAATAGGAGCTGTGCCTGTTTATTCCAGGGTTGAAAGACATTCTGTAGCTCTGACTCTAAGCTGAATCACTCTTGCAAACTTGCAGCAGAGCTCTACATGGATTACTGTTGGTTTGTTAGTTAGTTAGTTTGTTTGTTTGCTTGTTTGTTTGTGTTTGCTTCAGTTTTGAAGTAAAACAATGAGTGAGAAATAAAAGTATCATTGAAACCATGCAAGTTTTAAGTTCTTACTTTGGCAAGAACAAAAAATCTGATGTTCTGACACAGAATGTTCCAATTTGGCACAAACAAATCCATTAAGGTATTTGAAAGAAAAGCTAAAGAAATAAAGCATTAGCTTCATAAAATACGTAATAAATTCATGCTTTGTGTCTATAGGTTCAGGGATCAGATTGCCATAGGATCAGAGATTTTTCAGTCTACATTAGGCCTGGCTGAAATCTTTCCTCTCCTACATGCTTAACATCCTTCTAGAGCACCCCTATCTCCAGCCTAGTAGGACAGTTCTAGTTTGAGCATTCTCTCTAATCCCTGTTGATATTCTTGCATTCCATTAGAAATAAACATATATTCTTTATATCACACTGTGAATGAGGACAAATTGTCTGGTTACTTTACACCAAGAAAGTAAGAAGGCAGGTTTCAGTAGCCTCAGGCAGAAAAATTAATTTGCATCTCTAGTATCCTGAATATTCCTGAAATGTCCTGACAGGCTTTAGTTCTTGAGCCCTTCTGTGACTGGGAAGCATTATTAAAACGTTTAATACGTCTGTACTTGATTTGTTATTTAAATTCAGGCAGATTGAAATCCTAGTTTCACCAATTAATATTCATTAGGAAAAAAATCTACTCAACTGCTGTTGAGAGGGAGTAAATTCTACCTAGATGACCTTTACAAATCTCTCCAAGTTCATTTGCAGTGGGAACACCCTGGTCTTGACTTCTCCTTCATCCCCAAGGTCTCTTTCACTATAAAAATAGAATGGGGAGATAATGGCTTTCTTCCCTAAGCAAAAGTATCCTCTGAAGTTAGTTTTCCTGATCCTTTCAGTCCTTTCCCTGTTAGTTAAGCTAGAGGGTGCTACCTTGCCATGGGGCTGAAGGAGGATTGTGGTATCACATGTTTTAAGATCACTGGACTATCCTAAATCTATATAGAGTTATAAAACAAAGTGCTGAAGTTGTAACTGACCTGGTACTAATTTCCTCCACAATTAGCACAGTTTGTTGCACATTCAAATTTAGAGGCAGAGGCTGGAAAGAAAATAAGCTATTTTGATAGTTCTATATGCCATCTTTGAAAACTTCAGCAGAAGCAGCATTTCCCAGCAATGCATAGTGGCAGGGATCACTATGAACATTTATTTTATAGTGCCAGGCAGGATCTGCAAAGAGCACTCAGAAAGCAGTGATCAGTTTATTTCAGATGGCCTTTGGTTGGTGAAGATTTTTCACTGAAAGGAGTTTAGGTAGAGGAGGAATCACAAATAGCTACCTTTGCAATCCTCCTGTGCATAAAGAATAATATGTTTACAAAGTCAAGCAGTCCAATGGAAGAAAAAAGCAAATCCACAGAGTTAGAGGATAATCCAGGTGTGAAGAAACCCTAGAAGGTTGCTAATCCAACCTCTTGTTCCAAGCAGGGTCAGCTAGGAGGTCACACCAGGTTGCTCATGGTTTTATCCAGTTAGGTCCTGAAAATGTGCAGTTCCACAGAAACCTGCTCCATTACTCAGCCATTCTCACATTGTTAAAATTTCTGTTTCCATGTTTTGAACACAGTCCTGTTGCAATTGATGTTCATTCTCTCTCAGCCTGCCTGTCGCTGTCTTCTTGATGACCTTTTCATAGACCTAGAAGGCTCTTTGTAGGACCCCCATAATATTTTTCTTATTTAACTTTAGGAAACTTAATTAAAGTTTCCTTCTCAACTTTTAGGTTATTTTTGTGTATGAATATGGCATGTGCTATCATAGAGTGTCTAATTACCTGAACAAATGTTGCTTCCTTTTTAAGATTTCATCCTCATTTACTGAAAAGGATGGATGGCATCTTATTTAAAGGGTAGGAACTTACTAAATTTTTATCCTGGATTGTTCAGATGCGCCTCTATTCTTTGTTTACAGCACACTTTTAAAATTAGCCTCCTAAGAAGGTTTTTCTCATTATCATTACTTCTAGTAGTATTGACTGTAATACTTGTGCAAGAATTGGAATTTGCATTACATAAAATTGCATAGAATAGTCCTGTATTTTTAATTTCTGATTAGGAAAACAAACAAAATGTTCCTGCAAAACATTTTCAAATTAGACTGACTCATTTAGGTTGAGCAGCTCAAACTGAACAAAGCTATAATACTTAGGTTACATGATTTGTTTTCACAATTTCATAACTTCAGATACCAGGTAGGCTGGAAGTTTATTATGCTTATTTTGTAGGTAGGAAATTGAAGAACAGAATAAGAAATGTTTAGGACAACTGCATATTTTGTATTTCTATATTTTGACAACTAAGTAAGACCATTGTTAAACAGAGAGTCCAGGGCCCTCATGCTCTTCAGAATAAAGAGGTGAACAGTTCTGAACCTTAAGAAGACTATGATACTCTAGAAAGAGAATGGAAGGGACTTGAGTTTTCTCTGTTAATGTGAGGATCTTCACAGCATCTTGATTTAATTACATTTCCAGCTGTTTTGGAGAACAGAGTGCAGCTCATACATCTGCTGGGAAGGAGAGCTGCCAAAAGTTGACACTCTGCTTACAAGTCCAGAACAAAACTAAAAATAAGTGATGGGTTACTGATTTGATTAGTCTGCTCCCAGACACAGTAGGTTTTGAAGGAGAACACACAAAGGGGGCCAGTATTTCTGCTCAGAACAGAGATCCATATCCTTTGCAGTTGTAGTGACGCATGGCAAGTCATGGACCACAGCTCCCCAGGAATCTGGATCCCTGACACATCAGATTTAGCTTTTAAGGGTGGATGCAACTCTGTCTTTGGGGGCTGTAGAGTCACCAGGGAGCTCTCACCAGGGGCCCAGTTTAGATGTGCTCCTTACTGGCAGTATATGGGTGCTGTGCAGATGTTCAACTGGACACAATCCCTGGCAATGGGCTGTAGCTGACTCTGCTGTAAAGCAGGGGCTGGATGATCTCCAGAAGTGTTGTCCAGCCTGAAATGGTCAGTGATTCTGAGATTCTGTGACTTTTTATCTCTGAATCTGACATATCAATAATCTGTCTCCAGACAGCAAAATGAGTGGTGCTTGCTTTCATTACAGCTCACTCTTTCTGTCCCACTTTTAAAATATGCTCAAAAATCTCTTATTTGTGGTCTTTAGACTCTTCATAGATTTTCTGGGGGTGTTCTCCATATATTCTGAAGCACAGATCCTGAACACTACCACTGCTCAAAACCTGTGTTGAGTTATGCTCAGGCTAAAGGAAGGTGTCTACACAGTCCATAGTTCCATCTGTGTTCTCAGTAACAGATGGTGGAAAAAGGGTATCATAAAGTCATGCTACCCTTGCTGCACTTTTGCTGCACCAGCTTCCTGCAGTGTGGCAGTTGTCAAAGTTTTTATCTGAGTCTTAATGGTTCTTAATTGTCTTTTTACCCACGCATTTATCAGCCAATTTGAAGCAGTTTACCTGTCTGGATTGCATAACATCCTGTAGCAATCATTCCACAACATATTTTTGACTGCTTCTAGTTGTTTTAAAGTTGCTGCAGAAGTTCATTTGTCTATTCTTGTGCTGTGACTAGTGAATAATCACTCCCTCTTCATATCCTCCATAATGCTTATGATTTCATGCACTCTTAAAATATTCACCTACAGAGTCTTTCTTCTGTGCTAAAGCATGCTAATCTATCTACTATAAAGCTGCTGTTTCATACTCCTACTCATCCTTGCCATCTCCTACTGTTTATTCTATTAGACATATCTACAGGCTATTAAGACAGGACTTAGTGTGATGCCTAAGATACGGACAGACAGTAGCATAGCATTTTTATTTATTTATTTATTTATTATTATTTCCCTTTTCTAATAATGTGTAATGTTTTGTTTTATCTGCTGAACAAACATTCTCCTGGAAAAAAATCACATTGCCTCCATGATCCATTTCCTGATATGTAAGAATTGATCTAGGTAGAGCCTTTTAGTAGATAATATCTAATTAGAGTTGTTTTTCATGAGTTTACATTAATCTACATTAAAATTTATCTCCAGTTTTCAATTTTGCTAGACCTGAGGCTTTCCCACAGCAATACCCCAGTCTTTTAAGGCAGTGCTTCATCCAGTCTCTCTAGCTTTGTTGTGCTTTGGTTCTGCTACCTCATCATCGTGTATTTGTGGCCTACCTGCAGATGCCTTCTTCAGAGTAAATAATTTGTGGCCATGCCCTTGGTGTTAAATTAAAATGCTTCCTCTGCATCTTTATCATAAGTACCTATCCTGAGTAACCATCTCATCAAAATTTTTGTCACTAACTTATTCCAGCTATTTAGGCTAGAGGTAATTTGAGCTAGTTAATTATATTTTAAAAGTCAAATTTCACTGCAAACTCATGTCTATTGAAAAGCACGTTGTAGTCAGACCATGAAAAATATATTCCACAAAAAGAGATGTATACGATCATTTGTTCAAGCGTGGTTATTGTCTAGTAGAAGCAGTAGAGAAGGCAGAATGACTACAAAAAAACCCTTGTCATAAACAATTATATTTACCTGTACTTCCTTAATGGGCCATGTCTTCAATTGCATGCACTGGGTCTTTCAGACACCTTGATATATGTGTATTCTTTCTAGTTTTTGTAAATCAAATATCCTTAATGAAAGCAACTGTTCTTTTTAGGTCAACGTTAAAGTTTTGCCCTACTCTCAGGTTTTTTATTCTGGAAATTGCCCTTATACCAATCCTTTGAATCCTTCTATCTGTAATAACTTGGCATTCATTATCATGGTGCTTTCAAATAAAATCTCAAGAGTACTGAAAGCCTTGCCTTACAATAAGGTCTAGGAATACAATGTTCTGATTCTCCAGGACTATTTTTTGTATGATCTTGTTCCTAACAATAGTGCCAGGAATAATAGTCCTCATTTTCACCTGAAAGCAGACCACATTTTTAATCAGATTCGCAGGACATAACATACCTCTTGACTCAGCTTTGTTGCGCTGTCAAAATGCTCTGAGTATGTCTGCAACCACTAATTCTTTCCCCGCTTGGCATTCAATTTGCAAATCATACATTTGTAGCCAAAAAAAACCCAAGCTCTATTCTTAGCAGCAGCAGAATGGTTTGCCAGGCCCCTTTTGGCACTGTCACCATGTGGTTTATGGTCAGTGTCAGCTAATAGTGGCCTCCCATAAATAAAAACATGAAACGTTTTTCACTCATGGACTGAGACCAAAGCCATTTTCTTTATTTTCATTTATTGGAAGCTTGGTTTTACTTCGTTCCTATGATGATTATTCTGTTAGGGTTTTAAGTTTTAACCACACCATTGTAAAGGATTGTGCAATGCTTTTCTTAGAGCCATCAGAGAACAAACTTGTTTTGCATTTATCATCATAGCAACTCACAACTGAAACCTCATCAATCTCATCCCATCTCATCTTTTAATCTCCTCGTTTTTTTAAGGGCCAGAATGAGTGTTTTGTCTCTATCAAGATACCAATTTACTACAGCCTGGTTCACTAAGCACAGAAAAAAGCCCCAACTTATATTTACTACTTTTCTAAATATTCTCCTTGATTCTAAATAAGGGAGTTTTAGTGTAAATATATAGCATCTTGGAGTTGCCGCCTAAATGAAGGGTCCTTTTTCTGCACTGAACTGCACCTGCCTGGATGGTTGTTGATTCTTCTTTTTGCTGCATAGTTCTGAATCAGAGCCTACTTCCCTATCTTCTTGCCTCAGACTTAGGAAGTTTTGTGGGATTGCTGGAATTTTTCAAGTGGAGTACATAGAAGATTGATGTGAACTTTCTTCTTTGGACAGAATTTTGGAACATGTTTGACAAAACAGGTTGTCCTGACATCTCCAGTGAAGACATGGGTTGGATAAAAACAAGGGGTTTAGCACATGTCTCCCGTGGTCTTTACTATTAAAAGAACATGTTTTCTATAATCTGTAAAACGAGTGTTAGCACATCACACAAGAAAGAAACTGGGAAGAGATATTGAAAAGATATTTCTATCATAATATTCCTTTTGCTTTTTCATGCATGCAAGTATACAAAGTTTGCGCCAGAGCAGTAAATAAAAAATCTACTGCAAAGACATAGTAAAGTGAGCTACAGACTTGCAGCAGGAGAGTAGCCCATGGCAAGAGGAGATGGGCAGCAAAGCCAAAAAGCCAAAAGCTAGCTGGTGAGTGAGCTCAGCAAGAAGTAGGATGGGGAAGAGCAGTGATGCCTCAAGGCACGTGGGGGACACTGACACGGAGCTCTCTGATGCTACCCTGAAAATAAGCACTGTTTTCTCCTGTCCATAAGGTCATTGCTGGGGGTTTTTCCTCAGAGCAAATGTTTGCTTTTGGCACCACCTTGGCTTCTGCTTCTCTGCCCATATTAGAAGTACTGTGTCCCATTAGGTCTCAGGCTTACTGTCCATTTGTCATCACTGCCCTATGAGGCTTGTTTGAGCTATCATTACAGTGATGTTCGCTGTTCCTCCTCTGTGTATGTACCACAGAAATATGTCCAAGCTTTTGTATCTTCTTTTCCATATCCTTAACATTGGAAATGCTGTTTGGCAAAGGATACACAGATATTTTTGTCTGATTTCCTTGTAGAATTTTATTTTGAGCTCTTGGATACTTTTCTATCCTGGGTCACTCTTCTATATATCATGGTGGGTTTAGGTGTGAGATTCCTAAAGCAGATGTTAGGTGACATTCCTAAATGTCATTCTGGTCAGGTAGGCTCTTTTCCTTGTGGAAGTCTAATAGCTTTGTTCAGAGGTTAGTTTTGGGACCTCCACATGAGTCCTGAGGCACTCTGTCTCACATGTAGATTCAAATTTATCATTTATTATGTGGTTTTGTTAGTGTCACTTACCTTCCAAGCTGCAATCTTCAGCTGTCAGCCTTTGTTCAACAATTTTTACTTCTTTTCACTTCTTTGTGCATTGAAGCCTGTTTCTCTGAAGTTTCATCATCATAAAGACAAGAAACAGCAGACAAAAATGTCAAAGTGAAATTATGCAAAATCAATAGCTACACTATTGTTTCTATAACACATATGAAATGAACGTGATACTACACTGCACTGACTGTACATAATTTTAGTTTTCCACATTTTTATTCAATTACTATTGCTCAAACTTTCCTAAAATTACCACTTTCAGAAATTCGAAGTATGACTAATATCAGCCTCCAGACTCTGACATCTACAAAGAAACATGTCTAAAGAAAGGGCTGATTTTTAGTAGAAATTCATTTAGTCTATGAGCTGTTTAAATATTGTCAGAAACCTGCTGTCTCCTTTTACTGTCCCTTAAAATTATATTTCAATGAATGTCTTTGTCTAAGACTACAAGATTGAAAGAAAATTAAATGTTGACCTACCAAGTGATGCTGAAAGAATATGTTTCCTGTGTGTGAACATATAGAATATATTTGTTGACTGCTTTCTCCTCCAATACTGATCTAGACTACCTTAGCATCTCTCACCTTAGCATCTAAGCAGAGAATATGAATCAATTTCTCCTTCTGAAGGGCAGTCAAGTATTTTCCATCACTCGGCACCACAATTTACCTCTTCATAAAGCTATGCATGCTGACTTGAAATTTAGAATTACAGAACAGTTGGGTCAGAAGGAACCTTTAAAGGTTTTCTGGTCCAACCTCCCCTGCCATGGGCAGGGACATCTTTCAAGACATCAGGTAGATCAAGACCCCTGATCTTGAACGTGTCCAATGGTCATAAAATCATAGAATGACTTGGGTTGGAAGGGGACTTTGAAGATCATCTAGTTCCAATCCCCTGCCATGGGCAGGGACACCTTCAACTAGAGCAGGGTGCTCAGAGACCCATCCAGTCTCGCTTTGAACACCTCCAAGGCTGAGGCATCCACAACTGCCAAGTGTGGGCAACATGTTCCAGTGACTCACCACTCTCACAGTAAAAAAATTTTTCCTAATAGCTTAATTTAGGCCTACTCTCTTGCAATTTGAACCTATTCTCTCTTGTCCTAATGCTCTTGTAAATAATCTTGCCCTGTCTTTCCTGTAGGTTCCCTCCAGGTACTGGGAGGAAATGATGGGGCGTTCAAAGCTTCTTTGGGCAAGCATGCTTCCATTCTCACCCTAAAGACATTCATATTAAATTTTATTGGTGATTTTCCTTGACCTCAGTAAAACAACTCTTCTTATTCAGGCTGGGAGCTATTCTTCAGAGGAGTGTTCACGTGTCAGTCAGCTCTCCCACACAAACCCACAAAGACCACTTCCATACAGCAGACCTGCTCTGTATGAAACAAAACCCTCCCCTGGCTTTTGTAGAAAAACAGGCATTGAACAACACTAGGAGCAGAAGATACTCTAACTCTCCATGGCACCTATTAGTAGTGAAAAACCTTCCCACCCTGAGTTTAACCACTAAATAAGAACTTTGCAACCTGACACCCTTTACCACTGTGAATTTCATGTTCTGCAAATACCCTCACAGCTTCCTTGGGAGTGATCTTGAGCAATTGCAGCACACTCCAAGGTCTTCCAGGCCTGAGAATTCCCTGGTAAGTGTGGGTCTGGTGCTGTCACTGCACTGCAGCGCTGCACTGTAGGTAGTGCCAGCTGGGAGCTCTGGGCACAGATGGCTCCCCAGATGCCATGTCCTACGCACTGATATGGCTGCCTTCACTTGGTTGTTCTATTGCAGAGTATTTGATTTTTTATTGCATATCTCCATTGGAAATTAACTATTTCATTTTCATATATCAGCAAGCCTTCTAAGCCACAGGTACAGAGTCAATGGCTGATTTTGAGCTGCCATGGCCTCCTCTCAATGTATTATTGTTTGAACATCCGCCTGTTTAAAAAAAACCCTGCTTGCTCCAATTGCAGCTCTGGGCAACATCTTGGCACAATGCACTCTTGAGGTTTGCTTGACTATTTTGTCTATTTTCATCTTCTGTGGAATGATTTTACTCCTTTCTGAGGAGCATGGCATGGTCCTTGGAAACATCTCAAATCCCTGCCACACAAACTAATGCAAAGACCAGAGGGTGAGACATTCTCCCCTCCCAAAATTTCTGAGTGCTCTTGTTGGCTGGATAAGCTCAAGCTACTTGTACACAGTGGATCTGAGCCAGCTGACACCACTAGTGAATCTGACATTTTGCATTTAGGCAAAAATACAGTTTCATGCTGAATCTATTTTTTACCTCTAAGAAAGGAGTCCAGGAACTGCAATCGCAAAGAGGTTTTACAAATGAGTCTACAATTTTGAGCCTGAAAACCACTGTTCAAATCTTTATCTTAGATTAGATATTGAATGTTCCTGGGACCACTCTGTCCCAACGTGCTGAAGAGCTGATGCCTTCTTCTTAAACCTGCCCTGCTAGATCTCTGCATGAGGTGCACCAGGGCTGAGCAAGCCTTCCGAAGGAATACTTTGCCTATCAGGCTTCCCAAAATATTTGTCAAGTTAGCAGATACAGACCCCTTAGGTGTCATCATCCTCACTTGTTCAGCACTTCTGTGATTACTGTGCTGTTGGACATCTTTGAGAGAAATATGACTTGAACCTGAGATCATCACACTCAACTGCACAGGGCAGGGTGGAAATATAAATATTTCCTATGGGTTTTGCTCCACTTACTTGGAAGAAATCAAATCACAGTAGTACAGAGAAATAATGAGGATGAAATTCTTGTCCCTGGTGAATTAGAGCATCCCAACAGATAAGGGGATACAAGGATGCCAAATGTGACGAATTTCAAGATAAAATAAAATCACAGCAATATTTAGGCTCTCCCTCAGGTAGATAAGCATATTGATCACTAGCCTGTAAAATACTCATTGCCAATCCTGGACTTAATCACAAGTATTTATTCTCTCTTAGTAACTATCAAAGGTCGTTCCTTTAAATTTTATTTTATTTTATTTTATATTATTTTATTTATGTTTTTAACTGTTACTGGAGTTGTGTACATAGATGAAGAATAGCCTCAAATGATGGGGAGCTAGAAAGTAACTGCAGCATGATTTTAAAGTAGTGAGATATCTTATATGAATCTATATTTTGAAACAGTGTTTGACATGTATAATTTTGAGTCAAGTAGCTCACTAAGAATTCTTTTTTCCATAATTTAAACCCATTTTTCTTTGTTTACACTGAAAATATTCTACATTCTCTAAGCACAGAAATCTACTCTAACTATAAATCCTTGAAGTTGCAGCTTTTTCTTTTCTGTCACTTCTAGCAGTTGGAGGCTCTTATTTATGGCTTTAATATAAAATTTTTCCCCAGTGCATTTGTCATTGAGGCCTTGTCGAAATACTTGTTTTATATTGTAAAATTTCTTTATTCCCAAAGGCATTTTTCTCTATCGGAATTTTGTCTATTTTCACCCCAAAAAATGAAACTTGAGATTTTCCTAATACTGTGTCAATTTTCTTCATCTTTAGAATTCTTTTCAGTGACTGTGATTCATGTTGGATGTTATGGATGTGCTTTATTTATTTAAAGAGATGCCAGTTCGTCTGAGATGGACAAGAAAGGTTTGTACCCCTCATTTCCGAAACTTTGGACTGGAGACAGAGAATTATACCTAAGTACAAGCTGCTAATGCAATTTGAGATAGCAGATGGCTCAGATGACTCAAATGTCCTAGGGCATTTCAACTCTATGGCCCTTGCAATGACACTGAATGTCTATGTTCAGGTAACTGATTCCCACCTCAAGGAGGTGGGTTTAAGACACCTGGAGTTAGGTAGCTAAACATAGGTGTTTACATGTGAGCTAGGTGCCAAGCTTGCATTATAGCCAGCAGGGCTCCATTCAAACTGGCAGCTGGGGGCACACTACCCGAGGCTGCACGTCACTCCATGTTTATTTTTAGTTTTCATAAAAAGTATCCAATTGTTGTGGTTTGACACTGGCCAAACACTAGTCACCCACGAAAGCTGTTCACTCACCCTTCCCTGCCACAGCTGGGCAGAGAAGAAAAAAAAAAAAATTAACAAAGGTTCATTCAGAGATAAGGACTGGGAGAAACACTTCAATGGTAAAGCAGGCTCAGCTTAAAGGTACAAAGTGAATTTATTACTAACAAAGTCAGAGGATAATGAGAAGTAAAATAAGCCCTTAAAACATCTTTTCTTTCCCCAACCCCCTCTCCTCCTTCCCACCAACAGCACAGGGGGACAGGGCATGGAGGTTTGGTCAGTTCATCACCAAGGTTTGCTTCTGCAGCTCTGGGAGGAGTCCTTCCCCTATGAGGCCATGGAGTCCCTCCCACAGGAGACAGTTCTCCATGAACTTCTCCAGCGTGGGTCCAACCTCACAAGCAGCAGCCAAACCTCACCTGCTGCAATGTGAGTCCCTCCCACAGGCACACAGCCCTCCCAAAACTGCTGTGACGTGGCTCTCTTCCCATGGGGTGCAGTCCTCCAAGGACAGGTTGCTCCAGCCTGAAATCAAGGGCCCTCTCTCCACTGGATCTCAGCTCCCTCCAGGCACCCACTCATTCTGGCATGTGCACCTTCCCCATGGGCTGTGGGTGGATCTCTGCATCCCCCATGGATCCCCATGGGCTGTGGGTGGATCTCTGCATCCTCCATGGATCCCCACGGGTGGTGGGTGGATCTCTGCAGCTCCTGTGGATCCCCATGGTCTGCAGGGACACAGCTGCTTCACCACAGCCTGCAGAGGAATCTCGGCTCCAGTCCTGGAGCACCTCCTCCCCCTCCTTCTCCACTGGCCTTGGTATCTTCATGTTGTTTCCCTCACATGTTCTCAACTCCTTTTCTCTGACTAGAAAAATAACTGTGCATACCTACTTTGTTTTGATTTTTTTCTTAAATATGTTGTCACAGAAGCGTTACCAACCTCTCTCACTGGCCCAGCTTTGGTCAGCAGCATGCCCATCTCCTGCTGGACATGGTGGAAGCTCCTAACAGCTTCTCACAGAAGCCATCTCTGTGGCTCCCCTGCTACTAAAAACCAGGCTGTGCAAAACTAACACAGCAAATTACCTTGTATGTCACACCGAGGTTAGAAGAAATCACTCCTCAGCCAGAGCTGTACCAAAGGCATTGTGCAGTTGTCCCCTTTTCAAACAAAGTGGATTTTCATGTGCATTTATTTGCTGGGATTCAGCTGGTCTGTAAAATTAGCCCAGAGCCATACGAAAGCTTTGCACCAAGAGCCCACCATGCAAGGTCCCATAACAGAGTATGATGCTTGGAGGCTCCATGTCCTTCTTGGTCCTGGTTATCATGGGTTCCCACACTTTTCCTGCAGCTCAGCACTGTCCCTGGAAAACAGAGCTGGGGGCACACTGGCGCTTCCAGGAAGGAAGAGGTCTAGCCACATTACAGTGGAAGCCCTGGAGCAGGGCTGGCCAGCAATGCCTCACTGCCACATGTGCTGAGCAGAGCATGACAGTGCCCTTGGCACAGTTACAGGGCTCACACGGCACTGCTGAAAGCTGAGGGCAGGGCATATGCCAGACACAGGAGGTGGAAGAGCTGTGGGACAGGCACGCTTTGCTCTTCAGGATGCTAGGGATACACAGCTAGGCCTGCCAAGATTTGTATGCTGACAGATCAAAACTCAACGATTAATAAGATTTCAAATCTCACTTTTCACTGAAACTTGAATTTTGATGCAATTTGAAAAACTGCTTGAGATGGTAGAGGATCTGGATATTTTTATTGTGTCCTATCTTAAAATGGGAAATAGTTAGGGTCAGAACCATGTTAAATACTTAGAGCCTCTAAAATATATCCACATCTTAGGTGTTGTAAGCCAATGCCATATCTGACTAGATATAAATCAGATATGTGTTTTAAAGCTATAATTATTACTAAGATGCTGAAGATAATGTCCCAACAACTAACTTTTATTCCCAAAGAACTAACAATTTTCCCTATTTCCATAGCAAATGCCTTAAGAAAAGTGAACAGACTAAATAATTTTTAACAGCTTAATTTTTCTCCTAGGGGAGTGTTGAAAACTGCTTTTAAACATCACTACCATCTATCAATATGCAGCACATTACAGGAATGTCAAGTTATCACAAAAGAAGCAATGGGAAGGTATTATTTAATAAACACTTAATGCAGCTGAACAAATTCTGAAAAGCCTTTTTCTCATGTTTTCTGTGTTGTGGACTTTTTTTCTGGAAATGTGTGTATGATCTCCTAACATTAAATCACAGCTAACAAAATTACTTGTAAAGAATCAGACTTGGATGGCTTTTTTTCTTAATGCCCAAGAGTGTGGCTTACTTCATGGAGGGAAAGGGAAGGAGTTGTGGGAATGGGCTTTCTTCACAACATGACTGAGGTGAGAGCTATTGGTGCCTAGCACTTAAAGATACATGGGCTGAACAGCAGAAACGACTTGCCTTGACAGGGCTGAAGGCCCTTTCCTGTGGTAGCTCATAATGTCTGGAAGCCACCATTCACTGCCACCCTGTAAATGGTATTGAAGAACTCAGGAGGTTCTTACAGTGCAGCCTTAAGCACAAAGACAATGATTTATCTTGCATCATTCCCAAAGATTGCCTTGATATGTGACTCTGTTGTGACCTTTATTGGATTTTTTTCTGTCAGATTGTCGTATTCAAAATCACAGAATCACAGAATAACTAGGCTGGAAGAGACCTCCAAGGTCAAGTCCAACCCATGCCCTAATACCTCAACTAAACCACAGCACTGAGTGTTATATCCAGTCTTTTTTTAAACACATCCAGGGATGATGACTCCACCACCTCCCTGAGCTGGCAATTCCAGTACTTTATCACTCTTTCCATAAAAAACTTTTTCCTAATAGCCAACCTATATTTCCCCTGATGCAGCTTGAGTCTGTGTCCTCTCATTCTGCCTGGTGAAAGAGACTATCCCCCACCTGACTACAGCCGCCTTTCAGGAATTTGTAGAGAGTGATAAGGTCACCCCTGAGTCTCTTTTTCTCCAGGCTAAACACCCCCAGCTCCCTCAGCCATTCCTCACAGGGTTTGTGTTCCCAGCCTCACACCAGCCTCATTGCCTCCTCTGAATGCACTCAAGTGACTCAGTGTCCTTCCTAAACTGAGGGCCCAGAATTGGACACAGCATCAAGGGTGGCCTCACCAGTGCCCAGTACAGAGGCAGAATGACCTCCCTGTTCCTGCTGGCCACACTATTCCTGATCCAGGTCAGGATGCCCTTGGCCTTCTTGGCCACCAGGGCACAGAGCTGGCTCATGTTCAGCCAGCTGTGGACCAGCACCCCCAGGTCCCTTTCTACCTGGGCCAGGTAGAAAGGTCCCTTTCTACTGTCCAGCCCATCAAATAGATGAAAGTTGGACAGGATGATGTGGGTTTGAAGAGCAAGGCAAGAGAAAAGAGAGGTACAGAAAGAGAAATATTAACATTCTGCTGAAAAACATCTAAAGTAAGTTCACTCCCAAAATTATAAGAAAAAAAAAAATAAGACTGGTTTTAAACTCTTGTTTTAATAAATAGTTTGGGTGGTCCACTCTTTCTTGTAAGACAAATTAAATTTGTAAGTTGCTGATATTTGGGGATAGTTGAAATTTTTTTTATGCTGTGAGGCCACATTAAGGTTAGCTCATATCTGTACTCTTGTAGGTACCAAATTTTCTTTCAGAGAAATTTTCAGAGTTACTGAAAACAGTGTATCTATATACAGCTATCTGTATACCTGTATCTGTCTATACACAGGTATGAGGAAAAATGGTAAAGCTCAATAATAAATAGGATTTATGATTATTTATTGTACTTGATGATCTGGGTGCAATACAAGTACTATGTGTTTAGTAACAATACAACACTTAGCTCCTAAATAGGCTTCAGAAATAGGTATCATAACCCTATTCTTCATCTCAAGAGGGATGATTGCATACTTCAGGTTTTTGTGGCAGCAAAACTTCCAAGCACAGATTTCTGTTTCTAAATGTCAGGGTGAAATGGTCAGCCAGGTTCATCTGCAATTTCACTCCATGAAAAGATCCGTGGCATCACCTAGGTCAGGAAAAACACTCTAAATTTAATACATTACTCAACCACAGTCCTGGCAGAAGAAATGCACATCAGTTTCTATTAATTCAATCTGTGGAGAGTTTCTTAGTGGAAAACAAGCACACAATTGTGGCAGCACAGCTTTAGCTTTAGGTACCTATTTTAACCAGCAGAAGAATATTTTGCTGAAAACACTTGAATACACTTTGAAGACTGTGATCTCATCTTCATGACTTCTAAAAGAACAGTCATATCATTTTCTTTAACAGCACTTATTTATATTTTAAAAGGCTTCAACTAACCTCTCTTTTTTGAGTTACACTCAAATTATTTTCACCCCAAAATTATTGAAATTACTTAAGCCTTCTTAATTTAGTTATCAGTTTGAAATCTGATAACCACCTCAATCACAGAAGGGAAACACCTAACACCCTTACAGAAAATTACTGAAGTTGTAAAGTAATAATATCCAGAGGACACTTAAATTTACGTAGGTAAATCTTTTTTCTTCAGAACAGACACTGTAGGGTTTTTTTGAAACCACTTAGGTCATGTTATTACTTCTGGTAGAAAAGCTATAGAGATATATTTTGTATAAGCAAAAACCATAAAAAATTCCCAGAATTAAGTTATTTCTAAATGTCTTGAAGGTACATTGGGGAAAGAAAAAGAAAATAAAGCTAAGAAGGGGAAAAAGCCATCTATATTATGCTGTACCAAGTAAATATTGCAAGGTTAGATTCCTCAATCTACTGTTGCCATCCTTCTACAGAGCTCTGTGTGTTATGCAATGTTTCCCACTTCTGCTGATGCGGGCACCTTTTGGGAAGCTGACATTTTTTCTGCCATGGGAGCTGGAGGGAAACGCTGGCAAGCACTAGCTGTAATTTCTTTACAGTTGGAACACATTCCCCTCAAAAAATATATCAACTTGTCCCTTACTGGGATTCCTTATGTAAAATTTTAGTTCTCATAAGAAGTCACCAGAAAATGATTTAAGTAATCAAAAACTTTGAATATTTTAGCATGAAATATATTCCTATATCTTAGGACCAGAATATTGTGCTCTTTTGCCACTCTGGATGAAATCTCACCTCTTGAAACAGATTGATATTTTGCTGTTCAGTTCAGGAGAAAGAAATCCTGTATTGAGCAATTCTTTGTCCTAAAAGTATTGAAATCATCCATGAAGTAAGGGCTTAATCATCATTAATGAAGACAACCAGTCTTCAGTCCTTAATAACTGAAGCTATACCTTCACGATATAAAAAAATGAAAATTGTCCCTGTGCAAATAAGCTCTAACTAATAGATGTTCAAAATCCAGAGGAAACAGTAAAATACACTGAGTGATTAAACAGACTGACATTTGATAAATAAAGGGTTTAAATAAAAACTGCAGATTGGAACAATGTATTCCAGATGTTTTCTTGGTTGAAAAGGAAAATACAAATCGAGTACACCATTTCTTTCCATAAGAAATGAAAATGCAGGAGTCTTGTCCCTGCAGCAAGGACAGGACAATGCCTAAGACACACAGGCTTCTATCTGGTGGAAGAAGATACACCCTAAGAGTTGACTGGGAATGTGAGGATATGAGGGTGTCGTCTTCTGCTTAATTTTCCAGTTGGAAGTCTCTGCATACTGATTTGGAGCTAGCCTGTCATCTGGAACCAATTCAAGAGAAGCATGAAAAGCTTTGAGGAAAAGCCAGTTCTAACTTGGTTTCTATTTCTGGAGAAGACAGTGCCTTTGTCTGCTTCCAGCTCACCAGCTTGATGTCCACAAGGACTGTCTGTAGCTCTCATTACCTGTTCCAAACAAAAGATTTGCAATGCAAGATAGAGAGCAAAAGAAATTGGAACAACAAACCCAGAAATATAGTGTGTTGAAGACCCTGTTGTTCAGGTAAGCAATTACAAATCCAAACTGAACTCCCCCTAGGAAGAAAACTCACAATTTGCACAGTCAGTTTTATTCACTGTCATGAGGTTCTTCTGATAGTCTCTCAAAGCCATCTGCCATAGAACAGGGATGGCAGATTACATGGCATTCCCTTGATATGTGGGTATTTCAGGTTCTGACATTTGATTATACTCTCCATTCCTTATGAATAAAAAGGCTGTACAAATTTTTGACAAGAATGCTAATGTGTGTGCATGTGTTATGTATATAATAATGCGTACATACACTAAGTTATAATATACAATGTATATCATACTAATGTATCTACTATATCTGTGAGATGTGAAAAACCTTGCAAAATTCTGGAAAACTGGCAAAACCAACCTTTGAATCACTGCTGATTATTGTTCAATTACTTAAAAAGCTAAGTGATACATCACAAACTGACATTTTTCTTATGCCTTTTGTTTATAGATGTAATCCCCAGGCAAGGCACCTGTTAGATGCCACTGTTATCAGACGGGTGGCTTATTCCCTAGTGTGCACAGGGACAGGTATCAAACCTCTAAGAAGCTGCAGAGGAGCAGCCTTCCAAAGCTCATTGCTTCATGGAGGCCACACATGTGCAAGGTGATGGCAGGTCATGCACAGGAAGGGATATTCTTGCTCTGGTGCTCCTCAACCCTTTCCAGTCATGCATCTCTTCATTAAATCATTGCCATTCTCATTGCCAGCATGAAGACCTGGGAGGCTCAGGGTGCTTCACAGCACCCCCCAGACAGCATCAGTTCTGGAAAGAGCAGGAACAGTCCAGGTAGACAGAGGAATTTAGGCAACTTTGCTCTCAGAGGTATTTCGCTGAAGGCTTGATTGAGGGCATGCTGCCAAAAAATTACCTCTCTGGCAATCTCCATCTTTAGTGCTGGTTTGCAACACACTGGCAGCAGGCAAAGAACACTGTTCCCAGCTGGAGATGACAGAGAGGCTCTCTCAGATGGCACACCTTCTTCCTCCCTCTCTTTGCTTCTGCAGAAAGGGAAAACACAGCTGTCAGTTCATGATGCAAAGCCAGGTCCCAAGTCAGGTCTTCCCCCACCTCCAGTAGGATGTGGCTGGTAGTTGGGATGTAAATGAAGGAATCCTCACCACTGTGTTTCCCTGTCCCAATCAAAGCAGGGACTATATCCATGTATTCTGCCACTCCTGGGTCACCAGTCTCCTCAGCAATCAGGTGCCTTCTTTTTAAATATGGAAATAGGAGAAAAAGAGAGGGAGGGAGAAGAAAAGAGGAGACGGAAGAGGATTATGGGCTTCTGTAAATGCTGTCCTTTCTTCTGGGCTGGTAAATAAGTGATGTCTACAGTTCCTACAAACTCAGAGGTGGTGAAGGCAAGGAGCTCTTCCCACAGTCCTGCCCACAGCCTCCCATCCTTTGTGGATGGCAGTAGTGCTTTTCTGATGGAGGGTGGAATGGCTTGTCACCAGCAAGTCACTTGGTGTGTTTGCAGAGAGACATGGATAATATTTAGAAAGTAAAAGGGGCACCACAGTTAATAAACACATCTTTCATCATTATTTAAATATTTTCAAAGTTTAGTAGTTGTTTAGTGCAATAAAGCTGTGGAGAACTGGTGCCAGATTTAACATCTGCAGAGATTTGGATGGGAATTACTGACAAAAATTACACTGCTTTTTAAAATAAATTCAGGGCCAGACACAACAAAGATTACCATCATTGCTGCAGAAAAGAAAGATCAATGAAGTATGAGAAAATACTGGAAATTAATATTTATTAAAGGAAGATTAATTGGGAAGGCTAAGAAACAAATTATTGTGTTTCCTTCATCGTAACTTGCTCTTCCATATCTTGTATTTTCATGTAGAGGAATTAGACATAGCTTTTTTATATTCAGGCTTAACTTGAGATGACCTCAGAGCGTTTTTAAGGGAGTGTTCTTCTACTTGTAAATTAGTCTTGTTTGGATATCACACCTGTGTGAAAATGAACATTTTTTTTTTTTTTATTCAATAGTCATGAAAGATCACTCATGAGGTAGAAGAAACTCTGCTGATATTTCTTCTAAGCACTTTAATACCCATTTAAAAAAAAAAAGCCTTTCTGTTTTTTATTAAGCTTTCAACAGATGACTATATTTTCCCCAGAAGTATTTCGTTCAGTGTTGAACCTCTTTTTCATTTGCTTAACTGTATGGGATAAACTAGGGTTCAACATGAAGAACACTTTTACTGTGTGGAGAATTTATATTAATATGGTATTAATATCTGTCTGTCCTTATTAACAGTAGTTTCTAGATTTTGAATGTGGAGCGCCAGTATATTTTATCATTTTGTTTTTCATTGAAAGAAACTTAATATGTGTATAAAAAAGGCTGCATAATAAGACTAATCATTGAGATATGTTTTGATGCAATGAAACCCCATAATTACAGGATCATCATCTGCTGTTTACACATTACACTGCTGTTAGTTACATCAGTGAGGTGTCATATACTCAAGATGTTTCATGGCATGGAAAAACAGACTTATTTTTCAGTTCTTTACTTTCACAATAAACAAGTTTTCCAGAACTGGGCAAATGGGTCCAATGATCTTCATGTCTTTTTTACCTCTAAATCAAATTCACAAATTGGGAATGATAACAGGGCTAATAAGATAAAAAAGATTACACACTTAATACAGTATGACACCACATTTGCCAATTAGTTGTCTTTTTAATTCACTGTATAAGAAGGTGGCTATTGCCAGGTACTTGTTCCTCTCTAATTGGAATCCAGTGTTCATGAAGCATAATTACCTGTTAGAGCAACTGCATTGGCGTCCTTCATTTATTAAAATCCTTGTTCTTCAGGGGAGATGCAGGCAACTGCCATAGTTCCATCAATTTCTGTGAAATAAGCTACAATGCCACTATAAAGAAATGCAAAATTAGAGTAAAATCAACTAAAAATAAGTTTCAAAATTACACTGAAGTATCTACTATCAGCAGTAGAAAATTTTCCTTTAAAAAAAAAAAAAAAATTCAAATTTCAGATATTTGTTTGTTATCTGCCAGAGCTGAAGAACGTCAAGAAAATTTATCTTTTGTATGTGGGAAATCAGTGACTGATGAATAACATAAATGACTGTTTGAGAATTAAATTCTGAAGTAGATGCCATTATTCACTCTCTGCCAGGTAACTGAGTGCTGTATATTGTATATTGTATACTGTAATTACCAAAGAGTTTCACTTTTTTTTTATTTTATTTTAACAAAAGAAAAACCCTTCTGTTCTGATTACAGCTGATAATCAAACCACTAGCAGGACTTGTTTTTATTAAAATAGTGAAGGTCTCTTGATGCTTTGTGAAGTCTCGTCCTTTTTACTCATTTTTCTCTGGTGGCTCCATTTAGCAATTCTTGAAGAGTAGAACTGAAACACAAGAATTACATTGTCTGAGTATTTTCTTCAAACAACTCTTACATACCCTGCCAAAGAGAGGGAGAAGCTCTTCTGGAGAAAATTAACCCTTTGAAGCCTGAGAAAAGTTTGAGTCTTGCTTTTACCTTTTAAAATTTCTGGCAAGCCATGCAGTGGTGATTGACTTGTGTAAAATGAGTCCTAGCTGTCTCAGACTGGCTGTTCATGGTTCTCTGCCAAGTAAGCCTTGCATCAGCAGAGAAAGGGAAGCAGAAATAGGTGAAATTTGAAAATGTTATTTTAAAAATGAAGGCAAAATAAGCAAAGACATTAGCCTTTGGGAAGGCAAGATTATGTTCTGCAGAGGTGGCACAGTAGATTTGAAAGTGACCAGACTTCCCAAAGAGATCCAGATCCCCTGACCCCTTGGCCACAGTAATGGCAAGATGTGGTCCAAACTGTCAGCAACTCTGATGTTGTTTTTCACTTGGCTTCAGCTGATTGCATGCACCTAGTACTGCCCAGAAAAGGTCTGATGCCAGTCAGAAGAAAGGAAGATGAAAAGCTTCCTACTCAATTGCTGGCATGATCTGCTACCTTGCCTCTCCTATATGACAGCAGTAAGACAGAGCTGGTGGCAGAGCAGCTTTGAGCACAGTTTTAAGTTTTTTACCATCATGATTGCTACAGATGAGGAATGCACTTGATGTCCTCATCCTAACCTTTTCAGGGCTGCTTCTGTGGACTACTTCTGAGTCAGCACAGCTCTACACAGACCATGGCCAACAATATGACACAAAGAGGACATCAATGTTCTGCTTGATGTTATGGTTTCACCCTCCTAGACCTACCTCTACTGCCAGCAATGGGTAGTCTTGCATGCAGCATTAAAAATGAGAAGCAAACTTGCACATTCTCCAGCTGTTAAAACACTGACAGCCCACAGTGTCCTTCTTGCTGTGGCAGCTGTTCTTATTCACAGAGCATGGGCAAGGGGAGGGGATGGCATGCCCAGGCAGGACAACTGGCAGGGCTTTTGGACGTAACAAATGACAGGCAATGCTACCAGTAGGACATTTCTCACAGGAAAGTGAACGGTTTAGGCAAGTCTGCATGTCCAAATGAAGCACCTGATCAGGAAAAATGGAAGTTGCCAATGTGCTGAGCATGTCAGAACCTACTGCAGATTTTCCAAAAGCAAACCTTGGCTGTGCAAACCTCTGTGTCCTTCTGTCTTAAGAGATTAATCAGATACACAGGACTTGTTGAAAATCAGTAAGAACTGGGAGGTGGGATAAATCAGTGCTTGTACAGTGCTAGTTTGTAATGTGATTCTTCTTGGTTTTGTCCCCAGAACAGCTGATCCTCAGGCTGACTATCAGCTTGTCAGTAGGAAAACCAAAACAATTTAAAATGTGTTATATAAAGCCAACTATGTAAACAAATTGAGATGATCTCTATGTTTTTCTTGGTTTCTGCTTATTATAAAGCATATGCCAAATTTATTTCCTTTTTCTATTTTACCCAATAAACTGGCTAAGTTTAAAACAAAGCTCTGACAGTATTTATATATACTAATACATGCACATAAGCTCTTTTACCAATAATTTAAGCAACCTTTATCAAACATTAAAAACTACATAGAAGGTGAAACGCCTGCCTTTTTCTTGCATTTTTGTTGAGTATGTTTGTTTGGCTTCTGGGTTGGTTTGGGTTTTTTTTAATTTTTAGTGGTGGAAATAAATCCTACTTTAGAAGAAGTTTGCAGCACTGTAGTAAATATTATCTGGAGAACCCACTAGAAACTTTTACAAAGCTTGCTGTTTATAGTAGTCCTGATATATTATAACAATAGCACTCGGGCATTGGAAAGATTTCCCATATGCTGTAACTGTGGTTGTGTAGCTGAATTGCAATACTTGGTCGTTTGACATCCAGTCCTTACTGGAGCAAATGTAAGAGGCTACAAACTGTGCCTACATACAACCCATTCCATGTTGATTTTTAGTACTATGCAGTTCTACCAGAGAAATACAAACTACAGTACAGGCAATTACACAGGCTGCATTTAGAAGATCTCCAGGGAGGAAAAGATGAAGCATTCCAGTGGATTGGCAGGTTTTTGCACAGAAAACTCTTAATTCACTTGTCTCTCATAAATGTAACTACTGACTTAATAAAGAATACCAAGACACTGGAAAAATGAACATGGAAAAGAGATATTTTAAGGCGTAGGCACTATGTGCTTTATGTTGCACTATCCATACCATGTGGTTTGTGGTTTGTAACCAAAGAAATTGCTCAATAATTTCTACACGATACTAATAATAGCAGCCTTGTATGCCAGTAACCTGCCAATGAACTACGGCCAGAAATGAGTCCTCAGGTCCGTCTTCCTGGCTGGTGAAATGGTCAGAAGTGCTGCACACACAATAGCTCCTACTGATGAGCTAAAAGTTAATATTCCCTTGTTGTTCACAGAAAAAGGTATTTAATGTATGACTTGAAGTGGCCAAAGCAAAAGAAAGTGTTTGAGCATCTGTGGCACAGTAAAATAAGAGGGCCAGCTCACCAAAACCCATGAGCCTGACACTGGGCCAGAGGCAGAATCTACTGCATACCTTCATAGTCCCTTAGAAATGTACTTGGGGATTCTATCCTCCCTCCCCAAAACAGTGTATCTGGCAAATTCCCATGACTCCTATAGCTCAAACCAGGCAGCTTAAGCCAATGTGCCATGTGAGTGATGAGAAAAGAGACTGAGAGCAAAGTGGTAGAAGAACCTTGGTTTGTTCAAATATCAACAAGGTGCTTGCAATCTTTCAGATATTATATTGTATATTATATTATTATATAAGTCAAACTCAGGGCTGGTTTTTGTTCAATTTCTTTTTAAGTGGTGCTCAACTGATACATAATTAATTTTTTAAAAACATTTAAAATATCTATAGGGTGACAGATTTTGACTGGTCATGTTTAATAACAGATGTTTGTTAGTACTGTAGAGCAATCTACCAACATAACACAAAATGTTCCATTAGAAATGCATATTTGTTATAAGAAGAACATTTAATTGATTCATCATGTGGTAATAATTTTTTTACTCTCAGTCATGTATTAAAATATATGTATTTTACACAATGACAAATATAAAAAACAACTCACTAACTAACATCCTCTAGTGTCAGAATTATCATGGCTGTGAGCACAGTCCTTTCCATCTGTGGTGGATAACTGAAGAGATAAGCAAACTGTTCTTTCTGAATAGGGAGGAAAAGTGTATGTGTAAAATCATAGGCTGTTAAATCACCTTAAGGATGATAGCAGCAAACTGCCAAAAATTGATGGGGATCTTATTTGACATCACCTTAAATAACAAATTATTACTCCAATTTTACAGTTGGGAAAATGAGGCATATAGACATACTGTGTAATTTCTCCACATCTGCTAAGGGAGGCTGCTGGTAGTGCAGGTAAGAAAACACTGAGGTCCTAGCAAACTAATGGATTGTTGTACTGTCCTTCATACACAAGGCATCCAAGATAAATCAGCAGCAGTGAAATTACAAACAATCTTAATTCTGATGCTTTCTCATAAGATCTTACATTCTTCTAAACCCTCAATTAATTCTCCCTCTTAACTCATTCCATAATAAAAGTACTATAAGGATGAGACCCTTACACAATTCTGGCCAAGATCTGTATTTCTTTTAGGTCCCATTCCCCACTAGCTTAGAAAGGGGAGATGTGAATTTAGGGGTTCTCTCCTGCAAAGCACTATATTGCCTGCATAATTTCCAATTAAGTAATTAACTAGAATACTTATAATGCAGAGTTTTCAACACAGCTGAAAATAAAAATCCCAAATTCTCAATTCCTCAGCATGCTGAATTGCAAACTTAGACAAATGCTTTTCTGATAAAAAAATGCAAAAGGCTTACAGCCTCTCTAGGAAATTATTTAATACTAATATTAACCTTTCCTTTGTTTGTTTTTTAAACCTTTCATCCTAAATTGTTCTTAAAAATCCTGCAGATAAAGGTTTCCTTCAGGCAAATCCCTCTAGTGATCCTGCCACAAACTGGTGTTTTCATGTCATAGAAAAAATGCTTAGTCAAGCCCCATTCTGCATGCCTCTAAGAGGGAACAAAATGTCTGGAGTATCAAATCTCAACTTTACTCAGACAAAGATGCCTGGAACAAAATGGACAGAAATGTGCTAAATGGCAACATTGCAAATGCTGAACCTCTTTAGTATCACACCTACTGAAAATGAGGGAACTTGGTGGGATGCTCATAATTAAGCTCCTTTCCAGATATCTCCTGAAGGTATCTTTGCCTTTCTGTCTCCTTAGAAAGAGTTTGTGCCCTCTGAATAACAGAGCAAAGTTAGGGGTAGGAAGTAAAAGATTTTGGTGCTTCTCTGCAGAAAAGAAGGACAACTTAGGGATCAATAAATGTCATTAAATTCTCTATTTAAAATTAAAAAAAAGGAAAAAACAAAACCAAAAAAATGTTATTCAATACCATTGTACCACTTGTAAATAGTCATAGAAATTTTCAGAATTTAAATCAAGAATAAAACAAATCTAAAGGTGTTGCAGTGTGATAGAGCTATAACTTTGAGCAATTCCAGGAGTGATATGGGAATATTTATTTTATGTAAAAACAAAATAGATCTGTTATTAGACGTTGTGTCAGAGCTCTGTGACAAGACCCTGAAATAATCGTAATGGGAATCACAGAATCCACAATCCTTAGTGAGACAAAGTCATCCAAAATTTCTCTCTTTTTAAAAATATTACTCCCAAAGCAGAAGCAAATTCTGATGATTGGAGGAAGTAGTATAGATACCCATAGTTACACAGACAATTGAAAGACAAAATCTTGGAGGAACATATTTGATACATGCTAGTGGCAAAAGTTTGTGAGGTAAGGCTGCATTTAAAGTAACGATAAATATAAATGCTCCATCTTCCTTATATAATTCTGGCAGAAGGAGTGCATGTAAATACTAAATTCATAATTTAGGTTTGTTTACCTGCAGTTTCATGTTTTTCCAGAAGTCTTTAGGCTGCAGGTTTCATTTTAAGTAAATGCAAACATCTGATCTAGTACAATAGTTTGACAGCTGGAAGGTGTAACACAGAAAATGTGTAGGAATTTGCATTTCCACAGCCTAACTCCAGTCAGACTTCTGCTACTCTGCTACCTTTGTACCAGCCCCTTTCATCAGATCATGCATTTTAATGAAAAAAACATTGCAGTAATCAGTTTGAGAAGACTTAGGGAGAGAACCTGACTTTAAAAAAGCAAAAGCCTGGAAATATTCTCCAGTGGGAAGCAATTAGAACAGTACAGAAAAAGTTAGGTGTTACTGAATGCTGCAGAAGGCAGAGCAGTGCAGCCATGGAAACCATCAGCAGGTCCTCTCTGATGGAATGCACAGAACCTCGGAGGGATACACAGAACTACCAAAACTCCTTCCTTTCTCTGCTTCCTGCTCACTTCCTCTTCTGTCTTGATAGGAATCATTATCAGTGAACAGGTAAAGAGGCACTGTCAATCAATATTCCTCTGTGGATTCCAGAGACAGGCTCCTGAAGTGCTTGTCAATAAAGAAAATTTGTTCTTTCCTCCATAAAATATGTATGGTTTCCTAGTTGCCTGAGGCCCCAAATCACAAGGCCATTCCTTTTAAAAAAAGGAGTCCCTCTTGAAATTATTTACTAGCCAGGAGATGAGTGCCCAAAAATGCCACAGTTTTGAGTAGAGGATACACAGCACCCAAAAATAAGCAGAAAACTGTCAGACAATATATACAAATCAGCAAAATAGATAAAAATAGGTATTTTCATAATTCATAAACAGGTGCTAGCAAATAAATATAACCTACAAAAAACAACATTCCATTACTCTTGCCTTATTCTAGAGAGAACCATATGTGTTATAAAGGGCCCTAAAATAACCAAAAATAATGAGTGGTATTCATTATTGATGTCATTCTACTGAAGCTAGCACAGACACAGTGGGGAACAGAATCTGGATAATCATCTCAACTACCCGTATTTAAATGAGTACTACTTAAATAAACCCCATTCAGCAATTGCTCCTGCAAACCCTAATCCTTTTAACATGTAATCAATAGTGGTAGTTATTGAAAAAAAAAAAAAAAGAAAAAACCAAGGTTTAATTTAAGACTGTTTTAAAACACTTAAGATACCATACAAAATGATATTGCAGAATCATATGAAATAAGTAAAAAAGAAATAGAAAACAAACACAGACACCTTTCATTATGCTTTTATAAACTCAGCATGTTCATATGATTAATATTTTGAACTTCAAATAAGGAAGGATCTCTCTGTCTGAAGTGTACTTGAATGTAATTGTTTCAACATACTTTTACATGGATACATTTTTACATTTCCTCTCCCTTCAGGTAGTAGCTGAAGACTAGCAAAGTTGGTAGATCATTGTGTAAGCACACACAGAAGTGTTTAACCATAGCAACATTAAATTCATGTTGACCAAATTTAACAAAACCCCCTGCCTTTTACAATAATGCCTTTACCATCATTTACACATAAATCCAGCCGCAGACATGATAGTGAAAGGGCTGAATGGATAGGGGAGCCATACTTTTGATTTGTTTTGTGGGGATTGCGGAGTTTTCCGTGATGAGTTATTTTTGAGGGATTGTTTTTTTTTTTTTTTTTAGTTTGGGTTGGGTTGGGTTTTTTTTTTCCTGACTGCATCAATTTTTTATTTTAAATTCCTTTGAGGAATTCCTTCACATTTATGATGATACCCAGGTTGCCCGCGGCGGGGTTGGGTGGGGAAGCAGGACGTGTCCTGCTCTCCGCTCCGCGACGCCGCTCCGCGGACCCCGCTGCGGGCCGGGAGCCGAGGGGTCCGCGCACCCGGCCCGCCGCGGGACGCCACTGCCACCTGCTGAGGGCATCGAGCTACTGACGCTGCCGGCCCCCGGCAGCCCCCCGAGCCCCCGAGCCTGCCCGGGATCCGACGGATCGGGGCACCACCGGGGACGGGCGTTGCGGAGGATGCGGACGATGCGGATGATGCAGATGGTGCTTTCGGCCCCGCGCTCGGTTGCAAGTGTTCACCCAGCAGCATCACAGCGCGAAGGATGGTGTCAAATACAGATGGATTTAGGGCCATTTGTTTTCTTTCCTTTCCCTCCCCACAGCTTCTCAGTTTACCAGCTCCAGCTTTCTAAAGCAGACGGTTGGGATATCTTAAGTGAAATGAAATGTTTGATGTCTCCATGGCTGTAGAGCATGTCCTCCATGTGTGTTTTACTGTAATTTTTTTTCCCCTTTTAAAAAGCACATTGTTTGCTTTCAAAGATGTGCTTTAGGAAGAGTATGTGCCGCTTCAGTGGGTAGCAAATAATTATGCAAGAGAAGGTAAGGTTACACAGTGGAAATTATTGCTCCTAACTAATGCGGTGCATCAACCCAAAATGCCTTTAATAAGGCTCCTCAATCAAAAGCAGTGTGCAAAAAATATTGTCACATACCTTATTAGTGAAATAAAACCTGTTTGTTTTGTAACAGGGAATAAGATCCTAATCAAGATTATTTCAGGTCTAAAGCAACATCGGTCTTCCAAAATTGTCATCAGCATTTCAAATGCTCCCCTCTTTTGAAACCAAAGTCAGTAATTGCTTGTCAGTTGAGCAGAAATAAGCAATAAAATGTTTATTACTTTCCAAAGCCCATTTGTTTCAACAGGGAACTGTTACTACTGTTGCTACTCAAGTGTACAGATTCACTCTGGAAATGGAGAGGTATCCTTATCTGTATGGATTTAAATTTGGAAAGAGATTTCCATTCACTGTGAATGGAAAGAACTACTTCAATAAGACATTTTAGGTTACAACTGAATCTTGTGCTTATGGCCCTAGACAGTGTGCTCTGCAAAATGTTCCAAAACACTCATCTCTAAGCTTTCAGCTATTTCTCCATTCTGCTCCAAGTGCTTTGTGAAACATTTTAAAGAAGAAGAAAAGAAAGAGAACAAGGTTTGCTATCAGGATCTAACATAAAGAAGATAGAATAATTATGATAACAATTTATGAATGAGTGATAAAGGCAGCTTGTTGGTTTTACTTACCACCCATGTTTATCACTTAGGCCATCATTTCTTTTTGAAACATGCAAGAGTTTTGCTTCCAGTACATGATCTTTACACTATAAAAGCAATTTTAGAACCATAGCTTTATGGTGAACATTTTAGAAGATAATGGCTTACATTTCTAGTTTCTCTCTTTATGGCAGTGATAGGATAGCTGCTTCTATAAACCAATCTAGATAATATGTCATATCTCTCTTCAGCAGCTACTGCACACACGATATAGGAAACTCTCCTGCTACTGGTTACTCATTAAAGTTAAGTGGTAGGGATCCACATGACAAGGTTAAGTTTCAACACTTTAAACCCTGCTGAAAGTTGCTAATAATAATGTTTAATTTTCATTCCAAGCATTTATGGTATCATCAACTTGAGATGGTTGTTTTCTTCTTCTCATTAGTTGGAATCAATGAACCTCCCTGCAGAATAAAAGTCTTCAGGCAGAATAACAAAATAGAGGCAGGATTTGACCCCTATTTAAATTAAACAATATAAATGGGTTTAATGGGAATGTCCTATTGACCAGAGGTAAAGTTTGATCAGGATTTTCAAAAAGGGCTAGAGATTTCAATATCCTAGCAGGGAAATGTTAACAAAAACATGATATTCAAATTGGGAGCACTCAATGCTTTCTTTAAATAGTCCACTGGTTAGTGTGTAGGGCAATTAAAATAGCTAGTCCCTCAAATTTTTTTTTAAAAAATTAAATGTTTCCTTTTTATTTGTGGATAATAAGGTTTCAAAAAAATCATCACCCAAAATCTCTTGATACTGAAAAAATCCTGCAAAAATTTCAGCCAAGTTCAAACCATCTCACAAGGAAAATAAAGAAAGGAAAAAAAGGAAGGATGTTTGCCATGGCAGGGAGGGCTGGAGAAAGGAATGGGAAGTGAGTTGGGACCCACGGTGGAGACAAAGCAGGCACCTGGTCTTGTGCTGCTCTTCAGGGTTATGCTCACATGGCACTGCTATGATGCCTCTCTCTGCTCATTCTCCTGTCATTCTCTCTGTTCCTCTCTCCTTTTTAGAGAGGCAATTGGAGGAGCTATTACATCGAAGGCAGATACCACTGCTATCCTTTCAACCCTCTGCCCCCTGCACGTAGGGTTTGTGATTTTGCAGCAGGGGCAGGGTATCAGCAGTGACAGATGCTTACGTGTCCTTAGAGTATTGACCAGGTCAAACTTATCAATGGGTTTTTATTTCACAGGGTAGGTCATAAAGTATTCATTGCCCAAGGTCATCTAGACTCATGGAATATTTTAGATTGGAAAGAACTTCTAGAGGTCATCTACTCCAACCTGCCCAACGCAAATTTATGTCAGGTTCCTTGAGGCCTGCTAAGCTTTGAAAAACTCCAAGGACAGAGATTTCACAACCTATATGGGCACCTGTGCCAGTGTCTGATCACCCTCATGGTAAAAGACCATGGGGTTTTCCTTACATCTATATTTGTACCTCTTGCTTCTGATGAAAATACTTGCCTAATAAGTCTGGCCTATAGCATTTAATCATCCTCTTCCCAGCCCTACAAGGATATTATAACCCACTTTTGGCTTCTGTGTTTCCTTACAGACAATGATATATGTGGATACATAAAACAAGATAGCTTTAGATGTATCACAGCTTTAATTTTATTCCACTTTGAAGCTAAATAATTACCTCCAGCCTTTCTCTAGGGATACCGTTAAATCACCCCTTTAAGCAGAGTGGGGAAAAGTCCTGTTCTGAACTATCATCTCTTTCCCCATGTTTATGATTACTGCTTATCTGTTGTAAATTGTCTCACTGTTGCTCCTGTCTCACAGCCTCACTAGATCACCTAGATTCGTCTCAACATTTCCTTTCTCGTTTTTCACCTTTCTCATGATTAAGACTTCTGAAATGTATGCTTGAGGATGAGATTTAAGAACATGTGTAAGTTCCTAACCATGCCTGTAGAAGCAAAAGAAGGTATCCTTTTCTGATGTGCTATGGCTCCAACAGCTCCAATTGAATGTCTTTACTCATCCAACAGGAGCTCTTGAGGGCCTTATCGAACTTAGACACTCTTTCCTCCATCTCTTTATGGTTTACCTCATGACAGGAATGAATCTCACTGAATTCAACAGGAGCACAGTGGTAGAAAGGAGGAGTCTCAAGCATACTGCTCTTACTGATAGTTTCCAACTTGTCCTCTGATACACTGATGGAAGCACACGCTGTCAGTGTTCTCATCTATTGCTGCTTTCTGTGCTGCCTCTAGCTTATGAGTAAGTTCTTGTTTTGCCACCTGAGTGGCATAGAGGCCACATCTTATTAAAATTCTTTGAGGATCATAGATGCTGTCAAATTATTTGAACCAGCCCATCAAAAAGGCCAAATATTTTTACAATTTTATGAAAAGGGGCAATAAATTAATTTTTCATTTTAAAATGCACCTTCAGAATATATTAGGTTAGTGATTAGCTGTCCAATTTAGAAAGAATTTTACTCCATTTACAATTAATTACAATAATTTGGTTTTGAGTCCTACATTTAAGCTATAAATAAAACAGATGCAAGAGCATTTTTATGCAAATGAACAACTAATGATCTTTAGACAACATAAAATCCCTCTTAGAACTTCTTAGACTCTATGCTTTAGCCCCTAAAATTTTAAGTCCTATTTCAAGAGCAGAAACTAGACTCCTATAATAGGACTAGGCCATCTCAATAATACATGAAGTGTATAGACATCTTCACATGAGTGTCAGAGAAGCCAAGGTACCAAACAAGGAACCTTTTAAACTCTTCAGAACCACACAGACAGTATCTTCTCTTGTGTCCCTATTTGAGATTAGTGACGCTGCCAATCTGTCCCAGTGGGCAGTGGTCAGAGAACTCCCTCCCTCATGTCTCTGATGCCCAGGAGCTGTGCCTGGAGATGTTCTGCAATTCTGAAATGTAAGAACTCTGAGGCAAGAGCACCTGAAGCAGTTGGCTCTCTCCATGCTACTCTGCACAGATTTTATTAAAATTATTTGGACCATGGAGAGTAAACGTGAGCACATCTCCACTGTCTACTAGTTAGTATATAGAAACAAACAACATAAATGCAAATTAGGTTCCAGTTGAATCAAGTGAAGACTGAGGTGCTTCTGTGTATTTTTGGAAGAGAAAAATTAAGTGATCCTTAAATATTAATGTCCAAAAATTCCAGTGCTTCAAAGATTAGGCCACAGTGGTACAGGAGTTTTCAAAATCAGAACCACCATAGTACAAATGGAAGAGATGTGCAGAGATTGAGAGAGAGAGGATTTGGCCAGAAGTCCATATTTGGTAAATAATAAAGTAGTTTAAAGGAAAAGCTCATAATGAGACATACCTCATATATTCTGATGTTTTATCTGCTACCAGCTTTTTTCAGGTACATCCGAGGATGCCTAACTAAGACAAGATATCACTGTGTATTAAGGGAACTTCTCTAAATCTAGGGATCAAACTAAGATTTCACAAAAAACTTTCTCCATACCAAAATAAACCAGAAATAGGTCCAAACAGCAACAACAAGAAGATATCTACTTTTCTGCACTAGAAAAGTGGGGGAAAAAATCCTCTTGTTGAATTTCTAAGCATCTGTATTCTGACCTTGCAGGATTTTTTCAAGTCTGCTGTGGGTTGTTATCAAGCCTGCTGGAAGGAACTGCTGACATACAAGCTAACCAAATTACACTCTTCTGCTTGAAAACAAGCAATTTTGAATGCAACATCCCAAGGATCTATTTCATGTGTAGAAACTCTGTTAGGTTATAAAATCTGAAATAAACATTGACATTTTTGATTGGCATGTTTTCTTCAGAACTTCCAGGCATTTTGGGGAGTATTATTTTGAAAATTCAAGTATTCTGAGAAAACAAACCTTTCTATCTGAAAAAAAAAAAAAAAAAAAAAAATCTATTCTATTTGTATTATATTCCCAGTTTAGGGCTGTAAAATGTTTGGCAGTTCTCAGTATACATTCTGGGTTTTGATTTTGTCTTTTCTGCTCTTTTCTTTTCTCACATGACTTGTTTGGCTAGATTAAAACAAGTCATGTGACAAAGATTAGATTAAAGAGTGGTAGTGGTCTGTGGCCAGGCTTGCACCTTTCAAGATTCATGGCTTTTTGTCACCAAAAGGGAGTCTAGATAGTTGCATCACAAAGGGAGAGGAATGAAGGCAGGCAGGCAGGCAGGCAGGCAGGCAGGGAGGAAGGAATGTGAGGAAGGAATGTGCGGAATGTGCGGAAGGAATGTGCGGAAGAAAGGAATGTGCGGAAGGAAGGAATGTGCGGAAGGAAGGAAGGAAGGAATGTGCGGAAGGAAGGAAGGAATGTGCGGAAGGAAGGAAGGAAGGGAATGTGCGGAAGGAATATGTGCGGGCACGGAACTGTGCGGAAGGAGAAGAATGATGCGGAAGGAAAGGAATTGCGGAAGGAATGGAATTGGTGCGGGAGAAGGAATGATGCCCTGAAGGATAAGAAGGAAGGAATGTCGGAGTGAAGGAAGGAGGGCGGAAGGAATGTGCCCGGAGGAAGAGATGTGCGGAAAGAATGTGCGGAAGGAATGTGCGGAAGGAATGTGCGGGAAGGAATGTGCGAAGGATATGTGCGGAAGGAATGTGCGGAAGGAATGTGCGGAAGGAAGTGTGGGGGAAGGAAGGAAGGAAGGAGGAAGGAAGGAAGGAGGAGGAAAGGAAGGACAGGAGGATAGGAAGGAAGGAGGAAGGCAGAAGGAAGGAAAGGAGGAAGGAAGGAAGGAAGGAAGGAAGGAAGGAAGGAAGGAAGAAAGGAAGGAAGGAAGGAAGGATAGAACGGAAGGAAGGCAAGGACAAATAGTAAACAAACAAACCAACCATCAAAAAAACCAGAATGAGACAGAGGAAATAAATGGAGATGAACCTGTGAGAGGTATTTAGGAGAGCCGGTCTTGGGGTAAGCCGAAATGACTTAAAGGATGGCCTTGCCTTATTATAGAGGACTGTATGTTAGATATTATTTAAGGAAGAATCCAAGGAATAAATTAATTCCCTTCATCAGGGGTAATATCGAGAGTACAGACATACTAGAAGTCAGGGAAGCAAACATGAACATTTTTTCCAGGACAGGACAGTCAGCACAGAAGGCCCAGAATTTCTGCAATGATCCGACCAGACAGGAGTTCTTCTAGGTGGGAAGGAGGGGAGGAGGGGAACAAGATCAGTGGCAAGAGGAAGGAGGCGCTCCATCCATTACTAAACATTTGGGAACTGGCCCGGTTTTTAGAGGTGTAAGTGTAGTTACCAGCAGAGGGTTTCTAGAACTTGCATACGCAAGTAGGCCCATGGGCTACATGTGATGTGAGCCCTCCCATGCCTTTCTACTGATTAATATATTTTGCTTGTGCTTGGTATGTAACACATGCATTGGCACGCGCTTAGGTCATATTAATTGCAGAATTGTATCAGTATTTTCCTTTTTTTCCTCATGTAGATTCCTGTAATGTTATCTACTAGTCAGTTTCTACGAATTAACTATGTTTTGATAGCAGTGTCAGGTAAGCCTTCCTTCTGAGATATTAGGCACTGACCTCATAGCGGTAGCTTTAATATCAACAATCAGGTACATGCTGAGAAATGAGACAACTAATGAATCCTATGGATCCATGTTCTTCTGAACTCTGTATAGTCCCACGATGTTCTAAGGTTATTTATTTTGTACCTAATTTAATTGGGAATAAGAACCTCCGAGTTACTGTGTTTATTTATTACGGTGCAGTCATCAGGATCACGACAGGGGAATACAATTAGAGTTACCTTTATGCCTTTCCCTGCTTGATTGACTTCACAATGATATGATTTTATTGCAATGCTTTCATGGCTATGTGACTAGAATCGTTGCATGACCTATACTTATGCATTTGAAAATCATGTGTAATCAACTTGATCATTGCAGCTGCTTCACCAAAGCCCTATGGACGGAACATCTATTCCTGGTTATATACTCTATGTTAATGCTAGCATTTGTATTCAATGCATGTTTTAAACTGAATCGTATCTCGAGAGTAAGCAACTAGCAGCTGTCACCGTCACTAGTTAATGTGCACTGATTCAACTGTTCGAGTAGTGTATAATGTGCGTATGTGCCTAACATTCTGTCACCTCATACTGGTGTTTTGTCATGGTTTATATGCATATAGTGATGCACGTTTGGTTTTACATGGACCGGTGAATCCAGTACTATAGGCTACCTAAAGCTGCTTGCATGTAATAATATAGAATAGTATGTCTAAATATATAATGCCATGTGGATTAATTAGGGTCCTACAAATAATGACCTATGGGCTATGAGATCAACTATTATCAACTGGACTACAATTGCTATGCACTGTCAGCCATGAAAGAGCTCCCTACAAGGGTCTATGCTCGCTATCCCCTTCTTCTGAGGTGACCTTTTTTCTTATGATTTGTTAAACAGAAAGCGTCAATTCTGCACTAATTCATGTGACAGATGAAAATTTACATGATCGCAAATACTCTATGTATGTTCAACGATGGTATGTACCTTCGCCATCCTAGCCTTATGATAGACATGCAGAGGCCAATCGCGTATTCAGGAAGGCTGTCGATTACAGAGGATATGGCAGTCATGAGATGCACTGACTCCGACAACCACTAGCTGCATGTGTGGTGACAGACACTTTGCTACCTGCTAGGAGTGTGCGAGCATACGAGTCTGACGTAGAACCGCTCAGTTAGACACGAGGGATGCTCGGAAGGACCCGTGTCCCTTCTTGCTGCGAATCTGCTTGTTTTCTCTGTGTTACTAGCCTTCACGAATTATAGGCACGTATATAGTAGTGATGTCTTGTGAGATTCTCAGGTGCTCATGCTCGTCTCTTTCAATATGCTAGCTATGTTTCGATTTAAGTGTAGGTCATATCACATTTTCATGCTTTCATACAATTTATGCTGCATCAGGTTTTCATTATCCATCGTCACCTTTTGGTTGTTTGTGTGACATAAGGAATTGTAACATCTGACTCTTGCTGCACTATGTAGGTTCATCATAAATTCAGTAACACACTAGATGAAGATACACTGTCTTCAAATCCAAGTAGAGTATATTGTTATGCAAGATTTGCAATGTACGAAGCGCCTATAGACAGTGTCAGCTAGTGAGTTTATTTGAATCCAGAATGTCATCTCAGAAATCGGTGTAATGCGAGTCATGTCACATGATGAGACTTAGTACGGACTAGCACTTCCGTTCTGATGCCGCAATGGATACTTTGGCATGATGCATGCGTGTGTCGCGATTGTATTTGTGCTCGTTTTTATACAGGAGGTCCTTATTACTGGTCTTCTGACGCTATTTGAGAACGAACATGGCAGACATTAATTGTCCCATGCATGCGCGCTCTACTGAATAT
>CM031859.1:28440650-28491570 GCA_018697195.1 Certhia americana
ATTGAGAGAGAGAGGATTGGCCAGAAGTCCATATTTGGTAACTAATAGAGAGTGTTTAAAGGAAAAGATCATAAGGAGACATACCTCATTATATTATGGAGTTTTATCTGTACCAGCTCTTGTTTTCAGGTACATCCGAGGGAAGGGCCTAACTAAGACAAGATATCCCTGTGTATTTTAAAGGAAACTTCCAAATCTAGGGATCAAACAACTACGATTTCACAGCAAAAAACTTTCTCCATACCAAAATAAACCAGAAATATGTTCAAAAACAAGACCAAACAACAAGAAGATATCTACTTTCTGCATAGAAAAGTGGGGGAAAAAAACTCCTCGTGTGAATTCTATAGATCTGTATTCGGACCTTGCAGGATTTTTTCAAGTCTGCTGTGGCGTTGGTTATTCAGCCTGCTGGGAAGGAAATGCTGACATACAAGCGAACCAAATTACCACTCTTCTGCTTGAAAACAAAGCCCAATTTTGAATGCAACATCCAAGGAATTATTAAGTTGTAGAAACTATGTTTAGGTTATAAAATCTGGAAATTAAACTTGAATTTGATTGGCATGTTTTTCTTCAGAACTTTTCCAGCATTTTGGGGAGTATTATTTTGAAACTGCAGTATTGGAGAAAACAAACTTTCTATCTGGAAAAAAAAAAAAAAAAAAAAAAAAAAAAAATATATCTATTTTGATTAATCCCAGTTTAGGGCTGTAAAATGTTTGGCATTCTCAGATACATTTGGTTTGATTTTGTCTTTTCTGCTCGTGCTTTCTCCATGACTTTGGCTCGATTAAACAAGTCAGGTGACAAAGATTAGATTAAAGAGTGTAGTGTCTGTGGCCAGGCTTGCACTTTCAACGATTCATGGGCTTTGTCACCAAAGGGAGTCGAGATGTTGCCTCACACGGGAGAGGAATTGAAGGCAGGCAGGCGGCAGGCAGCATGGGGAGGAAGGAAGTGAGGAGAGGAATGTGCGGAATGATGCGGAAGATGTGCGGAAGAAGGAGCTGTGCGGAAGGAAGGAATGTGCGGAAGGAATGTGCTGAATGTTGCGGGAAGGAGATGTGCGGAAGGAAGGAATGTGCGGAAGGAAGGAAGTGCGGAAGGAAGGGAGATGTGCGGAAGGAATGTGCGCAGTAAGGAAGGAAGGAGTGCGGAAGGAAGGAATGTGCTTGGAAGGAAGGAATGCGGACGGAAGAATGTGCGGAGGAATGTGCGGAAGGAAGGAAGGAAGGAATGTGCGGAAGGAAGGAATGTGGGAAGGAAGAATGTGCGGAAGGAAAGGGAATGTGGGAAGGAAGGGAATGTGCGGAAGGAAGGAATGTGCGGAGAGAAGGAAGGAAGAGGAAAGGAGAGGAAGGAAGGAGGAAGGAAGGAAGGACGGGAAGGAAGGACCAGGAGGAAGGGAAGGAAGGAAGGAAGGAAGGCAAGGAAGAGGAAGGAAGGGAGAGGAAGGGAAGGAAGGAAGGAAGGAAGGAAAAAAGGAAGGAAGGGAAGAAGGAAGGAAGGAAGGAAGAAGGAAGGACGGAAGGAAGGAGAGAGGAAGGAAAGGAAGGAAGGAAGGAAGGAGGAAGGAAGGGAAGGAAGGAAGGAAGGAAGTAAGGACGGGGAAGGCAGGAAGGCAGGAAGGGAAGGAAGGAAGGAAGGAAAGGAGGGAAGGAAGGAAGGAAGGGACCAATAGTAACAAACAAACCAAACCATCAACAAAAAACCGAAGGAGGACAGAGGAAATAAGGAGATGAACTGTAGAGGTATTTAGGAGAGCAGGTCTTGGGGTCAGATAATGACTTACGCAAGGAGGCATGCCTATTAATAGAGACTGATGTTAGATATTTATTTAAGGAAGAATCAATGGAATAAAGAAATTAATTCGCTTATCAGGGGTTTAATAATGAGGGAGTAAACAGGAACCTAATAGAAGTCAGGAGCAAAGATGAACAGTTGTCCAGGACAGGCCAGCAGCACAGAAAGCCAGAATTTCTGGCCATTGATCACGAACAGCCAAGGGTTCTCTAGGGGGAAGAGAAAAACAGATCATGGCAAGAGGAAGGGTCCAGTACTAACACTTTGGGAACTGCATGGTTTTATAGGTGTAGTTAGGTTACCAGGCAGCGGGTTTTAGCAATACGGTGCAGCCACATGTAGCATGGGAATGGAGTGAGGCATCCCATGCCTTGTCTTTGATTAAAATGTTTGCATTGTGTAGGTAGTTAGTACACACAGATGGACTGCTTGGAATGAAAATCTTGTCACAGGACAGCTTCTTTGTAGAGAGGTCTTCTTCAAAGCCACGCATAGCAGTTTATATCAAAAATCACATGTAACCTGAGACACAAAACTAAATTTCTTTTGAGATAGTCCCTTGAGTTCAGGGTATAGGGGAAGAGGGGGAAGGGAAGAAGGGGAAATGAGGCCATCCTTTATGCTGGAGTTCAAGTGTGGAAAATGCTCATCTATCGAACAGTCTGCTTCGTTTGATTTATGTGAAAAAAGCTTAGCAGAAAAATATACCAAACATCTTGGAATATATGCAAATGTATTCCAACATTTTTATATTACTATCAGGAGCCCAAATACAGCTGCTAGCACACTTACATGTGCTGGACTGGACAGTGTCTAATGTGCATTTACTAACATGGCTGGTCACTCATCTGGTGTTTTGCTGTAATGGTTTATTATGCACTAGTGATGTGCATGATTTGGGTTTTGCTGGAGGGAATACCATGTACTATAGGCTACCTAACAGGTCATATAAATGAATAATTCTAAATAATAAATTAATTATACTGAATCCCTATGTGCGATGAAAATTGATTCCTCGACTCTGGTATGGCTTTGCACCAAGCCCAGCTATGAGGCATACCCCCTCTCATCCAATTAACAGAAAGTGAAAAAATGTTACAAAGGAGCAAAACTAGAGCATACGTGATACCTTCACTATATATAACATGAAGAAGGCTAAACAAGGGAACTCAAAATGAACTAAAAACATGTAAACAGTAAACGACCTTTGGAAGGTGTTGCTACGGGGCCCCCAGCTTGCACTTCTGGATGCTTTTCTAGCTTCAAACGCACGAGTGTGGTGAGATTTCTACTGTTCCTTCTTTTGCTGCATGTAAGAATCTACACTGTCCGAAATTTATGCTAACAACCCTCCCTCTGTGAAAAAAAGGCTACCCCCTCTGTGGACCGCTTCAGAATTCGTTTCAGCAAAGAGAGATTCTTCAATCCAGAGTAAACTATTAAAAACTGCATTATAGGTGCTCAGTGGTTTCTCAGATCGGTAAGCATTCTGTCAGTGACTGAAGGCAACTACATGCTAAGTACTTGGGATTTGAGGGGATAGAGCTTCCGATCCTAGCTGTGCCCAGGACATGGAGCAAAGCAGATGAACTGAGCTCCATGAACTGGCCGAGTGCTCTCCAACGTTGAGTGGTCTTCCTTTCCTCTTTGTTTTTTTCTCCCTGTAAAAAAGTTCTTTATAATATCCCTGTGACAAAATTAATCCAAGTGGAGTTCGTATTTCTGTTAATTTGCAAATTGAGTCATTGTGGAAAGGGTTGCGTTGAAATTCTAGTATAGCTTAGCTATCCCAAAACTGCCTTAGTATAGATGTCTTAGAAAAGAAGTGTACATGCTCCACAACAACAAAAAAATGATTAAAATAAGGAATACGAGACTACCTGGCTGTTTGTTTAAATTGCTTCCTCTCTTTATAAAATAAACCAGGAAACATGATGTAAGGACAAATGTATAAAAGTAACTAAATTGGAAAAAATCCTGAAAGATCATAAATAATGTGAACTTGCTTGCTTGTAAAAAAAAAATTATAATGTATCAGCGGATCGCTCCAAACGTCCGGATATGTAAAACATTGATGTACATACTTGGAAGATGCCAAGTGCAATATTAAACCGCTTTTTAAAATTGCTGGAATATGCTGATTGGACATTTGCCAGAAAAGCACAATAATAGTGAACTCTTAAAGCTGCACTTTGGGGCACATCAATTTCCTTGTCTCTCTGCAGGTGTTATATACTGTACCTGCAGCCTTGAGAAGTAAGATTCCTTGGGATGTTCTTGCCTTGGAGATTTCGTCAGTAGATCCTATTACTGACATCTGAACCCAGGATGACTTGGGGACCATAAGGACATGCTAGAATTTCACGAAGATCAGCTCTGTAGGTATATATAGTCTGAAGCCAAAATATCAGGAGAAATTTGTATGTCCTGGAATGCAGACCTGTAATTTTGCAATTAACACTAGATGAGGAAAGCTAGCTTTGTACATAGCACAGCCACCTCGCCTGCAGGAGTAGCAGCAGCTGCCTGGGTGCTATGAGCTCATCCGCATTCACCAGATATCATTTGCCATGGTTACTGACCATATGAACCAAGGAGGGATTGATTAATACCATAGAATGTATCTCATAATACCTACTTTTAAAGGATTTATTTAATAAACAGGATAACAGATGGGAAAATACACAGTTCACACACTGTAAGAAATAAAATTATTCATCAATAAGTGTTTAAACTTTGTTAGCTTTGTTGGTCTGGAACTTGGCACATTTACTACTGGCTCAACTTGTGCTCACAGACTGCTGTCCTTTATGATACTAGAATTAATTGATGATTTTAAGCACCACTAGAGGCACAGAATTATAACAACTATTTTATTAGATGGATCACAAAAAAGTACATCAGGAACTGGGTTCCGTAATGGTCCAAGTTTTAGTTGGCCCCAAACCTCAGTTTAAGTCAGTCCTAAAAAACAGTGTGCGGTTGCGCTGCCGAGAGCTGTGCCATTGCCAACCCCAGTAATTAAACAGAAGGCTCAAGGGTTGGTGCCCTGTGACAGAAGGGCCTGGCTGAGTGGGTTGGACTGTGCTCTCAGTTGGAGTTTGCTTTGGATTTGAGGATCGCCATCAAAATCAAGGGACTAAGGCCACTAGAGTTTAAATTAGGGCCGGTTCGGCGAAAGCTGTGGCAAAGCTTGTACATCTCACGCTGTAAATGAGTACTGGGATGAGAAAAAAATGAAGAGTATTAACACTTGGATATCAAAACCAGGGAAAATGAGAAACAAGTAGGAAATGAAGGGATTAACGAACTCAATTTACAATTCAAAGAAAGAAGAGTAGATATGTGCCCTGGAAAAAGACGCGTAACTGAATGGGATTTCTGTGGATAGTTGTATCAAACTAAGTAAAATCTGTTTTTTGACATGTGTTGCTGTTTCTCACCCTTATCACGAGTCTAGTGGGCCACTGTGTTAACAGGTAGGAAGTTCCCATCTGAAGTGGTCCTGCAGGAAGGAGGAAAGCATAGTGGAGACAGGAAGAAGTTTAAACTGGCCTATAAAGAAGTCTGATTGGAATGGCCTTGGGACATTGTTAGCAATGAATAGCACTGGTGGTTGTTGTCCATGTTGCATTAGTGGGGCACGAGTTAAAGTAACTGCCAGAACATGGAAAATGTGTCTTGCAGTTCCTTCTTTTCTGGGAGTGAAAGTGAAGACCTTGTGTGAATCAAAGCTGCGGAGCATTCTCTGACGAACTAGCCAGCACAAAGGAAAAAAAAATCCTCCAAAAAATCATTCATGAGGATTTATTGAATTGTCGCTTAGCATTGGCTTACACCTTAATGTTTTTTATTAACACTTCAGGAATTAGCGTAATAGTTTACATGCGGCGGCTCTCAGGCTGCAAAACAGTGGAATGCAGCTATTTCCGTGTGAAGAGAGTGGCTGGAAGTGCTGGGGGTGGCTCGTCCAGTCACCCCGGCAGCGCAAGGCTCCCAGGGGGGCGGCGGGCGCTGCCGAGCTGCGGATGCCTGCAGCAGGGCCGTGCGGGTGTGGATGGCCGGGGTCGCACCCGAGCACGGGCGGTATACCACGGGCCAAAGAGGGGCGCGGTTGAGGCGGCCGGGCGGGCCGCGGTGCGGCCCGCGGCGCTGCGGGTGCCGGGCGTGGGTGGTTGTTTTTTGTCCGCAAAGCCTCACCTGATGCGGCGGGGGGTAAAAGGGCCGCGATCGGCAGGGGAGCATCGCGTCTCGGCGCGCGCGGGCACCGAGCGGCGGCACAGCTGGCTTCCGGCCGCACCGCGTCGGGACCGGAGCTGACGGGGGCCCGCAGGGAGTGGGGGATGCGGCAGGGAGGGCAGGGGCTCGCCGCTGACCCTGGGATCGGCTGTCTCGCCGCCGCACGAGGCCGGGACAAGGCGGACGCGCCGGAGAGCGTGACGGGCCGCGCCGACCGCCCTCGGGGGGGACTCCGGCTACGGGGCTCGTCGGGCCCTGCACCCGCACGAAGGTCCGGCCGCCGCTCCATGCCCGCAGGGGCGGTCCCCGCCGCCGGGCCGGAGCCTCCCCCGCGCCGCACCGCCGGGTGAATTACGCAGATTTGTACTTCTCGGAAACTTACAGGACCTTTTACCGAGGAGCGCGCGTAGATACACGCGGTCCCGGCCAGCCGCTAGCCGCGGGCACCGCGCTGTCTAGGCCGCCTCGCGCACCGCGGGACGCAGGCGCCCGGACGGCACGGCCCCCGCCTGCCCCCACCGGCACGCCTGCCTCCGCCAGACTTTCTCCGGCCGCTCGGGTACGCGAGAGCAACAGCTTGCCCGGCCCGGAAGGGGCCAAACGAAGCGGCAGGCAGCGAGGGAGCGGGCGGCGACGGGCTAACCGCCGAGAAGCCGGCGGCCTCTCCGCCGGAGCCGCGAGGAGCTGCCCTCCTCCCTCCTCCCGGTCCCGGGCGCGGAAGCCACGCGGGCGGCGCTGAGGGGACCGCGGAGGGCCCGCCGCCCGGGAGAAGGAGCGGCGCGCCCGGGGGGCGCCCGCTCCCGCCGGGGCCCCCCGCGAAAGCTGCGCGGCAGGCCGGCCCGCCGCGCCGGGCGCCCAAAGTACGGCACGCGCCCCCGGGAGCGGCCCCACGGGCCGCCGGGGCCCGGAGAGCCCTCGGCCCCCCGATGCCTCTGGCGGGCTGCTGCCGCCGGGGGTGCTGGCCGCGACGCCGCCCGCGCCATGCTCCGCCGCGGCCCCGGCGCCCGCTCCGGCGCCCGGGGTGAGACATGCCCCGCTAAACACGGCGCGGGGAGGAGGGCGGCCCGCGGGGATTGGGTGAAGAGCGGCGCGGCAACGGGCATGAAGGATGTGGAGTCGGGCCGGGGCAGGGCGCTGACGAGCTCGGCGGCCCGCGGCGACGGCCTGCTGCTCCTGGGCACCGGCGGTGCGGCCGCCCCCGCCGGGCTGCGGGAGGGCCGCCGCGGGAAGCACGGCGCCCGCATGAGCCTGCTGGGGAAGCCGTTGTCGTACAGCAGCGGACCGAGCTGCCGCAGGAACGCCAAGTACCGCCGCCTGCAGAACTACCTGTACAACGTGCTGGAGCGGCCCCGCGGATGGGCCTTCATCTATCACGCCTTCGTGTGAGTACCGCATCGCTCCCCTCTCCTCCCGTCCCGTCCTGTCTCGTCCCGACCCCTCCTGCCCGTTCCACGGGCTACTGCCCGCACCTGTCGAGCCCCGCCGCACAGGGCGGCGCGAACCTCCCCCGCCTGCCCCTCCGGTCCCCGGGTATCACTCCGTGCCGGGACACGGGTCGGAAAAACTACCCCGTGAGTCGCGCCGAAAGTGCCCGGGAGGAGTCAGCGGAGGCGCGGGAGCCGCTGCCACCTGCGGAGCGGCTCACCGCGGGAGGCAGGAAATCCCGTGGAGCCTAGGTGGGAGGTGATGGGGGGGAAAGCTCGGTTCACCCGGCAGAGAGAACCGGAGGGGAGAACATGCCCGCTGGTCTCCCGAGCGCCCGAGGCAGCCGGCTTGCGCGGTGGGAGACTGCGCGGCTCTGCCGCTGATGCCACACGCCGGCCTCGAGGTTAGACGGAGCGGGGGGTGCCGGCGGCTGCCGGGTCCTCCCCGCAACGGCGGGGCGCAGGGGGTACGCCAGCGGAACCCGCGGCGCCTGTCCTGCCCACCGGACACCGAGCGCTGCGCGGTTTGAAAAGTTACCGCCGCGGAGCAGCAGCCCTCGGTTCTGCCTCCAGCGTGTTTTCCGGGCGCGCCTGGTCCCCGCCTCGCAGGGAGTGCGAGTGACGGCGCCTTCCCATGCGGGTGCTCGGCGCTGGATGCTGAGCCCCAGGTGCGGTCACCTGCCGCTGGCAGCGCCGGGGGCCTGCAGAACTACCCGAGGCAGAGCGCAGCGAGCGGCCGCTACGCTGGCGGCTTCTCCGCCGGTGCCTGCCGCTGCTGAGCTTTTGATCTTAGAAAGTGACGGTTCCTGTCTCCCTCATGCTGAAAAAACCCGTGACGGAAATACATGTTCTGTCTCATCGATGGCTCAGTGGAGAACGGTTCTGTCACCGCGCTGCGAAAGTTGCTGCTTTAACTTTGAGAGGCTTGCCTGGGACACCTGTGCGAGGGGACCTGTGGCTGCCACTGCTTGCAGTATCCATGGGGTCAGCCATGTTCCTCAGGTCATTAGCAATCCTCTGTTTTTGTGGGTCTTGGTAATATTCGGGGGAATATTACCGCTCGAAATCCTTTTGGATGGCTGAGCAAAACATGCAACACAGTCGGACAAGGAGTCGTGACAATGGATCATATTTATGTGAGAAAACGTGATCAATTACAGAGGAAGAAAGTTAATAATTATTGTGTTGGAGATATAATACAAGGTATTGTTACCTCTGACTACAGGGAATAGACCATAAACGAATCAGAATATTTAAATTATATACTGTAAATAACTGTATTTGTTCCATGATAGTCATGGAAATCAAGCTAGCGGCTGCAGCATCCTTGCTCAAAAAAGCAACTGTTCCCTAAAAGCTGCTTGACAGCATAAAGAGTGCTTCTCTCCCAGGAGTAGGGGAACCTCAAATCTTATTTTAATAGCAGCTGTTGTAAGTTAAATGCCAAAAGCATGGCAGTCTGATGAATAAGATACTTTGTGGATAGATTCATTTAGTAGATGACAATTGGCATTAGATAGCAAGTAATAGAAATATGCTTAATGTCATACATTAGTAAAATGATTTTTGTCCACTTAGAGATTCTTCCCATTATTTCTGTTTTACTTTGAAAATCAAATCTTACACCCAAAATATTCTTTTTGTTCTTTTTGGAGGACATTTATTTGGTACATTTTGCTGTCTGGATTCTCACAGGTGTTCTCCTGTGGCCTAGATGGCTGCAAATTAGTGTTGCAACAAACACCAAAATACATACTAGGAATCATTTTACTGTGGTGCCTGAAGTTGCCATACAAAATCTGCAAATTATACTTTTGGACTTTTTTGCTTGATTTCATTATATAAATCTTCAAAACTAGGAAAGTTCAGGTTGGAAACATAGCTGACAAGTTGAAACCTTAAAGGAAAAAAAAAAAAAAAAAAAAAAAAAAGAAAAGGTGGTAAATTTCCAACCGGAGTGGAGTCATGACACAGCAGCGCTGTAAACAAGGAAGATTGCCAGCTGCGTTTAGATAATTGCCTGCATAGAAAAAGTGCCAGTTTTAATTTTTAATTGCAAATTGCAATTTTGGCAAATGTTACGCCAACATTACATCTTTTATCTGAACAGATCTGTGTGAAAGAGCTTGAAACATTACTGTAGTATAAGACACCTAGTAATAATGTTACCTTAAAGTATCTGAAACTGATACAGTGTTTAAGGTGCATTTGGCATTCTGCTGGATTTCAGTTTGGCAACCATCCTTATTGCCAGTCTACAAATTATTTTAATATATTTTTGTAATTCTGATATAATCACAGTCAGATAATAGGATAATATTTATGGAGTTTCAGGCTCATTTTTTCCCAGCCACCTGATCAAATATAGTTGCATCTTGGAAAACAGACTTCCTTACAGAATTAAAAACCAAAACATAACAAGAAAGCTGCAACTATTTGAGAAGTCTTGAGACAAGTAACTTAGAGCTGCAAAGACATTACAAAGTACGTGGAGGAGAAGTCTGCTTCTACCACTGCTAAGCTATTCTTGACTGCAGTGGAGCCTGTTATAGCTCTGAACTATTTCTGTTACAGGAATGGGCTGTCTGGGGTGAGACCTTTTGAGAAGATCATTGGTCTCCTGAAACCTCCCTCTGATATGCAGGTTGAAGTAATGCAAGGGTGGTTACAGAGTTTTGGTTTAAAGGCTTTAGTCTAGCAGTTTAGATTTGCATGTCTGTTTTTTTTAATAAGAACCATGGAGTTGAAGATTTGTTACAAATAAGAAATCGCTCCTGCAGTGATATTTTCATGTATCACTCCCATAGGGAAACACTTTAGAGCTGAGACTTATGCCCAGTAAGCTCTTCTTTTTTCTTCTTGCCCTTTCAAATAAGATAAAAATAGGCCAGCCACCTAAAGAATGAGTGTTGTGACCTACATTCGGAAGTCAACCAGTTAGTTTATTTGTAAATACAAACCTGCCGGATTCTAGAAAAGACAACTATTCCGCAAACTTCTGCAACTAGGGGAAGAAGCAAAGGCCTTTGATTTCAATAAAGTTGCGTTGGGGAGCAGAGCCATAAAGGACATGTCTCTTGAATCCTTTGTGCACCTCAGTAGTTCTTTTAATAGGAAAGTCCTATTAAAATTTAAGATCTTTCCTGCAAGTTTTTGAAAACCTGTTTTTCAGATGCCACAGTTTTCTGTTCTTAATCATTCAGGGGCACCAAAATATGAACACTTATAAAATCAGAAAGGAACATTCATACCATTTGTGTGTAATGAGTCAGTAACTTAAACTCCTGCTAGTAAAATATTTATGCCACACCACATCACCTACACATGGAGCCATGTGCAAATTTAACACGTGTGCTTACATTAAAAGGCTGTGATATTGTAACTTTTCAAAAGCCTTGTCCTGGGATGTCACAGAAATTCTTTCTATTGCTGCTGTTGCAGTCTATTATGGCTTGTTTGGTGTGATAAAATGTGCAGCCCTTGCCCTAGAATGATCAAAGGGGAATTCCAGATTTCTTGCAAATTTAATTCTGGGTTTCATCTTCAGTTATCATAAGGACTCTCTATTACTTTTATTCTTAATTGACATTCTGAAAATGAGATGGCATGAGATGTTAAGATGTTATAAACTGCTCTTTGATACTGTTTATACTGGTAGGATATAATTAGTTGCATAAGTTTCTTAATTTAACATGTTGGATTTATTTCAGGAATAATAAAAGTTTCTGTTTCTTACTGACTTCTTTGTAATACATTCCATGAAGAAGTCTTTGACATTTGTTGTGAGGATGTCCTTTTCTTTTTAAAGCTACCACCTTTTCCTCTGGAAGCTTCTGAATTCCGAGTCACACATCTGGATGTGTGCACAAGGGCAGTAGCACTTTGCATGGCTTGTAGTGATAGGTTTTCATGGGGACCCCCCTGTTGGCCACTGCAGAAAATAAGACATAGTGTTAGTTGACTTGCAAGAGCCTGTATGGTATAATTCTTTTGTGTTATTGATGGAAAAAGATTGAAAAATTATTTCTGGAAAAAATGTAATGATGCCATCAAAGATTTAACTAGCTGTTTTAAGCTTCCAGGTCTGCCAGAAAGGATATAGCTCAGTAATGATCAGGATGGCTATTGAACAGCAGGTCTTTACATGTGAGCTAACAGATCTGCATCTCACCGTGCCCTTGGTATAACAATGGAGGTTCCAGACTCTGATTAGAAAACCAGTCATGTGCAACAGCCAAAGGACTTGCTTCTTCTCATACTATTGAAAGTAAGAGAAATTATTTTACCTCTTTCTTTTCTTTTTTTCCATCTTGTGGCATCTGATTAACTAGTTCCAGGTGCTCTATAGGTAACTCTACAGCTTTCATCTTTTCAGGCACTATTTCAGAGACAGAATCTGATGCTATTAGGATAACAATATATTTCTATATGTTTGTAAAAATAAATAATAATGTGATATTTACAATTAGTAAATAATAGTGCTGACAATATAAATATGTAGTAAATCAAATCTTATTAGGTACTGAGGAGATAAAAATTTAAAACTCTCTAACTGTGGCATACAAACCTAAGTAGGCATTTTCTTTCAGGGACAATGAATAAATGTGGATATGTAGATGCCCTTCAGTATAAATCTGCAATTATGTCCTGCATTTGAAGCAGTCTTTGATTCTATACATGTGCATATTTCTCACCTGCACATTGTTTTGAAAGAACCTTAGGAAGTCACCCTGTCCAGCTGGGAGAGACACTCTTCCAAGTTGTGGGAGATGGCTTTGTCTAGACAGGTCTTACATTTCACTGGATGAAGGTCCCACCACCTTGCTGATTAACCTGCAGGTCTGCAACATCTGCCTTTTGAAAGAAGAGAGGGTTTGACATGGGGAGGGAAGAATGGAAGACCCTCCACCTCCCAACTGGAAATTTATGGTCATTGTTCCTTTATTTATGTTCTGTCACTGCTGAGAAGATTTGGCTTCTTTATCATTGTGATTTACCTTCAAGAAGATGTTGGCTTGCAGTAGGTCACCTTTTAGATCACCCTTCTGTCAAACCAAACATACTCAGCTCCATCAACTGCTCCAAGACAAAAGCTCAAGGCTCCTGAGTATCTTGGTTGCTCTCCAGAGTCTCCTGTGTCTTCTTCACATCCCTGTTCAGCTGGGAAGGAGCACAGCTGACTGCCCTAGTGTGAGGCCATGCTGAGTAGAGAAGAAAATTTTTTCAGCCTGCCAGTCTCAGTCTTCTAATGTAGTTGCTTGCTGCTTGCCTTGTTTCTCATGAAAGCATGCTGTTGGTTTGCTTAACCTGCTGTGTCTACAGAAACGCCCTTTTTCCTGGGCCTGCCACCCAAACAGTGGGTTCCCAGGCTGAATGGATACATGGGGATATTCTGCACCAGGTGCAGATATCAGCTTTTCTCTTAGCTGTGCTCACAGATGTTTATGGTCTATCTCAGTCATTGTGTACTGACCAGAGCAGTGGGGATGTAATAATCTTTAAACCCACTTGTCCTCTTGCTTTGTGATTGGCAGAGAAGATTAAGTGCTCGGCCATGTTTCATTCCTCCTCTTTCCTGGTGTTGTTCATGGACAGCAGGCCTCTCCTGGGACCTTGTCATGGGCACTAAATAACACCTAGCTTCTATTTTTCACTTGTTTTTTGTTGGGTGTTTTGTTTCATTTTTTTTTGTTTTGTTTTCTTGTTTTGGTTTTTTTTGGTTTTTTTTAAGGGGGGAGAAGATGGATTATTTATTTTGTTGTGAGGTATTTTTTTGGGTTTGGTTTGGTTTTTTTGTTGAAGAGTTATTGTCCACCTCAGAATTTTCAGTAGATAAGTATCAGGAATGTGTATGCTTACCTTAGTAAAATACCGTTTCACATTTATTTATTGAGGTTTGATCTGCCAAATTTTCTCATTTGTACTTTTACGTTCTGACTCAAGAGTAGTGATCCAGGTGAAGTGACTAATCTTCCATAGAATCAAAACTGATCCACAACCTTCTATAAAAAAGACTGCAAAAGTCTTTCTTTGAGAGACTCGCCAAAACCCAGATTGGCGAAAGTTCATGCATTTGGACTTTCTTCTGTTTGTCATAAGGTTTATTTCTTACATGAGATTAGGAATTGTGTTTGGGAAGGTGGATAGTAGGTTAGTATTTGAGTTTCCAATAAATGTACAACCTCTGAAAGCAGAATCTTCCTCATCTTAAAGCAAGACCTGAGTTAAGAGGTTACTTTATAATTATCTTTTTGCTGTAATTTTTTCTCCTTTCACAAAACCCTTGTAATGAGCATTAAGTGTGGGGATGAGACTCCTATCTCAGATGTATTTTTCTTGGTATACCAGTCTTTGGTGAGGTGTTTCTTGTCTTTTTTATTGAGTGTCTTGTATGATGTGTGGACTCTTGGGAAACTTTCTGTGGTCTCATATGATAAAAGAACCTGCCCAAACTTACAGTTTTTATTCTGTAAATAAATGATATATGAATTTCTTGTATGGCATTAAAAATGTGTTCTCAAAGGAGAAGTGGGTTTAGTGAATTAAATAAAAAATTTATAAAGATTTTAATTGCCAGTGAGAGAGTATTTGTGTGACAGATTTTCAAAGTAGGCCCTGAACAATGTCTTAATGATCCGGACACCTTTCTTCACTGAACACTTTTAAAAGTTTCTGTGTTGCTCAACTTTTTAAATCAAAAACAGGCCATGATTCCTATTCAGATCTTTCATTCTTTTCATGCTCCAAGTCTGACTGATTGTATTTTTAATAGCTATTCACCCTGTTTTACTGTTGATTGTAGCATAATTAATTTTTCTGAATTGTATGAAAGTACAATTGAACTAATATTTTGCAATAATTTCAAATAATTTGTAGCATCAAATAGAATACCAATGATTATTCAATTAATATATAGATTTCCCTATTCATGAGAATAAGCATAATTAATATATTTAACAATACTCATAAAAATGCAGTTAAATTTTTCTTAATTGTTTCAGTAGAAAGGAAAAGCACATGGTTTGTTATTTCATTAATCTTATTGTGGAGAAAATATATAGTAGGAAAACCTTTTATTCCTAAACAATGTAAACTGCTGATAGTGCAAATAAATCTCACTGTGGTAAGGTAGTTATTTCTTTCTAATTCAAAGGTAAAACTTGCCAAGTGTTTAACATTCTTATATGGTTCATATTTTTATTAACATAAGTGGTGAAAATTAATGAAATTTGCAACTGATTTTAATTGAAGCAAAATTGGGTCTTCTGCTCTCAGGTAGAAAAGATGGAGTAGAAAGCATTAATAATACTATCTAAAAAAAATCTTTAACATGTATACATAGCAGACATAATTTACTGTGTTATTCCTAATGAGGCAGATGTTTATTTCACAATAAATGCTGCTTTTTCCAATTAACATTAACACCAAAACCATTTCTCAAACCATTAACACAGTACAGCGTGCATTCTTGTTTTTTTTAAATTAATGCTGGTGCACTGAGAGTCATTTGTAAACATATGTTATATAAAATATGCTGAATTTGGGGGAACTTGTAATTTTTTTCTCCTTGTTTTCTCTGCAAGAGTTTGTATTTCTTTTTGTAAGTTGGTTTTACAGATTTCCTGTAAGAGAGCAGATGTAGATTACCCAAGAGATTTCCACCACAGGTCAGTTAAGGCAGAAATTCTTGAACCGTACAGTTTATCAATTGCAAAATAATTTTAAGGAATTGTCCTTTCATGTGCAAACCCCCCTTTTCTTTAAAGATATTCATTAAAAGTTCAAAGGCTGTCTTATAGGTCAGCTGCACCTAATCAAGAAATATTTTCAATTTTTTGTTGAACATTAGATTTGTCTTGTGATAGCCATCTGAGTTGCGCGTAATTGCGTTACAGGAAGCTCAGCAAAACGTTCATCATTTGGGGCACTGAAGTGTAGTCTCAGACAGTGTCTTCTACTTGAAAGACTATGTGATTATTTCTCAATATATACAGTCTGGTCCAGTGATTCAGAGGTGGACAAAGTCCTCCAGCCAGACATATCTGAAATTTTCTGTTTGGACTTCATCCAAGAAAATCCTCAGACATAAATGTGTGTGTTTTCCTTAACAGAGATGGACATAAATATGTCTCTAAGTATTTTCTTGAAGAGTGAATAATTTTCAAAGGCATGAAGTACCTGCAGCTTCCTTTCATTATTCTATTGTGCATTCAATGGGTAATTCACTTTTTTCTCCCCACTTGTACAGAATGAAGTTTAAAAAATGAATCATGCTCTTAAACTGATTAGAAATAATGAAGAAAGGAAGTTCAGTACCTGCCCACGTCTTGATTTAAGCAGTATATTCCTGTTTGTCTTGGCTTCCTTCTTGCTTTGAGACTCCATAGTTTGACCAAGCAAACATATTAATGCCTTTTGAGATTTCTGTAGAGATTTAATTCTTTTATCGTAGTCATACCTGATACCATATGGAAGGAATAGACTGGTGCCAGGAGTCAAATATGACCAAATCAAGAGAATAAAAACTTTATGCTTTGAGAAAAAAAATGCTAACGAACACATTCAGATACTTCCTATTTCACTTGTGTCATAGATTAGATCACTTGCACACACTCTTGAGGTCATTCAGTCAGAAATAGCATCTAACTTCTCCTAGGGCATTAAATTTAATTGCTTTATGTGGCCTAAGCTCATCCAGAACCATGGTATCTGAGAACTACTTCTACTACATTAGAAGTAAATGCACAAGTCTTTCCCTTCAAAGCTCTCATAACAGGAGTGCACTTAAAAGTTACTGCTGGTCCTTTCTGAATATGAGTAAGAGTCTTGAGAGGGTCTTCTGTGGGAAAATTAAGATGAAATATTGTGATGGCTCAGTTGAAGCTGGCTTGATGAAGCTGGCATGATATCCACACTACTGTCAGGCTGATAAGCAGGTGATATCCTCTTCCCATCAGGTAGCCCAGCACTGGAGAAAAGGAATTGTCATGTTTCCAGAAAAAGAACACAGTGAATTCATCAGCTTGAAAAACTCTTTTACATCCAAGGAAGTTATGCTGACTGAGGTCAGAAGAAGTCTCTAAATTCATTAGGAAGAAAGAAGTCTCTTTGTCTGTTTCCATCTCTCTGCAGTTGATATTTATCTGTAGAGTCAGGTTTATTCTCAGGTACCAGAAGAATCGTTGCCATAGGAAGGAGCACTGTCTTGCTCTTTGCAGCTCTGTGCAGAAGGCAGGAAATGTAAAGCTGTGTACAAATGAGGTACTTGCAGGTATCTGTGCAACAGGGAAAGAGGAAGGAAGAGCCTGTGCTGGCAGTGGGAGGGTTTTTCTTAGACCTGTCCCTCAGACTCTTCTGAATGTAGTTCTGAGAATTTAGAAGCATCAAATGACAGAATCATTTAGATTGGGAAAGGCATTTAAGATCGTAGAGTCCAACCGTAAATCTAACACTGCCAAATCCACCACAAAACCATGTCCCTGAGTTCCATATCTGCCACAGCTCTTTTAAATGCTTCTAGGGATGGGAAGTGAATAACTTCACTGAGCAGCCTGTTCCAATGCTTGACAATCCTTTCAGTGAAGAATTTTTTGCTAATATCCAATCTAAACCTCCCCTGGTGCATCTTGAGGCCACTTCCTCTTGTCCTATTGCTTTTTACTTGGAAGAAGAGACCAACCCCCACCTCACTTCAACATGCCTTTTTTATTCCTTTGCCCACACTTACTTTTTTTCACTAGAAGTGTGAGAGTAAGATGTTGTTTCTTCTAGAAGGTTCCATTACACTTCAGGTGCAGCTATGGTTAGTTAAGTTAAGCATGCATGCCCTCAAGTGACTTATTCAGCTTCTAGTTGATGAATCTGAGCATGTTCCTCTCTTTGATATGTCCTAACCACGTCTGCAGACTGAAGATGAAGGAGGATTTAGAATAAAAGATGAACAGTTTTGCAAATATCTGGGGTGTTGTAAATTTTTCTATAAAACAATTTGCTTAAGCAGACATATTTCTTTCCCCTTAAGCTTGGGAAAATAGAGGTTTCATTCAGTGGCTGACGATACTTTCTGGAAGGGAGTTATCCTTCCTGAAAGGTCACACTGACTGCTGACTTAACTTGTGATTTGTCTTTGCACATAATTTGTTTTCTGAGTGGAGTACTGGAGTTGAGAGGTTATTGTTGGCCATGATGAGACACATGATGGTCCTGAATTATAAATGCTCTGGAAGGAATTTTGACTTTCATTCTTAAAATGCTTGTAGACATACTTTTTAGTGGTGTTATTAATAGATTTAGGTATTTACAGAGTAATTTCAGAGTAATATACAGAGTACAGAAACCATCAAACTGAACATTGATTAAAAACTCTCTTTCTTTTAGGAATGATGGCAAAACCCCATCTGAATTAGGAAAGATTTTATAAAGTTTCTGAAGTTTTACTTGAGAAATTCTTCTATGGAGAGAGGAAGGCCTAATATGAAATCTTCAATGCTTCCACATTGTGTGGGCACTCTGCATGAGATTTTACTGTTTGGAGATGTTACATGGGGAGAGTTATGGTGAGACCATTTGTGGCATTGCAGAAGCAGAAGTTATCTAGATGGGGACACAATCATTGAGGGAAAGGAGAATTTATGAATATCTACTTGATTGTATCAGTACTTAACTGATACTATATATTACTTTAAGCTTAGAAATGTGTTTGTCTTCTATTAATAATATGCTTTTAATATCTTTTCCCCCCTTTTACCTGTTTTCTGCAGAGAGAAAGCTGAAGAGATAGTGTGAGTCTATTTACTGGATGTACATGTAAATAAACATGGTATTGACTTTTACATTTTTCTTCCATCAAGGTCTTGACCCTGCATGCAGACCTGAGGAGCTATCACAACATGAAAGTTTTTTTCACTCCCTCATTGTGTTCCTGATTGCTTTTCCTTTGGTAAATATTCATGTAAATCTTGCTGAATCCTAGCCCCAGCTAGTTTAATCCCTTTTGGGTCCACTCTTTGCTGGAGCTTAGGTAATTTTTCAGCTGCTCTTACAGGTCATTTCATGTGAAGGGCTTCAACTGGACAGCAAGATGCAGTCCAAACTCTGGCCTCCAGCATGGCTACATCTACACTTGGAGGAAAACCTGGGGAGAAGCATCTGAAATACCTTCTGGAATTTAGAAACTTGGTGAGAAATGCAGTCCTCTGTGACTTTTTCTGCAGAAAGGAATTCAGTCAGTCTTACTTTTGTCTAGGGAATTTTTCCTTGGAACCATAACTGAGTTAATAATGTGCATGAAATATAAAAGACATCTAAAAGTATATTAATATTAGATCAAATTTTGTTATTGCTGCTGCTCATGAATGGGAAAGCTGGAGCTGAAGTAACTGTTACAAACTGAGCACAATACCACACCAGTGGTATTTCCAAAGAAAAGTATTTACTTGGAAAAATCCTTTGTATGATTTTGCTCTCCAGGACTTTTCATATGTCCAAATCTGTAAATTATCTCACCACAATGAAAGATTGTAGCTTTTTTGGCTTGCCTTTATCACTGGCTTTAAGAGTTAAATATAATGGATAGTGACTGAAAACTCAGATATGTTAAGATAAAACAGTGACATTTCAGATATGATCTCTACCTGGAAGATAAAGTTCACTAGTAGAGTGATCATTTCTTTAAGAAATATGATTTTACAAAAGTTTGGTTGTGTTTTTCAGGCTTATTAATCAATGAAAAATTGTATTCTTCTCTGTCTAAAGTATAAAGTCTCTATCAAGTAAGACCTAAATGAAAAGGACTCTGGCTGAAAATGTGAACAGTTGTAAAGATATGGAAGCAATTAGCAGAAAAAGAGTCAGTCAAGAGATCTGAAGTGTATTTTGGTTTTGGAAATGGACACATAATGAAATACATTAAAGAGGCCCATTCATCTCCCAGTCTATACATAGCATCCTGCAGTGAACCAGTGACTGCCTTCATCACAGTGCAGTGTGCATCACAGAATTATGTCTTATGACCCCACAGGGTATCTGCTGTAGTCAGTATTTTGAGATGGCTCAGTAATAAATTTCTGTCTTTTGGCCTTGTCTTTAAATGTGAGGCATACTCTAATGGATATGTGACCTTGGCAGGTTATGCTGTTCCAAGTATGGATCTGTGGATTAATTTCCAACTGAGGACTGCCTTCCCTACCTCTAGAGGGTGTGCTGGTGGTGGCAACAAATCACTACAATACAGTTCATGCTGTTTTCTGGCAGGAGAATAGAATTGTTATCTTGCAGCCAAGCCCTGGGAATTGCTGGTTAAATGTTCAAAAAAATCACTAGCATGTCAATTTGATTAAAAACAGTAATTAATGAAGAACACTGGAAAATTGTGAGGACACTGTGAAAATGATGGCACATAGAGGTACAGTTCTGGAGGATGTCGTTTACCAATCTGCAAATTTCTTTCATGTAACAAATGCTGAATATACAAGGTCATGATTAAATAATCCTGCACTTTTCTAAATCACTGCAGGCAACAGCTGTTGCTGTCTCTTATGCAGGTTGATAACCCAGACATACTTGTTGAGATAGACCTTTATAATTCTTAACATGATCTCTGTCGAGCTAATATCTCAAAGGTATGACCTACCTGTCACCACAGCTCAAACTATTGTGCAAACTCTTAATACTATGGTTCTTGCAGCCTCCTTCTGTCTGGACTCAGCAGTATGCTCTGTGTGCTCATCCCTGTGACTGTACAACCCTTGCTCCTCAGCAGCTCCTCTTACTCCTCTGTCCTTGCCTGGGGAGAAAGTTACTTCTCTTCACTTTCAGCAGCAGTAAAATGTATCTGGCTAGTTAATTTCTAAAATTACATTTATAAGTGAATAACAAAACCAGAAAGTCAGTTTTGCATGATTCATTAAATGGAAGGAAACAACAAATGGAACTGTTCCTTTTTGCTGGGTCTGACACCCTCAGCAACATGTGATGGAAGTGCTTTTCATATACCAATAAACTACTTGACAGAAGACTAGCATGAGTGCACTTCTAACTTACTGCAACTAAACCAAACAGTAGTTTGGTTTAGTTGTTACAGTAAAACTGTAACTAAACCTATGATGTGGGTTTTTTCCTGTAATTTTTTGAAAGTGATACTTATTTTGGCAGCTGCTGTACTGTTGCATGAGCTGGGAATTTAATTGTTTAACAATTTTATGAAGATTAATTATCATGCAATTGATGAGAGTCTCCTTCCTGCATTATTTGTCTTTGTCTGAAAATCCTGAGTTAGAGAAATGGATGTCTGGTGGAAGAACAAGCAGAATGGCAACACAGCTTCTCAGCATGTGGCAGGGAAACTAGGATGCAGATGAATTAATAGTGCTGAAGATACACCTAATTTTACAATTTTCTCTGAGGCCGGGAGCTAAAAAAACCTGCCAAATTAAGTCGCTGATAGAGATTGGTAAGAAAATGGGGAAACTGTCAAGGGGATACCATGGAAGAACACACTGAAATCAGTCTCATGAGTTCTTTGAAACAAATTCCTGTCAAAATCCTAGGGCTTGACAATCTTTGAGAAAGGCACACATGAATTGGAGTAGTTTGTTCATTTTCAGGTATGTTTTTAGAAGGCTGCTTCTCCCAAAACACACTTCTACATCTATATATTTTTGCAGTCCCTAGTACAGAAAGATGGATGGACTTAATGCTTTTGAGATAGTTTAATTAATTTCAAGTGATCATATTGCTGTGATATCATCACTGTGTCTTCTGGGACATTCTACCAAACCTCTAAAACTGCGCATAAATTTTGTGCAAAGGCTTCAAAAACAGGAGTGAAAAAGAGCATTTTTGCTCATGAAACAGCAATCCAGATCTTTGCAACTAAGTATCTTAAATAGTTTTTCTCTCTTACAAACTAACCTCTGGATGACAGGTGTGTAAAATTTATATATATCAATGTAGGTATGTGTCTAGATAGGCTGAGTCCACAGTGTTTGCTGTTCTAGTTCTGCATTGAATCATTCAATATATCTTTATTAAAACAAACCTTTGTCTTCCCCAAAGATATAGTAAATGAGCTGCCAGCTCTTGTATCCTAAGGGCAAAAAAGAAAACCAAAAGGGAAAAAAATCACACCCCCACCCCACCCCCTAACAAACCCCACTGGATTTTTTTTTGTTTTCATGTGGAGAGTCATATGAAGCTTTTGAGTGTGAAGTGTTTCTAAATTCTTTCTCCAATGGAAAGGTGAAAAAAAGGATCATTTTTCTTCTTTGAGTATATAGGTGTTTTCTAATATAACACTCAAAATTAAGACATAAAACTTCAGTTGGAGTGGCTTTTTAGCTACTCTGCTAGTCTTTTTTTTCTTCTTTTGCTTGTGCTCAGTTGATTTCCTAAGGGACTAATGATCTTACCTCTTAACTTGCCTCTTAACTTACCTCTGTGCTCTTTGATTCACTTAAGTTGTCCCTCTGAGGATGAAAGAACTTGAAGGCTTACTAATGGTCACCCTTGTAACATCGCTGAGGGTGAAAAGAGCACAGCTTTTAGCGTTATGGTTTATTTCCTTTGAAATTTCAGCACCTTCCTGGCATTTACCTCACACTCTTTTGGCTTTCATAAAACTCTCTGATGCGTTCAAGTATGTAGTTATTTATAAATATATATATGTATATATAAAAGTGCTGACGTACAGTGCTGTCTCCATTAGCGAAAGCAGAGAACATGATTTATATTTTGTTGAGTCAAACACTAGTACTTTTGGATAAAGAAGTCTTTGGCAGGTACAAACAGCAGGCCAAATCCTAAAGCTGTTTACTAGCTGCTAATTCTAGGTTCAATCCAGAAGCTCTTACTCAAGCAAAATACCTGTAAAGTAATAGGATGCTTTATCTTCTTATTCTTGAATTTTGTAAGAGAGCTCTGTAAGTTATTTAAAAATTGTGCAGGTTTCTATCAACTCCACATCATCTCATCTTGTGCAGCCTCAGGAGTACTGCTTGTGCAATGGTGTTTTATATAGTAAATCACCTGCAGCTGCAATGTATCACAGTGCTCTGCAGACGGTGCTTTATGTTTTTGTTTTACTCATTTGCAATGAGTAACAGAGACCATAAGAGGCAAAACACCTTGTCTTGAAAAGCAGCCATTGAAATACTGCTGCAAAAGTAACCATAGAGTTTGGAAAATGATATGGTACAAAATAACCTATTTTGCTACATCCAGTTTTATTCATTTCTGAAAATTATTGTTCTTTTGCAGGCATGGAGATCTGGATATGTTTCTAATGCAAAATGAATAGGAAATACTTCAATTGTTCCAGCAGCTCTTAAATGTATTTTAGTTTGATAGCTGATTGTATACTGTGTATGCAGCCTTTGTGCAAAGCAGTGTTTAATAGCAAAGTTTTGCTCTCTAATGAACATAGATGAAGACTGTTCTTTATATTATCAATCTAAAACCCCATGTGTATTAATACAATGCTGTTGATCTTAAGTTGTCCCATTGCTTGGAATTTATTGCCACATTGCTTGGCACATAGCTGTCAGCTAAGAGAACTTCTTGCAACTCCAACTTAAGACTTATAATTTCCTGCATAGAAAATGACCTTACAAGTTATTCAAATGACTGGATTGCTATGGAACTGCAGCTGTTAGTGGAAAGTTCCCAAAATTGGCATGAATCACTTACTGGTTTCTCCTTTAATTGCTGATATTGTTGCCTGCATATTCAGTGGTTATCAATGACTGTAATTGCTTTATAGTTCTCAGGCCATTCTCTAATGGTTAGGATTGATTTTTAGCTTTTACATTGAAAATATCTGAGCATTAATCTACTGGTTTGTTTTGTGCATTTTCTAGCAACATTGCGTAAATTGCTAATTATTAATACCTCCCTTGAGGCATGAAAATAAATGTTGTAACATTCTCATGATGAAATATATTTTCTTTTGAAATCTCTGGGACCATGTTTAGTCCACTTGATTTACATAACTTACCTGCATAGTATTGTGAGAGAGTAAAATAAAACAGCTCAGCTGCACCTCTGTCTTCGAGATGTTTCTGAGTGAACAGTCCCAGACAAGCATGGGGGCTTTTTTGGTTCATTGCCCACCTGTCCTGGACCACTGCAAAATACAGTGCCTGATCTCATAATTTTACCTTAAGGTAAAAATGACAAAATCTCAGCATGAGCTGCTAGTTAAGTCTGGGTTTGTAGCAGTTCTATATTTGTCATTAAATAAATTAAGTCTGTCTGGAAGATTGTCTACAGAGAGGTATGATCATCATAAACCCCTTGCATTTATAAAGGTTTAAGTAGGTGAGAGTTAACAGCTGGTAATTAAAGGTATCACTGCTTTAGTGCACTTACCCTCATTTGATGTTTAGTCCTGTTCTGTAATATTCAGTGTGGAATAGTTGGTTGTGTGACTCCAGTTGTGTGAAGGCACAGTCGTGAAGATACTCTCAGCAGTACTGGGTACAAATATACTTTGAACCTGTTTCTTGTTGAGGAGTTCTCCCTTGCAGTCTGGTGTATGCTAATGCTTTACAACTTGCAACTTGCAGTGTTTTATTGCTTAATTTAAGCATAGTTTGCATTTCTTATGGTTTGATTGGTTGGCAAGGCATGCAGAAATTCTGAGTCAGATGCACCTATTTCTGGACCTCCAATATAATTAGGTGCAGCCCTGAAGCAACATGTTATGTGCAACTTTCCAGGCACACAAATGCAGAAATACAAGGGAGGGTTTAAGAATTGTTTGGAAAAATATTAGTGTCATTTAACTTTGAATTATAATTGTACTTGTTCTGATGAGCTTCATAATTATGAGACTCTGCTGCCTTTTTTTTTCCTTCCTGTATTCTTTTTGTATTCTTTTTTTTGTTTGTTTTAGTAAGTACAACTTTGATACACATGAAATATGCCAGATGGACATTCCTGGAAATGTCAGTGTCCTGTATAACTTTGGAGCAGTTGTGTAGAATCAGCGTGGTCATTAAATTCCACAAATTTCTGTTTTCTGTAACCTTGTTCTGGTACATTGCTGTTCAAAGTGAGTTTTGTTTCTTTGTAGCTTATGTAGTCTAGTTTGCATGACCAGCCTGCTAGAAAGTGTGTTGATTACTGGTACTGCAGTTGGGTGCATAGTGCTGATTGAAAACAGGACTGAAACCAGCAGCTTCTTCCAGGCATTATTCGCTGCTGCTAATTTTTTGCTCTTAAAAATTTGGTTTGAATTTGTCACTAGAAGAGAAAAGGAGTTTGACTGTAATTGTCTTACTAAAAACAGAAAAGTATCCAAAAAAGGTTTCAGTACTTTTGAAGACTAAGGTTCTATTGAACAGATAATTTTTAACTGCATCAAATACACTTAAGGGCTTAATTGCTTGTGTGTAAATAATGGAGTAAAATCCATATGGGTAGTAATTTAGGGAGAAATTAAGTGCTGTAGTTTATAGTATTGGTTTCCTTTAAATACAAGAAATCTATCAATTCCCAGAGCAGAAATCACATTCACCCACTTATTGAAAATATTGCCTCCTAAGAGAAGCATGTAGAATTTAAAGGTCTAAGGAAAAAAAATCCATTTATAGTGCGCCTTTAAAAAGAAACCCAGAATCTACTTTTCATCTTCTTTAGATTTGTCTTTTGAGGTCTTCCCCAGTTTTCTTGGCTTTGTTTGAGAGGTGATGTCCTACATCAGCTACCCTTGGCTGAGTGCAGGCATGGTTTTCTCTGAGTGGTACCAGTAAATGTCTACCAAGGTGTGACTGTGTGTGAAACCAGGCTTGCTTTTTGGTGCTCAAGCTGCTGGCCTGCTGCTGTTATGGTAATCACTTCAAATCTGGGTAGGTGATCTAGCCTGTAGTGATGTGAATGCTATGTTTTCAGAGTTATGGTTAGTTAGGACTTTTTCCTGTCGTTCATCTTCATTTATTTATTTTTTTTTATAGAGGGTATTTTGAGTCTTGTTTATTTCCCCTACCAAAAATCCTTTGCATGGTTTTTTCTGTAAAAACCTTACCTTAAAATTAAAAAGACTTCATTTAATACATGCATATGGCAAAATTGTGTTAAATCTTTGGCTGGATTATTCATTTTCTTTTATTTAAAATAAATTTTATAATCATATTGGGTAGATAATAACAGTAAATACATTCCCTAAAATTCCAGTAAATAATATAGACAACATCTTAAATTTCCAAGAAAAAAAAACCTGAAGTGACACTGGAGACTCAGAGATTAGAAAAATAAAGCCAAAACTGAAATTTTGGGAAATTTTGGGGGCATTTTTTGTTTTATTTTTTAAAATTCTGGAGATAGTTTTTTATTCAAATGTCATTCTAAAACTCATGCACCGTAGTTTTTAAAAACTAATACTGATGTGAATGAATATTTATCCTTTGCTCTGTAGCTTTCAATACTTTGATACTTCTCTCATTCTTTAAGCTTTCCCTTCCTTTCTGTGATGTTTTCCTTTTGACCCAGCAGCCATACACTGGATGGGTGCACAGTACAATGTGAGCATGTTTAGCTGTTATTTAATGTATATACTGGGTTATTCCTCATGCTAAATGCATACAGAAGCACCATCAAGTGAATGAGTTCCAACAAACTGCAGACCCACCTTTAGGTGGACTCTAGAGCTTTTGTATGTAAGTATACATGTATATGTGTATAAACATGTTGTTAAAGTAGCAGCTCCCGATCTTGAGGTGAAATGATGTGGGCTCTCCTGTTTCCACATCACTGAGGTCTAACTTGCACCAAAAGTGACTGGCTTCATCTATCCTGTCTTGTTTTTGGCATCTTGTACTCTTCTGGAAATCAGGGGATAGTCCTTACACATATTCCTTGGGGTTCCTGTCCAAACTATCCAAAAGAATGAGAAAACTGTGCTGCAGCCCATCAGAATGGTGTCTTTTATAGCACTGGACTTAAATTGCATGTTTTATGACCTTCTGTTAAGTAGCACACAAACCAGTTCTGTGGCCACTTCATCCATCTGGGGTCCTTTTCCCCAAAAATAAGAGGTTGTGGGAGCAAACTGTTCCTGAAGACAAAGAGCAAACCAGAGCTGGAGGCTCAAACTCCTGAAGTGTCCAGAAGTGTGGTGCCCAAGACCTCTTCATGGCCACCTTGCCTTTAGCAGTATAGGCATACCCAAAACTCCACAGACCATGGTGTAGAAGGGGTGATTGGCAGTCAGAGCTGGTAGAGAATATTCTTTGTCTTGTGAAAATGTGGGATTTAAAAACTCAATATCAAATTACAGCAAAGAGTTGGCATTCCCTCTTTTCTAAATCAGATGTAAAAATATGTCTTAGATAAATACTGTGCTTCAGTGTAGCCCATCATGAGTTTTATTTTTAATATACTGACTTTAACTTCACTAAGAAGATTTTCTCACCTGAAATCAAAGGCTTTTCAGACTTCTCAATATTCCTGTGAAGGAAAAATAAAATCAATCATTTTCTTTGATGAAAGTTTGTATACTTGTGAATCGGTATGTTTTTCCAGGAGAAATATTTGCTAAAAATTCCCAGATGGCCATTCTCTCTCTTCCACTCCCCTCCTTTTCTCTGCAGATGACCAAAATGTGCAAAAGAGGTGAGACTCCTACTAGAGATTTCTTGTTGCATTTTTCATAGAATTCACAGAGGGGAGGCTGATATTCTTGAGATGAACTTCTTCCCTCTGCCTGGTGCTCTAAGCAGCACAATTCAGTATTATGAGTGTAAAGTAGAGTTGGGAAGCTGAAGAAAAGGGCAGAGAGACAGGGTTTAAGTACTGCTAAATACTGGTTAAAAGTATTAGAAGCAGTTAATATATTTTGGCAAGCTGACCTCCAGCTTGAACTTTTAATCACCCACTTCTACCCCTCCAGAAAAGACAAATTATTGTGAAAAAACTGGTGACTCTTTTCTGAAACTTGATGAACAAGGGTTCTCTGCCTTAAAACTGTTGAAGTTTTGTGCGCAAGTATGTTTTTCACCCTTTCTTTCTTATTCTGCCTCTCTGTCTTTGGTAGTACTTTCAGTTTGAATCTTGGGTGTTTTCCAGGGCTTCTGCTCTAAGGGAGCTGAGGACCATGCAGTAGTGCCCTGTTGCAGAGCTAATAGCCACAGCCTGCTGGCTGCAGCAGGTAAGTGGGTTTGCACAGCACACACACTGAAGAGACTCATTCTGGCCTTAGCAGTTATTAAAGGCCCAGGTCTTATCCCTCAGGACTGCAAACATGGCTCTGTACTGTGGAATGATTAATACTTGAAAACCTTTCATGGACCAGCTGCAGTGTCATTGTGCTAGCTGTTCCAGGCTTCTCCTTTTGTCCCACTAGAGATGCAGGCATTTCAGAAAAATCCAGCTAAAAGGAGATGCTTGTCCTTCATATAGAATCACAGCATCTTAGAATAGTTCAGATTGGAAGGGGCCTTTAAAACTCATCCAGTTCAATGCCCCTGCAATGAGCAAGGACATCTTCATCTAGATCAGGTTGCTCAGGGAACCTGGCCTTGACTGTTTCCAGGGATGGGACATCTGCCACATCTTTGGGTAAAGCTTATATGCTTATATTTTTTGCTTCTGTTTACCTGAAGTCTTGTATATGTAAGTAATATTTTAGAAGTGTGTTTTATCCTCTAGCACACATTAAAGAAAGGTGACTCCCTTCTTATGTATTTTGTTATCTTATGAATTTTCTATCTTGATTTTTTTTAAAGACCTCTAATCAAACTGAGCAGTTCAGGTATCAAATGCAGTGTCTCTGGACTTTACATGAATGTAGAAAATGTTTGGACTGATAAATAAATAAAATTTAAATAATAAATTTTGTGTTTGGAAGTAAGATATAATGTTTTAACCTTTTTATTTTTATCTGTGCCTAAAATTATTTGAAGAAATGCTATTATTAAGCTACTAATCAGAGGACAATTGAAAGCAAATTTTCTGCAAGTTACAAATGTTCTTCAGGTCATTTAGTATTTCACAACTGCTGGTTGAGAGAATGCAAATGAAGCAAGTCAGTAATTGAAGACAAGTTGGTGTTACACACTGGTGTTTCTTCTTTTAAATTTGGCTTGAGGCATAAAATAACAGCTTGAGAAGCCAGTACAACAACCACTAACTTTTATGATTCATTTAAAGTAGTTTTAAGCACAAAAGAGGCTTGTTGAAGCTATGCTCTTGATAGAAAAAGAAATATTCATAGAAAAAACATGCCCTTAAAAGTGATGGTGTTTTCCTCTCAGGTGCTGCTGTAGCAGTATTGAGGATTTCTTAGATCAGGAAAATAACCTAAAACTGTAGCATTTTTTTAATGTTATACTATGAAATACCAATCAAGTGCTGTTCAGCATTGAGTTCTGGGAAAATAGTGTGTGCATTTGACTGTTTCTCACAGCCTAACCTTACTGATCTCAGTTAATAGTTGTTTCTAGAGGGAAACCATGAGGAAGTGAAGCCTGTTGATCATCCTGCAAGTTCTAGTTGCAAGGAGCACAGATGGGTGATGACTGTATCACTGTGCTTTTCACTCTTGCCCACCAATCTGTCCTGCTGTCTGTCTGCCTCCTCAGGTTCCTGTGCTTTCAGTTTGGCATTTGCCACCTGTATTGCTTTAGTGGACCACTCTGAAGGCGAGCTGAAGGGAAGCTCACTAAGCAGAAACATGCATGAATCAGGTAGCTGGAGCTTTGGACATCCTACCACATTCCCATGGACTTTTTCAAAGTTACATAATATAGAAAAGATTCTGTACTTAATATTTCTCCTGATTAAATTAAGTATTGAAAAAATATATGGATTTTTTTCTTTTTAATTTCTGTGGGAATTTTTATGTCCACTTCAGGTCTTGAATATATAAGAATCTAAATGTTTTGTTTGAAATAAAAATATGCAACATGTTGGAAACTAATTGACCCAGATCATTTCCATCGTTTCTGTTTGGTCTGTGAGGAATATTTGCTGTGGAATTGCTGGAATCTCCTCAATAAGCTCCTCAATCTCCTCTACTACCCAAAATTTTGGAGTAAGAAAAAAAACAGGTAGCTGATACCCTGCAATATGACTCTTGTCTTTTTCCTCCTGGAACTTCCTGATGTTCCAAACTCTCTACATATGTTGGGAAATTGTGGAGTAATGACAATGAACAGCTCAAGGTCTCACATTTTTTGGAAATGAGTTTAGAAGCCAGTGCTGGATATCACCACTTAAGGTTCTGGGCTAGCACACGGACTGCACAGGTTAATTCATATAACAAGCAAGGCAAAAATAATATATTGAAATATATTCTCTTCTGTGGAAGAGAATTGTTAAGGCCACTGAAGTTCCTGGAAGTGCCAGGCATACACAGAGCAAACCCTCTTGCTGGGCTTGGCTGGATGCAGGCATGGTGGGTAACCTACTCTTTGGCAAACAGGTATTTATGTTGTGACCTCTGTGTTAAGTGAAAAGGAGTTACTGTCTCATGTTTTGCAAAGGTATTTGGCAGCCACAACTTTACTTCATGTTTGTTGACTGATTCCAAGACAATATTGCTTGCTCTTTTCTCCAAGTCTGATTCTTTGCACATAAAGTTAGCAGTTGCTAATTTTAAAGATGCTGGATGAGCAGAAAATTGCAGAACCATAGAATAAGCTGAGGTGGAGAAGACCCACAAGGATCATCAAAGTCCAACTCCTGACCCTGTACAGTACACCCCCAAGAGTCACACCATGTGCCTGAGAGCATTGTCCAAACACTTCTTGAACTCTGTCAAGCTTGGGGCTTTGACCACTTCCCTGGGAGCCTGTTCAGTGCTCAACCACCCTCTGGGTGAAGAAAATTTTTCTAGTATCCAACATAAATATCCCCTGACACAGCTTCAGGCCATTCCCTCAGGACCTGTCACTGTCACCAGAGAGAAGAAATCAGTGTCTTCTGCTCCTTCTCTTCCCCTCACAAGGAAGTTTTAACTGCAATGAGATCCCCCTTCAGCCTCCTCCTCCCCAGGCTGAACAGACCAAGTGCCCTCAGCCACTCCTCACACAGCTTCCCCTCAGTGTGATTTTAATGAACAGGTAGCCCCTTAATCAGCAAAATGAATAAAACATGGCATTATGTTTGTTTTCTGTTTTGCTGCCTTAAGATTTTCAGAACTCAGTCTGTTGCTTTTTCTTCTGCTGTAGCATCCTATTGCAGGTTCCTCTTCCATGGATTTCTGAAGCGCAGCAGGAGCTGTGTTGCATGTGGCACCTTTCTTTGGCACAAAATTTGCACATAATTTCTTTCCTCTGCCAGATCATTTATTTTCATTAAATATGTAGGAAGGAAAATTTTTTATTCTATTCTCCTCTCTCTCAGATTAGAATCAGCTACTGAGCTGAAAAGCTAAATTACTTTGGGGGGAACCTGGAGTGGATGAGTGGGCACACAAACCACCTGACTGCAGAAGTCTTGTTTCCAGAAGAATCTGACTCCATTCTGACTTGTCTGTTACTGAAGAGGAGTAAAATAACCATATTCCCAGTAGCAAACAATATCAGTTTGAAACTATATGGTGTGTTTTTTTAGTATACACTAAGAGTTCGTCCAGGGATAACTGATTTAAATGAATGGCAGTAGTAACACTGATTTTCTTGTGCCATAAACATGCATTGTGCTTCTCCAAAAGAGGAGTCCTTTCTCTCAAAAGTTAACCTAAACAAAATGCAAATCACAACATATTAAAGTTGGTTTCACAGTTAGGTTTCACCCATTGCCTTTCAGCCATGAACAAGAACAGCTTTTCCTTTTAATGAGAGTTCCCCCAGGAAGGCAAATATAAAGTTCCCCCACATCTGTTATTTAATCCCAATGGACTAAAAAGATGATTATATGAATATCAAAATCACCACCTCTTTTTTTACTAGCCCAGAGAGATATTGATGTTAAGCAATTATAGTGCTTTCTAAGTAGTGACCAGCATTTGGAGCTGTTATTGAAGGAAAACTAAATGTACTGGGTGGCCACTGGGCTGCAAGGACTGAATAAACAGAGAGGGGCTGCCCAGAAAGCAGAGTGCAGGACACCACTTGGATAAGGCCAGATATGTGGAGTGGATGGAGCCAAACAGGAAAGGGGCTTTGCACCTTCAGAAGCATCCAGAAATACTCTAACTCCTTAGGGAGCTGATGCAACCATGCTCTGAGAAGTACATTAAATTAGATTTAAGAAATACTTGTGACTGTGTGGGAAAAAACTCACAAAACATATTCACTGTTTTGTATAAAATAAGAACACTAGCAGGTTTTTCTTTTCTGTGCTTTTGTCTTTCCAGCAAAAGAATAGTATCTTATTTTGTTGCCTTGAAAAATTTGGCTTTTTTAGTCTTAAATAGAGAATTTCACTTGTGTAACTGTTCTGTAAAAAAACAGTTTAGTTGGTAGTGTTCAAACTCTGCTAAATAAATTTGGTTTGGAGTGAATTATTTCAGTTTTAAATCAGCATGTTTTAATATCAAGTGTTTTAGAGTGACTTTGCTATCTGCACTACACAGAAAATGCAATATCCTGCTTCAGAAGAATAACATGTATTCATATCTTAGTAAAATTTTCTTCAAGGCTGTACATGTTAATTAATAGAGTCTGATCAGAATGTTGGAGGCAAAGAAAAATCACATATTGGTGACAAAAGAGATTCCAACCAAAGTGGCTTTGTTTTTAATTTTGTGGCTTTCACAAGAATGCTGATTTTAAATTCTCTTTATTTTTTACTGCTGATTTGTAGGTGTAACTGAGAAATACTTTCTCTCTGCATTTTTTTTTTCTCTCCCAAATTTAGCTCCAGTAGATTCAAAACTAAACTCTTTGTTAACTAATGGAAGCTTTACAGAAATACACATAGAAATAATTGACAGAATTAAAATTAATGGTGTGAAAAAAGAGGCATACATCAATAACCCCAAATGACCAAATGCCTTAGAAACAACATGCTCAGTGTTAGGTTCACAGGCTAGTTGATCAGCAGGAATGGAGAGATAGAGTATATGTGAGCACAAACTGTATATGTATAAATTAATTCTGTTCAAGACTTGAGGAATAATTTAAATGCAAGACTTGATTGGCGTAGTTCATTTACCTGAAATTGGAAAAGCAAGCAAGAGTTTTGCTGTGTGCCATCCTGTGCCTTTGAATGCCATTACATCTACATGTGGTGAGTGCTGTGGAAATTGGTGACAGACTGAGGCACTGGCCCTTTCAGGCTTCTTGTTTGAATGTCACCAATGGCCTAAGTTTGTCAGTGTCAAATGAATTAGTTCATACCAGTTTCTGGGTGTGTAAGCATCAAAAAAATACCCCCCCCCCAAAAAAAACAAACAAACAAAAAAAAAATCTAAATTTCATTTGTCAGTATTTGTCAGGATGGCTGAAAGTTCTAGGCAGATATGTTAAAAAATTAAGTTATATGAAAGCTTGTTTTTTCCCAAGAAAAGGTCACTGAAAGGCTTGGATAGAAAGAAGACTCTTGGAAAGAGGATGCCTGAACTGGTTTTGGTTGTTTTTTGCGTTTGGGATTTTTTTCCCCTTCTAAAGTAAGAACATCATTGCATGTCTGAAATAAAGAAGAAAAACAAGTAAACAAGAACAAATGCCTAGAATTCCTTTTTATTCTGCATATCCTTGTCATTTATAACGGAATATAATCACTTTAACAAGCTAGTTCATAACATTTTAAGCATAATAAAGAAAATAAATTGACAGAGATTTTTTTAATCAAGATTTTTTTCTCTAGATACTGATCTTTGAAGGACAAGAACAGTTTCTGAAAGACTTCAGTAACTGCCATATCTTTTATCAACAGTAAATGTGCAAGAAGTTAAAGCCTGTGTCCCTTTTAGGTTTCTAAGATTTGTAGAGTTGTAAACATTCTAGCAAAATTTCAGATGCCAACAGAATTCTATTAAAAATATTATTATAAAGTTCTTTATAAAAACTTTTTTCCTATTTATGTTTTTATTGGCTCTCTGTTGGATATGGGTTCATAACCCAGTCATAATCAGTTCCACTCTGAAATTAGAAATGGGAATGAAGCCACTTTTCCACAAGTTAGAGAGTAAGAGCTGTTTTGGTGCCAGCAAAAATGTGACTAATAATGGTTCTTCCTAAAGATATGAAGTACAAGAGGCAAGGTATAAAAATGGTTATCTGGGTGAAATTTGATAAATCATTAAAAGATATATTGTGAATGAATGTAACTCATTTCTATCTACATCTGTAAAGTAAAAAAAAAAAACAGAATTTTGCTGAATTGCTTAATAATATTTTAAGTCCTGTAAACATATGCCACTGTAATTTATACTGCAGTTAACACTTTATATGCTTCTATCTCTAGGGCGCTTTTTTTTTTTTTTTTTTTTTTTTTTTTTTTTTTGATAATGTGGACTTCTGAAGCAATTTAAGATGAAAACAAAAGTGAAGAATTGCAGAGCACCTGTCAATTATTCTTAGAATTCATGCTTTTTTTTCTTCCTGGTATAAAAAACTGGGATTTAAGAAGCTGGAAAACCAGACAGAGATGAGAGTGTGGCTGTCTTAACACACTAAAATATGATCTTGTGGGGTTTTTTGTTAGAGTAAGTTTTGTTGCAAGTTCAGTTTCCCTGTCAAGGCAATGTGGACCGAAATTCTCCAATCTGGTTTTGTTGTAGAGAGGGAAGTGGTGACAAATTTGAAACAAGGTATTTTATTTTAATTGCAATGCATGCTGACAATGAAAGGCAAAGGAATAATTAGTATATGAATTTCTGTGCATTGCTGAGGCGTGCTGTGTGGAGGACCTCTCTTGTAGGTTTTTGCAAGCTTGTCTCACCAACATGCAGCTTTTTGAAGCAGAAGGGATTTGGTGGTGTTATCTGTTAGTTCTCTTGGAACCTCTGTAGCAGTAAGGCACCTTTGAAGAAATCAAGGGCCAAAGATGACTGTTTGTACACCACGAAGATGAAAAGAGCCATTCCCATTTCTCTAAATCTGAGGTTTATGGGGTCTCTCATTAGGGCGGAGTGCTGAGGGACCTGAACCCAAGTTCTAGTGTAAGGACCAAAAATGAACTTCCTTAAGGTGAAACTCTTTCAATTATTACTCATTTGTATAAGGATAATTGCTGTGGAGCATTGGAGGAGTAATGTCCAGATTTTAATCTACATGAAAAATGACATAGAAAAAATTATTTGCCATCAAGAATCTCAAGATAAATCGATTGTTAAGAGTGTGTATGTATGAATTCAATTTTTGACTAAATTCTGTATGCTGAAATATTTCCAATCCTTATGTTTTTAATGTCTGAAAAGTATGTACCAGAACCAGAAACACTGTTTAGATAATCTAGTTTATTACATGTTCTTTGGTGGGGATTATGGAGATTTTGATTTTAAAATTATAAATAGAGGAAAGTGGACAGACAGTTGCATAGTGCTTGGATATAATTTATGTATCTTTGGACCATGGGTCTCAGATGCAAAAAGAACCCATCCATTCAAAAAACCTGAGATAGTAATTGATATATATATGTATATCAAAAAACAGATAGTAATTGACATATATATGTATATCAACAAAATTTAATGTTAGGCAATGTCAGAGAAAAAATTATGCTTTGTGACACAGTGTGTTCTGCAATAATCAAGGTATGCTCACGTTGAATATATGACAGACTTTCAGTTTTACTTTTCTTGGCTATTCTGTTCCTTTGTCAAACATGATCAAAGAATTTGTTTCAGAATAATCAACAGAACCCCAGGAGTTGAGGGGGCCTGTGAGTCTCTATTGGGTAATGGCTAAAACCTTTTAAAGGTTTGAACTGAGATTACAGATTTGGCTTGAAGATGCCAAATATGGAAAGCATACCTAATATGGAAAAAGTAAGGAAAAGGTCAGTTTGATTAAAACCAGGATGTTTGTTCCAATTACAGCAGTTGAAGATCAGGTATAAGAACAGTGGATATCTAGAGAGAGCAGATGTGTGCTATTGGTAGACATGCTGGCTTCAAAAACACCTGTGAATTGAGAACTAGTGAAGAGCTGTGCTGAGGCAGAGTGTTGTGTGGTCTGCATTGGATTGGTTTTATTTCACTATTTTCTCAACAGGAAGTCCTGATCTGTGCTGGCTGGTGCAGCACAATGCACCTCACCTTCCTTGCTTGCTGGTGGGATCTCTTCCAGCTACTTCTCTAAGTGGCTGCTTTTCCTGGAGTCGGTAAAGTCAACTCACCTCCATAACACTTCAGACCTTTTTGAGTGTGGTCTACAATTTTTTATAGTGTAAATCTTATATTCTAGGTATGTTTTTGCTTTTGAAGCATTTGGTTTAAGTCATGTACCAAACCCACTGTAGCACCTTCATGCCCAAAAAACACGGTGCTGAATTTTGTTTTCTCAACAGGGACCACAATGACTATATCCATTTTTTTCAACACTCACTCATATTTGCAACCTTGTTTTTTAATACTCAACACATTTTTTCTGTAGGCATATCTCAGTCCCTTCATTTCTCCCCCAGTTACTGCTGTTTCTGCCTCCCTGGCTTTTTTTTATTTTCCTATATTAACCAAGGACTTTCTCCTCCTATGACTGTCATCTTTTTCTATCTGCCCTATTTCCAGGGTACCTTAGCATTGGGAGGCAGTGCTTGGGCTTTTTGCATGCCATTTAGTGCCATTGGTGGCAGTGATGCTGACTTTTATAATCCTTACAAAGCTTATGATATGAGAAGATACCTGCTCTATGGGTTTTATGGTTGTCCAATGAATCCCAGGCATCTGCTGCAGGGTATCTAAAACTACAGAAAAAATTGGAGGTGGTCATTTAACATAGGTAAGCATGGAGGTAGTTATCCTGGAGTCAGAGAACTCCACACATTTATCATCATTTTGATGACTGACAGCAAGTGTTTCCAAGCGTGGTGAAAGAGCCCTTGCTGAGGGAAAGCTCAGTCTAAGGTCTGATGTGAGCCCCAGTCTAAGGTCTGGATCAGACGCTCCTCCTTGCACAAAGTGGGCTTAGAGCCTTTCATTAAAATGAGTACCTACTATGAGTTGCAACATGATTCACAGTCTCTTCATACTCCTTGGAGAGACAGCAGCACAACTACTGCCTTGATGATGAGCAGACAAAGTGTGCAGAATGCTTTGCTGGAGAACGGCGTAAAGGTCAGGCCAACTCAGGCTGTCCCTCGCCAAGAAAACAAGAGAAGGTTATTGCTAAAGACTGTGGCGGCTGACTGTCCCCTCAGCTCGTTTGCTGTGTGGCTGGGTGAGCCCTTCTCTGAAGCTCGTTAAGTGTAGTGGTGTTTATCAAGAATTGGAAGCGGTGACTGTTGATATAAGCTGGGTGTTAGTGGTACTGTGAGTGCGTCTGCCAGGCCTGTACCTCGGGAAGCATATTTGTTCAGCAGTGGTGAGCCCTGTCTCAAAAAATAAAACAAGGATTTTGAAGTACCTCCTGCTAATTAGTTTAGTATCTGCCAAATTTGAGCTTGATACTGTATTCTGAATCATCGAACAGCACAGATTAGCAACGAATTTAAAGACAGACCTACTTGTGTTTTGTGTTCCTTCAATATTACTGAAACAATTGCTTTTCAATATAAGAAAGCTGTCATTGATTAAATATGACATGTTAAGGTGTTGAAAAATATTTGAAGCCACAGGTGTCATCCAGGCAGAGAGTAGTCATTGGCCACAGTGGCCCAGCTGTGCCAGGTGTGCCTGTCCTAAGCTTCATCTTCCTGCATGTTGAAACTCTTGGCTTTAGTCTTTAGGTCTTGCACTCGTTGTACTTTGTCAGCAAGTTGTCAAAGTGACCCCCAATGGTTGGCTTTCAACTCCAGTTTAGTTCTCCTCTCTGAGACAAGGTTCTCCTCTCTGAGACCAAATCTCACAGGAAAAAGGAGTCGTGGCCATGCTAAATAAAACCCAGAAATTTCCAGTGTTTGCAATGTAGTTAGGATTAGCATCTAGCAAACTGTTGTGTTCTCATCATCTAAGATAGGTTCAAGTCACTGGCTTTCACCTTATGAAAAAACATGTAGTTCCATACAAAGGCTGTACATAATAAAAGTAAACAGATGATGGAGCACACACATTTCATGTTCTGAGAAGAAATAGCAGGGCTGAATTATAAAAATCCTAATCATGTCATTTGCCCCATACCAAAAAGTTTTTAAATGCTGGGATGCTAAAGACTATGAGAAAACACACTCAAAGTACTGTAGAATTTAAAAATTACATTAATTAAAAATAAGTGTTACCTATTACATAAATACTTGTCATACTGAAAGGAAATGGTAAGGTTAGAAAAATATCTTGTTTTAGAAAATGTCTTTCAATAACAACACACAATGGGCTAAATTCACCCAAAGATAAATATTTTTATTTGCCCTTTTTTTCTATACCACCAAAGTAATGGTGAGAAAATATTGTTTTCCTCATCTTTATACTTTTTCCAGCTTGATTTCATTTACACAAAGAAATTATCATAGCCAGATTATTAATATACTCTTTCAGCAATGAAAGATTATGTTAAACAATGAGAAAAAAACTATTTCACATGTTGATCAGGATTCTTGAAACTGTTGAAGCAGAATGTTCCCTGCATTTTTAAGAAATTTTTGCAGAATGTGAAGCAAACCTCATGTTCCTCTGAAAACTAGGATTATATTACATATCTTTTTTTTGGAAAAAAAAAAAAAAAAAGAAAATTGGGTGCTTTTTAAAACACTTTTAGTTAACCTAGTTTACCTGTCCACTAACAGCCAATACCACCAATGCCACCAGTGCCATTTCCTATAGGAAGACTGGCTTTCTAATCAGTGTAAACCAGAGCAAATCAATTTAAGTAGGTGCAAGTCACAGCAAAGAGTTTCTGTACCCATAGACAATCTTCCAAATGTTGTAGGTGTGAGTGGTGGATGCATATTTGAAGGTTTTTTCTGCTGTGTGGGGTTTTCCTTCATTGCTAGTGAGTTTCTAACATGTTTGTTGCTAATCATAAAAATTAGGTGTTTATCATAATCCCCTTGTTGTTTAACTTCTTTCCCCTTGGATTGGAGCTGTACCATTAAATTGTATACTTTTCTACCTTAAAAAGCCATGTTGGAAAGAGTTTGTCATCAAAGACTGAACCAAGAGTTGTATCATGACAAGTTGTATCATAATAATCTTTTGTACTTTTGTACCACTGCTATCTGATAATTAAGAGTTTTAAACATCAGTAGATTATGGTTTTGAGTATGGATGAAGCTGGACATCTTCAAATCGAGAGGTCTGATGTCTTACTAAGAGCTTTAAAGGTGATCTCTGTTCAAAAGCTGTGTATACTTTATAGAATTAATAAAATTAAAAGACTGTTACCTGCATGCTGTGGTGATAAACTGTTAAGTAACTGTAACATGTCTCTGTACTCTGCCCTGTCAATTTACCTTGCTGCTCAGTGGGGGAGATTTGTCTGATATGTTGTTCATCATGAAACAAAATTGGGATAAATCTCTTGTCTAGGAATCCAGACAGTCTAATTTTCCTTTGTTTCTCATGTTTATGTCATTGCTTAAGTCTTACTCTGTGTTTGTGGGTGGGGGTGCGCAGGCACATGCGTCAGCTGCTCTTTCTGTGTTTTTGGGGTGGATTTGTAGCATTTGTCACAGTGCAGCCTTTGTGAAGACTTCCTTTAATTGCATCTAAACCCACACAAAAGTGTGTTTTCTGGTTTACAAGCTATGATTTAACTCTTTTTAAATGGTGAGATCTTTTGAAAGGTTAGGAAAAAGAGGAAAGGCTTTAAAGTCCTAGCTCATATTGTCAGCTTGACATGTGAAAGAGTCTTCTTATGAGACTGGTGACTGGATGAGAAGAGAAAGGAGAACGGATTCTTACCACAGATGGTTATAGGAGTATTCTAGTTTAGCAGATAATTTCAGAATTTGTAGGAAAAATTCCGAAGGACAGAAATGTCTCTGAACTTACAGAAATATACCTAACATTTTTAATTTTAATTTAAAATTTTAATTGAGGTTTCTTCTGTGCCTTGTGCAAGATTCGTTTGTTCTGATGATATACTTTTTTATCTAAAACTTAGATTTTTAAATAGCATTTATACCTCTGTTGTAATTCTGATTCTCCTATGCTTTACCTTATGTTTCTGCTAAAACAAACTGTACAGTGATTTTTTTCCTGGGTTATTAGGGAAAAAAGTTATGTAATCTGAGAACATTTGTTTAGTAAAATATTTTACTGCTTCTAAAGGAGCAATGAAATGTAACATTTGCAACTATGCAAATAATATGTAGGGGATAATGTTTTAAAAGATCTGTCTTGCAGTTCACTTCCCCTAAACAGAATTTTCTTGTTTTGTTTCTGCTCGCCGACATACATGAAATTTGGTTGAAACAGTCCTGCAGACAAATCTCTTCCTTCTGAGCAGGGGGATTTCATAGTCCTGATATGTGATGTTTGGATACACATTTTTGCATTGCTTGGATGCACTCTGAACACCTTGGCAGCCTTGGAATAGACCAGAATTTCCCCAGTAAGCAGCAGTCCCTGAGTCATCACAGCAGTAATTCAGTCTTGGTGCCAATAGCAAGCTGTCCCCTCAACTTCAGTTAGACAGGTAACTTGCAGCTCATGTCCCAGATATGAAGGGTGCTGGGTCCATCCTATGACCATCGGCTCCCGCTCTCCTCCCTTGCAGCTTCCAGTGCTGTATTCCCTCTCCTGCAGTTAAACCCCTTTCTTGCTCCTGTGTCCAGTGGTCCCAGCTTTCACCTGGTGAGCCTGGGGATCTTGCCAAGCTAACTGTTCTTCATGGACACCCACAGGAGAGCTCCTGAAACAACTCAGGAAATGGCTGGAGTGTGCATTTGGGCTCTTTTGGTCTTTTGGTGAGGTCATTATTCTGTACTTGTATGTACATTGATTTAGGACCTAATGAAACTCTGCATTCCTTTACTGCTCTTTTCCCTTCATGTTATTTAAAAGTAAGCCAGAACTAAATGCTGAGAAATTTAAGTTCTCAGTCAGCTCTACAGCTGCAGAGTCAGCACTGTCTTTGTTTGCAAGTAAAACTTCCAAGGGCTGTAGAAACAGGACTCACAGCAGTTTCACTCTGCTAGATCTCCCTAAATGACAGGCAACGAGGGGTAGGTAACCTGAAAATACATTGAGACCTCAGGCATTTTGAGGATGACATTTAAAAAAAAAATAAAAATTCAAACTTGATACTGAAGACAAGGAGATGTGGCGCTTCTCTTGCATTTTCATTTGGAACTGATGAGTTGAAGTCAACACCTTACTGCTGGCAAATTGGAAAGAGATTTAACCACCTGTATTCTCATGTTTTAATTGATTGCATCTGCAGTGTGGGAGGACCAGTGAGAATTCAGGATGTTTGACATTTTTGTTTGCAAAGCAAATGTTGGGCATCACATGGAGAAGGTTTTAAGTCAGGATGAATCCACACCTGGTTTCAAAAATTGCACTTAATAGTAAAATCAGGGACTGAAATGTTATTTAAAGTATAGTATAATTATCAGAGTTGCAATACTTTTGAAGGTGTAGGAAAAAAAGCATGAATGAAGCTTTGTGCTAAGTTGTTTCAGTTTAGTAATTGAACTACTTCATGGTTTTTTCATTGTGCCATCTGTATTAAATATGTCCTTAGAAAAGACTTTTTGATGTTAATGAATCAAACCTTGTAGTTCCCAGTTCAAATTACAAGCTTTTTCAAATTAGAGGAAAGTGTGAGAGTAAGAATACTTCTCTGAGTCTGACTTTGCAGGACTGAGCTTTAATCATTTGCAGTCTGTATCTTTGAGTTTTTCAGCATACTTAAGTTTGCTTGAAAAACTGTCTTTCTTGTCTTTGTCTTCTTTATGGATAAATATATTTGCTTTGCTTCAAATTTTGAAGACTTTATGGGAATTATTTTTAGGAAGAAGATTAATATTTGATAATTCAGTAAATGTAAACAGTCTGGAGTTCTTAAACATGAAGTTATACTGAAAATTAAATAAATGTTATAGCTAAAGGAAGCATAAATCTTTGATGTCATACTCTCAGAGAACATCTACAACTGGTGTACCACTTGAGAAACTGCACTGAGAGGTGGGTAATGAAGTGGGAGCTTTGGAAGAGTGGACTGAAACCTTGGGCTTTTTGTGTGGTGAACAGTAAAAATTCGGGAAAAGCTTAGTGGGCTGAGATTTTTATTTTTTGGAGGGAAACGCTTCTCATAAAAGTGATATGGAAAACCTATGAGAAAGATGCTCACATTGTATTTTATGCACTTTCCTTTAGAGTTGTTTATTTCCATTCTCTCATTTAAGAAAAGATATATCGAGTAGGGGGAGAGAAATGTTTTCAGGACTGGAGATGCCTGTGAATTGTGATAATGTGTGAACAGTCCTGAACATTTCACTGTCTGTTTCTATATTCAGAAATGATGAATTCATATGTGTGTTGTTTTACATATGGCTTGGTTATAAGACTGCATAAAGGACAGTGAATGCTCTTTTTCTTTTCTAATTATAACTTGAGCAACTGTCATTCCCTGATCTCAGATTTGCCTGATGTTTCTCAACCATGTCTCAATAATGAGTTTTCAGTCATATTTTTTAGTCGTGGGCCATACTAGCTGAGATTTTTTTTTTTTTAGCCATGTGTTTCCTTTCACCTGAATTATTTAGAAAAACATAATTTAAAACATTCTGTCATACTTAAAGAAAAAGAACAACCAAACAAAAAATGAAAGAGGAAACACAGATGATTTTGTTTACATTTAGCTACCAGAAATAAAGTAAGGAACTGGGAGAGAAACTGTCAGAGTTGCTTTAGAGCAGAGGTTTGCAGATATGGTTGGGTCTGGTCTTTGGGAAAGGATCAAAAAAGGATGTGCAAGCAAGGTATCTCTTCCCTCACCTGTTTTCTGAAGATTGTCCTGCCCTTCCACAGCCTAGAGCTTGTACACAGAATGCCTTTAGGCATTTGCTTCTCAGCTAGGACATAGCTGGGAAATGTTGTTCACACCTGGAGTTCTCCCTCTAAAATTAATTACTAAAGGCAATTTTATTTTGGTCCATCATGAGATAACCAGTGATAAAGGCATCTGTGACGTGTCCACAGATCTTCATGTCTGGGTATGGTAAAGGGGAGGCCAATGGCATTTGCACATGTCTATTTTGGCTCTGTTTCTTAATTAATTAATAGTGCAGTGATGTTACGAGGTTGGCTTGATTTCTTTCCCTTTCCCTTTCCTGCACTTCCTGTGCCATGACAGCTTTTTGCTTCATGTTTCTTAGCGTGATATGTTTCAAATCCTTCAAATCCTTCAAGTCTGTATCAGAGTCCAAGCTGTTTTATTTAACTGAATTTTGAGCCCCTGCCTTTCCTCCCCTGGGCATGTGTGACGCATGATACTGGCCCTCTAGAAACCAATTAACAAAATAAATTCAATTACTGAGTGACTTAAATAATTTAAAAACAATGAACATACATTGTGCGTACATAGTCCCCACCTAAATTAGACTGTGCCCTCATTAAGATAAAGTTGCTTTGCTCTCCATTTACAGGAATTAGACTGAATAAGGGTTTTCCCTCCTTGCAAAAGCTGGATGCTCCCAATCCTGCATGGTTCTTTCTGACCAGTCTGACGAACCCTGCTTCAGCTGATTGACTTCTATTTGCCACCATGGCAGGGTAGTAGCAATCAGAAGGCTACTTCTGGCCTGACTTCACCAGAGGCTGAGAATTAAACATTTCAGTGCTGGCAGAAGGGGACTTTGTGCCTTTTTTGCTGGGAGAGGGATCTGCAGCTCTGGGAAAATATGGGTTTGGTGACTGATCCAGTGGCAGGTGCCAGTAAGTGCTAAAGAGAATCCACTAGTTCATGTTGTGAAAGCTTATGGAGTTCTGGCCAAGGCACACGTTAAATTCTATTACTTTTACTACTGCTTTTTATCAAAGGTGATTCTCTGGGTGGTCTACAGCAGGTATGAGGAAAGCCATTTGCTTCTGGGCAAGGTGATGCAGATTTTCTCCCTGCAACCTTGCTTGCTTGCATACGTAAATTAAACATAGGTGGGGTGAATTGCACTTGTCCTCATCCTTACATTGCTGAGGGAGACAGAAGCTTGTTTATTCATTTTATTATGTTCCTGCTTTTATCCTTTCCCTCATTTTGCCATTTATCCTTGCCAAGAGAGTGTAAGACTGCAGAGCTGGGAGCAATTTGGGTCACTGTGACTGTGTTTGCAGCATATCAGGTAGTTAATGGATAATAATTAATTCGAATTGCCTCCTTTCCATCTGTCTGCTGACTTGAATCTCATTTTCTCTTACCTTTCTCCCCAGTCTTTCTTTTAATTTTCTTTTTTTTCCCCTTCCTTTGATCTTCAAAAAGGTACTTTCTAAATGCACGCTTAAGCAGACTTGTTGTGGAAATGTGAGTGAACTTGAGCATTTTCAAGAGAAAGCAGCTGAGTTAAACTGTTACCCAGAGATACCCTCAAAGAGCTTTCTTCCTCCAAAGGCACTGGTTAAGGTTTCTCTCTGTTGTTGCTGCTGTTCACACAGAAACATAATTCCTGTATTTCAGGTGGCGACATCACTTGCCTACCTTTCTGGCTAGTTTTATACAAGAACAGTTCCCTAAAACATTCAATCCCCTATCAAGATGTGCACACCATGAATTTTAATCCTGCCAGAATGAAGATCCTGTGTTAAAATTAGCCAAGAACATGTTGAACAAAGCCACCCATAGCAATGCAATGTTTGAAGTCAGCTCACATTTTCAGTAACATACTTGAACTGCCAGAACATTAGCATGCTTGTAAAATTTGAGGTTAACTGTGTTTGTAAAAATTTGTATTGCTTTGAATCAGTTGCTGAGCTGGAGTACACAAACATTATTTAAAATAAACAGTTTTTCCTGCTGCTGAGAATTTTATGGAAATCTTTTACCAACTCCTGTTTACACTTTTAAATTCTAGTTCTTTCACAGGCACATATAAAGTATGACCTGGGCATTCTATCCTTCTATTGCAGATCTTCAAACTCTTAAATGTGTTTGAAGGGTAGATGTTTTCAGAAAAGAATCGTATTTTTAAAACAATACAAATCAAGATTTCTGTGTGAAATATTTCTATTTCTCAGTTTTTACCACCAAAGTCCATACTCTAAAAATAAACTTGCTGGCAAGTGCTTAACTGCAATAGCATAAGGAAACGTCTCCAGAATAAATAAATAAACCAGCCTTTAGCTAAAGCATTGGAGTAAAATGAACATATAATTTATCTGTGAAGCCACATATTTGGAAGGTGATATGCTAAGGTTGGTTTGTCCAATTTATCAAGACAAAACACTTTGTTGTATCTTGCTTGGAATTGCTCTGCAAAGTCTTATGATGCAACATTTTCCACTGCACAGAGGCCATTAAAACTAAATTACTTGGAAAAACAGTAGCCACTAAATTATGGATGTTTTGGCACCTAAACATTCAGTAGGAAGGAATTTTAACTTTGTAAACAAATGAATAATTTTTAAAACAAAAATGAAAATTACCTATAAGATACTTTCTGTACTAGGATGTCTCAGAGTAACCATGACAACAGTCTGGGCTTGAAGTTTATTTGCTGTATCTCAGCATGTACATTTTTTTCTTAACTGAAAAAAGAGACATCAGGGACTACTGTATAAGAACTAGGGAAAATAGCTATACTCTTGGAACCTTAAAAGTGAGAATAGCGATATGTCACTCTAAGTATGTTCCTTGGATTAAGAAACAAATTTTGGGTATTTCATCTTTTCCCATCAGTGTCAGATCTACTTCTTACTGATGGTGCTGTATCTCACTGACAAACTAAAAAATGTGTGTTTTCTTGATAATGTTAGATGGTATATTAGATATTTTTGGAACTGGAATTTTTCTTCCAATCCAGAACTATTTTGACCAACAAATAAGACCTAAACTACAGATGTATAAAAGTTGTTGTTAAAAAAAAAAAAAAAAAAAACATTTTGTTCTCTTTATAATTACAAGGAGAAATTCAAAGTAAATTCAAAATTAAGAAAACTGTCTTCTATGACAAATGCATATATTATATTTTGCAGCAAATATATGAATTTTAAAAAAACCCCAACTTTGTATAAAAGTTGTATTCATATCCAAAGACAGTGTAACTAATCTACCTTTAAGGATAAATATTTTTATTTTTCCTCATAAAATAGTAACAAAACAGTGGCAGTAAAAGTGCATGTTGAACCACTAGCCATCTGGCTTATCAAAGTGTTGGGCCATGTATTGAACTAAAAGGTGATTTGGTGGCCTGAAATAACCAAATTAAATGTCCCAGCTGGTTTCTCAACCTGTTGAGATGCAATGCAAGGCCTGCAGCAGATTTAATAGGTTTTTTTACGTAGCAATATAGGGCCATAAAGCGTAATAACCAGTTCCATAAAGCAATTGTTTTGTGGCCCTACAGCGTGAGAAGCCTTTTGCCATTTTGGCATACTCTGCGTAATAAATCTTCCACTCTGCTTGGCAAATTATCAAAAACAATGTCCCACAAGTTGAGAAATTCACCAGATTATTCCTTCACTATGATGTGAAGTTTTTCCATTACTAATGAATTAAGTATTAAAATCAAAACAACTCTGAGTTCACTGTCCAATCTGGAGTACACATTTCTCTGCAAGCAAGCAGAATAGGTTATTTCTTTTTCCTTCCACTCTTCCCCCTCCTTTACCCAAAGTAGGGGGGGGGCAAAAACCCACAGACAATAGCCAGTGCAGTAATAAAGACTGTGTGTTGATGATAATCTTTTATTTTAAGGAACTACCAAGACATAAACAAAGAAAAATTCTAGTTAGAGGACATGCTCAGGTTACATACAACATGGTCACACACCAGAAGTGATGAGTGTTATACCTCTAACTTAATGCTTAAACTTTTACTTTTCAATGCTGTATCTCTGTTTAGAATGGTATAACTGCAAACAGATTTTTTCCTGTATTTTCAGCAAGAATCTTATCTTTGATAAAGATTATAATTATCACTGGTTAAATGCTGATTTTTTTTTTACTTTTTTTTTTTTTTTTTAATTCTCTGAAGTAACTGTGTTTTCTATATACTTTTGATGTATTTGTTTGCTTTTACAATTTTTTCAGGTTTTACCAATAATATGGCCTTTGTGTATGAATATATTTATTAAATTCACTCTCTGTGATGTTTCCAAAAGTTCAAAGTTTGATAAGTATTTTTTTTGGGCTCCCTAGCCATAGCTTTATAAATATTGACTTGTAATGACTAGACTTTAATAATTTTTAATCATACAGTGTGGTTTGCTTTAGATTCAGAAAGTTACTAAGCGGCTGTGTCTTTGGTTAGTCACATTTCTCTCCTTTTATTTTCCTTGAGTCAACTTCAATCTACAAATTTACAAAGCATTTTGGGGGAGGAGCTCCATCTTTTCTGTGTACCTTAACATGTCATACATGTGATTATGTTTCATGGGAACTGTCATGTCCTTTTTCTCAGGGAGATCTGTTGATGAGTTTATCAGCAATTTTGTAAGTGTTTTGTGGAATCTGGAGCTGCTCCAGATGATTTAAAGCAGGGATTTTGTGACAGGACAACAGATAATGGTTTTAAACTAAAAGATTGTAGATTCACTCTAGATATAAGGAATAATTCTTTTATGATGCAAGTGGTGAAACACTGGAACAGGTTGCACAGAAAAGTGGTAGATGCCCCATCCTTGGAAAGATTCAAGGTCAGGTTGGAGCGGCACTGAGCAACTGGATCTAATTACAGGGACCTTTAAAGGTCCCTTCCAATCAAGCAGTTCTATGAATTCTGTGATGCTATTGCTCTGTTGCCAGCTTCACTGTGGTGAAGCTCAGGCTTAGCATCCAGTATCCTCCCTGAGTGGTCTTAGTACAGAGCTATTGCACATGTGGGACTCTATTTCTATCTTTCCTCATTTTAAAAATCTAGCTCTCTGTTATCCCTGATATTTTTGCTTTTTAAGTGACTACAAACAGAAAGTTTTGGAGTGTTTGTCTTGTTCATCTTGGAAATAACTCTCTTTGATCAAAGAGCCAAAAATACTTTTTCCAGTTGACCCTGCAAGAGACAGTCACTGACTGAAGTCAGAGAGTGAAACTGTTGCTGTGTATGAAATATGCTGCACCAGTTCCAGCTTGTCACTTCCAATTGTGAAGCGTCTGCCTGTGCACCCTTTATCCTATCCCACTTTCATAGTGAGCATCCTGGTTTTTGTGGCCTGATTGCTTGAGACATATAATTTCAATTAACTGCCTCAGCCCAGAACAAAATGTATTCTGTGTGCCTTTTTAATGTGTGCAATGACAAAAGCACTTTGCTTTGCTTCTGGAAGGTATCCTGAAAACTGGGAATTAATGAATGGATCAAATCCTGTCAAGAGGTCCAATTTTGTCCAAACAAATTGCCATTAATAATCATTAATGTCGCACTAATGTCATACTAACACTAATTGGGTCCTGCTCTGCTATGTGATATGTGCCTGTAATAATAGAAAATATGATAGTATTTCAGTTCCCCCCATTTCCCAGCAACACAGAGATCTATGTTTATTTGAAATCAATCTTACTGAACATGAGATCTTTGATAGCTAAGGCAGTTTCTTTGTGCGTATGCAGCAGACTCACATAGCCAGTGTTTTATCACCAGTGTGAGATTTGAGGTAAGCCTGACTGTCATAGTTAAATAGTTTGCAATGTTTACAAGCAGTTTTGCTCTCAAGTGCAGCCCAGAAGGCTGGGGATTTGTTGCCCTTTCTGCAGGTGCTGGCGGGGTTACTGCTGCCAGCATTTGGCTGCTGTGGGCTTATTTGCCATTTGATTGGTCTGTTCACTGTGGCTTCCTGCTTCTAAGAGGCATTAAATAGTCAGCATAACCCCCAAATTTTTGCTTCTTAGCCTAATGTGTTGTGGGAGGGTTTGTCCTGTATCCATATGGTATTCCTGGTTATGTCTAATTAGACAGATTATCTAAATGTAATTGTTATAACTGTATTAGAACAGACTTCCAGATTTATAAAACCAGTTGAGAATTCAGCAAGCAGTGCAGTTCCACTTAGCTGGACTTTTCTCACCCTGGTAAGGACTATATGTCCTTCTAGGTTGCGTATTTGGGGAGGGTGATTATTACATCCATATCTGTCAGCAGTGGTGCAGTGCTTTGATAAAAGGCTTTTCTGTTCACAATCAAATGACTAAGTAGTTATTTTTGGCTTTGTTTATGGAAAAAAAAGACATTTTGGGAGATTACAGTTGGAGTCTGTGTAGCAAAAAAGATGAATATTTTCTTACCATCGTAGCTTAGATAGAAGCAGAAAGAAGGAGGACCTCTCAGCTCTTCAGTCAGTGTGGGGAGCTGGTGCTCTGATTTGAAGATGTGAGTGTCAAATCCTCACCATGACTGTGCATGGTTAAAAATTAACTCCTTTTACATTGTGGTCCATGTAAGCATGAAGCATTGTGCTGGAAACTGAATATTTCAACCATCTTTATTGTTTGACAGCAGTGAAGGATTGTTCCTCCTTTATTAATTTCCAACTGAATTGAAATTGTGTCAGGAATGAAGACTCCTCATTCCAGACAGAAAATTCAGAAATTTCAGAAAAAGTTAATCTTTGGCTGTAGAAGTGAGGTGGTTTTGTGCAAAAATGGTCTTAGAAAGACAAAATTATGTGGGAGAAAATACAATGTCAGACAGAAAGCTGGGCTTGATGGAGTACAAGAGAAATATAGTTTGCCCAAATTCTATTTCAGGAGTAGCTGATGGAGTCAGAAGCATACACACAAAAGGGGCTAAGACTTATCCTTGTTTTCTAGTAGCCTCTTAACATAATACCTGGAAATACCCACTACATTAATATCCAATACATTCATAGAAATACCTAGTAAAAAAAAGGCAATTTGTGTCAAGGAAGTGTCTTCGGCTTTTTCCATTTTTCAGTAAATTTAAATTTATTCTGAAGCTGGAACTTTTTAGCATTTAAACAAACTTCAGGAAGAAAAGAAGCTTGTATTTTCATGGCAAATCGAGTTCAAATTATAATCTGGTTAGTACATTTTTCTTTATACATAGTGAAGTTCCTTATGCATAGACTGGAAGAATGTTGTGAATGTTGTGCTTATTTTCATAACCTTTTTTGACATCACCCTGGTTCTATGAGGAATCACTCGTTTTTTTTTTTTTTTTTTTTTTTTTTTTTTTTGTTTTTTTTTTTTTTTTTTTTTTTTTTCTGTGAGTAATGCTGAATGTGTATTTGGCTCTGACTCAAATACAAGATGATCAGAAACCAGGGAGGTCTTTTTCCCGAAAACAGCTCCATCACTGGGGACAAAAGGTGATGAAATGCTGAGACAAATTTAGAATGACCAGGTCTTGTGTGGCTCAGGACCAAGCTCAGAATCTGCTGTCTCACACAGAGCTTGGCTGTTGTGACCCAGTTTGCCTATTTTTGTTATAGGACTGTTTCAAAAAGTAGGTGATCCTGACATCAACGACTACAGAGAAACTACTGTATGCCTTCTTTTCATGTTGAAAAGAAAAGGCTATGTTAACCAGTACAATGCTGGAAAGCTAGGAAGGAGTGATATTCATATCATACCCCCATCTTTAGCAGGAGGTGAATATGATATGTCTGTGTGTGTGTTCTGGTGTATAACAATTTAAGCCTGAAAGTTTTGTCTACTATATTCAAGTAATATAATGTTCAAGTATTTTTTCTTTCAAAGCTGTACTTCATGTTTAAAATTACTACATATCAGCCAATATTTACTTTTATACTTATATATTATTTCAAAAATTTCTAAGTACTATGAATTGTAGAGCCAGAATGTTACACATACTACCAAACGTGAACCTCTGGCTTAGCCTCTGAGTAGTAGTCTCTAGTGTGTTCTGAGTGAAAAGAAATAGTACTTGCTCAGTTCAAGAAGTACAGAGATTCATGTGGAATTGAAATGCAGTTAGATTCTGTCCAGTTTTACTTATAGAAACAAGTATCTCAATCTTAAATTCATTACATATGTGAGCATCAGGACTTTTAGCTGATTTAGCTGAAAATATTACTTTTTTTAAATTTATAAATAATTTTCTTAAACTGGGGATAATTGTGGTGAGGGAGGAGACTGTGTATGAATCCAGAAGTCTGACAAATGTACATAACTATTTTTAGAATATTATTTTCTACATTTGATGATTCTAGTTTTCATCTGAATGCAATTTTGCACAATTTAGGTTCAGTTTTTTATAAATTAAAATGCAAAATGTCTTCAAATGAATACATTTTCTGATACAGAGCTCTTCTGATACATTTTCATTTATGAATAATATCTGTGTGTGTGTGTGTTTGTGTGTGTGTGTGTGTGTGTGTGTGTGTGTGTGTGTGTGTGT
>CM031859.1:28491580-28780035 GCA_018697195.1 Certhia americana
TGTGTGTGTGTGTGTGTGTGTGTGTGTGTGTGTGTGTGTGTGTATGTGTGTAAATATTTATAATCTGTGTAGCCTTCTGGTTAGCAACAAGTGGTTGCCAAAAAAGTTGTGTCTAATTGGAAACCAACTGGTTTTATTAGGTAACGATTAAGACAATAGATCTTTCATTAAGAAACAAAATGAAAGAGCAAATTTTGAAGAATGTATTTAATAAATGTAAACAAAATTTTCTTAGTCATTCAGAATACTTTCAATTATTAAATTCAGCTATTAAATTGATCCACAATTGTTTTATAACCTTTAAAACATGTAATGAGAACATTTTGATTAAAAATAAGAGCATTTAATGGGATATTGGAACTCTTCCATAACAGGCTTTCCTGAAAAGTAGTTGTTTCAAAAGCATCACAAACAAAATCCATTTTGCTTTGGGATAAGCTCAGATATTTCTAGCCTTTTTTCATTACTGAGACTCTTTTGATTAAAGGAGTTACAACAAGAAGACAACAGTTTTCTTCACTTCCTGTGCAATTTGGCTCAAACCTATGGGAAGAGAGAGAACAAAATATTTCCTCTTTTTTACACAGGTTGATTTGTGCCCATGGACATGAGTTAGTATCATGAGAAAGGGGAGACTGCACTGAATCCAGTCCAGGCTATTTTCCAATAAACTGTTTTTTTAGCAGGGGTAACACTGACAGAGGCATGAGTTTAAAGGAAGAGCAAGAAGTAAGATGTTCAGTAGTCTAAAACAAAATTTTCAAAGAAGCCAGTCAAAACAGGAAATGTTTGTATAAAAAAGAACCATCTTCCCAATGGAAACTGAGTATGTCTTCAATCCATCAGTTCACACTGGCAAAAGTTTGCCTTAGGGTTCCTATTAATAGGAATCAAGAACTTATCTACATAAACATGTCTTCTGTGCTTTTCTGGTGTGTTTCTAAGGTATTCTACAATCAGTTTCTTTCTCTTCCTATACATAAACTTACTGAATTGATTTCCATCCACCCAGGTTTTATCCATCCACTGCAACAGAGCACAGGACTACTACCAGAGATATAGTGTAAAGAAATTAGTCCTTGCACCACTGCTTTTACGCAGTCTTTTACTCTACAGTCTGCACCTGTAGCAGATGTTCTGTCCCAGCTACTCTGGGATTTTCTTAAGTTTTATATAGTATTATATAAATACATATAAATATTTATATAGTATTATATAGTACAGTAACACTGTAAGTGGTAGTTTGGGGTCTTGTTGGGGACTTGCAATCAAATTTTAAGAAATATGTTGATCTATTATGTACCTTTGTCTGTCACACAGAGAAATCAATTGTTCCAATCAAGAGGAAGATAAATGGGTATTCACCAAAAACCAGCTAGAAGGTGAATCAGAAGCACATATTTTCTTCTGATTAGGAAAAATACCCTGGAAGAATACTATTTTAGAAGCAGACTCAGCAAAAAATAGAAATTTACAGTATTATGTAAAATAAGCCACTGGTCATTCTTTTCATGAAATAGCCTTATGGAATCAGCCTAGATTGATGGAATCAGCCTGGATACTCTAATTCATAATCTTCCAGGACAAGCCAGTAATGGATTCTTAGAGGCAGAATGAAAGAGCCAACATCCTTCTGGATTTCACCCCTAGTAACCACCTTGACTCATGATAAGGAATGGTTCAGAGCTTTCTAAACTGGAAGCTGAATCCTCTCTGCTGAGCTCAGTACAGCCAAAGCATTTTTCACTGAATGGTTTTTACATCCCTGATTTCTGAACCAGGAGAACTATTAAATGTTTTCTTTTCACTTCATGATTATGCAGACATCCCTTCATTAGTATTTTTTTCCTACCCTAAAGATCCATTGTTATTATCATACAGTATTGTATGATATCTTTTCCTTTTTTTGTCTACACAAGAAGAAATATATCGCTATATATCTGAATTTTTAAAAGTGGGTGTTGATTAGATTTCACGGGGGAAAAGTGCACCAGGCTACAAGAGCAAGTATTTATTGCTAATCACAAGTGGGTAGAAATATAGCTCACTAATTTTATCCTAATGCACTTCAGAGAGAAGAAATCCAAGCAGTTAAAATAAAAGCATCACATGTCCTCCATTATTTGCTTGTGGAAGCAGTAATACACAGTAGATGGTATTGCAAACATGAACTGGTCCTTTTTTTCCATTGAAATCAGTGTCACTTGATTAATTTCAGTAGAAGAAGGTTATGCCAAAATGCTAAATATTGTGTGAGCATTATTCCAAGACGTGTGAAACAAATAACTGCATGTCCTGATCCTATTTTTATAAATGTAAATTAAAATAAAAAATAGTAGTTAGTATTTCTGCTGAGCAATATTGACCTATGCATGCTTGGCCAGTAATTGCAGTGCTGCTTGCTGACTAAAGCTATTTCCTCGAGACAAAGCAATTTTTAAATTATGTTCTATTTTTCCAGGTACTTTTGATAACTATTAATAAGTAGTTCTTGTCTTTCAAACTAGCTTCTCTTAATAAAAAAAAAAACCAAAGCCAAGAAAAAATTATCAGTCTGGCAGTTATATTCAATTGTTTGCCATGATTATCTGAAGTATCCAGAATGAGAATTAATGTAAATGGCAGTTCTGGAGTTGTGTCTTGTTTTGAAATTCCCATGCCCCATATATATACAGTCAGGAATGTACTTATATCATCCTTGTAAAAGGTTAAAAGAATAATATCTATTTGAACTTTGAGCTCAAATATAAGCTTTGAGCTTATATTTCAAGAAGACTTCAGAAGAGATACCAGGCTTGCTGGTTCCTGAGGTGAGCTGATGCTGACTCTGGCTTTGGAGTGGGCATTATGTCCCCTGGCATTAGAGACTGTGCTGTGCTATGGATATCTCACGGAAGGCAGTAACCCTGTGCTCCCCTAAAAAGCCAGTGGGGAGAAATAAGTGTTTGGTGCAGTTCACCTGGCCTCACTTAGGTCTTTAGACATGAACTGTCTAAAAGTATCAGCTTTTCTACACAATTTTTACGGGACAGGCGACATGGCAGGCTGTGTCTGTCTTTTGTCAGATGAATCCCATGCTCTGTGCTGCTGACATGTGGAGTTCATTCTACCACAGCACTGTCTTGCCATAGTCATCAGAGGAGTGGGGTGGAGGTTTTTTTCCTCATTCTCAGGGATTTTGTTTCAGGTGATCCAAATCAAGCAAAGGTCTCATTCCCAGCCTTGGCAGAAGAGAGTCAAAATCTGATCTGCTTTTGTGTATTTATGGAGGCTCTCAGGTTGTTTCTGTAGAAAGCACCACTGCTCTGCAAGTCAGCAGGCAGAGTCTCAGATAACTCTTACTTACCTTTTTCCTTTGCCATAGAACCCATTTTTAATTCAGTGTTTATATTGCTTAGTCACAGAACTACTTTGCCTAAACTCAGCAAATACAGCACACATAAGTCCCAAATGCAGCGCAAGGGTGAAATACACCACTCGTGTGTGTTCGTACACAGATGTGTGTCAGGCACAGTAGACTTAAAACTTATGTCATTGTCTCTAGTGTTTGTAATTAGACTGTGTGGTTTCTTCTTGTTTAAATTTGGTCAGAATTGTATCATCTACATTCTTGAGGCTTCTCCCAAGTGCTTCTTGAAATGCAACACTGTTGCATCTATTTTTAAAATGATCAACTAGAAGACCACTTTTTCAGGGCTTTTCCCCCAGTCAGGTGACCTAGTAAATAATTTTAAAAAATTATCTCTCTTAGACATTTGAACTCTGCAAATGAAAGCAGAGTTTTTTGTTTTGTTTATTTGTTTAACACTTTTCAGGCTTAAGATCTGCCTTTTCGCATTTGCTTTCCAGTTGACCCTTTAGTCCTATTTTGAGTTACCAGATGAAAACAAGGTTTCCCTTCAAAGGTTTGTTGCCGGGGTAACTGGCACTGACACCAAAAGATGAATACTCTAACTACTTAGGATAATGCCTACTCTGTGAGCTAAATAAAGAGCTAAATTGCAGAGAAGGATGTTGGATAAATGTGAATTATCAGGGGAGAAAAACGAAGATTATTAGAGTAGCGGAATTCAGACAGAATTATTGCCTTTTGCACCAGTAATGCGTGCACACGCAAATCATGTGCTGCCTCTGGCTCTCTCAGTCCTGCTGATCCACTGAATGGTGCTGGTATTTTAACCTCTGCCTTGATAATGTATAGGGCTGTGGAAGTGAGAAGCAGGAAGCTGGAATTTTACAGTCAACTGATGGTTACTGTGTTTGCAAGAAGTTTAGTATTTTGAGCTTGAGGTTGAGAGGCTTGGGTGCTGCTGGGGCAGTTACTGTTGGAATCCAGAATTTCTCAGGAAAACTCATGCACAGTTTGTGCAAATGAAGGAGAAAAACCTCTCTATATCTAATACTGTAAAATGGAAGGAATTGTTTATTTTGATATTTGATTGAAATGCAGAAGCAATCTTAGTTCCTGTCCTCCCAAAACGTTGATGATGCTTTTGAGATTTACGGCAGAAAGAATCTTTCAGAATTGTTCAGTGATAATACTGAAAAATATCATCAGAATTTGATGTCTACTGATGTTGCTGCATGTGAAAAACCATAATTTAATATCCAAAGATTTAAGTTTTCATTTCTTACACTTAGTTACCACATTGAATAATTTCTCAGTCACTGGTAGTTACACTGTATCTAACTACATACAGATGCTATTTTTACAAATTATATTTCATGTGATTTAACTCTATGAAATACAGGAGAAGTTGGAGTATAGACCTCTGTAAGTGACTCAGTGGTCTGAGCAGTTACGACTTAAGTTCCTTATAAGTCAGTTTTCTGCTGTGATCCAGTAGCTTTTTCATCAGATTTGTTCCGAAGAACAGTTGTTCTTCTTCGAGCCAAAGCACTGTTACTTATACCAAAGAAAACAAATATAGTTTTTTGATTAACCATAGACCAAAAATGCTAAGATGGCTCAGACTGCATTTATACTGGAGCTTACATTTACATTGGGGATCTCTTTGCTGCTCTCTGCAATGGCTGTCAACACCTGTCATGGTTCTGTAAAGAAAAAGATTTCTGCAGGTTGGCAGCAAGAAAGCCAGGAAACTTCTGGTTTCAGTTTCCATGAGCGTTTATTGTTATAAACCCTTTCCACCCTGGAGGTAATAAAGAAGGGTCACCCCATACACCGTAGAAGCATGACCCAAAGGTGACTCTGCCCATGATACATCAGTGAAATGTCGTGCCTGAGTGCCCCCACCAGAAGTTTAAAAAAGGAGCAGGAGGAAGTGTTTTTCAAATATGCTATTACTGGGTTTTGTAGGCCCTGTAGCATTCTGCTTTGTTTTGAGTACTTATTCAAGTAGAGAAGTAAGGGTCCAGCCTCCAGTGTGTTCACTGCTTCAGTGGTGCCGCCTGACCCAGGATGTAGAGCACTTGAGCCTAGGTAGGTTCTATATTTAGCAACTGTGTGATTTAGTGAAATTAATTTGTTGTATTTCAGAAAAGAAAAATAGCTATGAATAACTAAAAAATATACTAAGAATTATCTTAAGGTTATACTTGATACTGTATCCACTTCTCCAGTGGGTTTCTGCGGTTACTCTGAAGTCACTAGCAGTGCTTCTCATGGACAACAGAATACATAGTTTTCCTCTCTGAACTCACTTGCAATTTGTGCTCATCAGAACGGAGCTAAAATTTTCCACCTACAAAACCGTCTGATAGATTGGAAATGTCTACCTTTAAGAAAAGCAAAACACACCATTCTATGCCATGTACCACACAGAATAGTAGGAAGATACTCCTGGCTTGTTTCCTGTGAAAGACATCTCAGAATCAGAGCCCCTGCTGTGGAAGTTAATGCCAGAAGAGACCAGGCAAAGCCTGTAACTGACTGTTTCTCATTTCTATCTGCTACATGATTTTGCACAGCAGGCTTTCCAGAGAGGTTCCAGGATTTACAGCTAAGTGAATATACTTACACTTAAAAAATACACTAACCAGATGTAAGTAAGAATTTGTAATTCATGGACTTTACATCTTATTCATCCAAGTAATGATACTATTTGGGATGATGAAATAAAATTTAGAAAACAAGTGATAACCGTAGAACATCAGCTTTCTGGACTTTCCATGGGCTGCTGTGAAATTGTAGCAATCATCCAGAATCCTCTACCTGTTTTTGCAGTACAAACAAAACTTTAGTCATTGCTGTTTAAAATCTTTATACCTGTGCACACTGAAAAGCTTACTTAGTTTGTATCTTAATTAAAACCAACTGTCATTATAAAATGCTTTCAATATAAAAGGATCTGTTCAAGTTTCACATGTCAAAAAAGGTTAAACTTTTTTCTGACATTTTCATTTTGCTCTTCTCTTTGCAAATTATGATCCACACATGATTCCCTCAACTGTAGTTATATGAAATGTATGTGTATTTCATGGGGGGATGTTGATTTCTTTTTATTAAAGTTGTCAGCAGTTTTATAATGAACTGAAATACTGGATAATTATTGTAGTTCAATGTACTGCCAATGTCTAGTGAAAACAATTCCAAACAGCTTGCTATTTTCTTGAAATTATCAATGCAATTTGCCTCTATAGGCTTTCTTATTCACTGCATATTTTAAAAAAAGCGTAGTTACTTGTAATCATAATTTTATATTCTTATCACATTTTGGTTGGTTTTTTTTTGGGGGGGGGTTGGGTGTTTTTTTTTTTTTGTTTGTTTGTTTGTTTTTTTGGGGTTTTGTTTGGTTTGGTTTGGTTTGGTTTTTTTTTTACTTCAATGAGCACTATATTTTGTTTTAAACATACAGTTCCTCAAGTTTGCTTTTTGGAAAGCAAGACTCCTAAAATTGTAAACAAAAAAACCTATATGCATGAAACATGAACTCTGAAACTATTTTATTTCTATGTTTTACACTCTTTTACTACAGAGATTTCAAGGTCCTGAAGTAACAATCAAGATTATAACTGTACAATTAGCGATGACCATGCATGATGAATACCTGAGTGGAGGAACCTTTTGGTTGAACTTGCTGAACATTGCACAAGGATGTTCTATGGTTAGAAACAGACATCTAACTTGAAGCTTAAATTTCTTCATTGCTCATTTATATGCTTGCTTTTGTGCCACCCATGTCTCTTGCCTCTCCCCCCTCACTGTCCCCATGCATCCATACATATGGATTATACTATCTTTGGCTTGCTTTTTGCTGTGCCAAAACAGACATTTGCTCTTACCCTCTTCATAGAGCAGGTTCTTGGGGTTTCTTTTTTTAAAACAATTGACTGAATTTCTCTGTTGTATGCTAGATAAACCTCTCACCTATGCCTCTTGCAGTTTACTTCTCTGTCTCAATGGGGGATGCTACTCAGGCTGTTAATTTCTCCATCTCTAAGGACATACACAAGGCCATATTGGTCAGACCAAAGATGTATTACCTGAGATTGCCAGAGTGCACAGGGACAGAAAGTTGATGTCCTGCTATGCTCCAGTGAATTGTGGCAGTGCACAGCAGGCAGCTACATTGACAAATGCTCTAATTGTACTTCAAAGCTTTTTGTGTGTTCACATTCAATTCTCTCCCAGCATTCAGTTCTTCAGCTTGATGGTGCTTTTTGTCAGCACCTACCTCTCTAAAAGTGTTGAACGTGGTAGTTCTTACAATGAATGTTTCTTCTAGATTAGTCCTTAAGAGTTTGGGAGTTGAATAGTAGAAATTTCAATTTATTACAGTGTAAAAGTGTATGCTTCTGATTAGTTAAATATTCATGCAAGAAAGTTGAACTCAGGGATTCAATCCAGTGGATGTTAGTGGTAAATTTTGTAGCCTGATGCTGATTTATATTTCAGTAAATCCAAAAGAATTTTGTATGCATTAAGCAAAGTTCAGTGTGGGTTTACACTGATTTAGTGACAAAAGTGTTAAAGGACATGTGTTAAGTCATCATCAGTGTGATGATGCTCATGCTACGTCAGGTAGAGCATGAGCAAAATAAATTATTTATCATTATTAATGCAGCCTTTGGAATGAGATTTTTTTTTAATCTATTTTATGTGATCAATAAGGTGGGCTCACTTCTCCAGTCACAAGTAGGGTATCTGGATTTAAGACATCAACCTTAGTTGTCAGCATGACTCAGCAACTAAAGGTTGTATGGAAACCTATGGAGAGGACAATAGGTACCTTGAGAGGGCTAGCATGTCATAACTATCATCTTTGATATCCATTTTAAGACAGGATAAAATGCTCTTTTCAGGCATCCAACTCTTTCACTTAGGTATGAGACAAACCAATTTGACTGCCTTATTTCCTGATACATGTGTGTGCTTGTTGTAGCAGGAGATGGGTAGTGGGCTTGGATTGATGCAAGGCCAACAAGAGAAGCAATGTTTTTGTTAAAGACCTGATGAAGCTTCGTTGAATTAGAAAATCTGTTGTGATTTTTATAAAACCCAATCCCACATAAGGTGATGATGGCAGCTTCCTTTAATGAATTGTTGAGGAGCTTTTATACCGGAGTATGAGTGCAGTAAATTAATTCCAATTAGCTGTCCTACAGATGATAAAATAATCAGTGATTCATACTTATTTTGCAGGCATCTTGGGCAGTTTGAAACAGCACTGGACAGCCACATCAACTTTTCGTTCTCTTACAATTTATTCATGCTTTTTATTGGATGTTACATGAAGATTTTTTTACGTATACTGAGGATTAACTTTTTGAATCTAAATATTTAAAAGAAAGGACAGCTAATGTGTACAGGCTGTACAAACCAGAAAAAGATGATTTCACAATCATCTATTTGATGATTCACAATCAGTGAATATTGAAAATTCATAACTGGAAATGCATAAAAGCACTTTGTCATATTTTTTCAGTTTTGATAATGTAGCTTTAAAAAATGGTTTATAATTAAAAGTTCAGCAGTGGAATGTCTTTTTCTGTTTATTGATAGAATTTTTTCCATATTCACAGTCAGAAAATGCTTCTAGAAATCAGTGGGGGGGTTGTAGAGAGTTTTTCCATGTTGCTTGGACTTTATTTCCTGGACTCTTGGAATCCGAACTCTAGTATGGCATCATTTTCATAGAAATGAAATTTTAGTAAAATTATTTGGTAGGTAAACAGTGTCCTCTTACAGAAAATCATGTAATGGTATGCATGAATATATTTGCAAATTACAATGCAAACAGTTTAATATGTATATTAATACGGAAGACAATTCCCTGGAATCATGTGTTATTACCCGTATTTCTGTTTCCTCATAATTTTGTGAGCTATTAGAATTTCACTTTCCCTTTCAGAAAATTGTATTTCGCAAAACTCAAAAAAGCTAAACAGGATTAAGAAGTCCTATTTAGATGAAAAATAGCTGGTACTTTGAATATAATTTTATGAATATGGTAATTCTCTGTGTGTGCTAATAGTCCTATTTGGGAATCAGTAGCATTTCCCAGTTTGTGCTGTACATACAGCAGAGCAAAGATATCATACAAAGTTATCATATGAAGGTGTAGACTCTAGGTGTTTATAATTGTAATGGAGATGAGATTCTGAATCTGATCTCTTTTTTATTTGTTTTTTATATAATAGAATTGCAAGAGCATTTTAGGTGCTTAGAAAAAATACCGATCTCATTTTTTTTTAATTATCCATCAATTCCTGAAAAACAATTGAGAACAAGAGTCTATTACACTTTATTTGTGGCAGCTGTGATTCAGCATGCCAAAAGCAGAGCCATGAAAGTATTTCCTTGATTCTGTATTCTTTGGCAGGAGCATAATGAATAATAAAATACAATCTCTTTAGAAAAATATGCGCTATCTTTTTTCTGTATAATAGTAATGAGAAGATTACTTGTTGCTTTTTATTGTCACATCAAGTTGCTAACTGTTGAAATACAAGGCTGTTGCTGTATATTACTGCTAGGAACTAGAGCATGCCTCATGTGTGTGGCCTCATGTCTACTGCTGCAGCTTGCCACTGTTGGTCGTTACCATTACAAATACTTAGCTGTGATGTTTCCTCAATTTCTTTAATGAATAAATTAAAATTTATTCAAGTGTTGATAAAAAATATGCCTATTTTGCTTTAAAATGAGAAAATTTGTCAGTCTCATTCTATGAATATTTGCAAGAAAATATTTGCAAGAAAATATGTACACACATATAAGCAGTAGGTAATTTCTTTCAGTCTGACACAGAGGTTGAAAATAATTCTCATCTTGTCAGCTGTGAACCCAGAATAAAAACTCTAAGAAACAGGTCTGCATAATGTTGGGAGGAGAGGAAGAGGTGAGGGGGTTGTAGTACTGTAACTCATCAACTGTAAAGCCGTTTAACTTTATGTGAAGTTGGGTTTTTTGTATAATTTTTTTATATGGATCTTTTGAATAATTGTGATTATGAAAGGAACCTTTGACAGGTGCTTGTCCAGGTCCTTTATTACTGCATCATTGTTTTTATTGTCAGAAGGTTTAGACATTTGATCCAAAAATTTAAAGATATATCTCCATTTAATCATCCAAATAATTTTAATATATTGAATTTAGTCTTTAAAGTTGGCAACACCCTTTCTGAATTTGTAGTTGTCCTCCAACATTGCTTCAAAGAAGTGCAAGTTCTGTAGAAAGTTCCAGTCTGAGTAATTTAAATGATGATGGTAACTAGCTTTATCTAGTGCCACAGTGACAAGGGAGGTGGTAGCACCTTCCGTGCTCATTTCTGTTTATTAACAGCACAGAAAAAGAATTCACAATGCAACTGTGTTTGGTTAAGAGTGTTTTGTGCATTGGTTACTAAACCTCCCATATTTCAAAGCAGGAAGATATCTGAATTTCTTTTTCTTCTTATCTGACAAGATTGATACTTTTTATAATTAAAATATGCTTAGAGTATTCCACACAGCATCCTAATTAGCATATTATTCAAAGCTGTCAGAAGAGTTATTACTTCAGATCTTTTGGAGTCCTGTCTTTTAAATGCTCCTCAGCTCCTACTCTTCCAAACCATGCCAATGGAACAGTCTTTATTCTTGAAAGGACATGAGTCAGTGGGCACAAAGTGAAGTACACATTTCTTTATTCATCCAGGAGTCTAAAATTACTTTTAGTGTTGATTTTAACAACTTATGTGATAGGGATCTTTCAGCATTTAAATTCTGGCAAGAAATGTGCCTTTTTTTCTAAGCCTTGTTCCAAGTGTTGTAATTCCTGCCTCTCTGTTCGGTGTTCTGCTTCTTACACTACTCTCTTAAAGGCATAGCCTCTAGTACTAGAGACTGTTATGAAGATGGCCTCTGGGAACGTACAAAATAGGAATTTTGTGTTCTGAAAACTAGGTATTGAAAGCATGTTTGGGAAAATTGGGGTATTTGAGAGTTAACCATGTCATCCAACTTGTTATCAGTAAATTGGGTGGAAAACTGTACAGATAGTGCATATTTTGCCAACTGTAAATGTAAAATGTAAAAATCAGATGGAAAATGAAAAGAGGTTTAGAACATATTGCAAAAACCATTGCCATTGAACATGCATACATGAGAAACAGACCACAGCTGAAAGGGCTGGTCTATAAACCAGAAAAAATGTTCAAGAGGCAACTTGCTGGGTCGAGGCCCCTGGGTCAGAGAATAGGGCTGGTAGGGAACAGCTGTGGAGTGATTCAAGAGGCTTTGGTGCCACCAGGTTTTACCAACTGTATACCTCTGTACTTCTGCTAACTTCTAGGCCTGTAGTGACAGCAGAAAACACATATATCTTATCTGCTGATTTGATAAAACTGAACTGAAAATTGCCATGGTAACTCTATCATCATATGAATCAGCTGCCAATCTATGAGGGCATCACTGCATTTTTCTGGACTCTTTGTGCTACAGATATTTTGTGAGAAACCTGGGTTACTTGGTGTTGTTACTGTTCTAGGGTTTGCTCTCTGAAGAAGTTCTAGTGTGGGGTTAGAAAAAAGGCTATGCAGCTAAAGTAATGTGCTGCTCCACAAATTGTCTCCACTTCCCTAGTATCTGTGTAAGTAATGCCATTAAGACGTTTTCCTAATCCACATATTTTAGTGATTGAACTTCTGCTAGAGTACTGTGCAATTCTCCATATGTTATCTTTGTCCCTGGCTAAAATTTTGGTAGTGTAATACGATTTATCTGTAAGAAAGAGCAGTATTGCATAGCTTGCAGCTACTTTGTCCTGCCATTGAGTCCCCACAAATTAATTAGGTTTTACAACTCTCTTGAATGCTCTGGGAAACCAAGTCATCTGCAAATGCTTCAGGAAATTACAATGCTGAACCCGTGGGTGGTTCAGTTAATTAGCAAAACCTCTTGTGTACAAAACATTAATAATGAATTTGCAGCTGCAGATCTGATAAATGTATGTATCATACATGTGTATGTATGCTTGTATGTAGAGATGTGCTTTGCTGTGCAGAGATACCCATAGTAACTCTGGCCATATTAGCTCAAAAAGAGAAGCAGCATAAACATATTAGTCCAGCCTTTATAGGGTTTGTAGAGTATTGCACCTCTTACCACTCAATCACCCCACTTTAAACAAAAAAAAACTACCCCAAATATCAACAAATCACTTAAATATGTAGGCATCTGTTGTAAAAAATATAAAGGGGGTGAAAAATGCTAAGTCCACCATTACCTATTTCGAAAGTAAAATTAAAGTTGTTTGCAATTAGAGTTTTCTTTGTATTTACATGTTAATGACCTAATATATTCTGGATATGTGATAAATACAGTGCTCATGGTGAAAAATAATTTTCTTGATGGATACGTACTATGAAATGACTAGTGCAGATGAGCCCATTGAGTGTTTTACTAAAGTTCAAAAATTATTTCTAAACTAATAACTAGAATATTTCCAATCTATTTCCTGCCACAGTAAAATGCAAAGTTGTAGAATTAGAGAAAAAGTGGTATGAAAATATCTGCTTCACATTCATTTACTGCCCCTTTCCTATTTGTTCTACCATGTTGGATTTAATATGGGTTAAGAACATGTCTTATTTGCAACAGTTTGCAATAGGAATGTCAGCTGCAAGTTTGGTGCCTGCATGGGGCAGGAGACACTGTGAGGAGTTGGGAGTGGCAGCACACGTCCCTTAGGCATCCTGACACCTCTGCTCTACTAAAAATTTTGCATTTAGGAAACCAGACTGAACTTCTTTGTGTTTGTCATACACATATCATGCCTGCTCAGAGGAGTCAGCAGCTCCCATGTTGCGTGGCAGTGCTCGTGTTGATGAAGTGGTGTCTGTGGGAGCGGTGGCTTTCCCATGGTGATGTCCAGGGGCTCTTGCAGGGCTGAAATAACTTGCAGAATCCAGCGTTGTTGCAGTTCTGTTTCTTTGATCTTACCCACAGTTTCCTAAATATGCAGCAATGTAAATATATGTATATTAATACAGCTGTTAGTAATAAAACTATTAAAGTTGACAAGGTACTACTGCCACAGGGGATGCTAAAAGGAGCATGTGAAAAGCAATAATATTCTGTAGTGTGCACTTCTAGGGTGCACTCAGATGCTGGTTAATGCTGATTGTCTTACATGGAATAGAAAACTGAGACCAAACACCATATGCAAAAATGACTGCTCAAGAACAAATAATTTCTACCATTTACTACCCTTAAGCATCTTCTAATTTTTAAAATTATGTGAGATGGGACAGCTGATGCATATTTCCTCTTCAAATTCCTACATTTTTTCAAGGCTTGTAGGTCCTTTGGACTCTTGAAAGCATTTCAGTTGTTTCCTAAAATGTAAGCTCAAAATCATCTCTCAATAGTGGCAATTGCTGGGACCTGATAATTGCTTGCCAGGAATTTTGTAAGCAACAGAAGAAAAGGAAAACTGGTCTCTGTTGAGCTGTTTGTAGGAGTGGAAAAGAAGCAGCTTTAAAAATTCAAGTTACTGGATAAAAATATTACTGTAAAAAAAAATCTTAAAGACTGCTGTATTCAATTTCACAATCCTCGCTGTAGATAGGTTATCAAGTGTAGTCCTGCTAATTGGTACGCAATGCTTATTGCATGGCCTTCCAGAATCCCATGTGAATTTTATCCTAGTAACAATACTTGAGGAAAGACACTGGTCTATTAAAAATCAGACCTTTCCAAGAAAATATATGCAGTGAATGGTATTCTGGATTTCCTTTATGAGAAGTAGCTGTACTTCTCATCATTATAAATGTTCACACATATCAGAATTTCTCTTACCAGAACTGACCGTTTTTGGTTTCAATGCAAGTATGCTAAATAAACTTTAAGTACATACTATGAGGAAAAACCGTTCCCTAGGGTAGCATCCTTCCAACGTGAAATTAATGCTAGAATATGTGTTTTTAATGACAGAGAAATTACAGGCTGTCACATAGTCATTTAGCAAGGCTAGAGTATTCTGAGTTTCTGCTGCCATTCTTACTGCTTTAATAAAAATACACATAACTGAAAAGAAACTTTTTTTAATTTAATTTGATAAAAAGAAGAAGATGCTTTGAAATCCAAGCGTATGAACTGCAGAAAGTGAAAACAAGGTAATATGAAATACAGTTCGGGATAGCAAAGCAATTTAAAATGGTGTAAAAATGCTATCAATAAAATACATAAGGGGAGATTCTGAGCTCTATCCCTACCCTGGGAAATAAAACCAAAGTGGAATTTCATGTTATGGTAGCAGTTTAGTGGCAGGGTAAGGCAGATTTATATGAGAATCTAATGCTGAACTTGGTAAAGCATTTGTACCCACACAAAGGAGAGTGAGGAGAGACCATGGATGGCTCCAGTCTGCATAAAATGGAACTGCAGCCTTCAGAGGGAGAAGCAGTGTGGTCTTTTCTGCCTTGAGAAGATTGTTTGCCCTCACAGAGAACTTCTAGGGAAAGAGCTGTGAAAGAAGCCATGGAGTTTCTAGACATGATAAGTAATAGTTTTCCAGTGTTATTCTATAGAATCTGACAGCTGCCTGCACCTGCTCCATATACTGCATGTCATCATTTGTGTACTGGGTTATCACACCATTCATGTTGTAGTGTGTAAGACTGAAGTATGTGGAGAAAACATTGAGACTATGTGACATTGAGTCTACTTTTCTACAGAAACTGAGTTCTTACACTTCTAAGCTGTTTGTAGGCAGTTATGTGTAGGTGTGGCCTGTGTGGGCAGCCCTGTGGTTGGCCACAATGGAGTGAAGAGCAAGGAGAGGAGCAGTGGCACATGTCAGGGAAGAAAGCTTCGTAGGAAAGGGCTGGGGGCTGTGTTACTCCTGTTGGAAAAAGCGTTTTTTTTTCTTTTTGGCATATGTGATCTCCCATCATAGTGAAAAGTCTCTAGACTCGATCATTTTCATGACAATAAAATTTAAGTGTTCAATAATATTAGGGATTTTTTTCTAAAGTCTTTGAGGTATTGGTAGAAGTTCTCTTGGTAAATGTTTCAAGTATTTGAAATAAAGTTATTATTTCTCCTCAGAGAATTTTAACTTACGGACAAATTTTAAAACAGAGGGAGAAGTTATTACTGTGGGGGACCGTGCATGATTTTGTTTTTGTGTAGAGAAGTCCTCAAGGGGTATGGTTAGACACCAATAGGATCCTCAACTAAGCCTTACAAGGTCATCATAGTGTTTGGGGGGCTGTTAATGAGATGACCATGGGACATAGGAAAAATCTCAAATAATGTGAAGGGATGTGGAAAATGCCTATCTTTTGGACAAAATTTCTGCATATATTCACAGGAGGCTGAACTTGTATTCTCTTCTTAGTTTGCTTTCAATCTCTACAAAATTATTTTAAATTATGTATAATATTAAAGGAATTAGCAATGGAAAAATTAATTTCTAAAGTAATTGATTAGAATGACTTTTAGGTAATTTGTGAGGTTTTGATTCATTTTGGAAGGGATAGATGGAGCTCTTGCTGTTTTTCTACAGACTTTGTTCTTTATCCTAGTGAGTAATTAAAATTCAGAATTCACACATATTTGAATCTTTGATATATTTTTTCATTAAAAGCTTGCCAGTAGTGTGAGCTATGTATGTTTTCGAGATATTCATTAAATGAGATTTGTAACAGTTTACATGGTATTCTGACAGTTTACCAAACCTATCAGTCAAAAGCAGATGGCCTGCGTTGGTAGGAATTTTTGGTTAAAATGAATATATTTTCAATATATGTATTTCATTTATAATATATTTGCTAGCAAGATTTTGTTCTTAAAAAACAGTTAATCAACCTGCAATACCCTCCTACACTTCAGCTTGATACTTGAACCCTATGATATTATCTGTCTGTGGTTCATTTCTAATATAATGTGACTATATTAGATTAATGTGATTAGTAATATACGTGATTATACAGCAAATCATGTCATATAGAAGACCTAGGACACTGAAAATGCAGCTGTATTCATTTGTTATTTTTTATACCTACTTATCTAGCTACACTTTCATATTGTGCTCTTAGACGTCTGGGTCTTCCTGTTTTCAATGCCTTGCTGCTTTGGTTTGTTATTTAATGTGGGTGTGTTGGCCAGTTCACTTGGAGGAGAGGTGTCTGTCACACGATGCCAGGTGTCTGGATTGTGGTGCTGTCCAGCCAAGACAGGAAGGAGGGGAGGAAGGGTGTGGAGAGATGAGGGGATCAAATCAGCATAGGCTTCAGGTGTGGCCGCCTGGTGGTCACCAGAGTTTCTCCCATGAGTGGCCACACTTGGGAACTTTCTCAATGTGTTGCCTGCATCCCAGTTCCCACAGCTGCAAAAGCAGTAAAACAAAGTGCAGGACTGTGGCCTGTGAATATGCCAGTAGCTCTGATTTCAAATGGATCTCTGCCTTTTATGCAAGATGGGAAAGCAGGAGACCCCAGTGCTGTTGCACAATCTATGGCACGACCAAAGGAAGCCTGGATACAGGGCAAAGGCACAGCCTCGCTCACTGCCTCGATGCAGACAAGGGTAGTGTCAAAACCAGCATCTTAGGGCATTTCAAAATAAAGGCAGGTGTTCCTGTCTGCAAGGGCAATATTGGCACACAATTCTCAAATTTATTTATGCATTATATATATTTATTCTAACTTATACATCATCAGTTATATAGCTACAATTTCTAACAGTTCAAGGATTTACTTATTTTCACTAAAACTTGAGCACAAGATTTTAATAGCACTGGAAATAATGTAGATAGCTAAGGTTTTTGACAATCTCTTAGTTTTTGACCAGTAATAGTTGCCTTGCTTTATGTTCCATATCGCTGACATATAATAATAGGAAAAATAGGGATAATTTACTAGGACCAAAACTTCATGATATGTGCCGGGGTAATGCAGCAATTTAACATATTAAATAGTAGAAACTTTGCTGAGGAATATTTTAAATAAAGGTTTATATGCATAAATATGTAGTGAAAAACTGTACTTTTTCTTGTGTGTATTGTTACTTTTATTAGCATATTTTTTAACATATTTAAGGATGTCCAACAGACCAGTTGATTTAAACTGAAAACAATTTAGAGAAGTTTATCTATGTATTTTTATAATCTGAACTATTAAAATTATATAGGCACCGTACATGTACTCTTTTTCCTATAGCCAGGTAATGCAATGTGTTTCCACTTAAAGTTAATTAGAAAGAGAAGTGAGTAAGAAGGAGAGGGTTATCTGTGTTTATAATAGCTTACGTTTTCATGAAGGAACTGTTAGCCAGACAAATCTGCAACAGTGATACCACTGTTGCACTGACATTTAAATTGAAATTTTGGGGAAAAAATCGTTACAAAAAGTTTTGAAAGGACAGAATTGAGGAATTCTTGGATTCTGAATTTGCTTTTTTTATTAATGCAGATACCTACTTTCTTAGATCAATTTAATAAATTGTCTAGTGGTGCTTACTCTGTTCCTTGGAGGTTTCTTTTAGTATAAATACAGATGGAGAGTTGAGTGGAAACTCACAATCTTTAATAAATATTTTCATTTCTGTAGGTTTTTTCCCATGAACCATCCTGAGCCATTAGATTTTTTTTTTTTGTTTTTCAGCAGAAAGTCTTATTCTAAAAATAATTTTACTCTCATTCATCTAAAAAGACATTCATTATTCTGCTGAATTGTATAAGTCATTCTCTCAAATTTTCTGTCTCATGGTCTGTTTTCTTAAACTGGAATACTGATTCAGATGAATATTGTTAGTGAGAGTGAAAAAACGTTTATGATTTTTTTCCAAAAAGCATCTCCCCAAGAAGAAAAATCAACAGGATCTTGTAAAACCTATTCTTCACTGCTCTTACAAGCTTTGTCCTAAAATGCTTTGAGTTTGGGAGTAAAGGTAATCACACTTAGAAAACCACATTAAATCCAATTTAGCAGCTCTAACAGCTAACAGTTTTGGTGGTATATTTAGATAACTTGATTTCAAACAATAAAATTAATACTTCTCATTACAACACAATATACATCATCCTAAATTCATAAGTGATATTTTTTTATTGGACAAATTATTATATAGTGCTACTAGTGTGAACATTCAGAATTAGGTCAAAAAATAGTTAAACTAATAATTAGGTTTCTTCAGAAGAAAATGCATCAAATTTGGGGTAATGCATTAAAAATGTAATTTGGAGTAGGATAGGTATATAACAGATAGTTAGGTCCTTTTCCAATGGTCAACAATTTAAAATTTATTACTATTTTAATTGCAATTATATATATAATAATTGGAATTTATACTCATTTCTGCTGCTCCCTGTTCTATGAAAAGTCATTACTTTTAAATCAATAAGATTGGAGAAATCCACTATTAAGTACAGTTTTTCTTACCTTCCACTTTACTTAATATTAGAACTGAAACAGACGTCATGCAAACCATCTGTGGGTTTCCTGTACCTGGATATTATCACCTTTTCAATTTTACAGCAGTTTTCATCCATTCTTTGGGTACCAACTTCTTTGAGGTTAATATCCCCCTCCCTTACTGGCCTCTGTCAGGAGACTTGTCCTCCCCATTAGCTCTCATGATAATGGTCTTTACCTGACGTTCTTCTCTTCTGTCTTCCTTTTCCTTTCCCTCACAAAAGGAAGAGCAATGATTCTTTTCCAGCTTAGCATCTTCTTAACTAGGTGATTTCAAGTCAGCGTTGGAGTCTTTTTTTTTTATTGCAGGGTGTCACAGCTGTAGATGACTCTCCTGGCTGAGCAAAGATCACCCGTCCCAGCACCTCCAGCTGGCCAGAGAGAGTGGCAGCTTTTTCAGGACCCAAGGAGTTGCAGAGTCTGCAGCAGAAATAGCATTACACCAGTGAGCACAGCATCAGTGAAGTGACATTGTTGTAAATCCAGTTAAAAAAATAGGAAGTCCAGGCCTGAGCTGTGTAAAACCATCTTGGTTTTCCAGGAGGCTATCCAGGAGTGCTGCCCCAGAGACTGGAGACACCTCTTCACTCTCACTCAGCTGTATCTCAGTGATGCTACTGGCACGCGTGGTTTGGCTGGACTCCCAACATTCATTTTTTTCCCTTGGTATCTCCTTGCTTCTTCCTTCCTTGCAAAACCCTGAGCATGCTGCTTATAGTCACTGTGCTGATAAAAAACAGGACCTTGGAAAGCAGCAAGTAGATCAGCAGTTGCTTTGTGACATTACAGCTAAACTTAACCCTCATATGCACACTTCCACTTCTGCTCCTTCAAAATCTGCTTTGTCTTAAGACATTCTCTGTGTTGTCATGAATGCATATTTGAGGCAAAGGTGCCTAAAAGAAAAGTGTGTGTCAGTCAGATAAGAATATCTATGTTCAAAGAATTCAACAATTTAAGCTCAGCATTGTGGTGGTTTTCAAGAATCAAAAATAATTGGAATTGGAAAAGTAAATTGCATTTCAACTAGAGCAATTTAAAGAAATTTCAAAAACAGATGCAAAAAAAAACTATCAGATAGCCTGTGCTTGAGGAAGCAACCAATGCAAATACTTTCCTAAGATCTTGCATAGCTAATATTACATTGTACAAATTAAGACTTTCTTGCAGTACTGAAAATAATGTCTGCTTTGAAATGTTACTAGCTTTTGCTAATTTCCTGTGCTAATAATATAATTGCATACTATTAAATGAATGCTTTAACAAAACATATAAAGTTTTTAGAAATGCAATACATCTAATTTCAGAGTTCCATTAAAAGCCTGCAAACAGACTATAAGTAACTGCTTTTACTTAAGTTTGAATCCCCTGGCTATTGTTCATTTTCTGGTCAGTTATGTGGAGTTGCGCTTTCTGTGTCTAAATGCAAAATCTTTTTTTTCTGTCCTACAAAACTCTTCTTAGTCATCTGAACTAGGGAGAAGAGAAGTCCTGGTTCATATTTGTCCAGCTGTAATAGTGCACAAGAGACAGTAGCTGAATTTATCTGTTTTATCCTGTAAATGGCACTGAGCTATAGCATTTGCTCCCACATCTCTTTACAGATCCTGTGCTGGAAGCATTTCAGCCAAGTACCTGTTAGGTTTTATGCTTCATATGTATGCATAACTCACAGCATAGGGAGAAAACCTCGTCGTGACTTTAAAGGTGTCTTCAACCTGCATGGGGACCTGAGGAGCTCCCTGCCCTGACCCTGGCAGTTCTGTGAGCCTACTGAAAGCTTCCCACCTTTCTCCTCTGGGCTGTGGCTACTGTAACCCCTTGGTGTGACTCACCTGTTCCCACTCTGCCTTTTCTATTGATGGCATGTGGCCTTCTGAGGGCTTCTGTGGGGATTCTTGGAACACAACTGTGTCTCCTTTTTTATATATGCTCAGATGTTCTGTTAGAGGGGTGATGTCCAGTGACCTCAGAGAGTAGCAGCAGTACTTTGGGGAGCAGATGATAGGAGAAAAGAATCCCTGACAGGATTACAGGAGTGGCATCTGTGCCTCTGGCTCTCCAGAGGCATGGGCAGAACAGGGAGCTGGGGGAGGCTTTTGCCACTGAAACAGTTCCATTTCTTTTTGAGATTGAAAAAGAATGAAGGTAGTTGTAAACAGATAGGTGTACTGGGTTTAATTCTTTAACCTCATAGACACCTCACATAAGTGAATTTCAACTTGTAGTAAAGTATTTTACAGAAATACTTGCTGTTCTTACTGCTTCTACAATGTATAAATGGTCTTAGGAGGGTTGGCAATTACATTGGTCTGTCTTTTGGGAGGATATATTCAGCACACAAAATTGTATCTTCTTGAGGCGACTGTTAATTTCTGCTTTTGTAGTGTTTTATTGTCCCTTGAATAATTAATCTTTTAATCTACCAGCTTAAAGGCTGGTATCATTCTTTTTAGTCTACTCTCTTCCTAGCTTTAACTGACTTTACATCATCAATTGCTGCATTAAAGAAATGAACATATTGCTTTGTGCTGCAAGATTATTTAATGTTTTCACAAATTTGGGTATTTTGAATGGCAGTTCTACAATTTCCAATACCTCCCAGTTAATAAACAAAATAAATAAATGTGAAATAAAGAAGTAAACAGACCGTGAATCTGAATCACTTCTTGTTTTTCAAGCTAAATTTTTCAAGGAAATTAGTTTACAAACTGCATTTTGATGTCTGGAGTCCATCAGTCTCTAGGAGAAAGAGTTGTAATTACATTCTGTCTCAATTTATGCTGTGTGTCTGCACTCCTTTTTAGAATTTTTCTTTTTAATTCTATTATATTGAACTTAATTTTACATGACAAGTAGCAGAATCGTGCAGATAAGTAACAGAAGAAATACAATTGTTCTGTAAAGACTCACAGAGTTTTCTGTAGGGAAGCTTTCCAAAATTTTGTTCCAGATTTCCCAGATTTCTTTTCTGTGCTTTCTTTAAATTTTAAATATTGAACTTTCTTCTCTTAGTGATGAAACAATTTAATTATACTTACATATTAATATAAAGTGGAGGTTTTTTTCCTGATTTGAAATCACGAGTGCCTAAATTGCATTGATAAAGTTATGCTTTCTAATTTTCAAAATGTCCAGTGAATGAATTCCATCCTTGATTGTGGTGAAGCAATTAGCCAAGCTGTTTATTCCTGATAGAGATTGTTTATTTGTAAAATTCAGTTATTTAGAGCAAACTCAAACTAGAGACCTCGGATTTTATACCCTAACAATGCCTTTCCTGACACTGAGTATACTGGAACTAGAATTCTTAATTTAGCATTACATTGATACTGTATTTTTCAATCAAATTTGCTAAAAAAAAAAATAAAAAATAAAAAAACTGCAGGAGTTCTTCTCTTGATTTTTTTTTTAGGTGGAATTGATCTTTTCTGAAAAGATCAACTTCTGAAAATGGTTCCATCTGCTGTGTAGTAGCCCAGTTGCTGGTTTTCATGCTGAAATTTTCATCTTCTTATGATAACTTTCCAAGAATGCTGGACTATAAGTTTGAGGGATAAGATGCATTTCATATCCAGGTTGGTTTTTTAGATGTTTAAAAATAATTTTCTTATCATAAAAGGGGAGGAGATTAAGCTCTGTAATGGCATAGCTGCTTAACAAGATGAGTTTTAATGTACAGTAGTATCCCCTTTAATGAACAGCATTTAGTACAATTAAATTGTGTTAAAGTATGCTTTTCTGCTGCTCCTTATTATTAATGCCCAGTGGACTTGTGGTGTCATGCTTATCCATAGCCAGTATTTGTTAGCAATCTGCATTTCTTCCATTGTTACAGAGGGTAAAACAGGGATAAGGCTTTTAAACTGAAAGATGTTAAATTTAGATTCGATATGAGGAAGAAATTCTTTACTGTGAGGGTGGAGAGGCACTGGAATAAGTTGCCAGGAGAAGTTGTGGATGCCTCATCCCCAGAGAAGTTCAAGGCCAAACTGGATGGGGCTCTGAGCAGCCTGGTCAGGTGGAAGCTGTTCCTGCCCATGGCAGAGGGATTGGAACAAGACAGTCTTGACAGTGCTTTCCACCCCAAACTGTTCTATGATTCCATGACTGATATGTAAAAGGAAGCAGGCACTCAACACTGCAATTTCAGATTGCATTTACATTAGCAGATGTTAATGTAAACTATCGAGAGCTGGGCACCCTCATCAGCACTTGGTGACGAGTCCTTGGTTACTGAGCATGGGATTAACTGTGCTGGGGTTAGCTGTTAGTGGTGTCCCAAGCCATCTTGAATTAGGGACATCCCAAGGCATTCACCTCCTTATTGTCTGCTGACTGGCTCCACAACCAGAGAATAACAGGTGTGTCCTGTTCTGTTCTTTAGCACAGACTCTATCCCACTGTGTACTCTTCAGGCCATATCCACAAGCTTCAGCATTGTAGACACAGCACACAAAGTTGAAATATTTTTTTCATTTTGATACTTCTTATTCCCTCCTAAAAGATTGCTCTTTCAAGTCAGCTGCAGGTCAGTGCTCCCAAGGGTGTTGGTAACACACAGGAGCACTGGTGGACATTTGGGAAAAGGGATTAACGCACAGCATCTCCTTGGTCTCACAAAAAAAAAATAAGGCATACAAGAATAACTTGCAACTGATCTGCCTGCAGGGGAAGGGGGCTTCATTAATATCAGCTCATGCTATTTCTGCCACCATCAAAGAAACTGAACAAAATGTGAGTTTAATTATAGTGAACGTGTCAGTACTATAAGAGAGCTGTTGTTCTTTGATTAGAGGAGATGCAGTGATAAAGTAAATAGAAACTGCAGATGGTATGCCACTTGTTTAACAAGTGCCAATCACAGATATTGTCATCTTTTTGTTAGTAACCAATAAGGTGTGTAGACAAAATAGTACTGTGTCTTTTATTCATTGCTAATTAAAAGATAACGTCCATGACCTGAACTTAATATTTGGCATGAGATAATTTGGAAAGAAAAGATCTGGTGTTCAGTAAAACTGAAAGAAATATTACCCTTTCTGTGCACAATGGTTTTTTCAAAAACGAGTTGCAGACAGAAGACTTTAAGTTGCTAATATGTCATCAAAGATATATCAGACTTGAAGCAGGATAAATAGTTTTAATTATGTGTAAATAGATTCATTAAGAGGAATGCAAAGGTCCAGCAATTATTCATTCTCTGAAATTAGATTAAGAATATTGTGTTTAGAGTCTTGTATCTTAATGGGCCACTTTAATTTCTGTTTATAGCTATTGTTCTATTTCAAATGCACATTAATCTTCTTCTTAGTGAAATGTATCCATTTGTCTAACAAAAGGAAATGTTATATGTTCCTAGCTATTCATGCAATTATTTGAAGACAGCGGTGATTTAAATTTTAGGTTGGCAATAAATAGTTTAACTTTGTACTTGTCATTGTTTCCTTGAGTATCTCTAGACAGTGTTGAGCATGATAAATTCTTTTCTGTAGAGGGGAAAAATGACTTTATAAAAAAGGGAATGTTTTATATACATCTTTTCAGTGTCATGTGTTCAAATACCATACCTTGATATTTGCTTTTCCATGTGAACTTACTTAGATGAGTTTTACTCTAGCTTCTGATAACAAGATGATTTACACAAGACTTCTCTTGTATGTGATACTAATCTTATACACAAGATCAGTTTCATGCAAGTAATATCTATAGCTGTGAGTTTAGAAAAAAGGTAGACTGCTCCCACTTGGAGTATTGCACTTACTTGAGAACATACATATTGACATGTGGTAGTAGAGGCGTGAAGATTTTCTCGTAAGTACCATCACTCTTGATTATATAGGTGTAAATGTGATCAAAACCAAACCTATTAAATGCAGGCTTGTTAATCTGGGATAACATTGCAGTTTCACTGGCAAGTTAGTTACAATTATGGTTCTTAGCATATTCCCCTGCAGTTGCCTTGTCTGTTGTGTTTCTCAGGAGTACTTGAATATCATGGTTACCAAAAGACAGAAAGCACAACATGGTAACATAGAAACAGCCTCTGTAGAAAGGAAATTATTGTAAAAACACTCATGCTATTTTTTTGCATTTGTCAACAATGTGTGTCTTCTTTTCTTGAACATAGACTATGTCATCATCATCTTTGTGCCTGCCAATGACTGACAGACCTGCTCTGGACCTACTTTCTCCTATCTAGGCTAATTCGCTGTCATTTCTTCTCACTGAGTTGTCTCTAACTGAAATATGAGCTGAGTTAATTTTTTTTTGCCCATTCAGAGGTTGTCTGAATGTTTCCTTTCCTGATATATATGGAGAGTGTTGTCGGAATAAGCCAGCATGCCCAAGTGGCACCTTTGACTCAGTCTTTGCCATAGCAACGCATTGCCAGACCATGACAAGACTTACAGGTCATCTCTGTACGTGCTCTGCAAAAGAACTTTCTCTTCCTTTCATCCTCAGACACAAATCACTTATTTGCACCATCACTGTATTGCACTGTGGTTATTGCAAAATCACTTTCTTCTGGTTTGACTGTGGCAGTTCTGCCCTTACAATATCCATGTAAAATAAGGATGATACTGTGATCTGTCCAGCCAGTCTGTTTGGCACTCTTACTCCATGTCCATGAATAATTACACTGGCTCCTGTGTTTCTGTTGCATTAAATTTAAATGCTTGTCTTCACTTTTAAAGCTTTTTTTTTTTAAACAGTCTGAACATAGTTCATCAAGCTTGTGGCTCAGATGCAGTACATGAGTTCCTTGGGTAATATATTCTAAAAGGCATATTATATGAAAAAATATATAATTGTCCCATCAGTTCAAAGTTTTGACTTAAACTTCACAAGTTACTTCTCTGCATCAAAGCCTCACTGATAACAAAAGAGGTACAAAACATTGATGGAAACAACCTTTAATTTCAAGGGCAAAAAACCAAACCAAACCCACGAAAAACCCAGTTTGGTAAAATAGTTCTGAAAACGTAGTATTACACAAATGTTTGCTGGAAGAAACTCTTGGAGGTTATCCAGTGATCCCACTCAAAGCACAGGTATGTCCGATGCTGGAGCATGGCTGTGATGAATTCATCTATCCAGATCACAGAATTGTTCAGGGGGAAGGTTCCACCACACTTCTGGGCACTTTTCTTATAGCCTAGTTGTAGTGTTGAGATCTGTTTTGCTCACTTAATGTTATATATGTGCTATTGATGTTGGAATAGCACCATACATGTGTAACTAGTTAATGCCCAACTGTAATTTCTTTGAATTACCTAACCATGTGGCAATGGTCTTGGCCCTCCTGGGATGAAAGGCAATTCACTTGTTTTACTGTGGTAAGCCTTGGTAGACATATTAAGGATTTCAGAGAATTCTTGTTCACCCCTGCTTTCCCTTGGAAATTCAGTAGTTTGAAGCTTATACCTGTAAGGGATTAGCACAATAGTGATACCCCTGAGCTGTGATCATATAAATACAATGAAATTGATATTAACGTAGTGAAATCACATTTTCATAAATTCTTTCTATTTATTTGCATGCCACCGAACCTCTGCAGAGCTAAAACATAATTTTGTATGTTCTGTGGCACAGGATGTCAAAACCAATTTACAAACTATTTACTCTATTCAGCAGAGTTAATTCAAGGAAAGGCAAGAAGAGCAGATCATTTGGTATCTGTGTTTTTCCTACAGGCGGATCTGCAAGAAGGTTTAAAAGAACCTCCATAATTAATCTAAAGTTCAAGGGGATTAGAAATAAAGTAGAACAAGTAGAACTTGCATTTCAAAAACCCATGTGCTTAATTATATTAGCCTTTTTCATATCTGTGGATACTGTGAAAAACTTATTTTCTCACACTCATTTATTCGAATTAGTTTTCATTTTTGCGACTAATTGTTAAGTGCTTGGATCTATTCAAAGCATTTTGGGAGAACGTGTACTCATCTATGCTGTGTGATGACCAGATGGAAGAGGCGTGATGCTGCACATCCAAATTAAAGGTGGAAACAAACAAGCCTTTCTGTCACTCGTATTTCACTCACATGCATAAAAGCTGGTCTAGCTGCTTCTCAGCCAGTGATTGGCACAAAATATTTACATGTTGGTAGTGAACATCAAAACAAACTCAACTGAAGCTAATACTTCCAAAAATTGTACTTCTTCTTTCTAGTATGTACTGTTTTGGGGGGTTTTTGTTCTTTAAATGTAAGTCATCTCTAGGGATCATAGCTAGATCTAAATTACTGTTTTGGCTTTAAAATTACTTCCAATTATGTGGGCTGGAACACCTCCCTAAAAGTCTCCAAACAGTGCAGTAATCACTTTATATTTTAATGTAATTTGAACTAGCTTGGATTTTAAAATGGGAGTTCTTAAGGGCAATTCTGATCACCCTTAGTCACAACACAGAAGATGTTTCTGTGCCTCTGAAAAGATCTGCTTGCTATGAACTTTCTTCTGTTGGCATTTATACATTTTTGTGAACTGAAGCACTGTTAAAATTATTTTCTGCTTTTGCTTTGCATATTATGACAGTCAATTTGACAATTCATCATGTCATATTTTTTTGGGGGGGGAAGGTTATTGGTTCCTTTTTTTAATTGATAATTTTTCTGCTTTATGATAGTCTTTATTTTTTGTTAACATTTCCTCCTATTTTGTGGTAGTGTGCCTTCTTTCTTGTAGACCCACAGTTTTTAAATTTCATTCTAGAGTCTTTCAGTCTTACTGAACTTATTTCTGCAAACTGTTGGCTAGTTTTAGGCATAAACAGAAATTTCCTCTGTTTTGATTTGTGCTTTACAAAGCAAACTAATGATATTAGTCATGTAGCAGGACTGTAAAAGAATACTTCCTACTTATATATTAATTTGGAAAGTTGTATGAAATCTGACATTTTTATTGAAACTATTGGCAGTAGATGTTGCCAAGGAGGAAAATATCTGATATTATTTATCATAATGTTTTTTTGGCTGATTCTTTTTTTCAAGTGTATCTAATTCGTGTTCACTCATAGTTCCCATAAAAGAAGGCTAATTAATATTAGCCATCCTAAATCTAAAACATTACATTCTGCATAATGACGAAGCATGCACTGTATTCTTTAATAGTCCTGCCACATGACTAATCTTATTAGGGGTGTTCAGTGCTTTTCTTAATTTTATTATTTGCAAAGTAGGAGTTGCATTGTACATGTTTCTGCATTCAGGAAGAATGATATTGGATTTTAGCATGCCTTCTAAATAATTCCTTGTCTGAAAGGTTCCACTGAGGTTTCCCATTTGTTATTTAACTGATGGGCCTACTGAAGCTGGAAGAAGGTACTTGAGATGGTGATGTCTTGTAACATTTTACCTGCAGGCAAAAAACCCCAGCAATTTCTCTTCAGGCAATTAAAGCTAGATTTTGATGTTGCTTCCTTGATGAGCATCAACCAAAAAATATGGGGCTTGTACAGCCTTTCGATAAGAAATAAAAAAATTCTGATGTTTCTTTTTTTGTTTCTGAGTCTGTTGGTTGTTTCCTGTTTGTGGCTTTTGAGGTGTAACTACATCAATTACAGCTGGTGAGAGGATGTAAATGCATTTGACCATACAGAGCCCATTATTTCTGCAGCACTGCAGCAGAAGCTGAGAGTGGAAAATACTATAGAATAAGGCTCCAGTGTGACTTGTCTCTTTGGATAATGGTAGTATTCCTTGATGCATCTTCTTCTTTGGTGCAATTTCTTTTTCTGACACAAAAATTAGTACATATTTTATTAGTACATCATGAATGGATGTTACCTCCCTGACAGGTGAATGTTTGGGAGATCAGTTCAGCTGTTCATCTTGTGATATGTCAAAGAGTGTCTGACTTTCTCTGGATACATGTTAACTTCCAGGTTGTTGGGTTGTACTCCCCACCTGTCTCATTGTGTGTTACACCTTGTGTGAAATGAACTGTCCCTTTTTATTTGAATATCCTGAATGCCTATTGAAGTAGGCAGGTGCCTCTTCTGAAGATGCTGTATTTTCTGGCTGGAAAGGAAGGCCAAAACAACATCCTAAGTTTTTTGTTAGCGTGATATCCTTCCAGGTCCATCTGGTGTTCATCAGACATGGCCTAACAATGCCTGTGTTGTTTGAGCAATGTGTAACTAGGGGACTTAATTTCTCAGACCTGATAATAGCCACTCAGTTCCTACTAATATGATTTTCTGGAGGTTTGTTCCCAAGCTTTTTTAAAAAAAAATATTTATTTTCTCACAAAATTTATGTACTTGTACATACAGTAGTCAACAAATACAATCTTTGAGGTTTTACAGCATTTGTATTTATTTTGAAATCAGCATAAAATTACTGTACACATGCACACTTCCTATTTTTTATTTCCTCTGCATTTTATTTTGTTCTTTCCAACCCTCACAAAAAACTCTCACAAAAAAACTCTTGCAAAATAGACAGGCACCTGAGGAAAGCAGGTATGGAAGAAAAAACCTTCTACTTTCTCTCTCAGCTTTTAATTTAGAATGGCTAATTCAGCACATTATGGGTGCTACTGTTTTAGTTGCCAGTGAGGAATTAGCAAGTAGTTATGGCAAAGATTTGCCTTGTTTTAGAGATTGAAAAAGATAATCATAGTTCTCAGAGAAGGTGAAGGTAGTGCTGCAAAAAAGCTTCTTCCTTCAGAGGTTGCTCACTTTAACTGCTTTGCTGTTGGAGTAAAAATGTGAATAAATGGTACCTTGAAGGAAGCAAGAAGTAGAGATAACTGTCATTGTAGTAAATTGGTATCGTCCTTACGTCTTTAGAAGCTCTAGACTTGGGTCTATGTGAGAGATAACCATCTTTCATATACAAAGAAACAGAACAATAACTTAGATGCCATACAAAACAAAAAAATTACTTTATTTTTGAATGCTTTGTTTCTTGTGATCCAGACCCCCAGAAAATGCTATCCTTAAAGAGAAAATCAAGTGATCTGTCAGGATTTTCTTTGTATGCCACATATGTTTACTTCTAGGTGGGTTCCTAAATCTGTAGTTTATAAGCATTTTGGGAGAGAGAAGAATGTAGGGTCTCCTGAAAAAAATTCTGCGTTTGAGAAAATCCAAAGCAAACACATTTACATTTGTTATCAAGCTAATCGGCCACGAAATACTACATATTATGGGAACTTGCATATACCATACAATATCATTTGACATCAGTGTAGTCACTCTTTTTTGCTTCTCAAACTTGTTATCTCTGTGTACTGACATGAAAGATAGGCATCAGAAAGAAATCAGCCCCAACAAATTTGAGGGGTTCAGAATACAGTTCTAATCCTGTACATCTATAATTATTTCTTTTCCTAGCTGCACATACAATTACTCAATGTACTCCCTGGCATCTCACTTCTCATTAAAAATCAACCTTACATCTAGAAAACTATAAAAATTTCAGAAAAGTAGAAATGGATTAATCTAAACCATAGGTTACCAATCCTGTCCATCCCTGCTAGAATGATCAAATCTGCAAGAAACATGAGGATTTTGACTGTAAAACTCCAGGTATTTAAGTTCAAGTGGTTTTGCTTCATTTGGGTGTAGATTTAAAATATCCTGCTAGCTTAAATAATTTTATGTCTTCAAGAAATTGATTTAATTTTCTATAGAAAATATTAATGCAGTTGTTATTCTCAATTTTTTTTGAATGTCCACTTTTTTTTTAGTTTGTTTCTGATTTCCAAATTTTCCTACTTTCGTGCCATTTACCACTGCTGCTTAGTTTCTGATCTCTTAGTTTCTCAAAAATAGTTAATATTGTTACTGAAATGTCATTAATGTTTTAACTTCCTTACTCCACCTTTGAAGAAGATGGAGCAAAAAGCATTCTAGCAAGCTCAAACATTATTATTTGAACTGCTCACCCTTCATATTTTACGTTCTTATTTGTTCTAGTAGGCATTTTTCATGTTTTCTGTGTTCTGTGCATTTTTCATTAGGATTACTTTTTTATATAAGCAGATCCTCCCCATAGCATCATTAAAAATTGCTACTTAGACACAACATATTTTCCTGAAGTTAAGTTAGATTATCTGTGCTGTTGATATTTGGATACAAATAGCAGGGGTGGACCTTCCATGTTGTAATACACCTTGTACCCAGACTTGCCCCACATAATCCTTGTGAGGACTATGATCCTCAAACGGAAGGAGACAGAATGTCCCAGGTCACTTCAACCTGTTAAATTGTCTCCAGTGAGCTGATTTCTAGTGTGCAGAGAAGCACTTGAGGGTGAGAGGTGAAAAGCTGTAATGGAAGAAGTCGCCCCACAAAAATGGCACCTATAAACTTGTCAACTTGGCTGCCAATCACTGATGAGATAAAGGCCAACAACTGAGTACCAATACCGAGACTCTGACACAGAAGCAGTAGAACTGTAGCCAGCTACAAAGGGCATCCAAATCCAGAAAGATAAGACCCATCAGATAAAGCAACAAAAGGAATCCCAAGCTCCTGGGGTTCAAACAGTATCATTACTTTTCCAACTACACCATAAAATATCACAGCCCTTTCAGTTCTCTCTTTTCAATTCACATTGTTTGTTCATGATAAACCATATGATTTTGCCATAGTGACCAATGTGCTTTTAACATTATTGATAAGTAGCCACTGCTACCTCTTCATGCCATGGCTTCACATTTTGGTCTCATGAAATTTTTTTTTTGGTCTCATGAAATTAATTAGATTAAATAATCTGTAGAGGTTGTCAATGTTGTGTTTGAAGCTACCAGATACATATTCTACTACCTCTTTTCTTGCACAAAACTTGTACAAGTGCAAACTTTTTTGAGGTGTTTTTTCCTTATTCTATCCGCATAGCTCTCTTCTCCACTTTTATTTAATAGAAGATTTCTGTGAACTGTTCATTTACAGACATTCAGAAGTTTTATATGTGTATGAAAATGCTCTTTATCTGACACTGAGTTCTTCTATTATATATTTAAAATTCCGTCAACATGGAACCAAACTAAATGGTTGTTTGTGTTGCTTGCTTCCAGTATGAATTACCAGATTAGAGAGGCAAAGTTAGGAAATTGCAGTAAAGATAAATGAGTCAGTATACATTAAAATAGTAGGGTCATAAAAGAAGGGGGATTCTCAGGAAAATCTCATGTCTGAGATTTGTCAAGTAATCCATGCTTCTTAATAGAGGATATAGTCTGAATAGAGGACATATATCTGAAGTTTTTCATGCAAAAACCTTCATTTGTATTACAAAGAAACCAAATATATTTTAAATTTTACCTCAGGATTTTGCACATTTTTATGAACTTGGACAATATATCTAAGGATTCCTTCACTCCCCAATGATTTTTAGGTATGCCTGAGGAAAAGAAAAGAGGAGTTGGGTTTTTATTTTGTATTCTTGTTAATTCTATTCTTACCTACTAATATATTCCTGTATTGAATAGTGAAATCCACTGCAGTAGCATTTTTTTTGTCATAATGTTTACTTCTCTTTTTTATACAGACACCTAAAGCAGATGTGTCCATTCTAGCAGATTATATTTTACCCTATGTTAGGAAACATCTGATATAAACTGATGTTTAGCTACCATATTGCTCAAATGGAATATCTGAGAAATACTCCAAAGTGCATATTTTAAACGTTCTTCATTCTTTACATAATCAAATCTGACAGTCATATGCCCAGGAAATATTCTTTCAAATGAGTGACAAGGCAAGATTTGTGAATGAAATACTGGCCCATTCTGAATGAATTCATTTTAAGGGAATATTTTTGTTAGATAGGGACATGTGAAAGAACTCCTTATACTAATTTATGGAACCTGAGGAAGATTTACTTCTTTGTTTAGTCATAGTGATTGACTTGTTGAATGATAATTTAGCATTCCATATTTAAAAAAAAAACATGGTTGTCGCTGTTATTTGATGGGTCATATAAAAGTGTTATTGGTGCCATATTTGTTGTATACTTTGCTTCCTATATTCTGATTTTCACTGATTAAAAAGGAGGTGAATTGCCTAGCACTTCCAGGCTGTTCTTTTCTTTTCCATACATGTATTGATGGGCATCTTGTAGTTCATCTTTTACTGCTGAGATAGGCCACTGTATCAGCTTTGAACATTTGTGCTTGGTGCTGGATCTATTTTTTTATATACAGAAAGAAAAACTAGCAGACCAGTTAAAATCTCAAAGGAGTACTCACAGTTTCACAAGGAAAGATTGAAGAGAGCAGGAAATACAACATCTAATTAAATAGTGGTCATGCTATTTTGGTGCTTCAGCAAATTAAATATGAGATGTATGGCTTAAAGATTGGAGCTTATCCTTGAGGTGTTCTGTCAGAAATCACTCTTTGTGCTATCGATGAAATCAGATCTCATTGTAAATAAGATTAATTTTGATTGGCTCTGTGTATAATGCACTTTCTATCATGAATTCATAGATTCATGCATTTGATAATGTGCTCTAGTGTTACCAGCTCTTAAGTAATTTTGTTATACCTAAAGCTATATATTTTACTAGTTGTTATAAACCCAAGAATTACTCTATGTTGAAGTCTTACTTAGTCTATTTATCTAATTAATTTTTTTTTCCTGAACCAGTTGTGGGAGGGGCTGTTTGGATTTGCTTGCTAGAGGGAACCCATTCAGAGTTTTCTTCCCAAATTTGGCCTAAACCAGGACACATATACATAAAAAAATTAATATTCTAAAGATATCAGAAACAAATTTGAAAAAAATCGGTGTTTACAAACCTCCTGTACGAACTAATTACAGTTTTTTAAACATTTGAACTTGCTTGAAGAAAAAAGCAAAGTGTTAAAAAGCATTTGCAGGGTCTGTGAAAAGCCTAGGTCCAGTTTTGATTTATGTGGAGTGTAGAATGTCAATGGCAACTGCTGTTCGAATGCTACACGGCAACGTGTTGAACTTCTCAGAAGTGCCTTAAAAAAAGATAGAATATTTTCAAGTCAATACATATCTGCAAAAAATGTGAGAAGGATTATTGTGCTTGGAGGGTAAAATGAATAACGCCATGTTAGATCCAAGAATGTGCGAGAAAGAGTCTTGAAAGGCAGAATGATTTCTTTTCATCTTGCTGGAAGTAGTTCCATTAGGATTATAAAACAGTAAGTAAAGTGTTCAGATTCTACTGTATTGCAGGTTTTTGTACATATTCATTATTCTTTATATAAGCATGTACAAAGAGGTGGAACTAAAACAGACTTTCTTGCATTCTCGTTGCTGTGTTTCACCAGCTGCACACTCATTTAGGAGTATTACTCTGGTAATGATTATTTTAAGAAATCACAGTCTAAATTGGTGGTATCAGGGAGCAATCCAGGAACAGCCAAGTGATTTAATACCAAATTAGCAGAGAGGGAAGAACTGAAAAGTATACTTGCAATGTTCTTCAGATTTGTATGTTCTGCACAAATAATCAGACTGAAGTGCAAACAATGCATAGTCTTTCTTATCTCTCTTCTCTGGTACTTTCTTCAACAGGAGAATACTGAGTCCTGATATATTTGAAGTGTGGGGGGAAATACAACTTCAGACTGCCAGCATCAAATTGGCTTGAAAACTAGCTAGACAGAGCAGACAACCTTTTCAAACTGTTGCAAATGAGCAACAAGGAGAATATATAGTACCATTTTCAGCTGAAACATTTTCACTAGATCAGTTGCTTTAGAATGTCTCTTCTAAAATAATTAGGCTGAGACTTTGAATGAGTTCAGTCATCATTCACATTTTCTATCATAAAATTTACTTTGGGAGTCTTCAGCATAAAGTAAGAAGAATTAGAATTGTTCACATACAACATTGTCCATAGGAAATTGTCCATGTATGCTAATAAATTATCAGCCTGACTATTCCTGAGGTATGTTACATGGCAATGATATCCAGCTAGATCTCAACTAATTTTACAAAATTCAGAGGGCTAATTTAGGACTATGGACCATCTGCCAATACTCTGTACATAATTTATGAAGACAAATAGGAAGCTCCAGCAGGTAATTCAGATCTTACCAGACCAAATTTTCTTTGGGAGGTTTCTCTTTAACTCTAACAATTCTAGTGGAACATGAAGGACAACCATGCCCCCTAACTTGGGCACCCTGGTACCTGAAATTAGTTTAGGTTAATTTATATTAATCTGGACTGGAATTTTTTCTCAAATAGACAAAGTCAAACTAGGCTTATTTAATGTGCCACTGTACACTTGCCACAGAATTCATCATTTGTGATAACACTACTATCCTGGTATGTCTTTATCTGAGGGAATTATTAAATTTTTGCCTTTTGCAAAAAACCCTTCAAAGAAGATGCACTGTAATAGACTAATTTTGATCCAATTTGAACCTTGGTTTTCCAGTATTGCATGTGTTGGACAACAGACTTAGATGACTGGTCTCTCTTGTTGAACTTGGAGCCAAGAGAGATAAAGGGATAGAAGGCTGTTTATCTGGGAGGGTATTTAGTCATATTTCTACTGCTTATTCAACAAGAGATAGCCTTGAGTAGGATTATACTGCAACATTTTCTTGAAGCTACATCTATATTAATCTAAAACTAAAAGAGCTGCCAAGCTTTCATTCCTTGACAAAAATGACAGAAAAATTTCTTACTGTGTTATGGCATCAATAGGCCAATCAGCACCATGCCAAAACAGAGTTGAGAGTTACCCAGAATTATTACTGTGTTAAATATGTATTGGTTTTTGCCTAATTTTTGTGCTGCATTTCCTGCTGCTGGAGTGAACTTAGAAAAGTAATAGGAAATTTTAGTAAGAGGTGTTCAATTACTATATTGTTCTAATAGTTGATCAAAAAATAACAGAAAGCAGATTCTTCACTTCTTTCACCCTCTCAAGCTGGTAGTGATTTCAGCAGGATTGGTACACTGCTTTTTGTTTCTGAGTAGATTGATGCTCTTTAGATGCTTGTTTAGGTATAAGTGGGGCAGAGGAGTGTGTATCTATACTGGAGAACATATATTGGAATAAGTGTTTTATCTTACTGCCTATAAAAATTGTGGAAGAAGTATGAATAGCATTTGAATCCATTTTTGCTGTCTGCTTGCACTGCTTTATGTGCTTTTTGTATTTCTTTCCCCAAGACTTTATCTGTGAAGAAAAAAGGAACTGGTTTGTTATCCTAATGTTAATTCTCTGACTTCTAGAGTTCCATATACCTTCTGTATTTAGGATTTTGAGGTGCTCAGTGCCCAAAGCATCTGTGCCTACCAGTATGTGACTGCTAGAACACATGAGTCAAAAAAACCCCACAAATTTTGGTATTTGGGCTAGATAGGGCTAGATATGATAAGGAGAATCTTAAACAACTTTCAGATGTTACCTTGGATCCTGGCTGAACTTAGTGTGGATGGTTTTTTTTCTGGTTTCATGATCAGGATATTGTGATAATTGCCAACCAAGGTCAGGGAGGAGGCAAAACGTTTCTGGTGTTTCTTTACTTGAGCTTCATTTATAATTATTATTTTAAAAGTTCTGAGATGGAAAATTGGAAATCTGGACTAGAGTTCATCTGTGTGGAGTCTTTAAATATAAATACAGATAAAGACATGGCTCTTGAGAGTTATTAAGTAATTATAGTACTTTTTGCAAATGGAGGTTCTGCAACTCAGTCAATTTATTATAGAACTGTTTGAATTTAATCAGTGCAATACAAACATTGCAATGTGCCAGATATTTTATTTCTGCCTAACTGATTAGTGTTTGAGTGCTTGGCTGTTTGTAGGAAACAAAGAATTCCTCCAACCATAAATTCTTGTGACTATGAATAAAACTTTTCTTATATTTAGTGATTGATGAGTTCATTGATAGTTTGAAATAATGAGCTTCAGAGTATTGAGTAATGAGCTTCTGATAAAGTGCAGAAGCACCTGGGTAAAAACCCTGCTGGGAAAAAGAAACCACCACTTACTACAGAGTTCTAAGTGTGATATTCCAGTTGTTAAACTAATTTTAACTACAACTCAGTGCTGAATATTTTAGAGTGGTCCCAAAGGTAAAAAAGGTGCTAAAGATTTGAGAAGTCATCTGATAATCTGAAGTTTTTTAAAATGGAGTTTGGATAGGATGCCAGTTTGGATGTTAAAGGAAACACCAGTTGAAAGAGCTTTTATCTTTCAGATTGCTGCGTCTTACTAGGGGGTTATAAGCATGAGCCTGCAAATCTCAGCACATATTGTAATTTTCTTATCCCCAGGACTGGAAGTGAATTTCCATTCATTTCACAGTTTCAAACATGCTAAAGCTGGATGGTGGGTCATGAAAATATTTTGTAATTCAGACAATAGACACATGACTTCATCTCATAACTAAGTTTCATAATTCTTGATATAAATAGAACCTTCCTTTGTCTGTTTAGTAAGTGCTATCTTACTTCAACCTTCTAGGGAAAAGAACTTTCACATAATTTTGAGTTTTCATCCTCTCTTTAGCTTTCAGTCTTATGATCTTACTATGCCTTTGTCTCTGAAGAACTGACTGGTGTCAGAGGTTACAGTTTAATTCTGTAACAGATGTCTAAATCTGCTTTTGATAGGCTCTGTAGTGTGAACTTACAATGAAGATGGATGATGTATCCTGTGTTTTTCAGTCTTTGAGTTACTAGTGAGATGTTAACCTTTTCTGAGGTCATCTATATTGAATAAAAAGTAAAAAGTTGCATTCAGCATTAAAGCAGAAAACATAAAGATGGATTCAGAAGAACTGTCATTGGTGGCCCCAAGCAATGGATGATCTGAACACTCCACCTCAGAAATAAGGTGCATTTCCATTTATGATGACATATTTGAGTACACATTTGATGAAGAGCACAGGGCAAAATCCAGTTCCTGCAGGATCAGACTGATTAGATTGCAATTTGTTATTAAGTCTGACAGTTAATTCATTAAAATGATTGTGGTGGTAGTAGAACAACTTTTTTAGCAGTTGCAGTGTTGTGAGTTACTTGAGCAGCATATAGGCCAATATATCTAATCCTAATGCATCAATATAGCTCCTTCTGTCAACGGAGTACATACATTTATTAGGGTAATATGCAGTATAGTTGTCCAGGTGTAATTTCAGTGAAATGGTTTTTAGCAGTATTTCCTTATATCCATACTAGATTTACTGAAGCCTGTATCAGTCATCCACTCAGGTTTGTGGGTAGAGGTATGTGACCTTAGGATCCCTTCAAGCTTGCAATTACCTTTGTCAGCTTTTCTCTCCTCTCTGGTTCACCCCCAATTCCCTGGAACTTGCCCAGTTTTTCAGGGTTTATTAAAAATAAATATGAACAGCCCGGAGATATTTCTTTCAGGCCACAAATTTACTTGGGTCTTTCAGTTGCTTAATTCAAGCATCTGAAAGGATCGGCCCTCTGCTAGGAGTATGGAAAGTGTGTTCTTGAGAATGGTTTGGTTACCCATTTAAACTCTCTGCCCTGGATGTATTAGGACAAAGAGAAGAGCTGCTCCACAGGGGGTGGAAACTCATTCTGTTATTGCATGTCCTAAGGCCAGAGTGTCTGGGAGGCACCTGCATCACACCCTTCCTTGTAATGCTGTACTTTGGACCAACTTAGAATAATATCAATATTTATTGTAAGAAATAATAATGTAAGTAATATTAAATTGTTAATATAGCTGACTATGCTGCTGAAATAGCAAGAAAATAAATGGTTTAGAAAGTCTTAAGAATAGTCAGGAGGAGAGAACGGACTAAAAAGAAAAGCAAATAATTTTTGTTAATGAATGACATATATTCTTTCTCAGGTCTTAAAAGAACATCTAACTGTAAACAACAAACAAAAAATAAATACCATTTCAGAATGAACCCAAATCAGAATGAACTTGTAGTCCCATCCTCAGCACTTCAGTTGGCCCTTCAGAGCTGCAGTAGGGCACACAGAAATTTCTACAGGGCACTAAGAATCAAAGCCACCTTCAGAGAAGCTTCATTTTCTTTAAGGCCTTTGAAAACTCAAGTACTACGCAGCAAAGCATTTTATACAGATTAATACAAAACCAGAAACATCTAAACTGTACTTGTATGCTGAGACTGGTTGTATGCTGACCCCAAGGAAGAGGATTGAGTCAGACTTAATCATAGCACAGCAACAAGAGTGGACAAATGCGGCTCACAAGCCACTCAGATGAAGGAGATGATGAAACTTTATACAGTTTAGGGATAACAAGATAATGTTTAGAATGTCTGAGACCCAGACCCCTAAAAAGTTGTCTGAAAAATGTGTGTATTTGCACAAAGTCAAAATTATTTTATAAAAACCAAATTAAGAACATACAAACTTCCATAGACTCAAGTTGCTGTCTTCAAAGAATCAGAGGGAAGCTTCATGGTGTATTTGCTTTGCACAGCCTGGTTTTTGGTAGCAGGGGGCCACAAAGATAGCTCCTGTGAGAAGCTGCTGGAAGCTTCCACCACGTCAGGCAGAGCCAATCCCTGATGGCTGCAAAGATGGATGTACCACTGGTCAGGGCTGGGCTGATTAGAAATGGTGGTAGCGCCTCTGTGATAACAGATTTAAGAAGAAATCAAAACAAAGGTTGTGGCACAGTTTTAATTGCAGCCAGAAAAAAGCAGGGTGAGAATACGTGGGGGAAATAATATGAAGACACCAGGGTTGGTGGAGAAGGAGGGGGAGAAGACGCTTCAGGACCCAGAGCTGGGATTTCTCTGCAGCTCATAGTGAGACCACGGTGGGGCAGCTGTGCCCCTGCAGCCATGGAGGGCCACAGGGATGCAGAGATCCACCCCCAGCCTCAGGAGGAGACCCATGCCAGTGCAGGTGTATGCCTGAGAGGAGGCTGTGATCCTGTGGGAAACCCATGGAGAGGCAGACCCTGCTGCAAGGCTGGAATAGCCTGTCCTTGGAGGACTGCACCCCATGGAGGAGTGACACACGCCACAGCAGTTTGTGGGAAACTGTTCACATGGGATGGACCCACATAGCAGTACATGAGCTGTAGCTCACGATATGGACTCACACTGGAGAGTTTTATTGAGAACTGTCTCCCACAGGAGGGGCCCCCTGATGCAGCAGGGAAAGGACTCCTCTCTCTGAGCAGTGGGACAAACCCATAGGTAACCATAACCCCCATTCCCTGTCTCCTTGTGCTGCTGGGGTAAGAGGTAGAGCTGAGAAGAAGAGGTGGAAAGTGTTTTTAAGGGCTTATTTTACTTCTCATTATCGTGCTCTGATTTTGTTAGCAATAAATTCACTTTATAACTCTAAGCTGAGCCTGTTTTGCCCATGATGCTGTTCGATGAGCAATCTCTCCCATGAATCATTCATTAAATTTTTTCTCCTCTGTCCAACTGCAGAGGAGTGAGTGGCTTTTGTGGGTGCCTGGCATCCAGCCAGAGTCAATCCATGACCCACAGTCATTAACCAAAGTAACTGTGCTAGCAGGTGGAAGTGACTGAAAATTTCCAGCTTGTTTCACTAACCCTGAAAGCTCCACACCTTTCAGAAAACTGCATTTCCCTAATGCATCAAAATTACTTCTAAAGTCCTGCATCAAATGGCATCAAATTCTATCCACTGGAGTGGATAACCCATAATGTTGCCAATGATGTAACTTACATTGGAGGAGGATGTGGTGAAACTTGAAATCATCAAGAATTGGAGAGTGCTTCTACCTTTTATTTTCTTGCTGAGAATACTCATCTTTTCTAATGAGAAATGCTCCTTCTGGTTTGTGTGGATGCAGTTTCTAGGTGTTCCTACTGTGCTGTTATCCACAATATGGAGCTTCACAAGAGTCTCTGTTTTATTGCTCCCAATCTGTATTTGTCAGAATGAGAACTATGTGCTTGACCTCTGCTCCCCTACCAATGATGGGGCTCAAAGCCCTATCCAAACTGGCCTTGAATACTTCCAGGGATGGGGCATCCACAGGTTCTCTAAGCAGCCCGCTCCAGTGCCTTACCGCCCTCACAGTAATAATTTCTTCTCATTTTCTCGTCTAAATCTGCTCTCTTGCAGTTTACTTCTCCTGTAATCCTCCACTTCTTTATCAGGTGAAATATTTTTATTCAAAATTTTCAGCTATTTTTCTAGCATTGCTGGCAAGACACTTTTTGGTTTTTGATTTTATGGGGATTTTGTTGTTTGTTTGGGGGAAAATGGGGTTATTTTGGAGGGGTTTAGGGAGGGGGGGTGTTGTTTGTTTGTTTGGGGTTTTTATTTGGATTTTTTTTTTTTTTAGTGAAAAACACTATTTCAGTCTTCTGAAATTTTGTTTCAGATGGTATTAAAACAGAAAATCTACATGTTACAGTTACTGCATTTTTTGAGTTGTTGTCCAGAATAGAAGAAGTGTATCCAGTGTAAATACTTTCTAGTATTTATCCTAAAATATAAGTCAGAACAGAGTTGAATGTAAAACTGTTTTACGAGTGTACTCAAAAAATGAGTTTATGAGGGTACTCAAAAGCTGCCACTACAGAAGCTAAATCATATCTTTCCTGTTTTGGACAAGCATTATGTACTTATCGACAACTCAGCTGAAACTGTCATCTGTATTACGCTGAGAAAGGAATGTAGGAAAACAAATAAATATAAAATCAGGTCATTATATTTGTTAGGAATACAGAGATGTCTTTCTTTCAAAAGCAGACTATTTTTTAATCCATCAACTTTACTTCAGATATTAAAGGAACAATCCATGATAATAGTGATTGAAAAGCCTACTTTTTAATTTTTGTTCCCTCCACTCTTCAGTGATGTAGAATTTTGTGTATTACTGACTGTTCTTAGTTCAGTGAGACTGAATGAAAAATAACTTCAATTACTAGAAAAATCTTTGCATTTTTCATTTAGCTTCTTTTTTCAGTTGAGTTTTTTCTAAAATTCAAATTTTAGTTCTGGAATGAATTTGCAGAAGGTAGATTTTGAAATATAATCAACTGGGTAGAAGAAAAAAGTCCAAAACAAGCCTACATTTGTTTTAAATACACTTTGGATTGAAGAGGTCATTCAGCCGTAGCTATTAAATGAAATTTGTGTCTATGTTTAATTTAGTTTCACTGGCATTTATCAAGTACTTGATACAGTTGTACAGCATCTAACTTTCTACTTGGGAAACACCAAGTCTACTTGAAATAATTAAAGTCTATTTAAAAATGGGATTTTGTGATACAATTTGATTGGGAGAAATATATTACAGTATATTCAGCCCCTGTTACGAAATAAACTGAAATGCTTTTATCAAGTGCTCTTCTTCACTGAGTTCTCATGTAATCACTGTGTTCAAAAGGAGGAAGAGAGGTAGCAAACATCTCTAAATATAGTCCTGTTTTCTCTGTGTGGTATTTTCAAGAGCTTTATTGAACTCCATACTATACTGAAGTCTATCCTTCAGCTACTTCTGTGGGCATAGAAGAGGGGTTATTAGTATTTGATTATGTATAGCCTCAGTTTTAGAAGTTCTGTTTTATTGGTAGATAAACCAGAAAAACATTTTTGCACATGATAGGAGTGGATGTTGCATATGAACGAATAAAGTAAATGGTTATTCTGTAGCCAGTTGTATGTCCCTCAACAGCTGGTGAAGAGACTGAAGACTCATTAAGAACTAATTCTTTTGTCTATCACAGACAGCTTTTGTTTAATATTAAAATTCCTTGTTTAATGTTGATTAAGTTACTCTTAAATTCCCTATCCTTGTCAAGATAAAAAAGATAATTCAATGTGAGAATTAAATTAGGCACCTTTTGGGATATTTAAATTCCAAAAAATAGTCCAAGCTTCTGACCACAATTATATTCTTACTTATTGTACTTGAAGACTGGATTTGTGTAAATTATTTTTAACATTTTTGTTGCGGCGATATGAATTTGTGTTGAATCCTCAAATAGATTTGGCTGAAATATGCTTTGAAAAGAGTAGACACCTTAGAAAAGATGAATCATGCCATTTCAGTGCTTCAATACATATTTCAGGTTTTAATTCTGAAAGAATGTTTTTGAAACCAAACAAAATTTTAAAGGCTTTTAGAAATTATTAAATAACTGACGAATAAAATGAATAATCTTATTGCCTAAAAGTAGGATAAAAAAATGTTCGTGTTTTCCTATTTCATTTCACTGAATTGGAATTTCCATTTGGAGTCAACTAGAGCTGCTTTTTGGTGATCACTTTAGTTTGGCTGTCTGTATAAGCACATTATTTACTTTCTGCTGGGTTGTTGAGTCTTATCACCAGCTTCTGACATATGGCCATTGGAAGTTTTCTTGTTTATAAACTCTATCTTGAAAATGGCTAGGTTTTTTCATTTGTTACTCCCACTGAGTGTTATCAACATTGATTAGAAATCTCATTTTCAGCCTTAATTCTCATAGGTAGTTTTTGATCACACTGTTTGTATAACATGTGATAGGGTTGAATACTGGTTAAATACCTCTTCTGCATGATTATCTCACTTGTTAAAAAAAAAGCAACTACCTAGAAAGCTTCCAGCTGTTGCTTTGATAGACTGAACAAGCCAATCTCTTTCAGTTTCATCTGATGTTAAATCCACTTCCACAACTTGTTCATTGAGTTGGGTTTTCGTGCTGCAGATTAATTTCTCTTTCTTGAACAGTGGTCAAAGCAGAATGCGGTATACAGGATGTAGTTTCCAGACTGTGCTGCTAATAATGCCTTGTCTATATTGGAAATATTTCATCTATTAAAACTCAAGGTCATATTTGACATTTTTTCCACAGCAACCTGACACTGATGGTTTTTAGCCATTGTTGGTCCACCCATATGCCTCTTTTTTCTCCTCTTCTATTTCAGTTGAATAGCCTGAGCTTAAAGCCAAAATTATTAATAGGATGTACTCTTCTGGAACTTGTAGATAGCTCCTGCTCAGTGGCTGGATATTTCTGAATTGGTACTGCCATATGTCTTCTATTTGGGAAATTGCTACTTTCAGAACTCTAAAAGAAACCTGTGGATTTACAGCTTTTGTCTGTCTAATTCCAGACAACTTTCATATATTACCCATCTCTGTTATTTTCTTAATATATGTTCCTCCCAGATGTGTTCTGGATACTTGCAAAATACTGGAATCCTTCGCTCCAACGCATGCTTGTCCTCCTCCCTTTCCAAAGAGATATAACTTTTCCGTCCTCTTGACATGACTGGTATTATTAAATGTCTATATGCAACCATATATTCAATTCAGGTGCCACCTGTATCAGTTTTTTATAAATGTTGCCAAATGGTGCTTTTTCTACCACAATAAGGGTGTCAAGCTTTTCAATGCCTTCCAGTTCAGGTCTCATAGTTTATGGATATATTTGCAATTTACTACTAGTAATCTTTTACCTTCTGTTCTTAAAAAAAAAAAAAATGGAAAGCAAGTCAAATAAGCTTTTGGCTCATTTTAAATTGTTCATTATTGAACTCCTTCTGTCACCTCTTGTGATGTCTTCTGGAGGCTGACCTGGAAAAGACACTAGACAGGGCAAAGGATAAAGTAGGTATTTCTTAAAAAGCATCAATGGGCACTCTTGGGCCACGCAGGAGTCTAGATGGACCACACCCAAGATGCACCCAAAATGGTCACAAAATAGACCCTCAGGACATGAGGTCTCACATTTTTATAAGTTCTGGTCCATTAGTATATTAGAATCAATTGTCCAACCATAGCTTCAGGTTATGAAGCTCCATCCTCCTTGTTTTTAATTCTCACTTCACTGTTGTTTTCATTCTTGGGCTTGAAAGTTGTCCTTGGTATCAAACTAGAGAAGGGATTTTTTGTCTACCTAATCTGTGAAGAGAGTTTAGTAGCACTTAATATGAAAACTAAAACTACCCACCAAAACAGAACAGAGTCTAAAAAATATAATAGCTAAAACCTAAGGCATCACTTGTAAATGCTCTTTGTCATCCTAGTTTTGTTTGAGTCTGATCAAGTATTTCTGTAGTGGTGTCACAAGACCCCTCTCATCATGTAAGATAAAAGTTCCAGAAGTTTTAAATCTTTGGCCTAAACAAATTCTACATCTCTAGTCTGTGTTCTCACCCCTTTCAAGTCTCTTCTCAGTTCAGAACAGATTTTCTCACTCATCTCTTTCTTATATTTTCCACTTCTGTCAGAAAACACTTTAAAGACTTCCAAATTGCACATTTCAGTTACAGTGTCTTAATGTACTCCTTCACAAGCTGTGTGACATGGAACAAAAATCTTGAGCCCAGTACTTTAGTGAATGTACTGCTCCTTTTCCTGGTTATTTTTAGTGTCTATGCACAACATAAGTGTATTTGTTCTTTATTATGAACTGTTGATTATAAGGTTGAATACACTTTAGGGTTAATTTGCACAGGAGTGAATGCCACCAATCCAGGTGTGTGCACCTTAGACCCAGTAGTGCTGCTGCTCTGACAGGAAGGGGGAAGAGCAGGAAAGCAGTTTCTCAGCTCCATATCTTACTATCAACCTCTGCTATGAAATATCATCCATTCCTCACCAAAGATTTCAGTCCAGAGTTCAGTATTAGATTTCTTTCTCTTTTACATCATGTAGGCAGCTGAATAAAGCCTAGTTGCATTTAAACTTTTAATGTAAATACCTTCATTTAAAATGTAAGGCAGTAAAGTAAGTGAGTAAAATGGGTAAAATTAAAGACAGTAGACAGATACAATATTCATCAATAGCTCAATTTCTGAATTCTGTGCCATGCTTCCAAAAACAGCGCCTCTCAGAAGTATCCCTAATAAGTACAGTATCCCCAAAAGTGTTTAACTCTGGACACACAACCTGTGCCATGGAAGAGGGTAAATAATCCCTATACCTGTATGCTTATATCTGTTGCATACTACTATTTCAGTGTATTCTGTGGACATAGCAAAATCACTCTGGGTTCAGTAATTGGTTTCCATAGAAGTTTGATTAATGTCAACAGAAAATGGATAAAAATAGTACTTTAAAATTACAGAGGTAATACACCAGCTGTGTCCTCCTTCTGTTTAAAATCTGTTTAGTTTTGGTTACGTCTTGCAGACCAATGTAGTGAGGAAAGGGAATAGCACTGCAGCGTGTGTTGTATTCACACTCCACCAAGGAAAATGTATTCCCTCAGGCTTCCTGAGGGAAGGTTTGGTTTGGAAAAGAGTGAATCATTGCTGACCTCTTCTGAGTTGCAGAGAGATGGTCCAAAGGTTTTATGAAATGCAAGTGTGAGCATAGGCAGATGAAAATCAGATTTCTTCTTTCTCATTACTGGTTTCCCTGTCTGCAGATGGTTTCATTTCGCTTAACATGCTTTTTTTAGGAGGGCTGTTCCCCTCAGCAGGGAGGATGCTTCTGCTAGGGATCAGGAAAGAAACTGTGAGCTGTGTAGACTCATAGAAATACTTTCTGATATGTGACTGCACATTAACCCATACCAGACTGTTCTGCTGTATGCCCCCTGAGACAGACCTCCCTTTTGATCTATCCATGCTGAATAGCCTGTTCCCCTTTGGGATAGCCCATCTCATCTGCTTTTTCTGTAGCCCTTCTACTGGACCTGAAGCATAGTTTCACAGAGCATCTCTACGTTAACATTTTAGTTCAGTTGTTTTGAAGAAAATGTCCGCATTTTCCCCACTGGCTATTTGTACTTGGTTTGTACCATGAACAGTACCACAAAACCTTAAATGGGTTTCTCTGGAGTTGAACTGGAAAGATGTGTCCCAGATGTTGCATCTAGTGTACTCCAGACACTAAGACCTGGCATTCAGTCTCCAGAAGCAAGCTCGGCTTGGGCTTAAACTGTAAAATTCCTGTGTTCTGTAAAATCAATGTCATCTGATTTACTATTGCAGCAGTGTTTGCCTGTTGTGCACATCAACAGAGGTGTGGCTTAGCAGGTGTATCTGGTAAAGAAGCTGAGGAAAGGTGCATCAATGTGTGTCAGAGAGAAACAGTGCCTTTCTTTGTGCAAGAGTAATGGCACAGGAAAGGTGTCCTCATTGCACATACGTGGGAGTTATAAAATAAAATTCTATGAATGGCATGGTCTGTGGCTGAGCAGTGGGGGGGTAAGATGAAATTGTGACTTAAACCATACTCTATCCTACACGCATCCTGTTTTTATTCACATCTTGGACAGAATTTATTTCATTTTCTTTAATATCACGTCTGATTTATATTTCCAGAGAGGAGTTGATTTGTTTTCCTAAAGGGATAATAAACTATTTTTGTATTAAGTTAGTTATTAAAGATATGAGTTTAGCCCAAAGCAGCTCTGAAGGGTAGTTTAAAATTAAAGTGAAGGAATGTACGTAGCATGTGGCTCTCTCAAGTCAGATACAGTATTGACACTAATAAAATTTTCATTTCTTAGGACAGAGAAAATAGTTTAAGATATGAATAGTATTAGTCAAAAATATGTGCTGCAGTTGCGTAATCACCTATAATTTGTCAATTTGTACTATTTTTGGAGATTGTATTGATTAGATATCTTTAACTACTATTCTTGCATTGCTAGCTTTTTAACTGGTAGTTACTTTACACATAATGGCACAATAATAATTATCTTGACTTCTTGCTGAAAGATTGTTGAGTGGTTATGTACATTCTGTCTGGATTTTTAATTTGGTCCATCCAAAAATTGGAGTGTGGGTTTCATTCTGCATTGTAGGGAACTTGAATAGGAATACTTTCATGGAAGTCAGTGGGAGATGAGCATCTACTGCCTGAAACTATTGGTTCATCACCTGGGTGAAAGCTAGAAGAAATATCCTCAAAGCCTGCTTCAGATAAACATTAATAAAAAAGTACAAATTTCTGTTGTGTTCTATTAGTGAGCAACATGAATTGTGCCATTATGCAGGCATGTTTGGTTTTTCTATGAGTTCACTAACAATTAGGCTGTCAATAGTAGCATGACTGCAAATGGGCACACCCTTTATTGTAGAGTTGTATGGAACTGTATTAGCATAAATGAACAGTATATTGATTTTGTCACCACACTGCCCCCTGAATAGGCTGCTTGCTTTCTGAATCCACAAACACAGCCAGATTCTTTCAAGTGTGTACCCTTTTGTGGCAATAAAAAATAAGCTTAGTACTTAACCACACTGAAGAGGTGTTGGCCTTGAAGGGATGAGGCGTTATGAATGCTATCACCACAGACAGTTGCAACAAACAGTGTGGGAGTCACAATTATGGGTTCAACAACCTATTTTTCTCCCACGCATGCTCATCTCTTGTCACACTCTCTTTCAACAGTTAGAAAATTTCAAATGTTTCTCAGAATATCCTTCTGCTAAGGAGATTAATACAAATATTAGCAACAACCCATATCTGTTATGCACATTTGTTCATGACCCAATTTAAGGTATAGATTTATATGCTGACCAACATATGGGAGTTAAGGCTATGAGGGAGACATTACTTTAAAGAATGCAATGGACTGCCTCTGAATGCAGGGCACCCTTTTGAATCAAAGTACCTTAATTTAAACACTTTACATTTAGATTGGTTTAATTCAGGAGAAATGGAGAAGTGCTGGAGAGATTGTTTTAACTGAACAAAAAATTTTCCCCTTTATGGATCCTCTGTTTCGTTCAAGTGTTACTGCCTTCTTCACATAGTGGTGTAATTTATGTTCTGTACTGCAATTTATGTTTAGTATTTAAGAGCATTTGGTATTTCTCCTCTTCTCTTAAAGTTTATGTGCTTTCAGTAGTTCAAATAAGGTATCTTCAGAATTTTTTACATGAGTAATGTTATTTTTCCTAGGCTATGTGGTTTCAGTTTACGTGGTTGAAGTCATGTGTAATTGTAATTAAAACAGAAATAACTTCTTGTGGTCCTGTCAATTTAAGACAAGACACCTTCTTATGGAAAACATTTTAAATCCTTAGTCACAATCAGTAATTGTTGCTGCAATTAGTAATTAAAAGAAAATTTTCCTGCATTCCTGTGCCTCGGGCACCTAACCTCTTTCGAGCAATAACTTCGGGAGGCAACACAAGCTTGAGTTTTTCATGCCTTAGCTGCAAATGAACCATTAGCATTCAGCAGCAGATAATTTGGCCCTGTGAGTTGCAGTTTTCTTAAAGAACATGTGCCAATTAAGCAAGATGAACCTCAGAGTTGTCAACAGTGCAGTGATGATGTAGCAAGTGGTTTTAGTCATCAGCTCTTCTAGGAAATAATAGGTGTCTTGTAAAACATAGTCTGACAAATATGTACTTTGTGGGATCAAGTGCAAAGGAGTAAGTCAGAAATTGAAAGTCAGTGGATGAACCAGAAGTAAATCTTTTTAGCTTTATATGAGTCTCATCATAAGCTTCAGCCTAATGCCTGCAGCGAACAGAACCCTGCTATGTGTGCTTAAGATAATGAAAGCCAGTTGTGGTCTCATCGCTAATCTGTGTCAGTAGTGCTCGGGAACTAGAGTACAAGAGCATCACAGTCAAGAGTAGTTGTCATCCCTTAGAAGCCATACAAAACCAGCGACCATGTCTGTACTGACAGTTAAATGTTTTACCCTTTTTACATTCTCAGACTGTATCTGTTAGAGGAGATCCCTTCATTTTTTTGTTTTTCTCACCCCTTTTCTGTCATTCTCTGTTTTTACTGACATAAGGATCTGGAAGACAATTTAGTAGCTCTTGTAGAGGTAGAAGAATGAAGAGGAGCAGCTGCTGATTTGATTGAAATGGGAATGTGGTCAAAGATCTGAGGAAATAATTGCAGCAATTCTTCTGAGAGTTATCATGCACATCTTTACACCACAGAAAAATACATGCATGGGGCAGATGAAACCATGCTGAGCTTGAGTTAATGCAACCAGTTGAGGAGGTATGTCTGAAATGCTCCACTTAAAACACCAGCATTATTTTTTTAACAAGAGGAAACTCTAGAATATCTAGCTTAGTTATTTTTTTAAAAAATTTTTTTTAGGGCTATGATATGGTGTTGGAATACATAGTAATCAGAAATTAATGGAGACTTTTCAGATGATTGTACTGTTTTAAAGATATTAAAGGTCTGTGTTCATCTTCAGAAGAGAACAGAAGATACAGAAAGATGAAAATTTGCTTACCATTCTGAATCTTGTAACATTTCAGATAAAGTCAATTTTGCATAACTTCCAACTCTGAGTTGAGCTCACTTACTCTGTCTGTGACAAAAGTTTCCAGTTCGTGCAGTAATGCATGGATTGATTTGATGTTGCAGAAATGTGCTGCCCTCTTTGGCTGCAAACAGTAGGAGAATTGATAAATCTTCATTGTAAGAACCCCTGAGACACTTTTCATCCATTTATTTCCTCAGTAAGTGTCACAGCTTGGTAGCAAAAACCACTGAAATACCTGGTGAGCTGGTGCATGGAGGGAGGGAAAAAGGGTGATGAAGGGAGAATTTTCATTCATCTAATCCAGACACAATTCACTTCTTCATGACAGAAGTATTTTAGCATATACTTTTTTTGAGGAATCAACACAAGGAGATATCTGTATCCTGGTATTTCCATCATTAGACAATATAACTAACCTTAGGATAGATGAAAACAAATGAAAGTGAATACTACCCTTTCTGCTAAATCTTTTCTTTTTGACAGAAAAAATATATTTTTGATTAAAGCTTTTGGAGTTGGCAGCTTGGTTTTGGTTTCAAAAAATGCTAACCTTTTAAGAAAAATTTTGAGTTTCTGTAAGAAACAAAAGTTTCTGAAACCTTTTTACTGGGTGCTCTACCATATAATTTCCTGGAATTTATAGAGCAGTTTATTTGTGATCTCATTCTCTAGCCAATACGCGTTCCTTTTATCTCCTGTTCTAAGTTTTCAAAAACATGGTTCATGAGAATGTGTTGTGTCCTTGGGGAATCTGCCTTAAAAAGGGGAATGGAAATGGAAGGTATAGGAGCAACGCCAAATGAGCCCTGGGGGGAAAGTGGTGACTTCTGATTAACCACAGTCATGCCACACAGGGTTTAGTTCTGCCCTGGACGGTGAGTTTATGAAACAATGATTAAAGGACAGAGATCTCCTCCATCACAAAGCATGGATGACAACTGGTTGTTTTAGATCCCTGTCTCCAGTACAATGACTAGAGAAATAGAGTAAGATAGTACCAAACTGCTAGTCCTGGGAAAAAGAAGGCAGACAGGACCCCATTACTTTGCTGGAATATTCCCTGTTTGATTAGAGCCCTATCTGGACACTTTCAAGACCCTGTCATTGCAATTGAAATAGAATTAAATTTAAACCTTACATCTGGACCATATTCTGTGCTTTTCTGACCAACACGAGAGGCTCCATTACAGTCTGTAAAAATTTTCTCTTTTGGGGAAAATCAAGCCCATCTCTGTGTGTCTCAATGTACTGTCTCAAGGAAATGTCCCACATAATTTTTAAGTATTAATAGCAGTATAATTAGAAAATATTTAGTCTTTCCATCATGAATACCTTCATTTACAAAGAGAAATATTGCACCAGTGTGAAAAGACTGAAAAAAGAAAAAGACCTCTTTGAAGCTTAATTTAAATAAAATTAAACCTGATATAAAAAGCCTTAAGGTCTTTAAAAATATTTTCTTTTTAATTCTTAGTATCTTGTATTTTTGTAGCAGTTTCAAAAGAAACTGTGATTCTTATTGCCACCCTTTCATATCCATTTCTTTATCCTTTCTGTACGGAAAGAAAATAGAATATATTATTGTGAATTCTCTATGGATATTGCAGCCTTACAAAAAGGATTACAAGGATTCCAACACAACTGGTTCAAGACAATTTGCTCACTATTCAAATGTAACAATAGGAAAATATGTAGCTAAATTAACAAATATTAACAGACAAAGCCTTTGTAGCATCAAGCTATTTTGGGGGGCTCAGGTAAAGCGCAGCACGCAGCCACAGACATGGTACTTGGATGTTTTGGCAATTACCTCAAAAACTGCTGAAATAAAATCTCTCTTTAAAAGGTCTGCTCATACAATTGACAGTTTCTTGTGAATACAGCACCCAACTATTCCAATCAAAAGTTAGTATATACTTTCAAAGGTCCCATTAAGAGTGGTGTCTAGTCTCATCCTTTTATTATAGAGAATACCAACAGTAAATCAAATGTGGAAAAACTGCTAAAGGGAGACATTAGTCTATAAACTTTTCTATTGTATGTTTTTAGGGTTCATTTTTAATGCTTAGCCACAGGCATCTGGTGCTATTTGAGATTGTCCAGGTCTTCTCCAGACCAACAGCTGTGGCCTCTGAAGAATTGCAGGTCGCCTACTGATTGTCTTCTTCCAGCCCTGTGCAGATGTCTCAGTACATCTCCAGTGGCAATGGGTGTCAGTGTTTGGGCAAGAGAGCTGGGTTCCCATACATTCAGCCTGGTTTTGCTACTGTTTGTGTTTTCTGTGCTTTTTATATGCAATAAATAGGCTTCAGTAATTAAGTTAATGTCACATCTGATAGGAAAATAATGTACGCACAGTTTTAGAGTGCTTCAAAGCTGTCAGTAGCTCGGTCACACATGTAACCTTGTGAAACTGAAACTGCAGGAGCAGAGTCATACTGTTGTTTGTTCATACTGTATTTGGCCAGCATGATGACCACAAAGATTTGCTGCCAGCCTCCTGGGCCTCAATCGCAGGTTATTGCTGATGTGATCAGGTGCAAGTTATTTTTATCATCTGCATTCATTTACCCCTATTTCAAGAGAGGCATGAAAATAAACACACACACTTTTCATTATATGACTGACTATGACAATTATTATGCTATTCTGCTAGTGTATGCTTTTTGGGGAGAAAAAATTTTCTAATAAAAGCATCTAACATGGAGACTAATAACCCCTCTGAATCCAAACTCTTAGCTGCAGGAGCTGGCAGTGAAAAGTGGAGGAGTTGGTCCTGACTGCTCAACCTGAGTTTTTAATGGTCTTTAGATGTGTCTGAGTCCCTCCCAGTGGTGAGGGTGATGCCTGGGAAACCGAGACAATGTCCATTGTTGGCCAGGACCCTTGTGGTGAGCTCTTGCCTGTTTCTCACTGACACCTAGAGGTTTCCAACAATACAATTTGCTCTTTTAACAGGGAAGAGCATTGTAAATGTATTGAGGATCTTTGATAAAAGAGAAAGCAAGTAGAGTTACACTTGTTTCCTATCTCTAGGAACCACTTTCTGATTATGCAAGTTTCTCTACTGCAGCCCAGCATGCCAGGAAAACTAAAGCAAAGTTTCTTGAAACATGTAGAGGGAAACAAGAAACGTCATCATTATGGATTTATCTTTGTTTTGTTCCTTTTTGGAAATTTTTTTGGGGAAAAACATAACCAAGACTTCTATGCCAGTACCTTGACGTACAGAGCCCTGAGTTCTCTTGTGGGGTTTTATTTCCTTCCTGTGCATGTGTGGTTGCCATCTGCAGTAATCAAACTCAATCAGCAAAAGGAGTCAACTGCTTTGTATTAACTATTGTTCTCCTGACTGCAGTATTTTATAATAGATTTTTAATATCTACACTGACTCATACAATGCATAACTAATCAAAATTAAATTAAACTGCATACGCTGACGTTGATATTAATGACAGAAAAGCATTTGCAACAGCAGAATAGTGACACTATTTTTAAACAAGATTTTTTTAAAAGTGTGTTTTGTTGGCATATATGATTCTATGTCCTTAGGTTAGACTTTTAATTTTTAATTTGTGTTTTTATTCAAGGTGATTTGAGTCCTTAAAATTTTCATGTATTTAAAAATTTCATGCACTTAAGTGGAATTGGAGTTCATACACATTCATAGTTTGAGGAATTATGCTAAGAAAAGTTCTTTGTAATTTTCAGGAGTTTTAATCAATTTTCACAAGCATTTTAAACCTATTATGTATCACCTATGTTTCTAAAATTCCTGTAAATGTGTTCATCACTAATACAGCTATCTTTGCTCTTTTGACACTTTAATTTGAATTGTGTGTCAGCATTTTTTTTAAAGAATTATAGTTTAGCTATAAATTTGACCAGTGAATTAGTGTCTACAGAAATGACACCAGTGTAGTAAATAAATAGTTGTAACTGGCTTGTTGGTGTAGTGCCATGGTTTGAACGACAAGTGTCTGCTAAGGAAGGCAGGAACCTCCCTTAGAATGGAGAATTTAAACCCCCTCCCTCCCAATTATTGTAACTTTGGGAATTAAGAGGCACTCAGGCGAAGATATGGGAATAGGAATAACAGTTCTTTATTAGAGGAACTAAAATAAACAATAAAACAAAAACATATGCAGTAAGAAATATAAACAAACAAAACCCACTGAAAGAGTCAGGATACAGCCTGACATCCTGTGGGTCAGGGTGTTGGTGGCAGTCCCATTCAATGGTGACTGCAGTCCTAGTGGCAGATGTGGCTCTGTTGAAGTGATGCTCCTGTAGAAAGAGTGGAGTTCTTTCACTGAAGGTCCAGTGGTGATAGATGGGCCTGATCTTCCTCTGAGAATCCAGTGGAAAAGGCTGGCTTGGTGTTCCAACTCCCAGATTTTTATCAAGGTAGGAATGTTTGGCTCCTCCCCCTGGCTGGAGCATTTCCCAGTGGGATGATGTAATCCTATCAGTGAGACTCAATGGCCCATTAGCAGAAGATCTCTCCCTGGAGAGAGGCTGGGTTGTGGAAGAAATGAGAAAACTGCCCCAGCAGGTTTATTGACAGTTGGCCATTGACAGACAATTACACCACCCCACACCCCAGTTTCAACAGATGGTGATAGAATAGAGAGTTTTGGTTACATTTTGCACTGCAACCCATGACATGTAGGTATCTGCATAAGCTGCAAATTCTGCTCAAGAAGCCAATTAATTCTGTTTAACATAGCACAGCAACTTCATATACTGAGTTACTGAGCTTTGAGGTGGCTTCAGAGGCAGTGGTTTCAGACCAAGGTGTTGGGTAAACAGGGTTGTATTATGTACTGAACATGTGCTTTCTATATGTAACAGACCCAGAGTGTCCCCATCCCACAGAAATTTATGTCCTAATGATTTATATGTCCTCCAGCATTCCGGGAAACTTCAGTTCTTGACTCATACAGATTCTTCTCAGTTCCAAAGGGGTTGAAGCACATTTTGTTTTTTGAGAAAGAAGCAGCTTTTGAGTCCCTAGTTATGATCACTGTAAGGGTTTACACATATTCTCAAATACTGTCCCCCACAGGTACACTGTTCTCTTATCCCAGCATTTTTGGGAAGACACATCTTACACTATGATAGCTTTTATTCTAGATGGCTCTTGCCAAATATAAACCAATAATATTTTCATTGAATCCATAGGTAGCCCTGAGGGTGTAACTCTAAGAATTTCAATCTTCCACAAGATTCTACTTGTCTGTTATTAAGCAATGCCCTTACAGCATTTTTTAGGTGTTCCCTGACCATTAGTCCCCACAGAAGCCCCAGAATGTCTGGGACATTAACCCCATTGTTTATATTTGAGAAGGTCTGCCTCTGAACTTGTCACAGCATCATACTAGATTTCCAATCCCACCTGCTTTCTTCCAGAAGTCCTGCAGTCTGCTGTGCTCTACCAAAGTTTTCTGCTCAGCATGTGCATATTTGATGCAATCAAAGCAGAAAAAGGTAGGAGGGCTGCAGATACTGTTTCCTATATTTCCTGTGGTTTTCTTGTGTGGATTTTTTTCATGGTCGTAAGACAAGACTGTTATCCCTTTATCATAATAAGAAATTAATCATAATTTAGTAGTCTGGAGATCATGGAGATTTCCCTTCAGTCAGTATCTATGTTAACTTAGCTGTCTTGCTTCTGGATTTTTGCCACTTTTGGATTCTCATTTTTCTTTGAAACTACTCAGAAAAAGAAACCTGTCATAATGTGAGGACAATTAAGTGGTACAAAATTAATCTAGATTGTAATAAAAAAATCCGTGCTTTTATTATTAAATTATATAGGAGTTTTAATGAGAAAGAAAACAACTAATATATGTAACAGCCCCTAAAGAAGCAAATCATTAGTAGATTTTAGTATCCTCTTTATATTAATAAATCTAAAGCAAATCATTATCTCAAGGAAATGAAAATATATTATTTTAAGTAAATTTCCATGATTTAACTTATTTTCCTTCAGTGGGTAGTAATCTGTATTAATTACCTTCAGTTCAGCTACTCTAATGGAAGCAGTGGAATTTTTTCCATGAAATACAATCTGAAGTCTAACAGAAATGACAGTATTCTATTATTAAATTGCTTATATTGTGGCATAGTGACTTTAGAAAAAATATAAAGCATGATGTAGTTTTAAAACCCCTGTGGTGTTGTAGCATGATTTTCCTAAAGCAAGCAGTAATTCTTGAGATGGAATTATGTGAGTGTGTATCATGACATAGCATCACTCATTGAGCTAAGTGTTCCTCAAGATCATAAAAAAACCCCCCCAAAATATTAAGTGAAATGTTTTACTATCTGACTGGTTTATTCTGTACATGTGGGAAATCCCACTGGATTTTCTGCCAGGTCGTCTCTACACCCACTCATTGTGCCAAAGATTGGTTATCTTGTTGTACCCAAACATGAATTCCTTGGGAGCTCCTAGATGTTCAAAACTGATAAAGCATTTGCAAACATTTCAGCACAATTGGACCAAAATGGATATTTGACCACGCAGCTACAGCTTTGTTTTCCTGTGATTTGGTTTCCAGGTGTTACTGCAATGAATTCACAATTCTACACTGATCGATAACAGCAATACAAAGTGTTTTCAATATGCTTTAATGTTGCAGTGCACACACCATTGAGCAGGAACTACTTAGACCAGTTTAGTGGAAAAGATTTAATTTATATTGCTATTTTTAAATTTTATCTGAATGTTACTATTTTGGAACAGCAGGAACATTATATCACCATTACTTGAGAGACTTTAATGCAAATCCAGCTAAAATGTGTCTCATCTTTAAAGAAACAGCAGTGCCTTCTTTACTTTTACAAAAATCCAGTTTAAAGAAAAAATATCATCTTTTGCTCCCTTGATTTTGATGCCCTCTGCTGTAATAGATTTCAGAATAAACAACAGCACTTTTTCCTTGCTTGCTAAAAGTTGATTTAAGGAGATTATTTTGAATGCCTTCCACGTAGAAATGAAAAGCTGCTTCTTTCCACCTTGAGAGACATTAAATTGTTCAAGTGTGTCTCCTGTGTTTTTGTAAGTGGTGCTTAATGATTATTTATTATCACATTTGCACACATAAACATGCGTATTTATTGCACTTTTTAAAGCCTTATTAGCTCTGTTTAAGCAATTTTAAAAACAGACAGTAATTTAAAAAATAGCAGCAACAAAAAAAACTGATTCCAACCAAAAAAAAAACAAAAAAAACCAACCCCAAACTAAAAAAGAGATTAATCGTGCTGATATAATTGAGATTTGATAATGAAGACACTTTTGCATCTCTACCAAGACATTTAAATTTATAGTTTTACATGCCTATCAGATATTCTAGACTAACACTCAGGTAAAACAAAGTTATTTCTTTGAGAAAAGTATCTAGTCTATACTATCACTTTTTAAAATACAGTTTCCAAAAAAACAGAATTTTTGAAATATAATATTCCCTAACTGTGAAGCAAAGATGAATGAGGTTCCGATATGCAACATAGAGAAGACTGAAAGTTCTCATTCCAGAGCACAGAAATCCATACTGTATAAAGGTACCTTTTTTGCTATATTGCCACTTATTAAATTCTGCCCTTAAGTCACAAATTCATCTTCTGCCAGTAAGCTAGAAATAGCAGCACAGTTGCCTGGGAGTGAATAAATTTTATTTGGATGCAGTTTTATTTCTCTAGTACATTTTTAAGCTAACTTTTTATTTTTATAGATGGAGGGAGTGAGGAGAAGACTAAGACTAGAATTTCTCAAAACAAGTGTTTCGTTCAGAAGTACATTGGCTGTGAGGGCCTTGCATAAAGAAATCATTCACACATGCCCTGGTAAGCTGGAGTTCATTGAAGTGACACTGGGCTGCCCATAGCAGTTCTTGCCCACAGGCAAAACATTCTTTTGGCAAAATGCTATCAAATTCCCACTGACTTTGCTCACTTAAAGAGCAATTCATAAGTGCCTTGTTTTTTGTAAAAAGGAGAGTAGCTCTGTGTTCCTGACGCTCTAAGATGCACAGCCCTGGATAGCAAAATGTATTTCCTCTCACAACAGGAAATCAATGGCAGGCTATTTTCATTTAGAAATTTGTGAAATTCCTTTTCTATAATGAAATACATTAATGAAAATACTCTGCATGAAAAGATCTCACTGCATCAAAAATAAGCTGTCCTCCATAGGTATAGCATCTGAGGGGTAGAAAAGAGCATTACAACTGATGCCTTCTAGAGGCTAGTCTGGAACAGAGACTAGACAGAGCAAAAGGATAAAGCAGGTATTTATTAAAAGGCCTCAATGGGTACACCTGGACAGCACAAGAGCCTGGCTGCTGATCACCCAAGATGTACCTAAAATGGTCACAAAATGGATGACCGATCACGAGGTCTCACTCTTTTATAAGTACTGGTCCATTAGCATATTAGAATCAATTGTCCAACCATAGCTTCAGGTTATGAAGCTCCATCCTCCTTGCTTTTCCTTCTCACTTCACTGTTGTTTTTGTTCTTGGGCCTGAAAGTTGTCCTTGGTACCAAGCTAGAAAAGGAATAGTCTTTTCTTTCTACTCTGTGAAGAGAGCTTAGTAGCACTTAATATTAAATCCAAAACTACCCACTAAAAAAGCACAGAATCTAAAAAATATAAAACCTAAAACTTAAGGCATCACAACAAAATGTATTCTCTTATTTTACGTTTTTTATCAGTTTTCAACTGGCTGAATGCTTTAAAGTGGAAGATGAAAAATTAAAAGTTCCCTCTGTTTTTAATCTCTTTTTTTATTTACAGTTGTAATGTGTGGAGCCCAAAACTCATGTTGTATGATCAGAACATGGAGATAAAACATTCAAGAATGCAATTTGAAATACAAAACTGGCAAAAATGGGATTTATTGAAAAACCTATGAAATGTAAAGAGCAACGAGTTCTGTCTCTCATGTTCAGCTGCATAAGCAAAGGTTAATCTTATTTCTCTTTCTCTAATCTTATTTCTCTTTTAGACAATGGTTTCCAGTGATTTGTGCACAACAGTCCTCGCTGAATAAGGAATTACTGCATTCCTTACATTAATATACCAGTGTCAAAGTATAGGGATCTTCATTGTTTTAAATGGAAGAGAAAGTTAGTACAGGTTTGGGTTTGATCAGAGTTGCTTTGTTAGTTTGCAGTAATTTATAGTGGTAATTTATTCTTGGTTTGTTCCTGAACAATGATGAAATCATCTGTGTCACACATCTGTAACAAGTTCTGGATGCTAAATTACTTTTTCAGATGGTACCAATATTAGGGTCCTGCGTAACTCTGGAAACAGTGAGAGGGTATTTGAAGTCACTGAGGTTTTGTACCTTGTAGTTCCTTAGAAAGTTTGATGAGGGATTTTGTTAGGGCCACAAGATACATATCATGTGAATTAAAAGCTGGTGTTTACACAGGTGATTTTCCCACCCTGTCAATGGAGCATTCTGTTGAGTGTGAATTTCCCATCACTTCCCCTAGTCCATAGACTGTCATCTTCCCCACACCTGTTTCACAGATGACTAAACTCTCACCTGTCGTCCTCTACACCCTCCTTATCTCTTCATTGATGTTGTCTTGGGCCATCTGATTATCATTATTCTTCCTCTGTACTTCATTAACTCTTCTCCTCAGCACAACTTTTTCCAAATTCCCAACATAGCCTCAGCTCCACTGCTACTTCCTCTATTCCTTGTCTTCCACCTGTTGATTTAGAAATCTCATGTTGGAGGTTTTTAGGATTTTGTTTTATAAAAATTAAATGTTTAGAAAAGTAAAGAAATGTATAGCATTCACTCTAAGCATGTGCTTGCTACCAGTTGGGAGCTCCATTGTATTTGCAAATCATACTGCTCGCTGCAGCCTGGCACAGATGTGGCATGTTGCCATCCTGGTACTCATGGGTCCCACTGGCACTCTGTGTAGAACTCTGGCCTATCCTGTTTCCACAGTCAGATCTACTTCCCATCCCTGTTCCCTGGCTATGAGGATGACTTCATGCAGAGGTCTGGGCTGGTGTCTGAAGCTTCTGTGAGGGTCACTGTCCAGGCATGCTCAACATCTTTATCCCAGGCCACAAGCTCTCACTCCTGGCCGCCAGAGCGGGCACTGCCAGGATCGGGTGTTGTGCAGCTGTCCAGCAGCGGATATCCGGAATGCCACTGCCCCAGAGTGAAGCATGAGCCCTCTCTGAGCAGCAGGATTGCCTCCTGGCAGGAGCGATGGGAAGGGGTTCAGGTTGCAGGGCTGGCAACCTGCTGAACACTTTTAACTTGGCAGCGTTGCCACCAAGGGGACAGTTGGTCCTGGGGAAGCAGGCACAAATGCCATGCTGCACTCCTCAGAGTTCACAGGCAATGTTCTTCATAGCTCTTGGGGACAGAGGTGGGTTGAGGATAAAAGCTGTGGTGCCAAATTCTCTTCTCCTACTCCATTTGCTTTCTACATCTGCTCATTTGATTGACTTTGTTGGAATCAAATTTCATTTGATGCCATCTAATATTGCATATTTTGAAAGAGGAAAACCAGATACTGTTTTCTGTGGTGTTACTCCCTTTGTAGAGAGCCCATGATGAAGTCAGGCTGGTGGAGTTCTGAACATTGTATAATTGCCATTGAAAGTTCCTATACTTACCAGAGCTAGAAACTCTTAATAAGTTTTACACCATCTAAGTTCCTGAGAGTCACTGATAGGCTTTTACAAATCACTGAAACAGATGATTTTGTTGATTCAGTGCAGACTTTTGCTTTTTCAGTAAGTTTTCTTTCATTACTCTAAGAGGCTTACAAATACACTATTACTTTGCAGTAGCCATTTTCCTGTGAGATACTGATTTTAGTGTGCTTAGCTGTACACTGAAATTTTCCATATAGATCTATGAGAAATATAGCAGGTTATATTTGTAAGAGTTTATTTGCTTACTCATTTCTCCTTGAAACAGAAAAACCCTTATGAGCAATACAAGCAACCCTAAAGAGACATCTGATACTCATATAAATAGCTTTTCTGTCCTTTTACCAACCCATATATCTGATAACGGGGATTTCATAAGGGGATTCCATGAGGGCTGTAGCTGGAAATAACTCATAAAAGCATATTGAGTGCCACCTAGCTAGGGCAAACATTGCAGGTAGCCCTTTTCCATTGTCTAAGTGGTAATTCCTCATTATTCATTTCTCAAGAAATGGTGTCCTGTCTTACAACTTAGAAAAAATAAGTTCAGTAAATAATGCCAAAGTATTCCATAAAGTGATGTGATTAATGTTCTTCTCACTGGAACTGCTGATGGAAGTAAAGTCTTACTCAACATCCCTGTGGAGACACAGTGAACCAATGTCTTCAGCAATAATTTTTAAGCAGGGAGTTTTCTGCTTATCTCAGCTGTCTCGTGTAGTCATTCAGAAAGCACATTGGAAAGAGGTTATAATGTGGGTCAATTTTCCCTAAGTCACTGAGGCTTCTTGCACTGAAAACAGGCTGTGGTGGAGCTCTTTCCCTTCCTGCCACCTGAGATCATTTAAGCTTCTTCAACTTTACTTTTGTTTTATATAACTAATGCCAGATAATGTGACGCTTCCTTAATTGAGTGCAAGTAGTCCTGTGTTCCTCATGCCTTTTATTGTTTTCAGCCAACCACCTGCCACAGATAGTCGTTATATGTATGGCAAATATCAGCTCAGATAGATGACAAGACCCACAGCATTTCATTAAGTTGTTATTGCAAGTTAACTTCTTGGTTCCTATAATTTGGACTTTTTTTCTATGAGAAATCGCAAACAAACATCAAAGAGCTCTACTGTTTTACTTGTCATTATTTTAAACACCTACCACATGAGAAGGCAGTAAGGCAAAAAACATTTTTTAATGTAGGAAATTTAGCTACAGAGGGCAATATAAGCTCCTTTTCACTAATAAGCCTTGCAGTTTGTGTTGCCTCCTACTGGGACTGTTAATGTGCTGAAGATGGTTGGAGACAAAATTGAGCAGTGGCACAGGGCAGCCTTTCACCCCACTACTGCATGCTGAGCTCCCATACTGTCTTGGCTCCACATCCTGCTGGATGGCTTCTGCCTCTTTGTCTTGCTTGTTGTGATTTCTCCAGACTATCGACTAAACTTGTAAGCCTAAATGTCTAGTTCCTCTTTCTCACCCTTTTATTTGCTTTATGGGGAGTTGACAATGCAGGTGAAGCTTTTCTGTATGGAATTCTGAAAAACTGTGCTGACATTTTCTTACAGGCTAAAAACAAAAAGTCATTTACAATCTGCTGTATGCTGAGAAGAAAACAAGCGGATATTTGCAGGGTGAAAACACAGTATATGTCTGACAAGCTTTTGGAAATAATAGGACCAGTTTTTGCATAGGCTTTCACCATTTTGTAAAAACATGGTTATTTGCAAGCAGGTTCCTGTGTGCTGTAAAGCAGTGTAGAGTGTACTAGCAAGTAGTGGTACCCTTTTTATTTGTACCCCTTCTAGACTTTCCCTTCTCTATAACACAAGGTCTCTCACTGAGTCTTTTAAGGCTCACTCCTATATAGTATAAGCAGCTGGAAAATTTCACACACCCACTGAAGGTTCCAATGAACACAAAACACCACAGAACAGATGCCAATAAGAAGTATTTTTAGCAGCTCGTGTCACAGTTGCTGTTTTCCTCCGCCATGACAGCTAATGAGCTTTGAAAGACTAGGAGAAATTGTGTATCCTGCAGAAAAAAGCCTGGGAATGCCTCTCCCTTCTTTAATATGGGCAGTAAATGTTTTCTTGGGGTCAATCTGAAGCTTTATAACAAATCATTACAGCAGACTGTACACTAGGTATATGGATTGCATTGCAGATCTCTATTTCATACGTTAATTTCTGTGCATGGCAGTTTATTGTTTGTTTGCTCTGTAAAAGCAATAGAGGTAGTATTATTGTAAACAGACCTTGACTGAGTGAACAGTTTTACTAGTAGTTAATTTAATTTTTTACATTTTCTTGGGTTTGGACAGTGAGTATTTAAAATGTAAGGAAATCCTTTCCTTACATTTTCAACTAAAGTTGAAGTTGTTTATAATTATATAATAGAAAAATAAATCTAAAAATGTTGCTTATGGAGTGGAAGAAAGTCATCCTTATGTTGGGATTTCTTATTCTTTCTCCCTTACCTTGCACTGTTATATCGCACAGGGTGTAGCATGTTCTATTCCATGGAGTAAGCCAGACTGATATCTAATGTGTAACCAGCTGGGTGCTTACCCTTCATTATTCATACTGACAAGACACAAAAGGACAAAATTGAAGAATAAGAAAATCTAAGGTTGTTTGAGTAGTTGTTTCTTTTTGTCTTAAAAAATGCCAGTTCACAAATTCAAATGACTTAGGAAAAAAAGCTTACATACTTACTCTACTCATTTGCTGCTTTTGTAGTGTATGTTCACAGAAATGAATGACTGACACATTGAGGTGTGTGGCAAATAGCCCATTTTTCTGTAGAAATAGGTTTAATATTCCTGTGATTCCTGTAGAACAGTCAATGAGTGTACAATGGCAGAAAGCAGTGCATGGACCTCTTTTCACTAGTCCAGACTGAAAGTTGTTTTACAGTTTTTAGCTGAGTGCAGAAAACTGTGTAAACCCAAAGAAAAATATCACATAAGATCTCAGAAGATGAGTGGAACTGAGTCTGAGAAGAACTAAATCTCAAATGGTTGGGTGATGACACCCTTCATACAAGGCTGAGAGAACTGGCATTGTTCACCCTGGAGAAGAGAAGGCTTCAGGGTGATCTAATTGTGCACTTCCAGTACCTTGAAGGAGCCTGTAAAATGGAAAGTGTATTTACAAGGGTGTGCAGTGACAGGACAAGGGGAAATTGCTTCAAACTGAAAGACAGTGGGTTTAAGTTGGCTAATAGGATGAAATTATTTATTATGTGGGTGGTGAGACACTGGAACAGGTTACCCAGAGAAGTTGTGGATGTCCCATCCCTGTAAGTGTTCAAGGCCAGGTTGGATGGGGCTCTGAGCAACCTGGTCTAGTGGAAGTTGTCCCTGTCTGCCCATGGCAGGGAAGTTGGAACTAAATGATCTTTAAAGGCCCTTCTAACCCAGGCCATCCTATGATTCCATGATCTTATAGCTTTTTATTACACCTGTGCAGGAGGAACATGTGGGATCAGAAGCCTCCTGCATCCTGGAGGTGGACTGCCCAGCATCCGGAAAGGGATTTTGAACACGCTGTTTTTTCTTTCTCAAATGGCTTAGATACAATATGTGTTTCCTTGACAAACATTCTTTAGTAAAAGAAATAGGTAAATCTATATTAAACAATTTTTTCCTCTTCAAGTCTAGTGTTCAAATTATTGCTGAGAAACATGTAAATAGGATCTTTGGCTCTCAGTTCATAGTCAGGAAGCAAGCTGAGCAGCCTAGGGATTCCCTGCTTCAAATACATTTCTGCATACTCTTTATGATGTTACTTTATCATGGCTGCAAAACCTTAGTTACTCATATTTAGGAACTTTATTTTCATGTGATTGTTTTTTGGGGTTTTTTTGCACTCCTTGTCTTGTCTTGCTTTTGCGGTCCAGAAATCTGTTTTCTGTTGATTTCAGGGGTCATTAGGTCATCTGCACTGCATTTTGAGCTGATTTGGCTGTGAACAGTTTTCTTAAATTTATCTTTCCTGGATGCTAGCAAACCAAGAGCCTTGGGTGTTTATATGAGTTTATATGTGAATACCTGTTTTAAGCTTCATTTCCAGAAGTACACTCAACCAGCCAGGGTGGAGGACATCCATATCATTTAATGTTTGAATGTTGTTAGGGATTTTTCTTCCAAGACCAACTGGATCTCTCACAGACATGAAAACATAAACCCTGTATAATGCTGGCTTTAGCTAAAGACGTGGGGTGGTCAGAGGAGACTGGGGTCAGGTTGTGGGTCCTTCTAGATGTGTGGAAAGAGAGCATGAGACATCAGGGATATAGAGCTGAGGTCCAGTTTTTGACTAGGCATTTGCAGGTTCATTCATAGGGCACATTTTTGCACTCACCAGGATGGCTTCTCATAGGTAGGGATCTGGTTTCAGATGTGGCACTCTATTTCTGTCTGACCCTGGCTCATCATACCTAGGTGTATCAACTCTTCTTGAGACATGCTTGTAGGAGCAGTGGAAGATTCTTGTAGGGGAAGGAACTTGTAGGAGATGCAAACTTTAGTTCCTTGGCTGTCACTGGTAAAAGTTTACTAGAGGCACCAGGATCATCTGCCTGCTCAGGTTTTGAATATGTAACCAAAACTGAGATTTTGCTTGCTTTAGTGCCTGAAAGGGTTTTATTTTGTTGTTGACTGTTAGGCCACATTGTCATTTGGCCATTGCTGTGGAATAGCGGCAGGTGATGTCTTCAGTTATTTCTCTCCTTGTCCAGGACTGTGCCATTAGTGTCAATCTGCTCTTTTTTTGCTCTTCTTTTCCTGTCTATTTTCTAAGTATCTTTACTGTCTCTTTTTTTTTTTTTTTTTTTTTTTTTTTTAACTTCTTTGTTGTTCTGTTGCCTTTTCAAATGTTTTCTGTTCTTTACCACGTCTGATATTCAGCAGTTGGGCTCTTTTTTCTATATCATTTATAATGTTCTAAAAGGAGACTTGAATTCTTACACCGAATTACCAGTGAAATATGCCAAACCATAGACAGTCTTGCTAGAGATTATGATAAAATTTTATAAATATTTTCTTTAAAAAATTTCCATATATATTCATTACCACTGCAACTATCTTCTTGTTCAGTGTCAGGAATATTAACTGTTATGGCTAACTATTATGAATGGCTGACTCTGCATTACCTGGCATACCTTGAGATTTTTAGTAAATCCTGGAAATTGCTTTTGTTTCTACATTATCCTATTCCATTGACCTTCCGTCAAGATCTTGAATTTTTTGCAGTCCTTCAGCTGCCAAATGTTGGCTACGAAGTGATTAGTTTTCTGAGAAATCCACTGTTGGCCTCGTTAATGAAGATAAATTCACTGGATTCCCATCTCTAAAGAGTAGCATTTGAATAAGGATACAGATTCTGGTGAATTTTGCTTAGATCTAAACTAATTTAATCATACTGTAGCATTACTATATATTAAAACAAAGGTAAAGTTTATAAACAGAGACATTGATCACAATGAAAAAAGGAAAAAATACTAATTACTGTTCCTTCCATCAAAAGCGCTTTCCTTTGAATGGATACAGTTATGTCACATTGGGGCTAAAGAACACACTGTTTCTTATCATAAGTAGTTAATTCATCTTTTTAAAGGCTACAGTTGTTAATTTTCTGAAACTACTGGCAAATGTGAATGTTTAACAAAAAGAATTTAGGCACTGTTGGTTCCTTCAATACACATCCATATGTCAGCAAGTGTGATACAAGATGCCTGCATTACTCCAGCATCATATTTTAACCACCATTTTACAAAAGCTGAATCAAACCAGCAGGACTAGCCTAGGCTTGTTTCCATGGCCAAACTGTGTGAAGAGAACTTTTTATTTATGTAAGCTTATTCAAGATTTCCCATCTAAGTAAGTTTTTGAAATACAGAATATGCATTTTAATATCACAGGGCTTCAGAATTTTAGCTTTTTTCTTTCTTCAGCAGTAGGTGGGAATCTTCTTATAGTCCTGGGCAAACGTGGAGTGAAACTGTTACATGTAAAGATGTTTAGGTTTTATAAGGTGTTTTTCAAAGCCTGCACCAAGGCTACTTCTGCTTATATGAACTAAGCCTGAGGCTTATCTTCCATACTAGCAGGAGACTTAAATAATTTCAGGAAGAGGATTAAAAAAATGTATATTGTAAAGGTAGTGCCTAAGAGCCATTGTCCTTTAAAAATAAGGAACTGTGATGGCTGTGTTTATTTTAAACATGGAGGAAAGTTACTTTCCTGAGTTAGCTTTCAAAGTAACTTTATGAAGTGTAAGGAGATGCAAAAAACATCAGGATATTAGAAATCTACAGGAAAATAAAGGTACACTCATAAATATTTCAATAGGAATAGTGGATTAAAAAAAATGTAAGAAGATAAAAGTCTTTTTTATATTCAGTGGAAATGCAGCAGCATATGTTTGCAAAGAAGACTCCAGTACCTTCTATCTGTTTCCTAGTGAGGTTGTATTTTATGTTCTTTCATTAGGAGCTGAAAACTGTTCTTTATCATTAGCAACTTGTAAAATAAGTAACAGATGTTCTCACTGTGTGTGGCTGAGAGAGCTTGGGTAGTTCCAGTTAGTATCCCTCTAGCCAAAATAGCTGTTTTACCAAGCACTGACTGATCTGGATAGAATCAAGGTAGGTTCTATAGTAAAAACATCTGAATGGTGTTCTAAAGATAAAGAAAAAATGTGCGTTTCTTTAGATTTAGTGCAGTTTGGAGAAACTGTTTGGAGAAGTCATGGGATTTGAAATAGCAAATAATGAGGTGAGATTGGTCACTTGGCAGTGGGGTTTGGAATAATTTTTTTCTTCTTAAAGAAAACAAGAACATTAAAAATGAAAACATTCACAATCCATGGATACTGTATAAATAGTTAATTCAATACAGAAAGAAGGATTTTTAATGCAATAAAGGCTTCCATAATTTTTCACACAAATTTTATTTTTGGGATGAAAACCATCAGAGAGTTATCTTTTATGTGATTTAATATAAGCAACGGGTTTTTTTATTATTATTATAACCCATTGAACTTAAAATATTATATATATTATACACATGTATTATATATTATATATGTGTGTATATATATGTATATATGAATATATAAAATATTATATATTATATAAAAATATTATATATTATATATATTATATATATTTTAATATACTTTATATATATATATATGTGGCAAGAATTATATGTCCTTTCTCTAAATTCTGATTTTTTTTCTGATTTCATTTCACCACTTGGAAACTAAAATTTAATCTAGTGAAAAATTCTTACTATTTTAAAGACAGAATATTCACAGACAATATTGATTAGTTGGACCACAGCAGAGTCTTTGCAGTGAATGTAGCAAGAAAAAAAAAGGATATAAAAGGGCAGTGTGAGCAGACTTCTTTCCAGAGCCTTAGCAATATCAATGGATTAATTGTGACAAGATCCATGCTAAATAAACATGGTTCCTTTTTTCAGGATTGGAAAATGAATGCAGAAAGGCAAAATGTCCAAAAGCAGTCACTGATAGCCCCTGCCTGATTTACAGCAGGTTAGACTTGATTCTGGGAAGCCAGGGCAGCCACAATTCCCACTGAAGTGCTGCCAAGCCAAGGACTGATTATTACAGCAATAAATCAAGGTAGGCTGTTTGCAACTGTTGGAACACATCTCAGTAGGATTGTAGCATCCAGTGTAAGTAATAACAGGAGAGGCACTGACACAACAGGAAAGAGTATTTGAGGTAAGTTACTGAACCCCTGGGTGATGACCTGCCCTGTTTTATGTTTTGAATCCATCTGCTAAGGTGTTAGTGTTACCTGGGTCACAGGATAAAGTATTCAGAGAGAGCTGTATAATTTCAGCCACTCTGTTACACTTTGGTTGCACAGAGCAGACAAACAGTTTTTCTTTAAAGTAAAGAATTATTAATAGGAACACGATCTGCCAGCTTCTTCTTTACCACCCCACCCCCAACTTCTTTATGTGATGCCAGCCTGTCACAAGCATGGCTGTGATCCAAGAGCTGCTCTCATGTGCCTTTGGAAGTCTGTTTGCTGTGAAAAGGCAGAGAAGTGGAGTGGTTAGGTGAGCTACTCTTCCCATTGTTTTCTGACTCCCAGACTGAGGTATTGAGCAGCCATGCCAGTCAGAACAGCTGGAAGGCAATTTCCTTCTGCTCCTTGTAGTGTAGGATGCTTTGGAAGGTGACTCCTGCCACCTCCTAACAGGCACATCTGGATGATTTGGCCAGACACTGGAAGGAACACTCTTTTCCAAGAGGCTGATGGAATCATTTAAATTCCATTAGGCCCCAAATTGAAAATTAGGTATTGTTCAGAACTGCTATTAGACTTAGGATTTAGAAAGAAAGGGTAAAGGCCTAAATGTAAACTTCCCAAAACCTTGTATTTTTTTTTGTGGATTGGCGCTAATTAAGCAATGGAAAACTCTAAACTAAATAAAAATTTAATGGCATATGAGATGGAAGTATATAATCTTTCAAACCTTGCAAAAGGTCTCTGTTTCTAATCAGTCATATTCCATCTAATGGGGAAGACAGGGAAAAAAATCAAAGTTAAATTTCATCTGAATTACAGATTTTATTAGTCAAGTTTCCAGACTATAAAAATATTTCCATCTGTAAAGTAAATATTTTAATATTAACAGTGCTCAAAATCCAATAGATTGTAAACTGATGGTAAATAATGAGAATTAACCATATTATTTTAAATTATCGGGCCAGAATTCAAAGCAAATCTAATAACCTAAACAAAATATAAATTTCTTATGCTTTTTTAACTATTCTTAATGAAACATTAACAAAAGCATATTTCACCTTAAGATATATTTCTTAAAATTGTTTTAATTACATTAGGTATATCCATGCTAGATTTACTTGGTAAGGCTGTAATATTTTTTATAACATGTTTGTAACCATGGCATAATGCAAGACATCTTACTTTTAAAAAAACAAGTAAGCTAGGTCTACGTCCTTCATGTTTTTTCAATAAACTAGTCAGAAGTCGTTCAAATCAGCAACTTCATGTCTGCTTGGCCTTTCACATGTAACACTTGTAGCTTCTGAGTCAAAGCTTCTTAGCCAAAAAAAGAAATTTCCATCTGCAGATCCAGTAATTGTTCATTAAAATTCTTTTTCTCATTTGCAGGAAAACTAATAAGCATTATAATTTATCTGGTATTTCAGGAATCAGTAGCAGCATTATTACATTAGATGTGTAAGATTTTTGGCTTGTGTAAGTCATTAGCTTGTTAGAGAGATTGTAAGTGAATTGGTTAAATGAATAAATTCTTAAAGAGTCAATAGCTATGCATGGCGTGAATTAAAAACTGGTAGGCCCCAAATTTTACTATAATTTAACTATTTTAATTTTAATGTTCACTGGGCAGTGATTATCATTGGGGTGTAGGATAATCCATTAGTATTTCCCATTCTTCCCTGTCCACTATTTAGTAAAACAGATAGTACAGGTGGAAATAAAAACTGAAATTAAAAAAAAAAAAAATTTGAAGGAAGGTTATATGATTTTACGTCTCTGCAAAGAGTATTTTAAAATCTCAAAATTGGGTCATTTGGTGAATCTGTGGAATCTGTAATGTGCTAGCTCTAACTACAATTACATGCATCTCTTTCAGCCAATCTTATTTCCTTCTCCAAAGGATATCTACACTCATCTTTGGGCAGCAGCACCAGTACTCAGAAAACACATCATAAATACTAGTCATAATTTTTGACATCATATTAGAATCTGCAGGAGTAAAAAACTCTTCATAGAATCTGCACTGACCACACTCTTCCAAAATTAATCCCTTTTCTACTTCAGAAAGAGGGAGAAAAAAGGAAAGGTTGCAGCCCTTTTCCCGCCAAACTGGGTTTGTACACTTCCTACACTGAGTCCCATTATTTCCTGTTTGTGAGTGGATGAGCTATTTTAGCCAAAGGCATGTACCCTCCCAGTGATTGGCTGATTTATGGAATTGTCACTTGGTGGTCGCTTTTAAAATTGTAGTGTTTTCCTGAATGTTTGTTCAGAGTGCTTTAGCAGGTAGTTTGGCACTACGTGCCAAGTATGTATGTGTGTGCTGTCATGGCCAACAGGAGAGGAGATTAATAATGGCAAATCCTGAAGCTCTTGGAGATGTGGAAAAAGGATAGGGCATGAATGTGCATGCTCATGCAAGAGATGGGAAGAAGACCCTCGCTGGCAATAGCCAAGTGGGCCACAAAATCTGTGGCTACTTTCATTTCTTCTTCCACTCACGTTTCTCAATAGATCAACTAACAGATCCTGAATGTTTTGAAAAACTCATTTTGCTTTGCTTTTTATCTGGCAAAATATTATTTTATTGAAAAACCTGCATTCAGCTCCCAGTGTCCACATACTGTGTTCTGGCACAGATGTTCTAGGTTTACTACCTTACTCTATTTTTTATTTATCTCTCTGGGTGCTGATGGTTAATCCATGTTTATTAAGTTGTTTTCATAGCTACCCTTCTCTCCCTCTCTTAAAGAGAGGAGATACACTTCTGAAACTAACTCTAACCAAGCAATTTTCTGGAAATCCTGTCACAGTGTAACCTTATCTATATTTGATAGACAGGCAGGAAAATCAAGGGAACTTGTTGTCTGTGTTTGCTGCTTACTTTGAAGAATGTAATTAAATATGCTATCATTATCCATATTTTCCATTTCACCGTATTACAATTTACTATGTATATCATGTAAAACATCATAATATAAGTACTTCATTTTGCTGGTCTTACTTTTCTCTACAGATGTTTTACTAACAACTAAACATAATGGTAAGCAGTTTCCCTTTGCATCTGTCCTCTGTTTAGGACAGGTCTACTATTTCAAAGGTTTTTAGTGAGTAATGAAATGGGAAACAGAAGGCAGTTGCTCACATCAATTTTCAAAGAAAAATTCTTTGATGATTTCTTCGTAATTCAGTCTTCTTGAAGTTTATGATTCATAGTACTTCTCTGCTTTGTGATTATTTTGTAACAGAATATCAGCTTTCTTTTCAACAGTTAGTGGCAGACAGCTTCACTTAGGAGACTTTCTTAGACATCAGGAGTGGAGAGAGGGAGAAATTTTTCAGGAGAAATTTTTCAGGAGTATGTAAGAAATCTTTAAGCACATTATCAAATTATTCTTGGCTTTCAAAACCATTTCTTTTATTTATTTGTCCCCAGCTTTCATTATATTCCTTCAAAGTGGGAAACTCATCTGAGTGACTCACACAGTGCAACCCTGTGAAGGATCACGTCTGTCTCCAGTGATGACAGAAACAGAGATAGAGAGGTTAGCACTGCTGGGCTGAAGTTTGTTTTTGGAAATCCCATACTTTGCTAACATCTACATATTTAAATCAGATAGCTGTGCATTGAAACAGATGTTTTACTATTAACTCATTCATCTGATTATACATATACCAATGAAAAGACTTCATATTCTGTCATATGCTTGATTTGTTGATTAAACATTTTTAGATGTCCTCTTGTTTTAAAATTGATAATGGATCACCATTTTTAGCAGAATGGAATTGTCTAGGTAAGGAAGTAAGTGAGTATATGCTGAGTACAAGAAAAGATTTTGAGTTAAAGAAAAGCCAAAGACTTAGAAAGGAAATGAAGATGTTAGAAATAGGACAGAAAAAAAGGGAAATAATTTCTGTTTAAACAGATACTGTGAACTGGAATGATGAAAGAAGACATTCAGAAACCACATAAAAAGCTGTTGGTATCTAGTGTGAGAAGCCATACATACAAAATTAGATAGTGTTGTTCTTTGCAGGGAATCCACATTAAGCCCTAGGAAAAATATGTGACTTCTATTGCTGGTTACTTTTCCCAGTATTGTTTTAGACTGGAGCTTTGTAGCAGAGGCTCCAACATGGAGTGAGTCTTGCAGATGAAGATCTGAAGATTTTCTTGTAGGAAAACTTTGTATGGTTCTCTGATAGACTTTTTTTCATTTGATAAAATAGTAGTTCAGTTGCTCTATGGCTTGATGATGGTGTAGACTGTTTTCATGTTCCAGAGGATAGGAGGATTCTGAATTCTGAATCACAAATTGTGGTTTCTGGCTGCTTGCTTAAAAACACTCCAGTACCGGCAGAAGGGAAAGGGACTCACAGGACACTTATTCTTCAAAGGACTTCAGAAAAGATCCTTGATATCACAGGATATATCCTTGATATCACTTGTTGCCTGCAATTAGTACAAAATAATTAAAAGACATTACAATAAAAAGTAAAATTAGTACATTCCTGGATTATGTGGTGCTGTGACAGAGTCAGGATGACTTAGGTCAGGTGCAAAGGAGAATTAAGCTCTATAACCCATTGGCACACTCTGGGGGTTTCCATGATCACTTGAAGGGGAAATATTTGATGTGATCTCCTTGGATCATACCAAAGGCTTTTGACAGGATTGTTCACCAAAGCCTCCTAAACAAAGGATAAAAGGGATCTTTTCCACAGAAGAAAACTGACTAAAGGAGAGTGAACAAAGTTTGGGAATGTATTTTCAGTTTTTACAGAGTATGTGTATCAGCAGTATATTCCCATATGATGTGTGTGATCAGAACACTTACAAGTTGTTTGTAAAGGGATGAGTAAAGAAATGTTAAATGTCATGTTATTTAGAAGAACTATTGTCAAGAACTGCAGAGGGATCATATGACACTGTGTGACCTCATATTGAAATGAAATTCAGATGTGGAGGGGTGCACAGGGGAAAAAGAAACAATTCTCCCTTCGGACACTGAGCAATGGCTATTAGCTAACAAATACCACAAGAGATGAGATAAAGGAGTTACAACAGACTGTTCTGTGATAAGGTGAGCCAAAAGTTTAGCATCGATCAAAACCAGCAAATGTAATGCTTGGAATTTTTAAGAAGAAGAAAACAAAGCATAAAATTTTATGCAGCTGGACATGTATGTTGGCTTTGTGAATGCTGTTCTGGTTTCCTGTGTCTCCAAAAGGGTGTTCTGAAACTGGAGAGGAATCAGATGGTCAAGAAGTATGATAAAAGCTTTGTGGACAACTCTTATACTAAGGATTGTTAACATGTACTGGATAGAACTCTTTAAACTGAACAAGGCATGAGCTTGGGGTGTGGCATAGCAGAGATGGGTGAGACACTCAGGACCTTCCACTAAAAGTAGCAGGGGACACGAAATAAAACCAGAGACCTCCTGGCCAACCAGAGGAAAGGTGGTGGTTCTTCACTCAGAGTGGAGTTGAGCCAGGGAGCTTTGTTGTGTTTACACAGTTTAGATAGATTGGAAAAGTAACTGGACTAATTCATGGAATTAAAAACATTGTCTGTCAGCTGCAAAGATGCTGTTTCTGGCTAAGCCCAGGACAGCACTCTGAGGAAATAACATTATGCATTTTGTTATTGTACAATTGCCTAGGCTCCTTCCACTGAGCAGTGACAGATACTGTGCTTGAACCTTTGGTATTGTCATCATCATGTTCTTTCATCTCTTTGGTACTTTTTAATGTCTGCCATGCATCTGTATTTTGCCTTTGAACTCAGTAGGCTTAATGAATTTGGCTGGTGTGCATCAACTAGAAGAACAAATATGGCCAGAGTTTTTATTTTCAGAGTCTACAAAAATAATGTATAACAAAATACTGCAAAGTGAATTAGAAACCCAAATAAGGCACCTTCTTTTGGTATCCAAGATACCTTGATCTATTAGGCACATTCTATTGACAATAATATGTTCATATATGGTATTCTAGTAAAATATTGGTAGACCTTTTATCCCATTACATCACCACATACTAAAATCTAAATTTTACAACATACACATGCAGGAACAAGACTTTTGATTCACCAGCATGGCATGTACATATAAGGAAGATGGCTGGCATAGTATGTGGAAATATGTGTATATTAAATACATGTAGATATTTTAATTACAAAACCAAAATTATCCTATAGTTTTATGTAGTATAGAATTGTAAACAGTGCTCTTAAGAGAATTAAGTAAATTTGATATGCTCATTTTAGAAAATCAATATATAAATATGAAAGGTTATCATGATGACATTGAATCTGTTGCTTGCAGATTGCAATTGAATGTCAAGGGAAGAATTTATTAACCCACTGATATTTTCATCTTCTGAAATGATAAGAAAGTAAAAATGAAATTATGTAATTAAACTGCTGATAGACATCGTAAGGCCCTAGGAGATTATATAAATATAATTCAGTTTTTCCTCTCCAACTGGATCTCCTGATAGGATTAGCCTTTTCAGTGTCACAGAAAGCTGAAGATTATCATATACCAAATTTAGGTACTGGTCATTGTTAAAGGATTAGAAACAGTGAAAGTGAATGCATCTGTCTGAGTTTTTAAAAGGTTACTAGCAAATAAGCCAAGAAGCACCCCATGTAGAAAACACCTGGAAACATGAATCATAAAAAATTAAGGTCCTATTTAAAATCTGTGCATGGAAGGAGTGACTAAATTCACCTTGAAGTATTATGGACAAGTTTAATCCATACACAGTGCATTGCTGTCAGTGGCACTGGCCATGGGATGATCTGAGATTTGTGTACAAGGGTGTGTGTGGTATTTTCATCCAGCTGAGACTTTGAAAAGACCAGATGAGTGCTGTGTTAACACAATCCTGTCATCCTTGCTGTAAAGAGGATAGAAGTAAACTGCAGGAACACTGTACATTGAAAACTTGCACGTCTCTGTTATGTTAAACAGCAGACTCATCCAGAAGATGCATGGTCTCTACTTTTTCTGTACTGTCTGGGCAAAGCTTTAACTCCTCATGCACCTGTGGTGAGCACCCATGAGCATCCAGCCTGGGAGGTTGCTTCCTAGGCATATAATGATATAATACGAGACAAATATGAATTTAGGAGGTTTTAGATTTGGGGTTGTGAGAGTTTTTTGGTCCTACTAATCCAGCACATTCTATATAAGTAGCCATTCTGACACAATTTCTCCACTTTTCTTTAAATATATTCCTTAGTAGAGAGCTTATGAACATTGTTGTATTAAGTCCGTAAGGTAGTCTGAATTAAGTATTACTCTTCCTTCAGAACTACAAAAGATATTTACTTTAATAGGGTGTTTTATGCTTTTTGTTACTTGGAGAATACTGAAGTTCATTATTTAAGTGAAAGACAAGATGAAACTTTATATATAAATTAGTGAGGAAAAAATAATAGAGAACACCTACATGTGCATAACATGCATAACATAAATATATATGTATAACATACTGTATCACTACCAGCTGGGCAAAAGCAAAGGTTTTGCTGCCATAGCTGTTAACATTTGGGAGCAGCTGTGCCTCCGCTATGCTGTTTAAGTTTGATCCTCTGCCAGTCAACAGCTGTTGATAAGAGAAAATTTGCACATAGTCATAGTTGGCAACCCTAATCTCCTTGCCAGAGAAGCTCACAGCAACCCCTGTGAATTTTCTTGTGGTTTAAATAAAATGTCACTCTCAAGCTGGCACTATCTATTATTCTCAACTGCTGCCCTGCCAGTAGCCAGCCAGTGCAAACGAAATGTGCGTGCCATGCCCAGCGCTGCTGGGTGGCAGCAGTGGCAGTGTGTGCAGGACAGACAGTGGCCATCCAGACTGTGCACATATGCTGGGGGGGCTGATGTGACACAGTGCTGAGAACAGGCAGCAGAGGGATGGTGGGAGCGCAGTGATGGCACCTAGCAGGTGGGCAGAGTGATGGGGAGCAGGGCACTCTCCCAGCACTGCAGCTCCTGTCTCCATCAGCACTGTGAAACCAGGAACATACAGTGCAGCAATCCACTTCTAACAAACACAGGTACGAACCAAGGTTCAATTCTGTTTGCCTGCTTTTAAGTTTTGGCTATTTTCCTTTCACCTCATGTCCATGGTGTAAGTCATCCCAGACCCCTCCAACAGCATTTTCTGCCCCATTTACTCCTTGTCCTACAGTGTTTTACATGACTTCTCTTCTTCCCTTCATGTGTAACATCTGCTGAAGATGATAAAAATTCTCACAGATTGTCTTACAGGAAACCCAATTCTCTAGTTACATATGTGCATACATTTTCACTACCATCTTTGACTCGCACGTTTTTCCTCTTTTAGAGGAACTTCATTCTTATAGTATTCATTCTTCTTGTAGGCAACGAAGGCAGGTCACAGAATTGCCACAAAACCGTCCTGTGTCCATAAATACACCTTTATGTTAGTATAGACTACCCACCACATATGAGAACACCTCAGCATTATAAATGAAAAGGATTGAACTCTGGACAGGTCTGCTCTAGCATGCAGAAATCACAGAGAATTATGTGCTAACTGTTGGGAAAATTGAATGATGAAACAATGTTGCAATGACTGTGACTAGATACTGATGTCTTTTCCAGAGAGATGTTTTCAGCACATCATCTGCAAATCCACACAACTCAGTTATGTTCTGTGAGCTTTTACTGGTGTTGATTTCAAAGCAGATACTTCACAGGTTTCAGGAGAAATTTTACTTTTGAACCCAAGGGAAAAAACAACACTAAAGAGACATGAACATGACATGAAAAGTGGGGGATTTTTTTCTTTTACTACGAATCTGTCTTAGAGAAAATGACAGTGTGTGAGTAGATAAAGGGCAGCATTTCCAAAATTATCTAAGCATCACTGCAGCCTTAGTTCCATTTTCAAAGTGATGTAAGCACTTTGGAGCCTAAGGGCTCCAACAGGTTCAGATAATATCCTTATTGTAGTCAAAATCTGATAAAGTACTCTAGGTACCTAATTCACACTGAAGTCTAGGTTCTTTGATGCTCTCATAAGCTCTGCTAGCCACCTCTCTGAATCAATATGAAGTCTCCTGAAAATTGGACACTCAATTTCACAAAAATGCAGTGGGATTCAAGTGCTAATATCACTTCTTAAAATAGGTTTTAAAATCCTAAAGTGCATAAAATCTGACTTTTAAAAGCATGAAGACACTGACAGATGCAGAAATGTATCAAAAGGAATTTTCTTATACCCCTGAGGATGTTAAGAGGACACAAAAAAGGGAAAAGGAAAACAGTCAATTTGCATATCAAATATCTCTCAACTAATAGAACCAGTATTCAACGTATTCAGGCAAACACCACTCTATCAAAGCACTAATATTTTTAGTTGCTATGAAGCTTTTACTCTTAAAGCTGCATAAATGGCTGGACATGCAAGTAGATGTTAGTTGTAGAAGTGTGAATGGAGTAATCAGTTCCATTCAAATCTCACAAATACACCTTCTAATCTCACACCAAAAGTCCTCTATTATGGTCTGCATGAGAAAGGCACAGGATCTAAACTTAGGCTCGCCCAGTGGTAGTGAGTAGGTCCTCATCAGCACATTCCATTAACAGTCAAGGACACACAGCAAACTTGTGGGAGAGCAGGAGAACTGGGGTTATTGCACTTTGGAAGTTCAGAGGCTACATCTATCCTAAAAAAGTGCCAAGCTGTGATTCTGGGTGCTGGTATGAGATTGTCTTTGCTCTGTGACTGCAGGAATGACCACCCCTGAAATAGCTTTCCGTAGTACAGAACCATCTCCCAGACAATCCTGTGCCCTGCTGGGGCAGGGAGGTGCAAGCCAGAGACCAGGCAGGCTGGTTTTGGTGGACTCTGTGTAATAGTATGGCACACCTGAGTCCCACTTGGCACAGCACTAGTTTCCAGTCACTGTTTGGTGCTCTGCTAAATGGGTCTGAAATGAGCAACTTAGATCTTGCCCCTTGCTTGGGTCGGACTTGCACTTCTGACATCATCCAAGCCATGCCACCTGGTTTGAAAGCTGGAGAATTTCTCCTTGCCAGGCATGGCAACGGTATAGCAAAGGGTATTATGTTAGCAGAAGATGTGAGAGGGAGCTTCAGCTATGGGGTGCAGCTGTGAGGAAATCACTAGTTTTGCTGTTTACTTCTTCTGTTAATATTTAACCTTTAAACATTTTGACAGGCTATTTTTTTCTGGGATCAAGAAGATGACAGTCCACGACAATATGAAGTCAACAAACACTGTCAGAAGTGCTTCTGCTTTGCTCGTCCCTATTTTTAGTCCATTCCTCTTGCTAGCCATGTGATGCTTCCCTACTGCATTACTCTGAGTGCTGTTAGAGGCATAAACAGGCAATGTCACCAAACCTGTTTTCAGAGCAAAAGATTTAGCACTCAGCATGTATTGCAGATTTTTCCTAGAAGAAAGGTGAAGTAATGAGTATGGAGAAACATGGATTCAGAACAACCCATGCTACTGTGATAATGTTAGAAAATTCTGTTTTCAGTAAGGTAAGATCAGAAAGGCACCGGGTCTGGCAATGTTTGTTTTGCCTTCTCTTTAAAAATTCAGTAAAAAACATGTAAAAATTTGTTGACATATATAGATCTCCTCTAATAGTTTTTGCATTTGAAGTTTTTCTGCTCCTCACAAACAAACTGACTTGCTACTTAGATGCAGCAATAGTCAGTATCATCTATGTGGAAAACAGGGAGTGCAAGAAGGCCTCAGGCTTATAGCCAGTGAAAACCTTGTTCAGTGTAATTATCACCATGTGAAAACAAATAGAGTCACATTAATGCCAGTCTTTTTCATGAAAATGCCTGGTGCATATGCTCTGCATAGATACCTTTTTTCCCACTCTGCCTTAGAAGAAAGGCAGGCTAGTTTTGGTGGACTCTGTGTAATAGTTTGGCACACCTGAGTCCCACTTGGCACAGCACTAATTTCCAGTCACTGTTTTGTGCTCTGGTAAGTGGGTCTGAAAGAAGAGGAATGATCTTTCCAGGGAAGAGGAGGGTGAGCAAGTAGACTCTGGATGAGGTGTGCAGTACCACCACACATTGCCCTCCTCACTTTTGTTTGAAAAGCTGAAGAAGGGTTCCTAGGAGTGGCTAAGATGTCTTCATAAACTCAGAGACTTTTGAAACTATCAGCTTTGGTTTAGTAGGTGAAGTGAGATTAACAGAAGGAACAAGTTTTTTCTAGTTCCTATAGTTGTAAAAGAAAAATTTTTTGAGTTACTTAGTTGGGGCAAAAGTTCACTGGCCTGGGAATATCTTTGTTATTCAAAACTGATTTGAGTTTATAGCATTTGTGGTTGGACACAGTTTAGCAGTGTATGCTTCTACTTATTCTGTACAGACTACAGAAAACTGACTAATAAAAACCTCATGTTGGGTATAGTCCAAACTATAATTTAAAGTTTTTTCCAGTGTGAGATTAAACCTGCTTTTTCCTACTGATTAATATGGTGCCAGAATAATTTATGTCAGATTCATATGATGATAAAACTAAAGGGAGCTCCACTGGTAATATGTTACTATCATAGTGTCATTGCTTGATTCAGTGGACTCATACATCACTGGCATCATTTTCTTCACTAGCCTTTATCTGTAATGCTCAGGCTACATGAAGAGATGCCTTTCTGTCCAGAAATGTGCTGCAGAGAATTGTTGCCAAATCCTCTTCTGTATAGTAACAACACATTTTATAAGTAATACCCCTGGGTGATATTACTAGGTATACAAAGAGGGAGGTTGGGCAGAGAGCAACCAGCATAAAACAGGCTGGGTTGTCCCAGTATTTTGACCTGTGAGGAAAAGAAAAAGCAGTTATTGATCCCAAATTTTCCAAGTAACTTGGCCATGAACAAGTAAGCTGAACACACCAACCACATGTCTGAGAGCTGAAGAAGGCAGAAGAGCAAGGGGTTGTCTTTAATAGCTGATCTCCAGCTTCCAAGTGAACACCCCCCTTCTCCTGATCTTCTCTATTTCTAGTTTTTCCAAGAAAGAAAAATGTTTTTCTAAATTCCATAAGGACCTATGGTTGTCTCTCCCTATGAGATTCAGACAACAAACATTATAATGAAGGATGTTATGGTCCAGTCTCCTTTTAATTTGATGACACAGATTAGATACACAAGACTTCCATTACCCTTTTTTGTTTCCTAGGAGAGTTTCTCCTGTTGGTTTTTTTTGTTTGTTTGTTTGTTTGTTTGTTTTAATATAAGCTCTTTCATAATCTTATGAGACTCATGCTAAAACAATTTAGGTTTCCTGCTCTGTACAACCATTTCAGAATTCTAATCCTCAGATGTTCAAATATCTTCCTGTAATTTTAAGTCTAATTTTTTTCATGCCCCTTTATAAGCAATTTACTCTTTTGTATTACATTATGTAAAACTTATAAACTGCTTACATTAACTCAGTAGTTATATACATGTATTTATTATATTCATTACAGATTTACAGTTCAGCAAGTTACTGATGGGAATAACTTGTAACTCTCCATAGTACCTTTGACTGACATGCAGTTACTGCCTTTCAGGATAACAATATCTCCACTTGTCTCTGACACCTGTAACTTCCATCAATTGTTTATTAACATTTATATATTATGTATCATCAGCATAAAGCTTATTTGTGAAATAATTAATGTCATTTTACTATAACATCCTGTCATATTACAACTTCTGTAAGCAACCCTAAGTCAACAGGGAAGTCTTTTATCTTTTAATCAGAATAAATGTGTGCTTAGTTGGTAATCCAGTAAATTCCCTACCATATTAATAAAATTTCTGTATGAAATTTGAATTCTTGAATATTTGGAGGCTGATGTTAAAATAAAACAAAAATGCTTATCAAGAGTAATTCTAGCTCTAATATGAGGGGTTTAAAATACTGTAAAAAACCCTGCCCAACACTCTTCTGTTTTTGCACAAATATAGAAAATTAATTAGTACCTTGAAAACAGTGTTGAATTAACTTCCATTAAATAAATACTAATATTCAGAATTTGGGACATTTTACTTTTGACTTCTATGGGTCTTTTTACTCTGCATGATTTTAATGATTTAATTTTTAAGATATTTTTTCAGTTACTTCCTTATTCTAAGTAGTAAAACAATAAGACATCTAGGCCCAAATCTCCATTCCTAAAATAATGAGATATGTAATAGAAGCTTTTTTATTTTTCACGGCAAAACTAAATGCATCATGTTATAAAAATACCAGCTTCAGTAGAATAATAGAAAAACTTTAGACAAATTAATCATTTGGCACTACAAATGAGATAACATAGATTCTGCAAACTCATAACTTTGATGACTGAGGTAGAAGAAAGTATCAAATAAAGGATGCAACAGGAAAAGTAAGAAGGGGGATAAATAAATACTGCTACTAAAATCAAACAAAAATATTAAATGGCACTTGAGGTACCTTGATTAACATGTTTTTATTAATTAAATTAATTAAATTAAATTAAATATGTTTTTATTTTCTCACAAGAGCACAGATAACTAGGAATGAGGGTGGGAAGTGGTCATTGTATTTTTAAAGTAATATACTTGTTTAAAAATGATTTGTAGTATTTATACCCTTTGGCCACACATTTGCTTGTGTATAAAAAATGTTATTTTCCAGAAGACTGAACTCTATTCTATGTTACATTTAAAGATTCTTTCCCCTTGGCCCATCAGTTTGGTGATGTGATAAATTCAACTGTAACACAAATGGCAAACACTGTATGTGATCCTTTTTATTTTTTTGAGAAAGATAGAAATGAATAAATCTGTATTTTGTGCCTCAGGCTTTTCTTCTGTTCAGTGTAGTGATCCATTTTGCATTTTTACATTAGTTATTGTTATTATCTAGAACATAAAATGTGTTAGAATGACAAGCTGTATAAATACAGATGATACCTACTATTATTACCATGAAATGCTGTACAATGCATATTTCAGTTCCATAGTGTTTCATTGTAATAGATTTGGGTAAGGAAAACACTACTATAAAGTATAGGCAAATTTGTCTGGTTACATTATAGCAAGATACTGCACTGCTTTTGAGAAGAGAAAGAAAAATACAGGAAGGTGATTTTGGCAGTGAAAAGAAAAATATAGCATGCCAGCATGGTTTGCCATTAAAGTGGTCCAGAGACCATTTCCATAAGGCAATTTCCACACAGCCAAGCCTGTGCTGGAGGTGAAGGACTTTGCTGGTGGGGGTGCAAACTTTCTGTGCCAGCTGCCCGTAGTGCCAGGAACTTTCCAGGACTTTACCAATATAGATGTAAGAGCCAGAGGTGCCTGTCCTGCTGTGGTAGCGCCAAGATCTTTAATGAAATAGTGGAGTCATTTTATGCCCATGGCTCAGAAAAAGTAACTGACAGGCCAGTGAAAAAAGGCTCACTTAATACAAATCTGCTACTTTACTCCCTGTGATTCAGTTATACCCATAAAATGGGAATTAATGTACCTTATCACCATTCTATAAAATAGATTTATTAATACTTTGGCATCACCATGATAAGCAGCCCAGGAAAGAGATGGTTGATAACACTGCTAAAGTACAATAAGAGCAGTATTTTCTTGTGGCACAGACGTGAGCCACATCATGAGAACAGCAGAAAATCCAAAATGGATGTTCATTCTCTAACCATTGTCTCTACTATGGGCTGAAAAGCTGTGGATCTTGTCGGAAATCAAGGATTATGTGTTTACATGACTATGCAATTGATGCCAGTAACCTGCTGCATAAACACAAGGGGTCCAAATGAAGGTTGGCCGAGTTTTACTGCCAACCTGTCCTAATAGGGAATGTTTGAAACCTTATTTTGGGGTGTGCATATGCATGTGTGCTTGAAAAGAAAGAAGGTTTCCAATTTTAACAAACGCAATCCTTTCCACAGAAAACGAGAGTTTCTGTAATAATCGCATGCTAGTTGATGGTAATTAAGAAAAGTCAGTGCTATGGTAAAGCTCGTTACTTGTCTAGTGCCTTCATTAGAATTGCACAGGGAGTGGGAGTACCAATCTCTCTGTAGGCTCACAGCTCTGTGAGTACTGGTCTTAATAAGCTGAGCAAATATGTTCCCTGATCATTTATTGTTAACAAATAGCATGACTGTCATTCACCAGGTTAAACACTTCGTTGCAGCACGATGTGTTCTGTTCTGAAGAGATCCAAGGGGAATGAACAGCCTTGTCCCCAAACAGGTTTGACAAGGATGCTGTGACAACAGCTGCAAATATATTGCCTTTCTATCAGTCGGATTTTTTAAAAGTGTTCTTAGGTGGAAAGAGAAATCATGAGGTGAAATATGGATTTATGAAAGGAATGCATTTTGCAGCATAGTGGATATTATGCAGTCTGATCAGTGGACAAAGAAAGCAGGAAAACAGTAGCTATTACCATAAAGTAATGAGATAATTAGTTGGAACTATTCTTCCTGGAGTTCTAAATATAGCTTCACTATAGCTATCATAACAAAAACCAAGCTTCAACTTAGATGATATCACAATGACAGAAACACATCTTTTTGTGTGTCAGTGCCATTGTTGCAAATATTTTGCTCTGCTATGTCTCATGTCATGACAAAGATGATTTATTGGGTTGGAAACTTCACCATGTCTCTTGTATTGATTGCGTTCTACTGAATCCCACATCACTAGATCATTAAACTGGAAATATCAGTATCTTCTTCAATGTATAATTTAGTGAATACTACAAACATATCTGAGTGTAGACATTCAGAGTCATGCTTTCATACTTCTGTCCTTTCACATGCCTTCACACCTCAAAAAATGAGAAAAAAAGACACTCTGGGTCATATAAAAATAAATTCCAAGAATATTAAGTTTTAGTTCTCATTCAAAAAAGGAGAGGTCCTCTGTGAAGCAACAACACTGTAAGGTGACTTCACCTCTCTAAAATGTGGAAAAAAATTATCCTATGTGTGATGTTTTACAGTTACATATATGCAATGATTATCTTCTTTGTGCCTCAAATACCAGATAACATAGGGAAAAGGTCTCATGCAGGGCAGTCTGTATGTATCAATATACATACAAATTCAGTTCCAAGCCCCTCACTGCAGGAAGGACATTGAGGTGCTGGAGCAAGTCCAGAGAAGGGCAATGGAGCTGGGGAAGGCTCTGGAGCATAAGTCTTGTGAGGGGCAGCTGGGGGAGCTGGGGGTGTTTATTCTGGAGAAAAGGAGGCTCAGGGGTGACCTTACTCTGCTCTGCTTGAAAGGAGGTGGTAGCCAGTTGGTGGTTAGCTGCATCCATGGGAGAACTGACAAGAGGTCATGGCTTCAAGTTGTGTCAGGGAAGGTTTAGATTGGATATTAGGGGTATTTTATTGACCAAAAAAAGTTTCCAATAATTGGAACTGACTGCTCAGGGAAGTGGTTGCATCATCCCTGGAAGTATTTAAAAGACAAGTAAATGTAGCACTTGGGGACGTAGTGTAGTGGTGGAGCAGGTAGTGCTGGGTTAATGATTTGACTTAATTATATTAAGGGTCTTTTCCAGCCTGAGTGCATCTATGATTCTGTAATAATTTCATGGGTGCTGGCTCAGCGCTTACCAGCAAGTAAGTACCCCAACAAGAGTGCTTACTACAAGCTGTGTATTTTCCTGTGCTCAGATACTCTGGCAGTCAGCAGTGAGAAGCCTGTGGTTTGAGAAGTCAACACTGAGTGCAGTGCTAGGATCAAGTGATTGAGGCACAGGATGGAATAATATCATTGGAGCAGACTGTCGTCAGGGGCATATACTCTCCTCATTAAGAACTGATCTGAAACACACTGAAAGCATAGAAAAACTTATGATAAGCTCATAAATCCCCTAATATCTAGAGTGAATGGTAAAATACATTCGTCTCTAGGCAACCATGCTGAGATGTTCCTAGGAAGGATCTCTCACTCCATGACTTATCCTTTTCACTAACTTGGTCGACAAAAGTAGTGCTTGCAAACCCATAAGACACAGTGGGTCTTATAATAGTGCAGTCAGGCTATGCTTCATCATCTATAAGTAAATACTAAATTACAGCAGTATGGCCTAAACTTGCAGTATTTTTACACCATATTGTCAGCAGAATCACCAGCTTCAAGATTTGTATCAAGGCAAAGTGAAATGTGTGACTATCAGTTTTGTCTTAGCTGTGCTTTGGGCCTTGTACTGCTCCAGGAAGCACAAAGGCAATGGTAGGGGATGGGTGAGAAGACAGAAGTCTGAGTACTCATCTTTGTAGATTGCCCATCCTAACTCAAAGAAACTTTTCTTTTCATCATCTCAAAATCAAATTTCCCTTTTCTGTTTTTCAAATGTGTGTTTCAGTAACATCTCTGTTAGAGCCTGCTGTGTTATTCCAGCTTGATAGCTGCTAGTGGGGATGGGGAATGGCAGCCAGGAATGCAGCAACTTTGGTGGATTCCAGCTTCACTGTGTATAATTTTCCAGCTGCAGTAAATCCAGGAAATTGTACCCTAAGAAGCACTGCTCAATGAGGAATGCTTATGCATTTAGAAAATAGTTTCTTCTTTTACACTTTCTCAGCCATAATGCTTAATGTTAAATAATACTTTTCTAGTAAAGTTCAGAGAGTAAAACAAACTAGATCACACACTGAAAACCCCGAAAGAAAATATAAAGCTTTCATTTCACCTTCATTTAATGCCACCTGCCTGTGAAATAAAGAATTGATTTTAAATTCTGAGCAAATATTCAAGACAACTTGTTTTAGAATCCAGACTTTTTTAGTGGTCCATACCCATTGATAACATCCTTCACTTTTTTTCATGGAATCTTAATTTCTATTCTTCAAAAATCTAGACAGACAGTCTTTGACAAACTGTGCTTTAGTATATACTCATGTATAAGCTTATGTTGTCCTAGAGGTGAATTTTGTTTTGCCTTTTGCATCTCAGCTTAGAACAAAACCCATGTGTTTTCAGCAGTGGTTCATTAAGTAACTTGTACTGTTTCATTAATTGACAGCTTAAAAGACGAAATTTATAATAGAGTATGTGATTTAATACTATATCAGAATAGTCCGATTCTCTGCAAAGATTGTCAGAATTATTACTTGTTACAATTTTTGTTAGAATTTTCATTGGTAGTAAACAAAATTAAAGCTGATTATTACTGCAGTAAAAACAGCTTTGCAGTTCATGTATACACATACTTTGTAGTGTGTAGAGCTTTTATGAAAAAACAGAACAGGCAAAACTATTTTAGCCAATTTATTTCCCAATATGAAATGGAAAAAAAGCCCAAAACAAAAAAAAAAAAAAACAAACAAAAAAAAACCAACCCAAAGCAAAACAAAAAAGGTCCAGACATTTGAGAATAATTGGAATATTGAGTTTATTTCTGGGCATCCCATCATAGACATTAGTTATCTTTTAATACTTACACATATTTCTTATGAGAGAACAGCTTAGACAGTGATTTAGAGCAGGACTTTATTTTCATTAAACGGTCACATCTGTGCTTTGGCTGCAAGTGAATATGCAATCACTGAAAAATTATGCAAACAAACATTACTCTTGTGTTTAAATTCCAGTGAGAGTGTTTAGCTGACCTCTGTTCCAATTTGACTGTCTCCCATTTTTATTCTGTAGTCATGTTTTACACCAAAAAAGAAAATCCACTTGATTGTAAACTAATGCTTTCCAGTTGTAGGTTTCATATAACGAATGATATTTTTCTTCAAAAATTCAAATGTATCAGCTTGTCATTAATTTTCAGAAAACAGACAGCAATACTCACAGTATAATCCCCCTTGAATGAGTTTCATTTTGATGCTTGAAAATCAAACCAATGTACAGTGTTATTTGCCAAAAATATTTACAAGATAACCTTGCCACTTAAGGTAGGTCCAAGTGAACTTAATGATTACCATAGCAAGTAAATATTAAGTAAATATATGTATAGTAACATTGTTGTCACAGTAATATTTATTATTTTAAGTAAATAATAAGTGAAGGAATTGTATAAATTTAATTTTATAGTGCTGTCGGTGGATGATGTTTTCTACTCTACTTTTAGCAGTAGCAGTGTGAAAATACTGAATTTGGGGGGAAAAATCTCATTCTTACTTGAGGAAGACGTAAGATTTGCATAGTGGAGTGTCTCTGTCACTAATATAATGCCCATTGCATATTCAACTATTACACCCATAAGCATGGACCCAGTCAGGATATGCCCACTGATGTCATCACATATATCATGTCACATATGTCATATACAGCCCTTTTCCCACTATAGTTTACTCTGTAGTCCAGCTATAATCAGCTATAATTAAAATAAAATTAAAATTAGCTGTTTTGCTAATGTCTTATTTTCTGAAGGTTGGTGGCAATATGGTGGTGCTTTCTTAAAATGTCACTGAGCTGCCAGGTGGTGTCAGGGAGTTATAGCCACCCCAAGTCAGGCACATAAACCTTAGCCCATATTTCTGATATGAAACATGGTTGATGACTATTTTAACCCCAGGGTTACCCAGGGGTGTTGGGGAGCATGGAAATTAAATAACTATTCTCTCTCCAACTCTGTATCTCCTTCCTCCTAACCCAACTGTAGCAACTTTTGTCTAGACAAATGGCAGAATAGTCACCATAAACTAAAGTAAAAGTAGTGAAATATATTACTCTCTCTTTCATCAGTTGTTAGTGAAGCTTCAACTTTTCGTTTTTTTACCATGTGATAACCTGAGAACTAAATTAATTTTCTTTTAATCAGATTGGGACACAATCATTTTTTCTTTTCTCATATAGCATGATATGTTCATTATTCCCCCCCCAAAAAAAAAAATATTTAAAAATCATATAACATTTTCACTACATTTCCCATTAATCTAGAGAAGAAAATTACTTGTAGTGCTGTTCTACCACACCTTGAAGGTTGTTGGCATGGAAAGCTGAGCTTATCAGTGTAAGAGTTCAATTTGAAAGCTGGGTAGTTCAATCTCAGAAACCTTTTTTAGTGAAATGGGAGTGCTAGATACACAAATCAGGTGAGGTATGCTATCAGGAATTGAAATATCTAAAGATATCCTGGATTAATACAGTAGAAGAACCAGACTTGCCCTGATTATATGCTTTCCCCCATCCTTCCAAAAATAACAGTATGAAGCCATAGAAGTAAAACCTAAGATAAGGCAAAAGGATGAACATTTAAAACTTTCTTTAGTTTAGATATTACCCACTCATGTAAGCATGAAGTTTAATAAATACTGATATAATTATTAAAACAATAATATTAAATATTCAGCTACAAAATTATGCTTAATGTTGCCCCAAAAATGCATTTAAGCCTGCATTGTTCTGTATTCAAATACCATATAAATATTATTGAGTGATAAATTTCTGTTGGGGCTAATTTTCAAACCTAAAGATAACTCAGAGGTTGGGGTGATTTTTTTTGTTGTTGTTGATACAATAATTGAAGAAGCCTCTCCTTTACAACATTACAAATCTGTTCAGAATAAAGGGAAAAAACATGCTTTAGAAACTTTTTTGCTCCATGAGGCCTCTAAGGACTTGTTAAACTCTTAAATGCAGCTTGTAAAGCTCCTGCTCCAATTCCCACTAAAGTTAGTGACAAGTTTTCTACTGACTTTAGTGGCAGACCATACTACAACTGCAGCTGTCAAAACAACTAGAAATCAGTCATAAGATCAGCCAGCACACAAGCATATATTAATTTTAGCAGAAATTATACTTTGGGCATCTCAGAAAAAAAACAAAATTGACCTCATTGTTTGTGAAGAAATGTCTCCCACCATGCTGTGCTGCAGAGGAAGTGAGAGCTGTCAGGACTCTGTTTTGAGCATTTAAGCAAGTGAATTTGAACTAAAAATGTGAAACTGTGAAACTAAAAATAATAATAAAGAACCATACAGAGCCAGAAGTTTAAATTCTATTTTAGTCTTCAAAACCAAATAAGTGCCCATTACATTTTCAAATGGTCTCACAGGAGGTAATAATTCCAGTTAGAATTGGTCAAGAGCACTGAATTACTAAAAATTTGTTCACACAATTAAGGATAGATCAAATAGTAAGTATAGTTACTTAAGTGTAGCTGCTTATTGTTCTGTGTATTGTTATAAGATTGATTAACCTCTTTATTCTGTAATTGGGCCTTTTTCAATGTGTTCTTTGCAAGACATGTATACTTGTGCCCAAACTTAACAGATATTTCACTGATTTCAGCTAGGTTCTAATGCACTTTGTGAAGTAAACAAAAAAAAGCAAGTAAATTGTGCCTTTCACAGTTAGATCTCTGTATCCATACAATTCCTTTTTTTTTTTTTTTTTTTTTTTTTTTTGTCAATGAGGTAAGTTGTAATACTCTATAAACTTGAGAGCAGCATTGTTTTTAAAGTAATTTTCCTGGAAGGGTAGTGTGACAATAAAAGAAAATGTGTAAACATTAAAAAAGAAAAAAAACCTCCCTACTCTTGTTTCCTTTCACTCCCAGTGGCTTCCTGAAACCAAATTCCTACTGCCACTGTTTAGTGAGCTACTTAAACATGTGTGTTACTTAAGACACATCTGTAAAGTCAGAGGGTTCTCAAAGCAGATGAAGCAGAGGACACATGCATCTTCCAAAAAAAATCATTCTAGGGCAGTCCTGCCCCCATCTCTAGCTGGATTAAAACCAGTAATGGTTTTTAGCTGGATTTTAACAGAATATTTTTCTTTATGGTTTTTGGGTTTTTTAATTTGCTGTAGTACTGTGGAGAAACAGAGAATCATAGAATTATAAAAAGGCATAGATTGGAAGGGAACTTAAAATACTCTAGTTCTAACCTCCCCTGCCATGGAGAGGGAGGCCACCCACTAGATCAGGTTGCTCAGTGAAGTATCATGTTGCAAAGGTCTCGTTCCTCAAAAGGGCAGGAAGGTGAGTGGTTGAATATTCTAAAAATGTAACAGCAGTTTTCCTTGCTACGCTGACCACAGCAACAGGATAGGGAACTCTGCTTCTGTGACCATCTGTGGGAGCAGAGCTGAGTCTTGCTGCCTGTGGCCAAGTCAGGCTAGCCCCCTTGAGTGGCTTAAGCAAAGGGACAGGTCTCTTGAGGATTTCCATGAAGTTAAGGGTAGCAGCAGTTGTGGAAGTAAAGAAAGCATTTACACTAGGGAAATGTGTGGCTAACAAACTAATTAAGAAGTTTCTATGTTTTCCTTCTGATCTCATATTCCACAGTACTTTTTTTTTATCTAAAGCCTTTTATACAAGCTTCCGTGGTGTTCTCCTGTAGGAGCTGTCAGCCCATGGCTTGAACAGGTCCACTCTTTGCTGGGTACAAACTGACGAGATGGCCAGACCCAGAGTGGGGAATGGAGTCACATCCAACTGTCACTAGTGGGGTTCCCCAGGGCTCAGTATTGGGCCAGATTATGTCTTTACTGGTGATCTGGATAAGGGGATTGAGTGCATCCTCATTAAATTCATGGATGAGACCAAGTTGGGTGGAAGTGTTGAACTGCTGGAGGGCAGAATGGCTCTGCAGAGGGATCTGGACAGATGGATCCATGGGCAGAGGCCAATGGTGTGAGGTTCAACAAGGCCAAGAGCTGAGCCCTGCACTTGGGTCACAACAACACCCTGCTACAGGCTGTATCAGCAATAGTGTGGCCAGCATGACCAGGGCAGTGATTGTCCCCCTGTATTTGTCACTGGTGAGGCCACACCTCTAATTCTGCATCCAGTTTTGGCCTCTCACTACAAAAAGTACATTCATTTGCTGGAGTAAGTCCAGAAAAAGGCAATGGAAGTGGTGAAGGGTCTGGAGCATGAGTCTTGCGAGGAGAAGATGAGGGAGATGGGGATGTTTATCCTGGACAAAAGGAGGCTCAGGGGGTACCTTATCCTCTTTGCAACTCCCTGAAATGGCTGCATGGGATTGGCCTCTGGACTGACCAGAGATGTGGTGCAGTCACCATTCCTGGAGCTGCCAAGGTATGCCTGGAGGTGGCTCTTAGTGCCAAGGTCTGGATGACAAGGTGGTGATCTGTCAAGGGTTGGACTTGGTGATCTCAGAGGTCTTTTCCCCTGAGATTCTGTGATTCAGTGATTTGATTTCACTCAGCTATCTAAATCCTACAGCAAAACTGCCTTAATAAAAAGCAAATAGTTCTTTTTTGGTCTTTTTTGGTTTTTTTGCTTTTCAAGCACATATTGCCGCAGAGCACTGAACTATTAGCATTATTAGCATGAGTACTTAAATCATGAGCATAAAATAGAAAACTCAATGGAATGTAAAATTCCCATGAGTACCATTATGGAGAATAAAATATGCTGTAGATTATCTGCTAAAATGCGTCTTTTAAACCATCATTCCAGGGAATGTACTACACAAATTAGCCATATATCATAAGATAATGGATCTTAATGTGTTTACATTTTGAATACACCACATTTCTGTATCAAGATTATGAATTTAACCTTGGTATTACTCGTTAGCCATGAAAAGTTTGAAACAGAAAGGGTTTTTTTAGACAGAGCAAGAATCAGGAAACGGGCTTTTGTTGTCAAGAAGAAAACAGTCCTGTTGAGTCAACGGCTGAGCAAGTGAGTGATAGACTGTTCACACCAGGTAGGATCGACAGCAGGAGAAATTTACATGAAGCTGTTTTTTAATAATTTAATTATGAAGAACTCATAAATACAACTTGTAGTATTCAATATTTCATAAATCTACCTATTGTAAATGAAGATGGAGTGGATTTGCTCTGAAGGATTGTAGGAATACTTTACTAGCAGATCACCTATTTTAGCCAGCTTCTCTGGAAGATACAAAAAACGTCTTTAAATTTAGTCCCAGTGTGTCATTTTCTTCAGATCTGCCCATTGAGGAATTTGGTTGGAACTTGGTACCTCTTCCTATTTCAGAATATCTGCTTCCATATGTTGTCCTGAAATAGGTAGTCTGAATCCCTGACCCATGGATATCTGTTGACCTAGCCATGGAAGGATCAAGAAATTTTTAACAGGCAATCTACGCTTCATTTAAAAAAGGCAATTTAGCTCTATTCAGATAGCAAATTAATTTGGAGTATGATTTTTTTCCAATGTCCATACTGGCAGCAGTTTTCCTGGAACTCCTAAAGATCCTGTGACAACTACTGTAATCTGCAAGGTGCTCTGGATTTTCTCACCGGACAGAAATTGGTACCTGAGAGTAAATGTTATATCCACTACTGCTTATTTTTTTCCTTATATTTATTTTAGTAGTGTCTGTCTCTTAGCAGCCACAGTTGCAACCTAAAATCATGCCTTATTTCAAGAGTGCTGGCCTTACTTTCTCCAGTTGCCTGGTGCAGCAGACTTCCTTGGTGAGCAGACATATGCTTATGGCTGTATTATTTGGATGCAGTTACAAAATTTTCCTTCAGTTGCAAGCTCTGAACTGTGACCTTTCAATGAGAGAAAAAGTTTCTATAATGAGAATGTATTTTTATTTTTACGTAAATCAATTTGGATTTTTATTGTTGTTGGGGTTTTTTTTAACTTTGAGGTAATGTAAGGCTGTAATAAGACTGACTTGGTCAAAATAGTACGACAGCTGATGCTGAAAACACCCTTTATGACTCTGTTATATAAGACAAAATAATTATTTGACAATTGACTCTGTGTGTGTGTTCCTAATGTCCATTAAAAACATAGTTTTAACTTTGGAACAAAGCCAAAAAGTTGTCGCAGAGAGAAAATGCTTGAAATCATGGGAACACCATTAATTTCTGATAATTCTAAATGAAAGTGTATTATTTGTCAATTTACTTTTTAACCTAGTTTGTATAATGTCCTGTTATATCTCTTTAATATATATTACCAGTTAAGAGCATGATATAATGTTCTCTGTTAATATCCAGTCTTTTTTACCCAATTATAGTGTAATTTATTCAAACCCTGGCATGTACCATTTGGCAAGGCAGCCTGTATTGCAGCTGTTTCTGTTTTCTCCATATTATAGTCTGTACAAATACTTTTTTTTTTTCTCCTGTTATCATGCATTGGCTTTCACAACTTTGAGATAGTAGTGCTGTGAAGTGCATGAGAAATTCAGAGTACAGCTTTGAACTTCATGTAATTATGTAGCTCTGCATTTAGGGACTAGAATTGGAAATAGCAGCCAAACCAGCTGAAGAGTCTGCTTGGCCTGTAAAATGTGTCTTGAGCAGGATTCTCCAGGTTGGCTTCTATTTTATATAAAAACTGCATTCACCTGGGGATTTAGCAAGGAAAGATAAGCAATACAGTGCTGGTAGAAACTTTAAATTTATTCTTCAGTGTAAGCAACATTGTGAAACACTGTTCTGCATTTAAAGTGGAGCACTGTTTTCATGAAAGACATTTCAAGAATAGTCCGGATTTCCTTTGCTATATTTTCATAAAAGTGGTTCCATGTAGTATTTTTTTAAAATAAGCAGTAATTTTTCATTTTATCTAGAAATGGAAGGTCTCATATAAATAAATACCTTTTGAAAATTATATATACGGGGGGGGGGGGGGGGGGTTTAACATGTCTATTTGTAAATATTAAGATAGCTTCTGGAAGCTTGTTGGAAGGAGCTCTTTCCAGTTTTCATGTGAATAAGAAACCAAAACACAGGATATGACTTTCTGTGTTCAGACCTTTGAGAAGAAGTTCATACATGAAGAAACTTCCATGCAAGAAAAGGCAGATTCTAGAGCTTTGCCAAGAGGTGGATCTAAACCCAGGCTGTTCATTTAGAAAAAGAAATTTCAAAATCTAAATAATTTTCTGAATTGATGAAGGCAGAACTGATGTTAGTTGTCTGGTAAGATGGTGAAATGCGGAGTCAGTTGTGTGTGATGGTAACAGCAAAGTAGATGACACAATTCCCCACTGAATTGCAGAGCCCAAATCAATTCGTTTAAGAGCTTGAAGCATCTTAGACTGCAGAAACCAGCAAAGCCAAGGTTACAAATCAGCCACTCTCGTTATCTGGCTCCATCGACCTTTATGAAGGAGAGGTTACACAGAAATTTTTTCCCTTTTTCAAGATAAAATTTTTTTAAAAATAAAAAAATATTTTTAGATTGGTAGACACTCATTTTGTAACTTAACCCTTCAGAAAGTGTTTCTGAAATCTATTGTGTATTTTTCAGGGAGCTGCTGCCTTATTTTATGGATGTAGCTCATATCCATTTCTGTTACCAAAGCCCATTACACTTCCAGACTGAACTACTGTTCAGCTCTATCCCTCAGAAGAGGAAAGATGAATATTAATTTTTTCTTGCATTGTAGCTACTGGTTATACCTTAAAAAACCAAACAAACCAACCAAAAATATGCACTAAAAATAAAAATACTAAAAATTAAATATGTATCTAGCTTTAGGTATACTAACTGAACTTGCCTTAGTCCATTATCCAATCATTTTTATTAAAGAGAAAATATTCTAATAGATGTATTTATTACCAATTATATTTTTATACCTTCATAAATATTTACTTTGTAACCAGAATAACACACACAACATGGTACTATTCCATGAGTACTTTTACAAAGTTTAAATTATTGGGAACCCTGAATCATCTAGTGCCAAACCCCCTGTCATGGGCAGGGTCACCTCCCACTAGATCAGGTTGCTCAGTGCCACATCCATCCTGACCTTGAACACTTCAGGGCTGGGGCATCCACAGCTTCCCTGGGCAAACTCTTCCAGTGCCTTGCCATCCTCACCATCACCAATTTCTTCCTAATATCTAATCTATTACTACTATCTAATCTATCCTACTTCAATTTATAGGCCCCTGTCAGATGCTGGAAGACTGCTGGAAGGTCTCACTGGACTATTCTATTACCGAGGCTGAGCAACCCGAACTTTCTCAGCCTGTGTCCAGGGGAGAGGAGTTCCTGCCCTCTGATCATCTTTGTGTCCCACCTCTCAGAGGTGCACATCCTTCTTACATGGAGATTCAATAGGATGGTGGTGCTGCAGGCAGGGACACAACTCTAACTCCTCCTTTTTATTCCCCATGCTGCTTGTGTTTTCACAGAAGCATTTAGGCTGGGGCCCTGATAAATCTGACTGGAGTGTCTGTGAGTCCTTTGTGCTGCTCTTCAGGTGCTCATGCTGACCTGCTAACCTTTTCCAGTGCACCTGTGACTGGCTGTGGCACCAAACCGAGATGAGAAGTGGGATGGACTGAGGTTACCTTCCTTTGGCAAATTCAGTTGAAAACCCTCTTCACCAAGTTGGCAAGAAGAAATAGAAGTTTAGGTTAGCAGTGACAGGTCTAGTTCAGCGGATGTGCTGCAATACAAAGAGAAATACAAATCTTGGTCCTGTCAGGATGGGAATTTCATGGTCAATGAATCAGAGTGTACACTCTACTCAAAGAAAATTTTCTCTCAGGATTTATTCTGCTTAAAAGTTGTGTTAGAAAGCCAGGTTGGAAGTTTCTTATATTCTCATTATTTCTGTAAACTGCAAATAAAACTGCATGATCAGATACCTGGAAAGCTGAAAGAACTTGGTTGGGGAATAAATCAAAAAACAGTCTATGCAACTGATCTGGCAGTTCGAGGGAAGGACAGATACATGTTGAAGTTCTTTTATAAACTGATAATAATCCTGTAATCTTTTAGAAGTATTTTTAAACTATGATGGTACCTAACCAGCTATTTGTCACTAGACCAAATATTCAGAAATCACATACTCAGTTTCAGATAAAATTAGTACTTTTCTAGCTCTGGCTTATTACTATTTATTTGTTTGTAATGTTGACATCACCAACCTCTGCTGAAGTGACCCTGTTTTTTTTTTAATCCAAAGGCCAGTCTTGGCTTTGGTTCCTTTGTTTGCTTTAAAATGTGTAGGTGTTTAACATCAGCGTCTGCAGAAACAAAATGAGACAAAACTGAAAACCACATATCAGAAGCATTGATTTGTGGAAGTCCTTGCTCTGAAGTGTTGCAGAGCACTATGAAGTAAGCACTATTTTTCAGCATCAGGAGAAGCTCTTCACAGAGATAATTTTAATGTCATGTAAAGCTCTAAAATTTTATTCTACTTTTATGGATTGAAGTCGTAGTACTGTCAATGGTACTGGCTGATAAGACAAATTTAAAAGCCTTTATTTAACCTTTGCTACTTAGCTACTTAACAGGCTTGTTTTTCCAGCCAGTGAAAAATCCCCAATACCTAAAAATTAATTTGGCTGATTTATTCTTAATTTCATTTCCTCCCACCCCAAAGAAGAACTGCTCATTAAGAATCCACCTTTCTCCATCTAATTAATTTAAAGATGGATTTAAATAATCCATCTTTAATGTAAGCATTAAATATAAGCACCTTCCATGAGTATATCTGCTCTTTCTTGAGCAGTAGTTTCCGTCTGTTTGGGGAGCAGGAAGTCTCCTAACAATGATGTGTGTCTTCCTGAGACTTCCCTAGTGCTTCCTGACCTCAGGCATTTTAGCAGCCCAGTCACCATCTAATGAGAATCAGGAAAACACTTCTAATTGATTTAATGAAGGATGTTGATTTATTTCAGATGAGAATCTGCTTCAATAAATCTAGAGCCACTTGAAAAAGCAAAGATATCAGATCATGTATTAGTTTTTTGATCTGAGATATGTATTTTAAGTACTTTTCTCCTCTCCTTTGACATCCTGACTGCATGGGATTACTTTTGTGTTCTATAAATTGCCTTTTCTTCGGAAGGTAGATGGGAATGGCTAGTCATCTCTGTGATTTACGTGGTTGGATATAAGTATGTTCATTTTGTCCTCCATAGATGGGTCATGCAGTATCTCAGTGCAAATCCCTTATTTTTATAAGTCCAGGCTGTTCCAGTCAGATCTCCAAAATATTCTCAGCAAGTGGGGATATGTGGTGGTTATATAGCTGTTGCAGTCGTGGCCTTCTCATGCCTTGGCATCCTAGGAATGTAGAAGCCCATGACCCAGAGAGGCCAAGTTCTGGTTTTGGACAGGCTCTTGGGAAGCATTTATATATTCTTTCCATGCATCTGTTGGATTATAGCTTTCAGTATTCTCCAAGACTATTTGCAACTCTCGTGTCTTATCATGAATAACTTTCCATATTTTTTTTGTGAAGATGTCTCTGGTGCTGGGACATCACTTGTTACTGCTGAGGGCTGTAATTATTGAAGTGGGCAGCAACATTAACCCTGTCTGTGTTTTGTCACTTGCCATAGGAGATGTGCATTAATATCACTCCTTATACTCTGTGCTGAATCCCCCAGCATTGGTTGACTGGTACTGGCAAATCCGAATTCCTCCTGCCCCATGTTCCAATCTGGCTGCACAGAAGGCAGCTCTGATCTAAAACTCTTGTGGCTGCCTTGGTGAGGAGTTGTGCTTGGGCATGTGGCTCACTCCAAGAGGTAGCACATTTTTCTGAAGGCAGGCACTGCCTGTCTGACCTGGGCTGTGTGAACTGGAGCTAACCTGTGCTGTGCCAGTCACACTATTAGCAGAGCTGCCCAAGCCTGGCTGAAGTCGGCCGTAAGGGAAAGAGGTAAGCACACACAAAGTGAGGCAGATTTTCACCAAAAGAATGTCTGCACAATCTAAATTTTGGTGTGATATTTTTAACTTAAGATTTCTCCTTTTCTCATGTCGCTAGCTCTGCCATTGGTCTACTGAAGGGCTTTTTAGAAAGGTCTCTCTGGCTGCTGGCTCTTGCATTAAGTAAAATGATGCCCTGTCTTATAGTGACAGTCCATTTGGTCTTTCCTAATGGAAAACCCCTACCTAAGATTTTTTACCTTTTTTTTCCCTCTTTTTAAGAGGAAAATCTGTGCCAAATATGTTGCCAGATTTATTCATTTAGCTTTCTGTGACAAAGATAATTGAATTCATATCTTGCATCCTGAATAAATCCTTTATTTCTAGCTTATATTTTGATTGATGCAGCAAAATTGGTGACAGTTCAACAAGTTCCACATTTATTTTGACTTTAAATAAATGTGAGCATAAAGTCAGGCTGAAAAGAGGAGCTGTGGGATTCGAGATTATGGGATTTGCCATTTTAACAGGCACCCACCTGCACATGCTGCTCTCACCAGTGGCTCTAACTAAGAGCACTGGGTAGTTCCCACTTTTTTTGATATCTCTCTCCTTCCAGCTGTGAACTCATGGTCCAGCAGGTATAGATTGGTTGAGATAACAAGAAAATGAGTCCAACTCCCTTCCCTTCCTGCTAGCATCATCTGTAGAAACGTTTTCTTAACTTTTGTGATAAGATTCTCACATTGTGTATTCTTTCCACTCTGATCTTCTTGGACATGTAATTAAAGCTATTAACAAAGAGGACCAGTATGTATAATTGATGAGAAGTATGTGTAAGCCACTGGCTATGTTAGGATTCTAATAATGTACTTGAGCACACTTCTGTGTTGATATCAGCTGTAAATTATGACTATTTATGATGAACAATTACTATAAAAGAGAGGTATCTCATGGAAAATAGTAACTATAATATTTCTGTTTACCATAAGGACTTTGGATTTCCAAATGTGCTTTTCAACAGTTTGGCTTTTAAATCTTTAAAATTAGGTGTATTCTGGTAATATTTTAATTTTATTTTAGAACAAATATGATCTGTCTCCTTTCTGAATGTTATCTTGTATTTTGATTGCATAATCACTTGCTGAAATATGAATACTACACGGATGGAAGCTTGTCAAACTTCTGATAGATGTTAATAGGGTACTGTCAGTTTGATGAGGATAAAGGTGGTGTAGGAGTGCAATTCACAGTATGCATATAATTTGGGTTCCAAATTTATGTTGTTACTTAGAATTGGATTTACTTGTTGATTGGAAATTTTGCTTTTACAAGAATGAAGTAATACAGGTTTTCCCAATCAGAACCTTTATAGTCTATAACTCCTTTATAGTCATCATTGCATGAACTGTTAATATTTTCTTGGTTTTTGTTTTTTTTTTTTTTTTTTAATCTACACAAAATCCCTGTCCCATTTCTTTATTACATCTTCATAGAATCAACATGTGTATTTTATAGCCACCACAGCAGTTTTTATGACAAAATAAATCTGTCAGGATTCATGATTTCGATCCATTGAACAATTTGCTAACAAAAGATAGTATTCACCCTGAAGGTCAGCACAATGTTCTGTTCCTTGGTAGGTATTTTATCAAAACTGCCTTTCGTGTAAATCTAATTGATAGTCAATTCTGAAATATTGATGTTACCCAAAAAGGCTATGTGCATAGAAGGGTCACATTCTGCCTCAGATATGTTTGTGATACTCCCACTGACAACAGTGGGAGTTCTGCACATAGCACATGGGACAGAGCCTGGCCCTTGATCTTTAAACCATTAATTCTTAAAAGTTAAATAAATTAATAAATAAGTAAAGGCAATGGTCCAAATACTGAGTTTTTACTGCAAGTTTCACTTAGGCTGAACTTTCACCATGGTCAGCATCATTTTTTTTGAGGGAGAACTTCACAAAATACTCACCAGCTGATGCACTGCTGCTGCTGGGTGCTCGACATTCAGCCTGTCTTCTTCTGAGATAACTTTCAGTAGGAAAAAATTTAGAAAATTTAATTGTTTAAGTGGCTTGAAACAAATTCTAAACTCTTTTCAAAATTAGACACTGAATCTAAGACTCACTGAAAAGCTGTGTGCTACTAAATGTCAAAGTCATCCTTTAGTACAGCTTAGACTGCTACACAATGTCATTTTAAGTGTTAGTTCTATTTCTTATTTAAAGCATTTTGGGGATTCTTGTTTACAGAAGCCCTTCAAAGCAACACTTCCTGCTTCTGCCACAGTACTACTGATATATACTTATGATTTTATGTAATATTTGGTGTGACTTCATAAAGGAAAACTAAGATTTTTTAGGATGCTTAACACTTTAGAAGATTGTTCATTATATTTTGGTTGGAATATGGCTAGCTTTAGTTGACTTTTATTGATCTTTGTGGATCCTGAGGAACTGTGCCTCTTCCAAACTTCCAGCTTAACATACAGTGAACATATCAGGTTAGAAAATCATTAGAAATTAAATAAAACTAGGTAAGTGATTTTTCATTTCCAAGCTTAAGTCAGAATGCTGTATTGTAGTGCTCTCTGACATAAGTATTTCTAGAATTTTTGGGAGGGGAAATTAATAGACTTTAACATGAAAAACAAGGCTGTTTTTTTCAGCCACAAACAGGTAAGACTGTGCAGTTTTGCCTTTAGGGCATTACATCGGGGGTTGAACTAGATGACTTTTAAATGTCCCTCCCAACCCAAAATATTCTATGATTCTATGACATGTGTGGGACTGAGGAGCTGAAAGGAGGGTTTGACAGTTTAGTCTGAAGGAACTGACTGTATTCATGCTTCTGATAAGCTGTATAGGAATTAAGACCGGTGGTTAATGTGCTGCATCTCTGTTCCAAAAAGGATGAATTCCACACTGAACTTGGAGATTTGTCATTGACTTGGGTAGAACCAGAAATTCACCAATTGCTGTAAAGCTCATAGCTATTAGTCCTAGGCCTTCTCTCTGACCAGGAAAGCAGCTGCTGTCATTACCTTCAGTGGAACATGCCTTTTGTGAGTAAAATCCCTTTGAGGAAAACATGGCAGGGACTTAATTTTTCTGTACATAAATTCATTTCATAAAACTGTAAATGGCAACTTTACCTTCAAAGTTGATTGCTGAAATGCAGGGGAGAAGTTACGATTGAGCAGAGATTTATAAAAAAATATTGTGGCAATACCCTCTGCCCCCTCAAACAGGTTTGGTCTAGGCAGTCTATATAAAACTGTGAAAGGTGGGATTGTACAGGATCAGTGATAAACATAAATTTTTAAAGGGAAGCCAGAGAGCTGATGTTGCAGCAAAGATACAAAGACAGGATCAAATAGCTCAGGGAGCTGTATCAAACTTAATTGCACAGATCTTCTTGACTGTCCCATCTTTCTTTGCTGTCTTCTGTACGGCCATTTGCGGAATGATACCAGAGTACATCAGGCTCTGCTATCAGTGTCCATAAAAGAGTCTGAAGAATCTTGAACTAAAAGAAAGTCACTGCATGTATTCCAGTAACATGAACACCTAAACTGTACACGCAGGTATATTTGAAAAACAGGAATAAAAATCAAGAGCTTGTAAACTTTTAAATCTCTTGAGGCACACAAAAACATATTTGCATTATAGACTTGGTTATACTTTCTCTGGAAACAAAGAAGTAATAAAAAAAACCCCACAATATCTGGAAAAATATTATAACTTTTCCTTATGTTCCATTAGTTATGTTTCTATTTATAAGAGTTTCTTGTAAATGTTTTCCGTGGTATAAATTATGTCATAGAACAAACACACTAACTCCCTGCTATTTTGCATATGGGGGGATATTAAATACCTAGAAACAAACAAATTATTCCATCTCTCAGTCTCCCTATTAGATAGTAACCATAATGCCAGGAATAGTCTTCATTAACATACACATGCTGAATTACATCCTTGGGCTACTATCTGATTTTAGACATGCAAGGTTTCCCCAGAAGTCCAAGTTTATTTCTGTAGTAAGCAGATTTTTTAAAGGAGAAGGAATGGGTAAAACCAAGTGAAGTTCTGAGTCTAACTGAGAAGTCTGCCATTTGTCAAAAATCTGTTTTATAATGAATAATAACAGTGAAGGACAAGAGCATAGTGCCATTTTATGGCCTTCTGATTTTGAATTCTAACATGGTAGGAAAACTGTATGTTTATTGTAAAGGTAAGCTTTAGAATTGAATTACTCCTAAAATCTATGCATGAGAAAGTTCAGGCAAGTAATTGGAAGTGCATCTATAGCTACAGTAGGAGCTGAAATTTCACAGCTTTTTTAGTATTCTTCTCAGTACAACTGTGGCGTTCATGGGAATTCTTGTTATAGTTCTTTCTTCTAAGTTTATTTCTATTCATTGGTGATTCTGCCACAGAAAATTGAAATTTTCTTTCCTTTCCAAATACATAGCTCTTTTGTGTATAGTAGTACACCAACGGAAATAAAACCTTATTCTCAGTTTTAGGTTTTCTAATTGCTGATGAGAGGAGGAAATGGCTTAATGTAGATTTCTAGAATGAAAAATTACTGTAAATATCCTTTAGAAATTCTGTGTGTATTATCAGTCAGTGACTTCCACATCATATTTTTTTTTCCTTTTACAATAAAAAATGTTTACTGCTAACTGCCAACACTATGTGCGTGACCCACAAACCTAAAGTCAAGCTGGATTCTATCACCAAAAACCATCACTTCTCATCTTTAACCCCTTACTTAGTGCTATAAGAGAGGACAGAATTTACAACCTAGAACTCAGATAAAATAAATATATTCTCCTTATGGTACATGTGCATCCTAGTAGAGTCCAGTTCCCTTTTCCATGCACAGATACCGAAAAATTGGCAAGACCAACGGATGTGCATGAATAGACAGAAGGAACCATCCTGTTATTAAGAACTTTAAAATAAAGATGTCTTACAAGGACTGTTGTAATAAAGGTGCAGTTTTTCCTTTCCTTCTCTGAACCCACTTTTGTTTCAAAATGGGACTTACTATCTCCTTTTGTAGGCAGATATTGCAAGTCATAAATCGAAGTTTGGAGTAATGGTTCACATCTGTTTGTGGAACAGGAACACATGGAAACAACTTATTGTGTAACAGGGCTGATCACCTCCAAGCAGCCAGGTAAACATATCAGAGCAGGATGTGTATAGAGTCATCCACAGCTTCTTTCTGCTCTTGGAGGACTTGAAGAGACTGTGGTACCACAGATCTTCCTGGAGGTCACAAATTTCAGATTGGAGAACAGGGAAGAAATCACAAGTGGTGCTCAACTATTACACAGGCCAAATAGCAGTAAGACCTGCAGTCAATCCAAGGAAACATCACTGGCTCTCAGGGCACGTAGATGTTGTCCTTCTCATCTTATTCCTACTTCTCTACATTAAGCCTATTTTCCTATGTCTTAGCAAAACTGTAGAACTCTGGAGAGGCAAAACGTGACATTGAAGAAGATGTTTGAGAAACAGATAAGTGGTAAGGATTAGTCACAGAAAGAAAAATGATGGTGAATGCCTCACCAAAGAAAGTTGAAAAAAAATAAGACGGATGGAAATGAAATATTTTGAGAGTATGATGAAGCAGTTTATTAGAACTAACTTTCTGACTAAATCTTCCACATTAATCTAAGAAACTGTCAGCATTTTATGTTCAACATAGGTATAAGCAACAATACCAGACAATGAAGTATTTCTGAAAAGGTATTCACAGGGAAAAATGCCATACTCCAGAAAAGAAACATCTGGAGATGTACTTTGTTATCACACAGTGACAAAGAAGTTAATGAAGTGTCCTCTGTAGTGAGACAGAGCTAGCACACCATCTGCTAAAGCAAAGGACACACCCCTTTCAGGACTAAAGTCTGCTCAGGTAAACTGAAAGAGTGTGAATTATATTCCAGCATGTGAATTATACTTCATTGTATACATGCATTGCAGGTAAATGCTGAGCTGAACTGAATTTTTTTTCATAGAAATATCTTACCATTACAAATTAAATGGTTTCACATTCACGGTAACAAGTATGTTTGTGGGGGGGTTTTTTGGGGAGTTTTTTTGGGGGGGTGTTTTTTTGTTGTTGTTGTTTTGTTGTTCTTTTTTTTTTTTTGGGGGGGGGGGGGTGGTTGTTTTTTGGTTTTTTTTTTTTTTTGTGCTCAACACCTTTTTCCAGATTGAAATAACAGGAAAGATGATCTGGAAGTAACCTTGACGCCAATCAGAGAGAAATGGTCAGGCTGTGATCAGAGCTAACCTGATTGTAACTGAGAAAATATTGTTCTGATTCCCCATGGATCACTAATGCTACACAAGAGAAAATTTCACAGATCTTGAGTGTTGAATTTCCTACATATGGGGTATAAACTTTAAGATCATTGAGAAAAAAAGATGCTAGAAAATAGGAGAAAGGGAAGCAGTATCTAAAGGAGATTGTTGTGCATGTTCCTAGGACAGGTGCTGAGAGAAGTGATGCTAATGTATATAAATATACCCATGGTAGCTTTAATTCATTTATTTTAAGTCCTGGTGGACTGAAGAGTTTTCAGAATAGATTTCACAAGACCTCACAGGTCATTTGGTACTTGGACTTTTGATTCTGGGATGGGTTTTGGCAGAAGATATTTACTGTAGTGATGAGACAAGCTGCATTCACAGACTCTGTGTATATGGTATCTGAGACAGGAGAGGGGAAAAAGCAGCCTGTCTGGAGCTGATGAAGTAAAATTAAGATTTATGAACTGAGTAATTTAGGAAAGTCTCATTTTGTATATATATTATGACTAGCAATGCTGAACTCCTACCCAAGGGCTCCAGAGTGTATTTAACTTAGTTTTCACTGTGTGTGCTGTTATTCTATCTTGATAGATGAAGGCATGGAAACAGAAGAATTGGATATGCCCTAGGTTATTGGGAAATTTGGTAGCAAAACACTGCAGAAAATCTGCAGGTGCTTTCTTTAAATGACATCTACAAACTTTACAGAGGGGTGTTTATTACATAACTTACTCACTCAGTCCATCTGATTTATGTAGTTTATACCTGAGTCTTAACAGATGCATCAGATCAGAGCCATGCCAACATTTTTTTCAGGCTTCCACATATTTGCTTCATGATGTTTCTCTTCACTCTCTTCTTCTGTGTCTTTCAACAGGTTTTTAATGAGCACAAAAGGTGTCTTCAACTGGCTGGGACTAACTCAAGCCAGAGGAGAGCTTAGGTGACCAAGGCCATCCAGACTGGTGTGGCGTGAGGTGTTACAGGAGAGAAACACTGGAGTTATGCAGGGGCTGGGTTTCTGCAAAGTCATGGAAAGCAATTTCATAATATCAACTCCGTGACAGAGATGTTAATCAATGATTTTACAGTTTTGTGTGACAAAAAGAGATTGCAGTGGAACACAAATGACTTGTCTTTAAGTGGAATACTACAGAGTATTGTGTTTCAGCAGAAACAGAAGACAATTTTTAAAATTAATTTTAAAGTACAAAAAGAAAATCAAGAAAATTCTTGTGGGATTTTTATCTTGGTGTAAATATTTCTTAGGCTATAAATGAAATGTGTTTGGTTTTGGGGAAAGACAGAAATCCATCAGAAGAAACAATAGGCAGAGGAGGATATTTTGTCCTTGAATCACTTGTGCTTTTCTGTGACAAGCTATATTTAAAAGCATTTAATGAGAAAAAAGAATCTGTTTATGGATTCATTTGATACCAAGTGTCAGTGATGAATGGTCAGCTGCTATCCAAGGCCCTGGCTTTCATTATTGAGTTATTTAAATACATCTGTGTGAGTACTAGAGAGAATTGAGATTTTTTCATGTTTATTGAGAGGAAAAAATGTCCCAGATTTGGAACATATGGTTTTTAGTTCTCATTTCCTCTTCAAAAGCAAGGCTATATTGTCTTTAAAAAGGACATCTGATTGGAAAATGCAACAGAGGTCCTACCTTAGAGGTAAAATATATCTTTAGTTCCAAAGGGGATTGAACAAATAGATCTGCCTTTGCTTTAATAAAGCGCTCAGTGAAGAGCAGTCTGAAGAAGAAATGTAACTTCACCCTGCTGATTTTTGAGAGGCAAGAGAGGAGAGCTTCAGATTTTACTTGTGGCTGTGAACAAATCTCTCAGGGCTTGCTTGCTAGTGTGTCTCAAGTAGTACAGTGGCTCTGGCACGTTTGTGTGCTCTGAATCTCCAAAAAGAAGTGTAGAAATTTGTGTGCGGAGTATTTGGCTTTTTTTCACAGGAAGGAACACAGACCCTATAGCCAGACAAACTCCCCCAAACAGGAGATGCTGAATGCTGGTTTGAAGCAATAGTCCCATTGAACGGATCAAAAACAACAGTCCCATTGAATGGATCAAAACCTTGATACCCTGCTTGATGATCATTTCACTGATATCTATATTTTTGTGCTTAACTCCATCCTCCATTCACTACTTCCCAATATCATTTTTCCACCATTTTTTCAACTGTTGTTTCTTATCAAACTATATAGTTTTCCTTGTATATATCAAGATTTATCGCTGATTTCTGCTCAAATACAATTAACAAATGATAATAAGTATATATTCTAAATAGCTGAAGGGTTTTTTTCTTCTATTTCCTTTTTATTGTATTTTTACGTTCTTTATGATAAGACATTCTTTGATTTCTTGTTTTTCCAGTTCTAAAGATATCGTTAGACCATGGATATTATTCTAAATTTGAAATATTTTATTCATTAGTGTTCAGTGTAACAAAGGACAATTGCACTTTCAGAAATAATTTTTTGCCTAGATAGTACTGCTCATAGGATATTTAGGTCACCATCATCAGAAATATTTTTTGCGTGATTGAGTCAAGTTGGAGTTCCTAAGTGAGTTGTACAATTCTCTCTGTTAAACTGTCACAGCTGGAAATTGCCAGTTATTTCTTTGGGAGCTATAATACGCAGTAACAGAAGATTTACCCTCTGGAAACCTAATTAAGCTGTACAGACAGGTAGAACTGCCTTTCCCCTCTAGCTCAGGGAAGGGCTGTTTAGCAGAATTTTCTTTTAAATTCATGTCTTTTTTTTTCTTTCATACCTGGTAGATCAATAGACACAGGCAAGTTTTCTGTATTTTCTAGTACGTGACTTCTCAAAAATTTAGTCATGAAGGATGCCAGGGCAGACAGTGTTTTACTTTTGTTATTAATCAAGACACCTACACATCCCCTGTGTGAGCCAGAAGGAGAGCATAGTCTCAGGTGTATTAATGATTTCTTCACAACATCCTCTCCTCAATCTGCTATGGTCTGTCAAGATTACAGTGAGATGACTGTGTGTCAATACATCCACTCAACATAATGAATTTCATAATGAATGGCAAGTGCAGACAGAACAAGGATTTATCTGTGGGAGAAAATAAATATTATAGAACAAAACTAAAGTGTGAAACAAGTTACCATTGCACAGTTTAAATATGACGTAAGAACACAAACAAATTATGGAAAATGATTGAGTAATTTGCATAATTAAAAGTCCATCACAGCTAATTTAGCCTGACTCTAAGGAACAGTCTGAACCCCCTGTGTCTGTTACCTCTACTTCTGAAGTACCTGCAGTTACCAGCCTTACTTGAATGGCTGTTATTTCAATTGATATTCTGTTTTCCTTGAAATCCTAGATTTTTTAGATTCTATTTTATATCAATCTCTAGTTGTCAAAATAAGCATTTTTAATCAATGTAGTACAGAGGTAGAAGATACCTTATGTTTCTCTGACAAGAACAATCTGCATAGGAATTTTCATTTCCTTTAGTCAAATTCTGACTATACAGCGCAGAGGTCAAAACCTAGGAGAATGGTGAAGACTTGAATTTTATTAAAAGGAAAGGAGAGAATGTAAGAGCTGAATATAATCCTTAAAACAAGCATCTAGCGAAAAGTCTATATTCCATTAGTATAGTCAGTGTGACGCAAGAATTTTAGATTGTGTGTGTCATGGAAGGACAAGAGTCACAAGATATCCCTGGCTGTAGATATTTCAGTTTCTGGCCTTGAGAAGCCATTTAGTGCTGTTTCATTCATGTAAGTACCTGCGTGCTTGTATCTGCCACATGACTTACAGATTGTAGTGGAATGACTCTAGGTAGCTTGCGTGGGTAGATAGGATCATTCCATGCAAGCACATAGAAATGAGCATTACTAGATGTTGGGGGTTGTATTATCATGATATATACTTAGAAAGTGAGGAAGGAGATGTCTTCATTATGCTGCCCTGAAAGTGGAGCTAAGCACTGCAAAAGCTTAAACATATCTAAGTAATGATTAGGTCCATCTTACGGTGTAGTCAAAACTGCTGAATCTCTCTCTTCAAAACTGCTGGAAGAAAATCCGATTTATATGGATTGCTACATCCGTTTGTTCATTTAGTAGAGTTGTAAAGCATGGACTGTTGATAAGAGAAGTTAAAGATACACAAGAAAGCTATTCTGATGAAGTGAAATTATTCTAGGAATTTTGGTGGGGTTTCTGTGTTTAAAACATCACTTCTTACTAGTCTCTTCAAAAGTTGTTTAGGCCTATTATGGGATGGAAATTTATTAGCCATGTTGCCAAAAAAGAACAGATGTGTTTAATAAATATTTTTAGGTATTTGGAAAGGGGATATGTATCTATTACATAAAATCTGACAAAGGATCAAAAATTTGAAACTGTATCTATGGGGGAAAAGTACTATTCCCTTCACAGACCTTACTGGTTTGCTCCAAGCCCACAAAGGGGAGACAGGTTTCTATCATGTTGGTGGCAATTCCTCAGAATTTTGTAGACTTTGGCATAAATGCAAAGGAATCTGATGTGCCTGTACTTGAAAAGTTCAAGTGGAAAGACCCATCTGTGACTGGAAACCAGTTATCTGGATTCCAGTCCTGGACAAAATATCGACCGTTCATGAGTGCTTTAGTGGAAAGAACAGGGCTCAGGAATATTTTGTCTGATAAACCGCTCATTGAAGTTTTCCATGGAGACTCATAGCTGAATCAAGATGTTTCTAGTGGTGGTAGAAGAGACCCCAGAGGTTATGTTCATGCTTTTCCAATATCTGGAAGAAAACAAACAGGAAAAAAGCCCCAGTCTGCTGGTAGAATTTGTAGATAACACATACTGATGTGGTAAATAGTGATTAAAACATGCAGCACTTTGTGTTCAAAAATATGCATGTCCTTATAAAAGCAAGTACAAATCTAGATAAGGAATTTGAGCTGTAGTTTTAGAAATTTTTATCCTGAAGAACAGAACTCTGAAAAGGCTATAGAAAATTGTAAGAAAGTGATGCAGTATGACATATATACACATGTAGTCATAAAATACATCTTGTGTGTCAATTCATATAACATTCATATGTAAACACATTCATAAATATGTATAGCACAGATAGCATATGTAGACATATGTATAAATGTATAAACACAGACTCAAGCTGCATCAAGGGAAATATAGGTTGGATATTAGAAAAAGTTTTTTTACAGAAAGAGTGATAAAGTACTGGAATAGCCTGCCTGGGGAGGTGGTGGAGTCACCATCCCTGGATGTGTTTAAAAAAACACTGGATGTGGCACTTGGTGCCACGGTCTAGTTGAGATGTGAGAGCATGGGTTGGACTCGATGATCTTGAGGGTCTCTTCCAACCTAGAAATTCTGTGGTTCTGTGATTCTGTAAATGCATGCAGTACACAGTATCACATATCATATACCTGTATGGGGATGCTTACCCTACCATATAATTATATATACCCATATTAGTAAATGTGTAAACAGAGCAACCGTGAACAGAAGTGAAGCGATTTCATTTGTGTGAGCTTAGTAGGAAATGTAGCTTGGAAGGTAAGTTGATGGCAGTATGGACCATCATGAGGGCAAAAAAACCCAAGTTATTGAAGGAAGTTTAATGAATAAGCATTAGTACAATATGCTTTAGATTACACATAAGTATATGCCACAAAGCCTCTTTGCTTCTGTGCATATCAGACCAAACTTGGGCAATAAGCACATATGTTGTTCCATTAGATTGAAGGCATTTTAAAGAGACCTCCCTCTACTGCATTCTCTTAAGAGAAATAAAGACCTGATATGAACAAAACAAGAAAACTGTGACACAGGTATAACTGATGTGCTTTTTAAAAATGGAATAGCATTCCAACACTAACCTTCTACTGGACAGGATAATGGTAAAGTTGCTTGCCTGTCAATATGCTCTAAAAAAAAATCACTGTGATTTATTACTGAGCAGGACAGAATATGAAATGTCTTTAATAAGCTTGGTGAATAACCTACCCTTTGCTTTGTTTAATCATATCAGTAGTCATTTGAGCATTTAATTACATTTTCAAAGGTCTTAATGGGAATAGCAATATTAGCTTATTACATTTAAATGAACCTGAAAAATACAGACCATTACCCTCCTTGTGCAGCCTCATCTTTTCAACAAGACATCAGCTTTAACAATTATATGTCTTCTAATTAATACTATTTTTTAAAGGATTGAGTGTATATAAGTATACATGTATATGAGGAGCTTAATGAATATATCCCCTATTAAGAAATTTTTCATAGGTCCTAAATGTATAAATGAGAAAGAAAACCAACCTAAATCTAAAGAGAGTGAATATAATGCAATTATATTTTTTTACCTCATGAAATAATATTAATTCCTCTAGTTGCAAGTAACCAGGGGACAGATTTATCCCTTTCATAACTTCATGAAATTCAGGAATCTGCAGTTATGCCAGTTATAAACTTGGGACTAGATTTTCTAAAAGTATACAAAGCCTCAAAAATTCTTGATGTCCAAAAAGAATTTAGTAAATTTCACCAGCTACTTTCCTGTGAGATACCAAACAAATTTTAAAAGATTTTGGGTTCTATTTTTAGCCTCCAAGTCCAAAATGGGAAGCCTCTCAGACTTCAGAGATATCTTGTGGCTACCAAGGAAACAGATATGTGCATGCAGTACACACGTCTAATGGAAATTTATTCTTGAATTAAAATCAATTCCCCTTAGCAATTTAAATCAGGCTTTTGTTTTGACTTAAATAGCTAATGATTAGGGATCTCTGTTGAAATTTCAATAGAGTAGGAACTAAAATTAATTTAATCCAAATTTTCATTCAGACCTGAAACTGAGATTTAGGATGTGCATTTTTTAAGTTTAGAAACATGAAACTAATCTCCTCTCATTTGATTTACACACTGAAATTCTGTTTTAATTTTAGGGGTGAAAAATTATTTCAAAATACAACAAATATTCTCACACTCTAGCAAGGTAGACTTTGGCTAAGATGGATACCTTGTGATATTTATCCAAGAATATATTTCTGTATCCTATGAGTGTTGGGGCACTGCCATAGCCATGCTGTGCGACTCATACTCATCTGCATGCTAGATTGGGTTTTGACTGTATTCTGTTTCAACTTACAGACATTAAAATTTGTGTTATCAAGAAAAGCATTGGGAAAGTTTCAGGTCATAAACATGGCACTTCTGAATTCATCTGCTGTGCATTTGGTCCTACATGCCTAAGATGCAAATATACAACTCAAACCCTCTAACCATGAAAAATGGCTTTTTTGTTAAACTCCATCTACTGGTAGCCAGTAAATGGAGAAATGTGGATTTCTCCATGGGAAAGCTAGCTTCTGGCTACAAGATAAAATAATAAGAGAGCTGAATATCTCTCTATATTGTAATATGTATTTTAAGAAGTGATTTAATTATTTTTTAATGTAAAATAGAATTTGAAATCAGAAAGCTGTAGTTGCATAGGAGCCAGATTGACACACTGTAACTCTCACACAGAGACTGATTTCAGGCAGGTTTATATTTTTCATTATCATGCTTCATTCTCTTTGCATATGTATATTTGATTACAATTCCGACATCTTTCAAAATATCTGGGAAAAAATCTTATGCAATATTTTGTGCCATACTCCTTAACTAAGTTTACAGTGACTTATTTTTGTGATAGCATGACCTTGCTTGGGAAGCTTTGGGTCAGCTGTTGAGGCGCTGGTGTTAAAAGAATTCCTGTGGAGAGTGGAGGAAAGAGGGAAAGAGTTGAAGCTGTAATAGATACTTTTGCAAAGCAAACTCTAGTTATAATGGGGATAAACTTTTCATGAGAGGGAGCAGACAATACGTGTCATGAGGTTGCTTAACTTTTCATCTTCAGACACATTCATTACTTACATTGTGAGCAGAGGGTCACTCACAACATGTTATGTAATGTCTCTGTATAACATTATTGAGAAAATGGGACAGTGCAAGATTTCAGGAAGAGGAGAAAGCACAGCATTTCAGAATTTTCCAGTTTTTCTCAGTTGGTTTCGGAGTTTGTTCCCAAACAAAATGGAAAAGGAATTTTGTTGTGGAAGTATAAAAAAGTAAGGAAAACAAAAGTGAGCATTGTCAACAAAAAGAATTTTTCATGAAAGCAAATTCATTAATTGTGTAAAGGGTCATGAAAATTAAGTTGAGAGTGATTAAGAAAGTCAAAGGGAAGGACTTTGTGCTGTGCTGCTTATTTTCAGCTGCCTTTTTTGAGAAAATACCTCTTCCTGTTCTCAGTGCTGTGAAAACATAAGGATTTTATAGCTAATGGAAAATAAAACAATTTAAAGGGAATAGCAAACTGGAAAAATGTCAGTCCCTCCAGACCAGTAAACATTCCAGTATCTCTTTAAGGAACTTGTTAATGCATTTGTGCCAAGTAATACTTTAGTTTTATATATAAATAGTAGAAGAAAAGCAGCTATAATACTTTTAACTCTTCCAGAATTTTGCACAATGCAGTCTTTTCTTGAAGAAACACTTCCACTTTGCAGAGGGCTGATCCTCCCACTTTGACAATATCTGATTCATTTGTACGATCTGCTTGAACAAAAAAACCCACAGTGTTCTGTACTGTTAAAGTAATTTTTATTAACTTTAATTTTATAGCCTCGGCTACTACTGCAACCCAGTTAAATGTTTTCAAAGGTCATTGCCATGTCCTCATTGAGCAAGCGTATACAGGAATTTTGTTCTTTGAATCAAGCACAGCAAAGAGGGGGGAATGTAGGCAGCTCAAGGGCTCGTTTTCATACTTGCTACAATACAGAGGCAAGCAGTAGGTGCCAGAAGATGCTCTTTGCAAGCTTTTGCAAGAAAGTCACAGATTAACTTAATTTTCAAATAGGCTAAGGTTTCAAGTTCTTTCAAAATAAAATGCAGAGCCAAATATAACATATAATGTCTAGGAAATGGAACCAGTCACTGCTGCCATACATTTGAAAGCAACGGAGCTATATATTAAAATAATAATAAACCTCTGGCTTATCTCATGGTTTAACACATTGTTTTATTTGTATTTATTTTTGCTTATATAAGTTATATCTCATTTATGTACAGTCTTAGTTCTTCTGGGGTTTTTTTTCTTGTTCTGTAAGCATATCTTATCCATTACTGACCCTATGGTGGTGGCTCAAACATACACATGTGTAAAATAGGTGTGATAATAGTAAGCGTATCTGAACCATTTCAAAGTCAAGGCATGATTTCACCAGTTGTTCATATACCTGTGTGTTCTCCTACGTAAAGAATCCCATTTTATGCTAAATACAGACATATCTCCTGGCCAACTGGGTATTAGGCTCATGTTTAGGAGCTCTCCTGTGCAGCTTCTATGTAACCCACAGCTGCAAGCTGCACGCTCCATAGAGTTTCTGTTGATGTTAAGAGAGACCTGTTTCTGTCCTTTGAATGTAACTAAAACCAACACAAATATTCAGACAGGAGCCATTCCCAGCAGGAGTTAAGGTTGGCATCCCAAATTACATTGTCAGCTTGCTTCTCACCAAGAAGCACCCAAGGCTGACCTTCTAAGTTAGGACAACGAGCATGGATAGCTGACTTAAAAATTTTGAAATTTTGTGCATGACCATTCAGGTTTGAAGCTGGGTGTGCCCAGCCCCCAGCAAAAACATGCTGCTGCTGTTCCCCAAGCTAAGTGGTCTGCCCAGAAGCAGGACCAGGGCCTGTGAGGATTATCACATCTTCAGATACCTCCTTCTGGGCAGCTGCTTAGGCTGTACTTAGGAGAGGTCAGTCCTGCCTGAAAGGGCTCTCCACCCCTTAGAGGGTTGTAGAGGAAAACAACTGTAACCATTCAGTCTGAAATGCAGTCCTACTCTATCTTTGTTGTAGGACCCTTCTTTACTTTCTTTTCCTTTCCAGTTATTTTTGTGATTTCGTATCTGTTACCTCTAAGGACAAAACACTTTGCCTTTCTTGGGGAAATAGGAGCTCAGATTGGGAAAGATCAGAGCATAATGCACGTATCTTTCAGAGATAATTTTCTTACAAAGATAACCGGGCTAGAAAGACATCTTAAAGAGGACAAGAAAGCAGGGAAAACTGAACATTTCAGCTTTACAAGTAGAGCATTATGTTTTTGTAAGAAATTATTGGAAAATAAACTGCTTTCTCTCAGGGATCAGCTGCACTGATTTGGACTGACTGCACAAGGACATGCCCACCGCCCCACAGGGTGCATGACCCTGGGGCTACGCACCTGGCTGGTTCTGATGGGGCCATTGACAACAGATGTTGCTCTGGTACCAGGGTCATCCCAGGGAAACTAGAGAGGCTGGGGCCACAAGCAGAGCTGGAGACAAGCTGTGCCATATGTGGAGGGGGGGATCTTCTCACTAGACCAACTACCTACAGTGATGGGGATGGAACTGGAGGCTGCCCCTGCTGCAACACCCCTGGGACATGGACTGGTGGCCTCAAGCAGCTCAATTGGGATTCTGGACTTTGGGCAGGGGTAGGCCAGGGCTCTGGGTGTTCTCAGGGCCATCACATCTCTTCTAAACAAACCTTGTTTTAATTTCAATTGCTTGTAATGGCACATTGAATGAGCAGAGAGTTTTAGACAGAGTAAGACCAGTGGATGCACTACTGTGAATGTATTTGGCTTTGTAAATGAGGACAGGGGTAAAAAGATGCCAAGCTACGAAGACATGCTTGCTAGGGAGTAATAAAGCAAAAGAGTCTGTGGCAAACATGTGGCAATCTTGGCTCAAAGACTCCTGCATAGTCTGTGACTCTAGCTGTAGCAAAGCAATGAGCATGCGAGGAAGGATGGGGCAGCTGGATGGGGCACAGCAAGAGGTAGGAAGGCAGATGACACTGTGGGATGCAAAATAAACAGCAAAACAAAAATGCTCAGAAAAGCAGCCACTGCCAGAACAAGGAAACCAAACTTTCTGGAAGATGCCTTGGCAGCAGTCGTCCTGTGGCTAAGCACAAGCTGGAAAGATAATCCTTGCACCTCCTTCATCCTATTTGCCTCCAGCTCTGTCTATTCCATCCCTGCCTTTTTTGTTCTCTGCTGTGGGGCTGTTGCCATCACAGTTATTAGTTTTACTTTCTCTTCTCTTTCCAGTTCTGCTTCTGGTGTTCTGTATACTGCATAACTCAATGAAAAGGTTTGCAATAAGAATCAGAAAAAAGACCGAGTTTCTAGTAGTATGTCATAGTGATGGCTACAGCAAATGCTCTGGAAACACTGTGGAAAGAAATATAAAGGCATTAGCAAAGGGCTGTAATTTTACCTGAGTACTATAACCAGCATAGCTTAGTTGCACTGAAAAGCTGAACGATGGACTAGGTTATTGCAGGAAGCTGTGTCTACTTATGAGGCTGATAAATGTTTGAATTGTTACACAAAACTGTTGAGTAGAGGCATTGTCTAACATTGTGATGAGCATTAAAAGGCAATAACATTTAATAACTAGCAAATTGTTTGAAAGTATTTATAAAAACAAAATAAATTGCAAAACCAGAAATGCTTGCTGTTTCAAAGATTAAATCTAGAAATACTTTTCCATATGTTATTGAGCTAAGTAGGAAAACAATACACCCACATTTTTTAGAAGTTCTCATGAATAGTCTTAAATATCTTAAATATGTTTGTCTGCCATTAGGAAGGTGGTTGTTTGTTTTTTTAATAGCATTTACCACCAACCTGTCTGAATGGAGATGAGACTTCCTCTGGCAAGAGAAGAGTTCTGCTCTGAGAATAGCCTGCTCCCAAAGTGAAATAAGCTTTACCCGTGGTAAAGATGTTTTTGTTCCTGAAAGTGTTTATGCTAAAGATTTCACTGGCATTGCTTTGTCACAGGAGGATGTTAAGTAAAGGTGTTAAGTGAATGTGAATTAGTTTAAGTGCACAAAACCCTTGTTTGGATGCTCCTTTTGAGAGTTAAAGTAGTGAAGAATTAAGACAGCTTTGTTTGTGAATGAGGACTGTGCCTTAGGGATTAATACATTTTTACTGCTGCATTTTTATTTTGCATGTTTAGTTAATTCAGCTTAACTTTCCTAACCATACTGGTGCAGGCAGACCTCAAGGGACATGGAAATGAGGCACTGTAGAAACCTATTCAACTACATTGTCTAAGTGATGACAAAATGAAAGATGAGCTAATTGATTGCAGATTTTTATTTTTGGTAAATTTGAAGAAGCATTGGCTTTGTGTACATAAGCATGTTGAGGAAAGTTAAGTCAATTTAAATGAAAGAATGAATTCAGAACACATTAAATCACTTGGCCTGAAAAGTCCCCACTGTGACCCTTTCATTTTAAATAGTAGGGTGATATGCTCTTGTAGATACATGAAGCTTGACTTTCTTGGTTGTATCTTTCTACATAAGTTCTAAATATGTGACACAAATATGTCACACCAACATCAATAGAAGTTTTACTTCTGGCCCCTTAATAAGATTAGTAAACTCCAAATTCCATAAATGCACTACTGTGATTTTTTTTTCTGTTTAATTTTTAAAACTTTGTGCTCCTGAGAGATTTGGAGTATATTCATGGTCAGAGAAATGTTTGAGGGGTTGGTGGGGTTTTTTTTGTTTGGTTGGGTTTTTTTGCTTTTTAAACAATATTTCTTGTCCAAGGAACCCTGGGAACTACTTTTTCACCTTGATATTTTGCTCTGGCTGTGCTGAGAGAATGGGCTAAGGGCCACCAAAATTGCCTCCAATGATCATGGTTAATGGGCAGAACATTTGCACTGTCTTGTGGCTTAAGATTTTGTGTAAGCCTATTTTGTTTGGTATCATCACACTTGCTTACCCTAGGCATCCAACCTGGGTATCTAAACTTCTCTTGGCTCCATTCCTAGACACAAAAGAGAAAAATAAGCTTTCTCAAAGAGAAGTTCAGAGACTCTCTCTTTCTCTCTGCACTACACAATACCCAAGGTGATTACTTGTGTGAATAGCCTTCTCCTATTATACAGATTGCCGTTCTTCCAAAAAGAAAAGCAGAAAATCAGTCTTTAAAGTTCATAATCATTTCAACCACTAGGTCTGCTAAATGACCATGTGTCATTCTTCACTGACAACAAACAGTGAAGTCTCTGATTAAGGTTATCATATCATAGTTGTTTAGATAATGCATGATCTTTGTCACTGTGTCTGGTATCGGCTCTCATCTTAGAAGGTGGTTTATGCAAAGAACTTAAAAATAACAACCTTTTAATTATACAGCAACTATCAGTTGTTCACTTAAATGCTTGGTCTTCAAGCTGCAGAAATGTCTGGGACTCCAGCTAATGGGCTGCAGCTGAGCACACACTGCTGTTTACTCAGGCTTTCAACAGGAAGCAAGCAGCACAGCATGAGATTAGTGGCTTGATTAGCTGTTTGATGTATAATGTATAAGTGTGCCTCTGAGGATGTGGTCTTGTAGAGCATGGGACTGCTTTTTGAAAAGAAGCACAATGTATTTGTATGAACCTGCTTTAACAGCTTCCAAACCTCCCTGCTAGAAATGGATCCTGCTGCAAAAATGTTAGTTCTTTTACACAATCTACAATTCATTGATAATAGATTCTTCCCCATTATATGCTGAAGGCATTGCTTATACAGTCGAGCACTTGAAGAATTTGCAAGGGTTTTACGTTTTTTTTTTTTTAGGAAATAAATTCAAGAATGCCCATGGTTTTACATTGATTTCAATTATCAGAAGGCATTTCATACTTCAGTTGTTTCAAAGACAAGTTTCAGTGCTCGTGTGTGGCAGACAGCCAGGTACTGCCTGACAGCATCTGGGCAGATTTTGGGTTCTGACATACCTCCTTTAAAATGGACAATTTGAACTAAGAATACACATTGGCAGATGAAACACGACTGGTTTCTCTTCAGGTCTATCAATTTAGATTGAAAAGCTACCACTGCTGTAGAAGTTATTACAACAGTATTATCCAGAAGGGAATTAGCTACAAGACAGGGAATTGACCTGTTATCTGCCTCTTCATATTGCAATTCTTCATATACATTTAAGAACTGTAAAAATCATTCTGTGGTCCATTTTTGCAATGTGTTAATAGAGGGAATAGTAGGTTTATCTGTTTCTTTTAGTGGCAAGGCGGTGTTGATAAATGTCAGGAATGCATTATTAGATCCTCTAATGGGAAGAAAGCCTTAGAGCAGTGCCTGAGATTAAGAGTTTGCTGAAGACTCCCCTAAAGGAAGCTGATCCTTTCCCCAGTTTATGCCTGTGGTTCTGCTTGTTGTTTCCACCACATGTGACAGATGGTGCTTAATGATGTATATGGTCCTTACATGCAGCATACCCAGAAATTAACCTTGTCTAAATTGCTTATGACAGAAAATTTTAAATTATCACTCAGTTACACCAGAAAATGTTAAAGTATCACTCGGTTATGCATACTTGCTTTCCAGTGCTGCTTTCATTCCTTCTCCTTCAGTTATATTTTACGTCTCTAAAAATACTGTTTGCGCTTTTGGTGGCTGGTAGCTTAGATTTTCCCATTTCCTTTTAGAGAGTTAGAGGATAATTATAACACATGTTCTTCTGTAGTTAGGAGTGAACAGAAAGTCTGTTAAAACTCTATACAAAATTTACTACAATGCTATTTTTGGATATCTATTCTTAAAAGTTCTTGGCTTAAGCTATTTAAAGAAGTGTAACACTTCTCAGCATTTTACTTCAACTTTTTCGGTGGTTATAAAGCTGATGGAAAACTGGCCCTTGTTCTTCTTTTTTGTACCATTATTTCACCCCAGCATTGCCATTCACGGATCCTTATTATCATTTTGGACACTGATGTGAGCTTTTTGCTCAGTAACAAAAGTAAAGTGACTAATGAAAAACTGAAAGCCAAATTATGTATACTAAACAGAAAGCCATCGTAGTTACTTTGATGTTACACTGAGATCAGAATTTAGGTTCTTCCTGTCGTTCAATAAGAAATTGCTGTTGCCATCATAGCTAGTATGGAGATAAATTAACTCTGTTTTTCAAAGCACTGAGGTTTATCTTAAAAGTTGAAATAAATTATCTACCCCTTCAATACAAATTAAACGTCTAATGCTGTGTTTTTAGAAGCTCCATGTCCAGCTCTTCCTCTGGTTTTTCTTTAGCCTTGGGTCTTGAAATTGTACTAGAAACAGGATTATCTATGACTCAAGAAGACAGAAGCAAACTAACCTTTTTCACAATTTTCATGCAAGTTAAAGGCTGGGCATGCAGCAGAATTTACCTGAAGTTGTTAGAGAAAACAAACAGAAAGGTTACTAAAAGCTTCTGGATAAAACACAGTGGTGTTGCTTGCTGCAACTACAAGAACTTGCTGCAGCTACGAGAAGGATTATGTAAAAGGTTTACAGGTGATGAGTACACATAAATGGCACAGAAAACTATTATTGTAGGGAAGCTAATGGGGGCACATAGGGCACAACAAACATAAGACTGAAGAAAGAAATGATCCAGGAGTGAGGTTGACCAAAGCAGTAACAAAATAAAGTAATATTGCTACAGGAATAAGGAAAAATAGACTACCAAAATTAAATCAGAGCAGGGAAGAAGAGTTCACAAAACTCTTTTCTTGGCCAGAACTATGGAAAATGGAAGCACAAAGAATTTATTTTGCTTAAGTGCAGTTTGTGATCTTATGCCAGGATTGCATTGCTTTCAGTGACAGAGCTGAGAAAAGTTGACAGTTGTGGCTTATGTGGTGAGATCTACCAGGCAGCACATTTTTCAAGCTGAAAAATGGTATGAGCCTGGGACTGGTATCACAGGAAACACAATGAGAGTAAAACAGCACTGGTAGAGGCATTAACCACTATCACTACTGCACCCATTTCCCCTTTCCTCATACAGAAAATCATAATGATAATCTTCAAGAAAAGCAGTGTCAGTGTAAACAAAGCTCAGTTAGGTTACAAGTAGTAGTAATTGTAGAAATCATAATAGTATTGATAGTAATAATAAATAACACTAGTAATAATCATAAAGGCAATAACTTCTAGAAGCACGTGTGCATATTTATTGTGTTTTCATTTGATAAATTGATGGCAAAAGAGGCAAACATATACTGAGCTACCATCTTAATACTTTGTCACTATTAGTCCCCTTAAACAGAAGCCCACAAAAAATAACAGACCTTTTAGGAGGAAACACTGCACAAACCTTTCAGTAGTTTTATGAGGGAAGGCTAATTGTCCTTTCCTTTCTTTATTTTGCAACACTAAAATATAGTGATACCTGCCTTTCCTTCCAAAAGGCTAATAAACATGTCCTGATATTCATTTGAGTGTTAGTGAGGCAATGAAGCACCTTCCCCATCCCTGTGACCTTTGTCATTAGCGCTGCTGCCTGTTTGGAGGGATGGGGTCCAGGGCTGTTCTGACCCAGCATACCCAGTGGGACAGTGTGTGCACTTACTGTCACACAGCATGTGCTCACATTTTCTCTGTCCAGGACTGGACTGGCTCTTTGCAAGGGCTTTGCATAAATTTAATCTAGGTGTTTCCTATGGGGCAGGTTCCCAGCACTTCTTCTGTTGTAGATTGTTCACATCCCTTGCTTTCTAAGCCAAACTTCCCAGGTTTATTAATTTTTTATGGAGTTATATGGTTACATGTGCACTGCCCACATGACTGATGAACCCATAGTCCAGTTTTGTATATTCCTTTCAGTCCAGCCCCTTTACATTTCCCATACCAGTGGCTTGGCTCTGTATCCCTTTCTGAAGGGAAGGAGTGAAAGAAGTGGAGCAGTCTGGCAATAAGAAATCAAAGGATGGGTATTTGAAGTCAGTTGTTAGCATATTCTCTGTGTATACCATTGAGGCATGTCATTTAACCTTTTTTTTTCCCCATTTTTGTTTCCCCTCCTTTAAAAACTTGTGTCTAATATCACCCAGTAATTAATGCTCAGTAAGTTCATGTATATAGTCTTTTGCAAACTGAAAATCCTCGTGAATGGTTTGCATTTGTTGAGTATTGACTGAAGCCAATAAAATCCCAACAGAAATACTGCATTTCCAGTATAGCCATTCCCTGTTGTTTTTCTGCTAATTTCTACTAATGCAGATTTTGGCATGGGGTTTTTCTTGTAGCTGCAATGCATGAGGAAACCATAATCTGTTGTATGCTTGAGTCATTGGTCAAACCAAATATAATGGGAAGAAAGACACTCATTTTTTACAAGAAAGTTGAGCTCCATATATTTCCTTTAAAGATTTTTTAACTGTTCAAGCAGTGAGATTGGATTACATCTCTGGCATTTTTGTTGATGCCTCCTATGTTTAAAATTATTGTTTAAGCATGCCTTAGCCTAAGTATCTTGCCTTGATTTTGGCAGTATATAACCTGTATTTCCTATTCTTGACTGCAATAAGATATAAAGTTATAGGATAAAATATAGAAAAAAGAGTACACTACAGTAAGCTGAAATTTACATAGCATTTTGAATAATATTAGTAAGACTATGTTAGTAGAAAGTTAATGCAACTACCAGCACTATAATTACAGATTTATAGGAGGTCAGGAAAACAATTAATACCTTTGAAATGGTGGCTTGGGACTGAAGAGTTCATATGAACAACATAGTCCTGCTAATATTAGCTCAAAGAATTATATCTCAGGAGACTCCTCTTTCTTAAGAACTTCTCTCTACAGAAGCAGATTTCCTTCCTCCTTAACCTTCTCCATGTGCTGGAAGCTCTCAGAGGACCTCTCACTTATTATAACTCCCATTTACTAAGCTTCAAGAGCCCCATGGGACAGACTTGTCTGTCTTCTAGATGGATCCGTGCTAGCAGCTGTTCTGCTTTCAGGCTTAAAATGACGGTGAAGTAGATTCAGCAGTTATAGTCTAGTCTCTGCAAGTCTCTAGGCAATGCATCCAACCTTCTGGCCCTCACCTGGTTGGGTGGGAGCACACTGCCCCTCCCTCCATCACACCTTGACAGGTGTGAATAGTCCAGAGTCAGACTGAGCCAGGTTTTTCTCTAAGATATTTTTATTTTTAATTCAGTTTTCCATATGTCATTAACTCCAGCACCTAAGGCCAGCACTGGCAGGGTACCTGAAATGTCACAAGCACCAGATTGACTGGGGGTATGGGGCTCACCCCATGCCATCCACCATGCAGTGGCACCACAGCCAGGACTGGCTGCTACCAGCAACCCCAACAGTGAGAGGTCCAGAGGCCCCAGATCCAGTTCCTCCACCACAGCCTCAGCTGAGCTACTGCTGTCTGTCCTTCCCTGCTTTCATTCTCATCCTTCCGTGACCTCCCTCCAGCCCCTTGGCTCAGAGCAGAATTGGCACCAGCCATCCATGGACTGAGTTTCTCCTGAGGGATCAGGGAGAAGCTGTAATGCCACGTGAGAAATAGTATTGCCAGAGTGATGAGAGAGGGGACTTGAAGCTTTTTGCAGACTTTCAAGGGTTTTTAGACTTTCTGGTAACATTGCATCTGCCTGCGGCTATGAGTCCATGTGTCTGAGTGTTGAATCCTAAAGCTCCTATAAATACCTGGAACCAGTGAAGCCCTTTACAAACTTCAACAGCATAAACAGGGCTGGAGCATAGCAGAACCAGTTTCTGAGATAAAAGAGAGCTCTTATGGGATTAAAACATCTACAAAGTGCTTCCAGTATACTCAGCTCCAGGACTGCCATTGTCACATGGCATTCACTGGTACCACAGCACACCTGCAGTGAGTTTCAGCCCATCTCTGCATTACGGTTGTAGTGCACCCATATGCATGGTAGGATAAGACAGATACTAAAGCACATCCCTGAAACAGGTCATTAATCAATCTATTCCATGGTCAGAGACACCAGACAGTGAGAGCAGGGGAATTGAATCTCCCTCTTTGACATATACATATGCTGTTTGTGGTTGTAAAAGATCTGCTTTGTTCTCCTGCATCAGCCTTTGGATGGGCGTGAGTGTCAGAGACACTCTGGCTACTTGTGGGGTTTGATATTTGTTTCCTTTGCTGTTGCTTGTGGTCTGCCAGCATGGCTCCATGCCTGTTCCAAGTACAAAGTGAAAAAAAGGAGGAAGCATGGACATAACACACTGGGGAAGTTTTATAGGATGGTTTTCAGCTGTAAATTTTTGCAGACTATTAACTAGAGAATTATTACAAAGTGTTTAGTTCAAGAACTTGATATGAATGATCCAACTACTGTGTTTCTAAAGCTGATGATAATGATGATGTCACTCAGGGAGTGCAAAAAGCAAGTGACTGTGTATCTTGGCAGGAGATCAGACAGGTGACTTTGGCAGCAAAAATATTGCTGAATCCATACCAGAGCCAAATGCACAGAACTGAACTCTTCCATTCACCAATAATTGCACTGATATGTGGGCTCACACTGGCCATCAGGCACATATAGAAAGGAATGCCTGTGGACAATACTCACTGGCCACACCCAGGAAATACTGAGACCTCCTGCAGAAGTCTCAATGCTTTCAAGTAAGAAATAAAGTGGTGATCATTGATTTAATTTCAGTTTTCATTTAGGAGGGCCCTTAAGCCTATCCTTGCGTCTTCCTGCCACATAATGTTAAGTTATGGTAGAGTTCAACGCCTTGTGGAAAACTTGCACAGAATATTCCTCTTGGAATCAGCATGCACTCTACATGCTTGTCTAGCTTGTCTATTCTCATCCCCTTACATCTTTGTGTCTTTGGATTTGTTTTTCTATTCTGTCAGCAAGTTCTGAAGGGAGCAAAGCTTCATCCTCAGCATGCATATAGTCGTAATTTACCATTCTCAGAACCTTAGATTCTGCCAAATGAGAGATTTCAGTGAAAGGTACATAATTTAAAAGGTGAAAGTAATAAACATCTGAAGTAGTTTTTGTAGCCATGGACTACATATGATCAGCTTTGATGAATCCGGTGAAAAAAAAGGGGAGATAGATAGGCAACCAAATCTAAAAGACCTGACTTGTACCTGTCTACATATACACCAGATCTTTAATCTCCAATAAGTAATTTTTTGTTACCTCAGAATTCGTTTTTAGCTTTAACAAAAGAAGATTAAATCCTGTTTACTCTCGAGTAATATAAGAATAAACTTCTTCTTTGCTGGAAAATAACTGGCTTGTAAATATTGGCCTATTTTATTATATTGAGAAAAATAGCTTATAAAGGTCCAGACCATGGTAAAGAATGCCATTGGCTGGCTAATTTAAAATTGTCACGTTGAAATTTGCTTAATCACCTGATATGGATAACACATATATACTATGCCACACTGATGAGTTTTTTGGAACACTTTCTGAACAGATCTCAGCTCTGCTGCTAGTCTTACCTGTGCATATATACAGGGTGAGGAAGATGGGTGTGAGAGCTCTTGTCAGGTGAAATTCCTTCCTTAATTAAACTGGTTTCAAAGAGCTTCTTTATAATTTTTGAGAAAATATTTGAGCTCATAAATAAATGCTTTTCTTTCAAGGTGTTTAGATAGTTTATTTGAAAGTTGCATCACACCAACTGAAGGAATCTAAGCAAAACAAGAAATCCAAAAATCTCCTGAGCCCTGGGACTCATTACACATTAGTGAGAACTTTATAGCTGCTTCTGAATGCTGTGAACTTCTACTAGTTTTACTGGAGAAATGCTAAATATCTGAAAAAGCCAGCCTTCTTGCAGTTGTAATGTGTCAGAAATCTTCGGCTGGAATCCTGCTGAGATCGTCATGTACTTTGGCTGTGACAAATGAGTTTTGAAAGTTTCTAGGGAATCTGTTCTTATTCACCTCTTGCTTCTACAAAATAATTTGGATTATATTTGTCTTTATAGATGCTTGATCTTTTTGCTTCCTAATTTTCTTTCCTTCTTCTAAACATGTTTTATGCAGTGTAGGATTTTAAGAACTCAACCTGTGTGACTGTACATGTTTTTTAAATTATGTTTTTTGGGGTTGTTGGGTTGTTTTTTGGGTTTATTTTTTAAGAACCACAGTTGAACTCAGAATTTGCATTTTGCTTAGAAAAGACCATGCAAAGGAGAGCAGCAAAGGGAAAAAAAGGCACACAATTTTGTTGAAGAAACTAATGAAGGAACACAGCACAGAACTGAATGGACATCAAGCTCATGTCCTATCTTTCCTCACATCCAGAAGCAGGGAGTTTCCTCTGGGTTTTCACTGTAAGACTGTCAAGGCAAATCTAGCCATGTTCAGAAATCTACAGCACATGAGGTGGGAGTGCTGCAAGATAGAGACCTACATTCCTTCCCCTCTGACTCCCCCCTTGCCCCTCCTCTTCCAACCCAGTGCTTGCCCTCCTGACCTCAAAATTAGTGTTGCACTCACAAATTTATTTTTTTTAAATCTGTTTATTTTTGGCTTTCTTGTTTCAGAGGAAGTACCTATTAAGTTGTCTATGAAATGGAGTGGTTGAGAAAATTTGATCTCATAATATTTACATGAAGTAGTATTGCAATAATAACACTAGCTGGTGTTAAGAGAAATGGAACCTTTTTAGTCAGGTACAGAAGGAAAAGTTTTATGACAGATGAAGGAAAAATTCTGTAATAACAACCAAGAAGTCTGGAAACTTCTGTCGTTAACCAAGTGTGATATATTGAGGACAGTAGTTTTTTAAGTTCTGCATTTTAACAAGGCTTTGTTATCTATATTTACATATTTGTGAAAATAAACAAAGGATTAAAATACATGAAGAAGAAACAAAACAGTGATGTTTCAGAGATGTTTTGATGTCAATGATATAATGCAGTTAACTACTGTAATGAAAACCCCTAGGCAACATAAAAGGCAGTGGTGCCAAACTGCTGTTAAAATTAGACCTGGTAGATACTGCTTCACACACAACTGACTTGACCTTATGTGTGCTTTTGTGTTACAATGTATATTAATGTTTTGAAATTGCATTGGGGATAATTAACATTAGAGAAGACAAAACCACAGGTTTAGAAAAAAAAAATCAGAAAAATTCTTTGTTTTATTTCTAAATTTCTATTTCATCTGCATAAGCATGCAAATGCTGCAAAGAATCAAATTATTATTCAATTCTTCTTAAAATGTTAGTTTTAAAAAATCTTATATTTCTTTATCAAAATCCTGGATTTATATTAACAGGGATAGTGACATTTCAATCATAGAAAAGCAGTTTTTGTAGCTGTTGCATTATCATTTTCAGCTGGGCTGTGGAGTGAACAATTCCTCATCCTTTCATGCACGTTCATTGAGTAATCTTGGCTTGGTTTAGTTCAGACATGGGCATGTTCATCTTTCCATGGCTGTATTTTTCCAAAGGAAGAAACAGAGTATGCATTTTTCTGATATGGAGATGATGAGAGGGTGAACAGTGCTTTCCAGAAGGTGTCGGCTCTCCTCCCTGGAGCTGTGCTGCACCTAGACCTGTAGTGCTGCCACACTGAGCTTCACGCAGCACAAGAAACTGTGGGCATTTACTGTTATCATCAGTGCACAAACATCATCCAACAGCACAAACTCACACTAAACCAGTGGGACAGCAATTAATTTTTCTCATTGCACAGAGTTTCACAGAGGGTTTAATCCAGGAAGAGGTGAAGAGCTCATTTCAATCAGATTCTAAGTGTATCTTGGTCAGTTCCTAATCAAATTACTTGAAAGATGAAACCATTCTTTTTCTTCTTTTAGGTTTAGGTTATAAACCAAACTATACTGCTTGCAATGGCATAATAGCCCAAACAAAAGCTGAAAATGTAACTGTATTGGGTTATTGTTGTGGCAAGCAGCAGGGAAGTGAAGTCAGGGATCACAGTTTCTCAACAAGCTTCCAACATTTGCCGCTATAGCCACTGTAGTGAAACATCTTTTCCATGCATGATTTTTTGCATTACGCTTGAGGACTTAGCCTTTGGATGGACATTCTCCTTTACTGAAATCTGTGCAAAAGCAAATATATAAGATTTTTATATACATTTGTATGTCTTGTTTCCTTGGCATTGGCAAGTTTTTTCCTACAAGGAGGAGAGATATTTCTGCAATAATTCTAATAAAATTTTTTTTAATTGGTTTTTTTGTTGAAAAAGTTGGACTAAATCACTTTAGCTTTGATTAGTTTACTGTGGGAAGAAAACAGAGTCCTCTGGGGCTTTTTCCTTAATTCTCTGGGCCTAAATCTGTTTTTTCTCTGAGGGTAAAATCAGCCTCAGTGGATCTAATTCTATTGCTATATGCACAAAAGTGAAACTAATATTGGGCCTAGGGGTGAGTTTATCACAAAGAATTAGGTTTTCTGGTGTTTTTCTCAGTTGTCTGAACATTCTGATTTAACTTTTAACAGTGTGCTTCTCTCTATCACCTTAGTGAGAAAAAAAAATTAGCACAGTATAAGTTGCTTTTGTAGTAAAAATATCTGTGATCCATCAGAAGCAACTTAGGGAACTCATTTTTTCCTTTCAATGTCATATGTACTTCAGCCAGTATAAATTTCAGAGGGATAGTTCAAATGGTGACACTGTCAGATGGGTGGGACTCAGCTCAAGTCTAAGATATTTCATTAGCATGCATGTAGTTGTCTGAAGGCACACTAAGCACTTTGTTCTGTTGCCTAAAATGGGGATATCTCCTGACATTTGGGATGTCCTAAGCATTCTTGAACATCTGTGTAGCTCTGAGTCATGATCTCTAGGAGTCTTTCAGTCTTCTGGTGCAGTAGCTGGAGGCTGAAAATACACAAGGTATCACACTAGCAACAGAATTTCATCTCTGTGGGTAAGCTCACCATGCAGACTTGATCATACATATTCAGTTAGCCAGAAGATCAATTTGGTGCACCTGAAAGTCTACTTCAACTGTTGAAGCTATCTAGCTAAAGTAAGGAATCTAGCACCATTTGAGGAACACTGGGATATCCAGTCCTTATGCTTGCCACTAGCATATGAGTTGTCAGCCCAATAATGAGCTCTGATCTTGTCCATGTCTAACAATATGGAATACATTTATAGTAACTGAGGCACTGTTGATTTATTTACCAAGCATTTATTGCCATTTAAGCATGATATCTGGAGCATGCCTCTATCTTCCGATCTCAGCTGTATAATTCAAGATCTTGATGGTTTATTTATAAATTATCTGCCTGACATGTGTCTTGCTGACATTACACAGAAGACCCCTAAATTGAAATCTATAGATAAGAAAAATTCTGCCCCCAGATATATCTTTCACTGAGTTGTGTTTGATCCACCTGCCAAAAATTCTTTTTGATTTAAGAAAATGGCCAGGAGGAATATTTAAAGTCTATGTCTAATTTGAGATATCATGCTTAGTAATAATAGCAATAGTCAGACATATATTTACAGTAAAGGTGTCCGCTTATGAATGATTCAAAGTTTTTACAGTCAATAGAGAGACTTTTCAATGCTTTTACATTGGCAAAAGGTTCACGAGAACAGGTAGAAGAAACTAAGCAGATTTATCAAAGATAAACGTGTCAACAGATATTAAATACAAAAATACTGTGCCTGGTGCTGGAAGGCTCTGTCCTGCACTAGAGTCTAGGGGAATATTCCATATGCTTCCCTGATTCTCATACCCTCATCTGTATTACTGTGGCTAAGAGCTTTCTGACAGAAAGGGAAGATAGACTTCGGCTAGGACATGCCATTGCTGTTGTGCAATACAGTTAATTTCCTAATTCCAAAAAACCCCTAAAATTTAAAACTTTTTAAATGTACTAAAAACATCCAAAAAATACCTGCTTGAGGCACCATTACCAGCTAACCTAGCTGCAGATGTCCGTGTTGGAGTTGCCTAAAGGTGAACCCTCCACCTCATATTTCAAACATGTAAGAGTAAAACACAGTTCATATGTGACTTAAAAATAATTGAATTGCACTACAGTTTAATTGGTGGCAGTAAAGAGCAAAATGAAGAGTGAAGGTTACCTGAATAATTGGTGATTCCTACATTTTTGTACACATAGAAGACAATACCTATTATTTTCTTTCTGTAGCAAAAATATATTCCTTGGCAAATGTATTACACTTTATTGTAAGAAGCCTATCTATAAGTCATGAAATTATTATTTGCATCAGTAATATAACAATCATATGTGAGGTATCAAAAATTTCTGATATATCGAATTGCTAAGTAAGCCAATCAAGAGGGTTCCCTCAGTCTTGCACCAAGGAAATAACTCTGAAAGTCACTGAAGATTCTCCTCCTGTAGGATACATCTTTCATTTTTTTTCTGCAAAAAACTTTAAACTTGGTTGGGCTAAATAAATATGTACAGAATTCTCATTTCCTCTAGTTTTCAAATTATGTAGAGTGTGGAAATAGTTTTTGATTGTCATTTAGCTATTTTGCATCCCAATATGGGGGAAAATCCTAATTTGTCTAGGGCTGGAATGGATTTCTTCTCTGGAGGACTAAGGCCTTTTGAATGAGTTGAGAGAGGAACTGTTTCTGCTAGAACAGGAACAGGTAAATGAATAATGTTGAGTTGAACCCAGCCAGATCATGGATTATACCAGTGACTTTAGCACAGCCAAGAGCTGCTCAGCCTGGGCCACTTCTAGCCTTGGAGACAAGCAAAGCAGCTGCTGTCTTTTAAATAAGAGAGCAGGATAATTACTGATGTTAAGCAGCCCATGACTTAAAGGTTTGCTAGATCAGATTTTATACCTAGGCACCAGAAGACCATCTACCTATCCAATTTTAAGTAGGGTCTTTTGCAGGCAAGGGGAAGGATATGGAGTCACTCTGTTTTGAATGCCAAACAAGGAATAAGTATGTTTTCTTCAAAATTGCTACATGTGTTATATGTGCATAAAATGTTAAGCAGTAAATGGGATTGGATGCTGATTACATCATACCATTCAGTGTGTTTTTGAAAATATGAAAATTGGTCCTTAATCCATGCAGAAGATAAAATGAAGAAGTCTTCTTGAAGCCACGAGGAAAGTTCATATTTCCTGTTAGCAATCCCAACACGCTTTTTTTTACCACTTTAGTAGAGAAGAGAATCCTAAATATATGTCTTAAATCTTTATTCTACTCCAAAGAATCTAGCTTATAGGGAAGAAGGTGATTTGCATATAAATTTGCAGGTTTTGTGTGGGACTGTTTGAGATTTTCCTGGGAAGCTGGGTGGGAATCTGAAAGATGCTGTGTCAGCAGTATGCACTTGTTTGTGGGTGCTGAAAGGAGAGCTTTCATTGGAAATGGTATTTGTTAGAGTGTCTATTTGCAGTGCTGATTAGATATTTGCTACACTGCCTGGAAAAGACAGTAATTCACTGGGAATAATTTTTCAAGGTTAGTAATTGCCAGATACTATGTTTTTCCCTTGTCTTTTTAAGGTTGGTTTTTTTGGTGTTTTTTTTTAGAAACAAGCATAGGTGGTGTGTTATAGTAGTTGAATCTCATTATATTTGTTGGGCCTTCTAGATGTGTTTTCCCAGACATTTCCTCACACACCACCCCCAGACCTTTGTTTTAAATCTCATGCTGTCACCTGGATAGGTGGGAGAGAGTATTTTTGACTGGTGGCTATTCTGTTGACCTGCCTCTAAGATAAAAAGTGTGGACCACAAAATGGGTTCTGATGAAACGTACCCTTTTTTCAAAGAGGCTTAGCTCAAAGGATGGCTTGAATGCTTGGCTCCTCTTGTGCAGTAAAATTGTGTCTGACATCTGTTTAATACAACTGCAGGGAGCTTAGAAGTGAAGGGCAAGCCTGAGGATTCAAGCTGATGGAAACCTGCTGCCAGTGCAGTGTGTGTGCTCATGTAGTTTATTAATCTTGTCAGATGTTATTACCTTTTTATCTGGGTCCTGTTAACTTGAGATTTGTATGTAACTCATGGAAAAGATACGTTTTTGTTTTCTTTGTTCGGATATGAGAAGTCTGTTGGCATAAGTCTTCAAAGGCATTAAGTCAGTAGCATCATGGAAATTTGGCTATGTTTTGAGCACTTGAGCAGCTATAAAAATTAGACTAGGTTATTTTAACAGGCTATTGTTCCATAATCTATCTCATCTTTCTTTCTATGTTTTTTTCTTTTTTCTTTTTATAACTTTCAAGTCATTTAAACCTACTTAGCTTTTATTCCAAAGTTCAGTAAATGCTGTTACTTAGTCTGTAAGACTTTGTAATTTCAACATTGTATATCCACTAGATAAGTCAGTAGAACATAGAAACACAATCCAAACAGTGGAGACCTTTGCATATGGAAGAGTACCACTCTGTAACAGAAAATTTCTTGGAGATTTTTTTGTTAGAGCAAAATAAAAGAATTAAACATGCTTATGCAATAGAGAATAAAACAGCAGAAAAAAATTGATTTGACCCTCTATTTCTTTTGTTGCTCTGATTCAGTTAGCCTTGATTTTTAATTTCCTGTTGTATGGTCTATTTGCTGTGGACCCTTGGCAAGTGTTCTATTGTCACTTTTTCTTTACATTTCCTCTCTTTACCCTCCTGACAGGAATAGGCAGTTACATGGTCTAATGCAAAGCTATGATCAGCACTCATTCATGCTCCCAGAAAGTTCTTCACTGAAGAATCTCACTACATTCATGCTGAGTATCTTTACAATTTCTGCAAGACTTCCATTCTCATCTTGCAATCATTTTAGGGACAAAGTCTTGCCTTTATCTCTTACTATCAAAAATACTCTTTGCTCATGCAATGTGGAAAATCATTTTATTACCACTTGCAATACTTGAAGATAATTTCTATTGTTTTGGGGTTTGCTGCTGTTACACCATGCCATGTAAGAAACACCTTAGTAATCATTTACTGAATTGCATTTTATATATTCCTAAATAAGCCTCTGTTATATTTTGTGTCAATACTACATATTTTGTGCCATTATTCCTAGTATTATACAACATAATATGCTACCTTCGGTTTCTTTCAGTTTCGTCTCCAAGGTTATCTTAACAAGAGCACAGCCTAAAGATTTCTTGACGCTTGATTTGTCAAAGTTTTCAAAGTGAAAATTAAGGATAGGGGTGGTTTTTCACCTTCCACACAGGGGCTCTGTAAATATAATGCTATTCCCTGCACTCCATCTCCAGTTCAGGAGCATCAAGTGTCTCTTCACTGGGAGCTTCTCTCAAGGGTGACACTCAGATCTGGGAAATGAAGCCAATGGTCTTTGACCCACACTGTTAATAACTTGGAGAGAAGCCTGTAAAATAGAAAATGAACTGGGGAAAACATGAATTTGATGTCCTGGAATAGTTTGGAGTTGTAATTGTCTCTTAATGTCATATCTAAGCCTGTGATACCCCATCCAAGACTATACTTCCTATACACTGAACGCATTCTAGACACATTTAAGGAACTACAACTTGCCTCCTAAATATTAATTTAAAGTCCTATTTCTCTGATATAGTACTGGAAAATGTATTTTTTAATCAATGGGAAGATATTTTAAGCTGCACAGTTCATTTCAATCACTCTTCTCGGGGTGGCAGTCAGTTGGTTTTAACCACTATCAGTAATATATCACTACTTTTGTATCACAATACTGTGTGATACAAGTGAATATTCTTATTAAATTGTAGGCCATATTGTTATTCATAACATCACATTTGAAATCCTCTAAATGTCTTTCAGGGCAAAAAGAATAAAACTGTTACCAGATGTTGTGGGCTAAATTTTAAAGGAAGGCTGTAGAAGGTGAAAAATTGAGGAACATCTAAAAAATCTCACTGAATACATAGTTCCACATTTGTAGCTAAACACCCTTAGAAAGCGTTCCCTTAGGTCTAAGCATTTTTGCAGCCATCACAACAGAAAGCTGAATCTTGGTTTCAGACTTGATTCTGCACTGTTTCCATGTGCACATTTCTTTGACTTCAAGGTCTGTCTTTCATTGTTGACCCTTGTGTGCAAAAATACTTATTATTTTGCACATTCCAGGTTTCTAAAATGAGCTGGAAGTTTTATTAAGAGAGTATTTTCCCTTCATAAACAAATCTGATTAGTGCTGTTCTGTATTTATTATTGCCTGTGATGTTATTCTCAGCACTGTAGCAGGGATGGAGACATATGGAAAATGATGGCTGAAACAGTGTCCCTCAGCATCTTCCTGAGACATTTACTCATTGAATAGTCATTGACTATCAAGGTGTGTGATGTATATTCTTTTATTTATTTTGGATTCATCTCTGTTAACAGATTTGCAAGGACCAACAGTAATGAGAAATGGTTCTTCTGTATTTTGATAGTCCACTGGGGTCATGTAACCTAGTTGACACTTCAAGAATAGACCCCTGGAATCTGCTGATTATGATGCACAGATTTTCTTGAATTTCCCATTTAATTGAAATTTTCAGGCTTTTCCACAGCATTTATTAATGACATTCTATTTTTTTTTTAAACTTGCTGTTTCTTAGGTCCATGAATAATGTCTGTTTGTGTGGTGACAAAGATAAACGTGATACGCTCCTGTAAGAGATCCTTTGAGAAACATATTTCAAATATTGCATGGTTAATTGCATTCTTGCATGTTCAAAATCTCAGATGAAGTCAGCAGGAGCTTTTGTGGATGCTCATGAGCTAGTTTTTATGCAGTCAGCCCGGGAGTGAGAGTAGTGTAATTGTGCCAGGCTGGAGCACAAGCATGAATTACACAGCCTGTCTGGAAAGCTGGGTGAATGATGGGCCAGCTAGCCTGAGCTAACCTCTGTGCTGCTTTGGCTGCACTTTGTCAGAACTCAAGTAAGCTCGTTTAGAGCTGACCCTGGCAGGCTGACACACGCTATGGTTTCACTGTGTCCTCACACCTTTGAGTGCAGTAAAGACACATCTTTGCTGTGGCTTACTGCAGTTGATACACGTTTCTAGACCAGATTGTTACAAAAAAAAGCAGCTGATTCAGGAAAATTTAACCCTATTAACATTGACAGCAACACTCTTGGCTTATTCTGTAAGGGATGGGATGTCACTCCACAAACATGAAAATTGCTAGTTTCTGCGTCTCCTAAAAAGGGTAGTGTATCAAGGGAAAATTCTCTATATTGCAGTGGCAGTCAGGAAGGGTCTGCTTATGTTAAGCCTTTTCCTTACTAAGCCAATGGGACTGAAAGAAATACATTTCTACTGCCTTGTGGTTGCTAAGGAAAATACTCAGAATAGTGGGTTTCTATCTGACAAACTAAAATTATATTAGTTGGGGTATTTTCACAGTTAAATGTTCAAGAACTTGTTACAAACTCTGCTATGTGTCTCTGTTACTCAAAACAGGGCACTTGCTTCAGTCAAAAGTGAACACATCCAGTTGTTGATTAGTTACAACAAGAGGATTGATGTCTTGTTTATCCAAATGTTACAAATTCTCTGGTTTTCAGTTTTCCTTTTGCGGTAGCTATTGCCTCTGCTATATAAATGTGGTTACCAGAATGTGGTAACTATATAAATGAGGGAGAGAGCCTGTGGCGATACAGATGCAAAATATGCAAACAAATTCGGCTAAACATAGCTTTACCATAGTTTTGTTATATAAATGTCAGCTTAAAATTAAATGTTATGGAAACATTTCTTTTATCTTTATGGACTCTACCAGCTGCACAGTTTTCTCAAGTACAGTTTACATTTATGATGTTGTTTAAATCTATCACATACATTCAACATGCACAGAAGAATTTTTTAAAAGCAAGCTGTTTGCATTTGTGCACTAATTACCCGAGGTCCAGCTTTAGACTTCCATATGCAAGACAAGTTTCTGCTGACTCTAGGGGGACCAGGAATCACTGAAGCTGTGACCAGCAGTTTGATTTTTCCAGAGATTAACGAGCTGAAGTCTTTTTATATTTGTTTGCTGTGGAACTATGGTATCCTGGGGTGCATTAGGAAGAGCTTTGCCAGCAGGTCGAGTGAGGTAAACCTGCCCATCTACTCAGCTCTAGTGAGCCAAATCTGGAGTTCTGTGTCCAGTTTGGGGCTACTCAGGACACAGGAGATAGGGAGCTCTGGAGCAGGTCGAGCAGAGGACTATGAAGGGACTGGAGTATCTCTCTTATGAGGAAAGGCAGAGATGAGCTGAGCCTGTTCAGCATTGAGAAGAGTTGACTGAGAGAGAACCTCATCACTGTCTATCAGTATCTGAAGGGAGGGTACCAAGAGGATGTTTCCAGGCTCTTCTTGGTCATGCCAAGCAACTGGACAGGAGGCAATGGGCAAAAACTGAAATATGGGTAGTACCGTCTGAATATGAAAAATAACTTTTTTGTTGTGTGGGTGACTGAGACCAGAACAGATTTCCCAGGGAGATTTTGGAGTCTCCTCACTGTCTAGAACTGTCTGGACAGATTCCTGTGCCATATGCTCTGGGATGACCCTGAACAGGGAGGTGGGACCAGATGACCCACTGTGGTCCCTCCCAACTTGACCCATTCTGTGATTCTGAAACCTACACTGTATCATTATTTTACAAATCATGGTCAGATTTCACAATATATTTGCCAATTAGAGATTTTTTTCCCCCTTGGATATTTTGTTATGCCATTCCAAATATTGCATTTTTAGCCCCATTTGTCCTCTATACATCTGATACGAGACTTACCTAGGAACTGCAATAATGAACTTCAATAATGAATGCAGTTTTAAAGTTATGCAGTCCCAACCAGTTCCTCTGTATCAGGCAGGTTGTAAACATATTTTGAAATAGAAGTACCTCTTTATGTAACAACAATATGCTATTGTCCTGTGGTACAAAGCAGAAATGTTAGGTACTATACATACAGTTAAAGCATTTGAGTAGCTCGGCCTCAGAGAGTAGCTGTCTCCACAGAACAGACCTGGTCATGAAGTTAGAGAAGCTGGCAGATGGAGATTATTCCAGACATATTCCCTCAGTATGAGTCATGGAATAGACACCAGCATTCATTAATGCTGCAAACCTGCTTGGCCTAACATGGGCTGGGTTCAGTGGTCATTGGATTAGAATTTGGAAATCAGAGTTCACTTCTGTTTGTAACTGCCCTAGTCCCTAAAAATGATTTATTCTGTAGCAACACATAATGTGTTAAAAAGCCAAGATGCAAACAGATTAAATTAACAGGAATGGTGATTGAGAGTCCTCAGAATGCCACACAGAGGTAGCAACAGGGCAGGTTCTAAGGAGTAGATTCAGGTGAGCAAATAAAAATATGCATCTTCATAGCGTTGTTTCTTAGATTTTGTACATCATTCAGTTTGTGTGCTTGCTAAAAGTGTGCAGTTACCAGAACTGAGATTAAACAACCTGACAGCAGTAGTCTGTTCAGATCTACAGTCTGAAGTTCAGGAAATCCCTGAGCCACAGCCTGCTGGTAAAGAACCAGCTTGGCTCCTCCACAGTCTTCCTTTCATATCTGCTACCAGCCACTGCTGCGAGGGCTGGACAGGCTTTGGTCTCGGGTTGTCCAGACAGTGAAATGGCAAAGAACTTCATAGCAAACTCTATTCCCTGAAAAACCAGGCTCCTATGGACTTAGTTTCCAAGTTGACTTTTCTTTTTTAAATTCTGGAAAAATCAAATTATTTAGAGAAACTTTTAAGTGCTTCATTTAGCTGTCACCTGATCCACATTCAGCTAGCCACAGACTTCCTCAGGCAACTGGCAAAAACAACTGGGTGCAGGGATTTGGAGTTTTTTCTTTTGGACTGTGAAGAAAAATCAATCTAAGAATTTTGGTTCCCCTTTCCTCTGAAGCAGAAAGCTGCATTTTACTTCTTGTTAAGTGCTAGAGATCAAAACTAAATTTAGAAAAGTCTTCCTGCAGATCAAATTGTCAAGGACTCAGTAGATATTTTTGCTTTTCTCTGCAATCAGGCCAAGGTCTGCCTGCATAGCCCTTTTCATATGGTGCCTGCAGCTGCAGGGCCTTTTGGATGGGCTGTGCTCTTCCCATCCCCCAAAGACATGGAAAGCCTTGTGTAGTGCTGCAATCACTAGTACTCTGTAGTAGTACTAGAAGCCTGGCTAAGTGAAATCCTGGTCATACCCAGCCATAAGCTCCAAGAATTATGTCAACATTCATTTTTTCAAAGTTATACTCTCTGATATCTTCAGAGTTAGGAAAGTCTTCCAGACACCCTGGTTGTGCTTGCATTACAGCGCACTGGCTGAATAGCCTTTACATCTTCAAACAGATCCTGTAGGTTTCTCATTAGAAATCCTCATTCTTACCCTAAACTCAAAAAGCTGACACAGAGGGCAGGTGGAGCATGTGACCTACTGGGCCATGGCCACAGCTACAGGAAACACATTGTGGAAAGACATCACATACCTGCTAAAAAGATGACAAATACATTCCAAATGAAAGTGCTGCACTGCTGGATATCCGAACCTGTGCCTGGGCATTTAGTCACTGCATTGAGCCTCAGAAGTGCTCCACAGGCAAACGAGTACTCCTCAGCATGGCAGCTCAGAACAGCTACTCAGGGCCTCTGTGATTGGAAATACCACCTAACTATTGGAAAATCCTTCAGTGCTGGAAAAGAAAAAATTATTTTTATAATAAATACATCATTAACATGCACCCTTTTTTACTTCATTGGCACAGGTATGGTGATATTTCTTGCCTTTTCAGTAAGATAAAACTCTCTGACAAGACAAAAGGAATACGAGCAAGTAAGTCAAGTTATAGCAAAGTAAACACATGTCTATCATTATAGTAAAATCAGTGTTTTAGCTTTGTTCCTGCCTGGGTTGCAGGAAAAATAATCAACAAAATAATAGAAAAAAAAAGTGCTAAGAATAGAAATGTAGGTAATGAGAATACTACAGAGAACTATGAAGTTATTTTGAGTTCAGGGGCCTTGATATTGAGAACAGATCATCTTTAAGGTGCCTTTCAAACCATTCTGTGATTCTGCTATTATGTGATTCTGTAATTAATGTTAGATTTACAACTAGAAGACAACTAGAAACTCAGTGAGGAAAATTAACTATGAGAGTATAGCACCAGAAGGGTGAGAATGCAGACTACCTCATCATCCCAGCTCATGAAGACAACTTGTTCTTAACATAGTTCTGCAGTCTGGTGAGCTGGGAAAAAAAATAACAAAACTGATGATTAGACTTTGAGGAGTAATGTGATGCTCAGTGTTTCTTATGTAAGGACTGGAACTACATGTTAAGAAAAAAGAGTAACTGTGCAGGCAGTCACATGTTGTACCAGGCTGCCCAGAGGGGTCACAGCCTCCTTCCCTTCAGATACCCACCAGTCGACTGGACACAGCCTTGAGCAAGCTGATGTAATTAAATTTGCTTTCTGCAGGGGCTAGACAATATTACTGCTGGAGGTCCCTTCCAGCCAACATAGGATTGTGATTTTTATGAACTTCCTTTGTAAAAGAAGCCAGTGTAACTTTAGTTTCATTAGAGATTAATATGCTGATTCTGACAGGTTCTTGGTTATTTATTTGCCTGTAATTGTCTGAGTGCAGTGATGCTCTGGCATACTACAAAGCTCTTTATTTAATACAGTTTTATAGGAAGGTTTCACTAAATGATCTTCTGTTGCTTTGGTATATTGGTTGACTGGGTTACTTTTCTCACTACCTGTGAGCTTTCATATGAATGGATGGAAACTGTTACATGACTTTTCAGTTAAATCAAGATACCCAGTCCTGTTCAACATTCATTCTGTAAAGCTATGTAAATAAGTGTTCATAATGGATCACAAAATACATGAAAAGAGCAGAACATGTATTTTACACATAAATATATAAAATGTTTTTCACTCACCCTGAGTCCATGCTTCTAGTTGTCAGGCTTCCTGAGGAATTAGGAGACAGGCAGACATGTATGGCTGTTGGAAGGAAAAAAACAGTGCTCTGATACAAGGAGGTGCAGTCAGCTGGTTCAATTAAGAATGATTCCTGGCTGTGCTGGAAGAGCTCTGTCTGGGTACATACATAGCTTAAATCACTCCTAGGCTAGGAAGGACCAATTCTCAATTCTACCAAACTTCTCCTGTGTACTTGAGTTAATATTTTAAAGACAGTTAAGAATTTAGACTCTCAGAGGCTCATAATTTGCAAAAGCTTTTCATTGCCTACCCTGTACTGATTTTTAATGTGAACCTTTAGGAACTGTAGGAGACAAAATTACCATGTATCCCAGCTTCACATTGTTAATATAGGAAAACAACACTGAAGTGTCTTATGATGGAGTTGTCTGGACTGAGTACATTGAAGAGAGTACTATGCTGTGTTGTGATTGACAGAGAGATGTTCCTTTGGCTCTCTAAGAAGCAGGAGTCATTCTTAACTGAAATATACCAACTGGTTCTCCTTGTACTGGTTGAGGTGTTTTCCTCCTTCCAGCAGAGATGCATGTCTGCCTGTTCCCCAGTTCTGGGATGTTACAATCCTGTTTAATAGTATGGCCCATGCAACTACTGAAGGCTACTGCTTTTTATATTGAAGCTCCAAGAAACTGACTTCAACTGTGAGGTTAACAAAGGGATCTTCAGGGCTTCTCCTCCAGCCTTGGAAGCAGGCAGTGTTCAACAACATGCACTCTCAGTCATCTCTGATCCAACTGTGCACATGGAATCACAGAATCATGGAATGGTTTGGGTTGGAACTAACTTTTAAAGATCATTAAGTCTGATGCACCTGCTGCAGTCTGGGACACCTGCAACTAGATCAGATTACTCAAGGCCCCATCCAGCCTGGCTTTAAACATTTATCTAAGTGCTTACGGGATCATCCTGTGTGAAAGGAAACTGATCTGCTAAAGTAAAATTCGTATAAGATTATCTCTGTGCCTGCAATATGTCTGATAAATGCCAACTTGAAACACAAATTTCTGAGCAGAACAATTTTGGCAAAGAGTGAAAGCCACTGTAAGATAAAATGTTGGGAAGTAAAAGCACCCTCATGTGTTGCTTCAAGCAGGCAAGCAGCAGCTTTAATGCGTTTAAGATCAAAGGGCAAGTTTTCTCCTCTGTATGGAAAATAAGTGATTGCTTTGTGTATTTAATATTCTACATAAGCGCAACAGTTGTTACAGAACCTTTGCAACTCAGCATTTAATAAGACAGCTTATTATTGGAACAGAAACATTATTGTTGCCAAAGCAGGGCTTGAGTGGGGCTTTGGCGCTTGGAAGCTGGAGGTGCGAGCAGACCTCCCCCGGCAGGGGCAGGCACAGCCACCACCCAGCTGGGACTTCACCCTGTCCTGCTCGGTGCATGGAAGAAACTATGTCACACTCTTTCCAGCCAGAGTGATTATGAGATAAAAGACCCTGAAAAATGGAGGAAATGAGTCACATCATTGGGCTTTGACGATAGAGGCTCAGACAGAATAAAGGCTTATTGTGAAAAGTCAGTGTTACATCTTGCTTTAGGTCTCAAGACCTAAGCAGCGCTGCGAGAAATTTTCTGCTCTCAAAGTAGTGTGTGATACAAAGCCATAAGCTGTTTGTTGTACCCTCTCCAGCAAGACCTAGTGCTTGACAAAGTATGTTTCTGCTGTTTGCTTTTAAACACAAAAAATCTTAGACGTACAAGGGAATAGGTGAACACCCCACTGCCCCCTCAGTTTTAACTTTATGCCGCTTTCCTGTCAATATTATATGGATGAGCATAGAGAGGAGATAAGTGTTGCTGGAAGTAAGTTAAACTCGGGAAATTTTCATTGTCATTTGCACCTTTCAAGATGGGATTCTTCTTTTGCAGTCTCACATGTTTCTGCCATCAGGTTCTGGTCTGTTAGTACTGCTGCCTAACAACAAGAAAGGGCACTTCAGATTCCAGAAAGTGCAGGACTTATTTAGATTAAGGAAGACAAGACTAATGGCATGGTATAAAACTGAACACCCTCAAGCTAAAGTGCTGTGATTGATTCTTAGAAGTAAGTTTAATACTAACAGTGCATTGTGTTAGAAAAATATTCTGTATTCCATTTATATCCTTGTTTACTACTGGGAGAAAATGATAGGAAATTAACAGGATTTTCTCTGCTCTGGTGATATTTATGAGTCAGCTCATAATTCCCAACACAAGACATGCTTCCACAGAAGTCAACTGTAAGGTTTCGACAAAAACCAAAATCCAGCTATTAGTTACCAGGAGTACATAAAGTCAGAGAAAGAAGACCTAGATCTTGGTACATTGAAGACAGTTTTAAAAATGCTAATTCTTGATAACATCATGGCATTTTTCTGCCAAATTTAATGAGGCCTGGCATTTGTGGCTGCTTAGATTTCTGTGAAGGACATTGGGGTTATGGACTCGTAAATACTGTTATGCTTACCACTTCTTTTTAATTCCATCATGAATATATGGGGTTTCTTCAGGATAGACTTGCTCTTGCCTCCTCATTCTCCTTTTTAACACTCCACAATGGAGTGATAAAAATATTCTTCCCCATTTAGGTGTATTAAAGATGATAAATCATTCCTGTCTTAATCAACTTGCAGAATTGGAGCATCATAAAGTGATCAGATTAATTAGTATCTCTGAGTTTTTATCACTTGGTGCCATTCCTCCCATGGCCACCACAGGCTGATATAATGATGCAGTACAATATACCTCAAAGCTCTGATGTTTCCACTTAAAATCATTTTTTTTAATTTAAAAATAAATACTTTTTAAAAGTGTGCTTTATTTTATGATCCACTATTCTGATTAACATGTGAGATAACCACATTTAATGACAGCAAATAAACTGGAATCCACATACAAAGCAAAGTTTCCCATAGATTCTTCATCTAGCTCATGGACTTAAGCATTATTGCCAGAACAACCATGTAATTTTGCAGCCTGGAAAGCTATTATTGGAGAATTTGTGGGTATTTCTTTGTCCATTAGGGTTACTTCTTTGTTCACATGTCTGGAAGGATAAAAAATTATAGAAGTAGCCAAGGATTGCTAAGATTCCTTCTTGAGAAATATGGTTAAAAGAAATCCCATTTGCTCATGTACTACAGTACAGTATTTTTGTATGACTACATTTGAATGTCTTTTCCCCTGAAAAGCTTTCTAATTGTTGACTACATATCAATGAAAAGCAAATGTAAAACCAAAGGAAAATACAGTATATAACGTACTACAGGAGAAAAATAAGAGAAATGAGGACACTGATTTTTTGTTCCAGAGTTCTTCAATAGAATGAAATATTTTAGGTGAAAATGCAGTGACTCAAGTGCTTCCCACAGTATCAACCTCTCATAATCAAGCTGGGCTAATCTTCTTAATTCCAACTTTTTATTAAGATATGTCAATCAGGTACCTGAATTTGAATGATTAAATTTTCAATAGATTTTGTCCCCATCTTTACCTTTGATTAAGATGTATAACAGTACTGAAAACACAGAATCAAGGAATATTCTGAGTTGGGAGGTTCCACAGGGATCATCGCAGTCTGACTCCTGGCCATGCACAGGACAGTCCCAAGAAACACACCATGTGCCTGAGAGCTTTGTCCAAATGCTTCTAGAGGTCTGGCAGGCTGGTGCTGTGATATATCCTCGTTGAAATGAATTGTGAAATACCCTCATTGCAAATTACAGCTCATTTGCTAAAAAGGCTCGTTTGATAGTGTTTTTTCAACACAATACCTTGACATCCAGAAGTACTCATCCCTAGTAAAAGGTGTACAGGCAAGTCCAGAGAAGAATTTCATCCAGATACATGGTAACTCCCAGACCATACCCGGGAACTGTCTAGGAAAGTGGTGTTTTACCCAGGCCAAAATTATTATAATGGCACTCCTCAGCATTTAATGGTGTAGACCATCAGCAGCCGTTGGGAGCATCATTCCCTGCCACATTACTCAGGGATCCAGCTGAATCACAGTGAGTGGGATTAACTCCAGAGGATAAGGAAGGCAGGCTATTTTTCTCCCAACACAGTGTGCTTCCTTCTTAGTTTTAGCTGCCAAAGGCAGTGCTGGCAGCATTGGCCACTAGTGGCTGATTAGGCCATGAAGGGAAATGATGTCTGGCCCTGCTGCAGTAAATCACACTTTGGCTTTGCCAGAGCCAGAGCTGCACTCTGAGCACCGAGCAAACAGCCAGCTCTTGTGGCATAAAAAATACCCAGCAGTCCTACAGTCCTTCTGTTAAGTTTGCTCTGTTACTTAAAAAATAAAACCCAACCAAACATGAGGTAGTGGCAATATTTTTATCTTAAATCCTGAAGACCCAAAAAGCTGATTTTATAGTGGATTATACTGGTGATTACAGAACACATTTCTTTCTTGCACATCTATGCATTTCTCATATTAAGAATTATTTTTTCTCATTAGCAAGACAACCAAGTACAGTATGTTAGGAAACATTTTAACAGAAAAAGGTTATTTGAGTACTTCCCTTTGCCCTAGGCTGTGCAAAAGGTTAGAAAAAATAGCCTAAAATAGAAAAATTATTTTAAAGAAAAAGTTTTATAGTGGTCTTCACTTCTCCAGCTTCATATTGCAATTCTTTAAATTTTCTCTGTTTCTATAATAAAGTTTTTTCTTAATTTTGCATGTGTTCTTAAAAAAATTGTATTAATTCTGAAACCTGTACTCATTTTTAAAGACAACATAGTTTCTATTCATATTTTAAATTAGTTTTCTTGTGAAGTATCTGTCGTCAAGCAGAGATTGCTATGTAAGCTATCAGACATCACTGGGTGTTGGAGCTATTGGATGCAAAGGAAAAAACCTACAGAGTTGTCTAAATACAAATTTTATTTACAAAATTGAGTATTCATTTGAAAATTTTGGTCTACAAATAGACCTGTGCTTTGAGAGTGATAAAAGGAGCATATTGTTGTTTTCTAGAGATTCTAGGCAAATCAGTATAATGCTCCCCAATCATTTAAATAGTTAAAATCTGGAGGAGCACATGCTTTATCTCCCATTGAACCAAATGAAAATAGAAAATATCTAGGTCACAAGTATCTCTGAGCATTAAGAAAAAGCATTTCTTTTTTTGTTTTGTTTTCTTTTAAGCCAACATGCTTGCTCAAGGAAATGCAAATGCCTCCTTTTTTAGAACCCTGGAGAAACTTACCTTGATGTTTTCTTTTTTGCCTATGATGGAATGGATTATCAAATGTCTTTTAATGACATTTTTATTTGTGCCCCATAGGTACCTGAGCTATTTGATTTGCTTTGTTTTGATATCACCTCCTGTTATAGCCTCTTCATTGCTTTGTCAATAGAAGCCAAATACAATCATTTAGCAGACTCTGCTAAAAATACGATTCCTTAAAAACAGGCCAGACAAGAACAATTTAGGTTGACAACACATTTTTTCACAGTACAAATGTAAACTGTTTTATTCTTGATAAACTCTTCTAATTTTTAGAAAGATTAAATATCCCACAGTGGAATGAAAAATATTCTTAAACCAAAATTTATCCATCACAGCCTGACAAAACTCACCTTTCTAAATGAGTTGCTTCAGCAGTATGATCAGTTCTTTTAAAAGTCAGATATGAAATTCAGTGCAAATTTCTGTATTTCTGAAAATGCTAGCAATTAACCCAAAGAAAGAATATATTAAAAGACGAGTTTGCTGCAATACTTTTTTTTCTCAAATGTTATTTATTTAATTTCCTATCCAGTTCATTTTCCCATTCTAAGACTGAGAGGTCTTCATACTCGACTTCTCCATGGCCAGGGTTGTACTATTTCTGGGTAGAAAGAAGGCAGTGCAGTATCAAGCCCCCAACAGGTTTCACTCTTCCACTTGAAGAAAAGGTTGAAGTGCAAGTCATTTTAAAGGAAGTCCACAGAAGAAATTTATGAGCTTTTTCTGTGGAAAAGCGCTTATTCTCCATGCAGCTTTTGTCAAACATTCTTAACAAATTGTAATAACCTTTGTCATATCTCATTTTCTTGCGTAAACAAGTCACGCTGAAACTATAAATGATGGAAAATTTAATCCACATGGCTTGCACTATCAAAACTGTGAAACTGTATTCTTTTCCACCATGTCAGCAGTGCGTTATCTGTTTTATAGGAATGTTGAAAAGATTACTTTTCAAAAGAAATACCGCAGGACCTGTGTAAATGTCCACCACGTGCCTGCATTAGATGATGTTTTCATTTTCAGTTCTTCCTGCAGCTAGGAAAATGCGTCAGTGTTTCTCTTTCCATATCCTATCAGAGAGGGCATCCCCAGCTACCTCTGGTAACTGTCTGCTCAGAGGCACCAGGAAGTGCCCAGAGGCTGAGGGTGCTGCCAGGTTTGTGCTGCCTTCCTGCCTTGAGCATTCATGTCTGCTCTGGGATGGGAGGTGGTATCTCAGCTCTCAGTTGAACAGCGTGCATAATTCCTCCTCTGTGGAAACTTGGTGCCTTGAAAATTGTGAGTATGTATAAAAGTAACTCCTGGTCCAGAAGATGATGCTTTTTCTTCTATCTTCCCCAGCAGCTGCGTGGGATACTGAATCTGTAAATTCTGCCTTTCATACATCAAGAGGGATAAGAGTGCTGATAACATCTAGCCAAGGCAGATATGTCTTTTTGCTTTTTGTGAGAATTGTTCACCAAAATTTATAGTGCCCATGAAAGCGTAGGAATGCTAGGAAAGACTGTCTTTCCTTCCTATTTTAATAGAATTTTCTCTGGGTATTTTATCCATTTATCTAAACCTGTAATGTATCTGTTTGTGCTATCCATCCAGTATAATCTTCAGCACATTTATTTATCTAATGCCTCACTCAGATTTTATGTATTCCAGGATTAAAAAAATCTTGTAAAGGCAGTACTTGGGTACTCACCTCAGCAAAATCCTGATCACTTTCAAGAAAGCATGGTCACTGCTCCTGGCTGTGGAAAGAATTACTTATAGAGGGGGTCAAATAACTTCTTTGTAGCCTCGTGAATGCAAACAATTTCCTCTAAATTTGCAAGCAACTGCATTAGTATACCAGGGAGAAAAGTAAGAGCTACTTTTTGGTTGTAGTTAGAGTTAGCAAAAGCTTTCAAACATTTTCTACCTTCCATACAAAATCCAGGGTAACGGCACTCACTGCCAATGGTTTGCAAACAGTTTTGCTCATAATCCTGAATTCCCTTACCTATATGGGGATTAAATCAGACCTCAAATAATACTGGAAAATAACTCTGGTGGTCTAATAGCTTAATTATGCCACTTTAACAGTGATACATTTTTATTATTTACAGAAAAGGCGACGAAAGTTTGCAGATGTTTAACTTCCAATTATTTTAATTCTAACAGTAAGTTATGTAGCAAAATAGCTCTTAAAGATCTTCCCAGGGGGTGTATTTTTTTATCCTTATGATACTCCTTGAGTAATGTTTTAACAATTGCTTTAAGCTGAACATCCTCTTCCATATGAACAGCCTTTAAATCAAACAGTAGTAAAATTCTGCTGAAAATTATATAAATGGAGAATTGGTAGGTCCTAATTAACCAATTAGAAAAGTTTATGAGAGGCAGATTGATTAAATATCAAAGCTTCTGAGTTATATTATCTTTCATAAACTGGCTTTTCTGCAATTAGTATATGCTTTCAGGAGCAGGGGAATAAGATGAAAGGATCTGCAGCAAAACTGATTACTGCTGAAAAAAAAATGGAAGTTGCTGCTTTTCATAAAATACAAGGCTATGGCAGTGCTTGGATAATTTTATGGGAAGTTGCTGCCTAAGGCGTATTTTTTACTGTCTGACACTGAATGCATGAGGAAAAACCATCTGTTATTTCCAGCCTGAACAATTATATGATCCAGATTGAATCACTAGAGGCCAAATATAATTGCTCTGTGTTTTGCTTTCTACTACTCTCTACCTACAGCAGCATGGTCTTGTACAGCATGTATCGTAGCACACAGTTCAAATGATGGCATGGGAAAATACTTTTTCCTCTATTGAGGCTTATCAAATTACTATCCAGGGCTTAATGCAATCATATACACTTCATCTGTCTGTGGAGAAATAATTTGCAATAGGAAAAAAACAATTTCTGATCAACTTTGATCACTGTGATGTTTGAACCTTAGGGGTTTATTTTTGCTGGGCAGATCCTTATTTAACATTTAACCAGGTAAAAGATGTTGCTGCATCCTTCATGCCTTCAGTTCCAGCTGGGAAAAAGGAGAGGTGCTTTCATTTCATGTCCTGAGTAAGCAGATTGCACTAAAAACATAGCTAATGAATCCTCACTATTAGTCTACTTTGAAGGGAAGCGCTTCAGCACTTCAGCACTTCATACATAAACTACTGAACATATTCCATTTTTGTTGCTAGTGGTGTGTTTTACAGCACCTAAATGTACGCTTTTAGTTTTGCCAGGCTCATTGGACTGTGTGTCTCCCCTCCACAAAAGTGCTTACATTTTAATTTTAGGCATGAGATAAGTGGCACTAAAAGAAGTGTTCGGTGTTGGAGGTAGGAATGAGGGACAGAGGAGCAATATTTGAATGTGAGTGGATAAATATAAACATTTTTCTTTTGTTCTTTCATCGTCATCATCATCATCATCATCGTAAATAGGGATGTTCTATGCCCTTTTGAGTTTCTGGAAAAACTGAGTGCAAGAGTTATAGAAGTTTGGAAAAATTTCTTTCTGAGACTATATTTATAGACTGCTGTGAGGATTGTTTCTTCTTTTCATGGATAAATTGCAGAACTATGTCAACCAGGTGCTAATCCACACTGCACCTGGCTTTCCTGAATATTTGCTTTTATTTTGATTAATACACTGCTTAACTGTACTCATTCCCTCTCGTGACTCACTTTTCCCATCTATTGTGAATAAACACCTTGCCCACAGTGGTATTCTAAATCATAGTCCTGATAGACTATGGCAAAGCAAGTGGTGGGTGAATGGACGATGGTTTCGTGTATGATTGGGCTGTGACTTAAAAGCTTCAGGTTTATTCCACATGTAAAGACTTTCTGTGTAGCCTTAGGCAAGTCCCTTACCTTTACTGTGCCATGGTCTCCAACTGTGATATGGGAACAAGAAACTTTATTTTTTCCTGCTGTGTCTGTTTTCCATAATTGTGCTATAAGAAATCTCTTCCAAGTGAAAACTGGTATTGTGTGTTTGGATAAGACCCAGTACAACTGGGTCTCCAATTTAGTTGATATTACAGGAATAAAACCAAATGAGCAATTTTTAATACCTAAACACAAAGGGAGAAAGCAAATGTCATTTTAATTGATTCAGGTCTAAAGAAATTCAGAAAAAGGAAATTGCATTCTTTTACTGTAAATTCTTAGTCACTTCTTAATTTTATTTTGCCCTCCATGCAAGCCTTAACAAGAAGAAACTGCATTTATGCCTATGTCAGTAGGATGTAATTATAGGGGGGTTGCATCTGAAGGCTGTAGCAGCTGAAACTACCAGTAATGTTCTATGAGATTTTCCATTTTTATAAAGTGAAGTGAAGGGGAGAAAAATTGCTCATAAGATGGATTTTTGTCACTTATCATAGAATCACAGAATCATAGAAAAATAGAATCATAGGAAAATAGAATCACAAAATGGTTTGGAATTGGAGGGGATGTTAAGATCATCCAGTTCCAACCCCCCTGCCATAGGCAGAGAACCTTCCACTAGACTAGTTTGCTCAGAGCCCCATCCAACCTGACCCTGAACACCTCCAAGAATGGGACATCCACAACTTCTCTGGGTAACCTGTTTCAGTGCACCCTCACAGTAAAGATTTTTTTCCTAATATCTAAGCTAAGGCCTTACCCCTTGTCCTATCACTACATGCCCCTGTGAGAAGTCCCTCCCCAGTTTTCCTGTCAGCCCCATTTAGGTAATGGAAGGCTGCTCTAAGGTCCACCTGGACTCTTCACTTCTGAGGGGAGGCCTTGGTCCTCTCAGCCTGTCTCTTGGTCCTCTCAGCCTGTCTCTTGGTCCTCTCAGCCTGTCTTCAGAGGGGAGCTGGTCCAGCACTGTGACCAGTTTAGTGGCTGTCCTCTGGGAGATGTCCCAACAGGTCAATGTCTTTCTTGAGCTGAGGGCCCCAGAGTTGGATGCAGCACTCCAGGTGCGGTCTCACAGGAGCAGAGAGGGGGAATCACCTTCCTCAACCTCTGGCCATGTTTCTTTTGATGCAGCCCAGGATATGGCTAACCTTCTGGGCTGTGAGCATGTATTACCAAGTCATGTTGAACTTTTTGTCCAGAAACACCCCCAAGCCTTTCTCCCCAGAGCTGCTTTTGGTCCATTTTCTGCCCAGTCTGTACTTGTGTCTGGGACTGCAGGAGTTTTGAATGAGTTTTTAATTAAATCTTGAAGCATGTATTGATCTTTGCCTTTCTCTAGTCTAGAAGAAAAGACTGGCCAATGGTGTATGCCAAATGTGCACTTTACACTCCTGGATACTGTTTTATCTACAGTCCTTAAAAGAATTTATATTCAAGCTCCTACCATATTTGATTTTCAGAGTGGAACTTCCCAGCAGCTAATTGACATAGTACAAAATGTGCCTCTAAAGTCTTATTGCATGACAGATAGGTATTTTCTACTAGAAATTCTGAAGACTAGACATATTTTTATGTATTGTATTGGGTATATTACAGCTCTCCTATATTACTTCACTATGGAAAGTCCATATGCTCTGTGGGAAAAATGAATCATAGGTCCTGAAGCACAAGTGAATGCAGATGCAATAATATATTGATGTTATATCCAGCAGTTAGAAACACAGCAGTATGTAGGTTGAAAAAAGTCCCTGTGAGTCTTCCAGTCCAACCTGCTCAAAGCAGAGGTCACTTCAAAGGCAGACCATGACCTTTTTCAGCCAAGTTCTGCAATCTTTGGGGCAGAGGTTTCACAGTGTGGTGCATTGACTCTGACAGGACTCTGGGTGCCCACCTTAGCCTCCCTGTCATTCCCCTTCCTCAGCTGGATGGAGGAGAGAAAGTATAATGAAAGGCTCATGGGTCAAGATAAGGGCAGGGAGGGATATGTATCTGCTTTAATTACACTATCTATTCATGTGGGTTAGAACATCAGCTAATGAATCCCAGCAATTTGGAAAGTCCAAGGCCTACCCTTTGTTGGTTGACTCATTGTGCAGTGTGACTGACAAGTGTTTTAAGAAGGAATTTTAGCAAAACATTGGTAGAATCAATTATTATTGGGTGCTTATTAGTCAGTTCACAATACTGTGGGTAAAATTAACCTCTTTCCTGATCCAGTTCATAGGTGCTTTCATTAGCACAGTGGTATTGTTGGTGAAGCAGAACAAGAGGAGAGGATAATCCTTAACACCAGTAGTATATGTGTCAGAGCAGTACCAGTTCTGCCAGCTCATGTCTGCAAGCACATGTGCTATGACCACTAAGGGCTGGACATGGGACATGCAAGAATTTTTGCAGTTTGTTTCCAATCCATTTGTTTGGATCTTCGTCACAAAAAGATTTAGCTTTTTTTTGCCTGTGTGCATTTATCAGTATCATGAAACATACTGGCTCATGCAAACCCAAAATTGTGCTCATGTTTTCCTGATTGTAACTGCCTGTCTTGTGTAATTGTCTTAACTTCTTCAGCAGATTGTAGGATACTAAGTTTGTTCCCAGAATGGAGCCTCTTTATTGAGAATAGTGATGCCATAGCTCCACCTCTCACTTCAGGTAGTTTGTACACCATGTCTGCTGCTCAGAAGGAGGTAGTTTGAGATGGACAGATAGGTGCAGTATGTAACTTAGCCCTTCAGTAAGCTTATGCAGCAGTAATTTGTGGTCAGTTGTGGGATAAATGATTTTTCAGACCTGAGAAGCAGCCCCCCAATGGAGAGCCTTTTTTAAAGACAATTAGATTATCTGGACTGCATAAAGGTACAGGATTGTGTTACAAAAAGTAACGTCTGTGTATATTGGGTAATTTTCCCAAGAAAATCTTTTCCTCTGAATTCTAGCACTGCTGCTCAGAAACATGTAAATTTAATAACATCCTAATGTCTTTAATGAACTAAGTGGTAGCTGTATTCCCTTCTACTAATGAAGACTGTACAGAGAGAGTCTTCTATTAATGTTGGTGAAGTACGATCAAAATAGATACTGGGTCAGGATACTGTAAAATATTAACAATTATTAATATTCTTTCTTTTTCAGTTTTCTCCTTGTGTTTGGTTGCTTGATTTTGTCCGTGTTTTCTACTATTCCTGAACACACAAAACTTGCCTCTGGTTGTCTCTTCATTTTGGTAAGTGAAAATTCTAAATATAAGACAGTTTTACAGATACTTTAGTATGTATTCAAATCCTCTCCCTCACCATGGAGAATGCAATATAATACAATAACTGAGCATTTTTTAAAAATCAGACTTTTCCTCAGAATGATGAAAAAATAATAAAATAGAAGATTCCACCATCTTTTTATTCAAAACCAAGTCACATGGTAAGACAGTGCTAATAAAGTACGGTACTGCATCCCCTTCTTTCCTTGAGATCTGCTGCAGTTTATAACTGATAGATTTTCTACTGCAGTTTGGCAGTGACTGAGCATGAAAGACCTTTGATATTGCTGCTGTCATTTATAAAGTCAGTATGTAGTAAGAGGCACTTAAAATAGGAATTAATTTTGGTATCTTAGATACGGATTTGGGCTAGCTATTGGTAGATGCTGACATTTTAGTAATAGTTGCTGCAGTAGGATGTGGTAGTTTCATTATTTCTTCATAATACATGCTTTTGTATTATGTTTATCTCTCCTTTTCCCCTTCTGAGGTAAATGAAAATGGCTTTAATCCCTAAAAGTGCTTAACATTTTTCTTGCATTGTACTGACAGCCACTTTATTCATCTGCCTCTTGATGGGCCATTTAGTTCTGCAAGTGATGGCCTGAGGATAGCCTATAGTGAACGGTAAAACGTCACCATGTACCCAGAGTTACCATGGTTATTTCAGTTCCATGGATTCAGCAGACTGTGGCTTGTTAGGTAGTGCCTGAGGTGAAGTAACTGTTGACAAATGCCAACATGTTAATTGTCATTACTGCATATATCCAAAAGCTCTGGTCTTCAGAGCAGCTCCCTAATTAGTTATGGCATGAGCAGGCTGATAAGCATAATTATGCTTATTAGGCAGCACAATGGGCCACTGCATCAAAATACCTGAACTAAATATCTAGAGCTGGCTAGGTGCAGGTATGTGGTGCTTTGCTCCACTGGATGGTTTCTTAGCAGGGATAATTAGGTAGAACAATGCTAAATGTTGCATTTTTCTTCCTGGCCATATTAATGCTTTTTCTTTCTCTGAAGAAAAGATCAGGTGGCTTTAAACCAAATAAAAATGGTCAGATTTTAACCCACACTCATACCTAGACCCATTATTTACAAATCTGAACAACATTTGGTAAATGGAAGTCTGTTTGAATGTTCTGCAGGTAGTTATATTATTGAAACTGGTATCCTAAATGCTAAGATTTTTTGGTATAGAAAACAGGAAAATCTCATTAGTCTGAAAATACCCTTTTTGTAATAGAAGGTGCTTTTGTGACAAGTAATCCGTTTTCCTGTATACTTATGCAAATTGGTCACAGAATGCCACTTGTTCTGACATAAAATATGCATATCCCATGAGCCACATATTTGTTGATTGTGTTGGCACACTTACCACTGCTGATTCCTCAGCTGGCTGGTTCCCCATGAGACTTGTGCCACGGGTCTCACAGGAGCCACAATGTGCAGGAGCTCTGTGAAGGCCTGGCCTTGCTAACAGCACTGGGCAGAGGTTTGCTGAGCTCTGATTGCTGAGTCCTGGTAGAGGTGTCCATCAGCCAAGCAGAGCTGCTCAGTGCCTGCTGGGGGAAACTTTGGGGCTTTTTGTTTCTGTGGCTTCAAAGATGAGCTTTGTCCATCCTAACCACTGTGGCTGTACATCCCATGGCATCCTCTGAACATGGAATAGGCCTTAAGGAGGAAGAGGGTAGATGGTTGATCCTTGAAGCATCAATACTAGCTTCATCCAGCATTTCTATACTATAGCCTACTGTGTTCAGCAAACCTTTGGCAGCAATAAACTTAGTGATGACTAATTTTGCATCTCCTGCTGTGAGTCTCTAATGGAGACAAATACAAACACAGAAAAGTATGAAGTTCCAGAAGCAGGCTAAAGCTGACTGCTTTATTGCTGTTTGCTGGTTTGTTCCTTCTCTACATACTGAATCATTAGCTGATATTAACAATGTTATCAAAACAGACTTTTGCAACCACAAGCTAAGAGGAAAATACATTTCTACATTAACTCAGGAGCAGCTGTTTTGGCTGTGCCAACACCTAACTGCAGTCACTAGAGTTTTCACAACCCTTTCCTTGTTCACACAGCTCTTCCAAATGTGTCATTTAGTAAGACAGCTGTATTAACTATCAGATCTGGTTTAATACTATTTGTGCTTTGTGCTTGAAATAGAAGATATATGTTTATTTTCTAATGAAGTACTGTACAAATATAACACTCCATAGAGCTGCCTGCTGGGTTTCTCTGAACTGTTTGTTTATCAGATTTATTCCAGATGGTCTCCCCTACAGCCATGTTAATTGGCTAAAAATCTAATGTAATGTTCCTTCGACTTAATACCTGAGCTATTCCATGCACTGGCACCTGTGGCTTTTGACATATTGCAGCTATTTACAATTACAGAGGGAGACTAAAGAAAGAAGTGTTGATGAGCTGAGTAAACCTTTTCCTCCTCCTCAGAAAGGCCAGAGTAGCTGAGAAGATTATTCTTCTCCAATCAGTCAAGTCCATTTATCTGCCCAAGCTGTGCTTTACAAGAAAGCAGAGAACATATCTCCTAATCACTGCATCCCAAATACTCTCTCAGAAACATGCAACAATGTGTGATAGCTCAAAGCAAATCATTGTTAGGGAAAGCAGTAATAGCTGAGGGCTTCTTAGCTTCAGCAGAGGTTAATGGACTCATCTGGGCTGCAGAAATGCCTGAGCTCTGCTACCAAAGCTGAGGCAAACCTGCCCTGCTGTGCTGTGTTGGACCCAGTTGCAATTCTGGCACCCACACAAGCACTACTACTGTGTTCCAAGGCATCTTCTCCTTATCAGGAAACCTGTCAAGGGATACGCCTTTAATATTTGAATTTTATGTTCAAAATGAAAGCCCTGCAGATAAGCTAAGTGCATGTTACATATGCTAATGTTGGATTGTTGCATAAGTAATTAATTTGATTAGATTTGGGTCCAGAAATAATAAGAATAACCAGGAGGAGAGCATCAGATAAAACTCTTTGTACCCACAATGATAATTATGCTTTAGCCTCATCTGTGCATACAACTTCTGGCACTTGAGTTGTAGCAGTGATATATCCCAGACAGGCAGTAGAATAAAAATCTACTTCAGCATCAAAATAAACCACAAGCAGCTTAAGAATCCAACTAACACAGCAAGAAAATAATCTTTGGTGTATTGCTGATCTAGAAGTACATTTGGTAGCACTTTATCAAATAATAAACACAAGGGGAGTAAACTGAGGTTGTGAAGGCAAAATCAAATCTTTTGGGGAAGATAGCCAAGAAGAAAGATTATCTGGAACTGGAGGTCATTCACTCTCTTGACCAAACTCTCTATATTTTAAGTTCATTTTCAACTAAATCTGAAAGTTATAAGAATTTCTGGTTTTTCTGTTTGTCGTCGGTCAATGCAAGAAAATATTTAATAAAATAATTTGAGTTGACCCAGGAAGATTTGAAAAATTGAGATGTAAGAGAAAAGGTCTTGGATCAGTTTAAATGCTTCATTTGACTTGGCGCAAAATATTATTTGTGTATTTGATTATTTTAGAACTTTTGGCTTAAAACTCAGATTGATGTTTTATTTGAAATGAGAAAGCATACCTTTTCTTTTTTTTTTGTAAATTTTAATTTTTAATCAAGATGGGTAGATTGAAAACACAAGTGAATTTCTGCAGGACTGGTTTTATCATATCTGTTTTGTGGTTTTTCTCTGAAAATGACTGGTGTAGAAAGCTGTACTCAGATTTTTAGAATAAAGGCCTCTGAAAATGTACTCTAGGAACACATTCTTCAGGCAGAAATAGCTCCCAAGGATACAAAGAGCAAGACAGTGTGCACAGGATGGAGCTGGTTTCTCCATGTACTGTGGTCACTTACATGAACCCAAAAAGAGTCTACCAAGTGCTTCTAGCAATTAAAATCTTTCCAGGATTTTTTTCTCCTAATGTTTTTGAGTTAAAGAAAGAGGATACACGTTGATTTAAAAACAGGGTATAGCTGCCTCACAGCAGATAAGCATGTATTCAATCTGTCTCTGCTCTAGGAAGTACGTCCATCCATGGGAGTGTAATCATACAAATCCACTACAGCATTGTAAAGCTAGCCAGAATGGATTTTGAAAAGGGAGATGGATAGTGCTCAATTAAAAAAAAAAAAAAAAAAAAAAAAAAAAAAAAGCCTTTTTCACTTTAGATTGCACCAGAATTTGAATCCTCTTACCATGCTTGCATAAAAGACCACCAGACCTGACAAAGACCTGACAAATTATGGCTCTATAGGACCAGCTATCCAGGCATAAAAAGAAAAAATGATCTTGAAAGATTTCAATTATAGATACATTTCTGACAACAGTAAGGTATAGACCATACTACTGGAATTTTGATGATTCTTCTTCTGAGAAAAACAGATTTATTTTTCCCTGAGCTAAAAATCAGTGAGTTTGTCAAAATCAAGAATCAGTATTACTCAAGAATACTTTGCTGAAATTAAAAGTTATTACGAGAAAATCTGACAGAAAGCAAAAATGTAAATTAAAAGATGGAGTTATTATAAACAGTGGCTGTCTTCAAAGCTTAATTTTTCTCTCAGAAGGCCGTGTTGGCACTTCCAGCCAACCAGCAAAGCTCTCTATGGAGAGAGAGAAGAAAGTAACCATAAAAATTATTTCTTAACAACATAACAGCACTGCACCTAAAACTCTCAATAAATCTATATATTTACAGCATCTATATATTATCATTGCAGTATCTATATATTATCAACAATGCTCAAAGTGATAAGTACACTTCAACAGATCAGAGAATAAAGATGTCTCAATCCTGATCTAAGCCTATTATTGATATGGTTCTGGGTTCCCCTCTATTCCTCATGAGGGGAAGTGGAGAGGCAGGCACTGATCTCTGCTCTGTGGTGACAGTGACAGGACCCAAGGCCTGAAGTTGTGTCAGAGCAGGTATAGCTTGGATATTAGAAAAAGTTTCTTCACCCAGAGGGTGGCTGGGCACTGAACAGGCTCCCCAGGGAAGTGCTCCTAGCACCAAGCCTGACAGAGTTCAAGAAGTGTTTGCACAATGCTCTCAGGCACAGGGTGTGACTCTTGGGGATGGTGCTGTGCAGGGCCAGGAGTTGGACTCAGTGATCTTTGTGGGTCCCTTACAATTCAGCTTGTTCTGTGATTTTATGATTCTGTGAAATAAGTATTGAAATACAGGCAAAAACAAATGAACAAAAAAACTGGTAAGATTTTTTCTGTAAGAATCCAGAATAGACACACCTATAATGGAAAAATCCACCTAAAGTGAAGGTGACAGTCAATACACAGACACACAGTGGAACTAAGTTCAGTCCTGAGAACCCTGAGTTGTGGGTGAGTTACAGAGCTGAATTAGCAAAATAAATACTGGCCATTTTGGACTTTTAGGCTTCCATGAAGTACCTAAGGAAAGGGCGTATGTCATGGACAGGACAATAATAATACCTTTGGTATCACATCTGATCCAGACAGGAATTGGCCAATTGTGCCATATGAAGATAGGATCACAGGAAATGTATGGCTCACAAAGATATATACATATGTTTTCTTTTTCCAAGAAACCAAAATTCCGTAAGTCTGGAAAAACAGGAAAAACTGCAAAACAGTCAGTGAATAGCATGTGTGAAACACAAGACTTGGAATACCAAATCTAGTTATTTGACAAAAAAAGGGGGACCAAGTCAGCTTTTCACAGAACTTAAGGAACGGAATACAAATATTGTGACCAAATACTTGTCCAAGTAGCAGAAATGTTTGATGAGGTGATATTTTTGAGAAACTAAATGCGTGAACAGGATTTTGGCTGACTGGGTTGAATGCCTACCAAGACCAGTTTGTAAAATGTTGCGAGCTATCAGAAAACACTTTCTTAAAAGTTGCTTTCTGAAATTTTTTGGTACTGATAACATTTCAGTATATATCAACCAAAATGCTCTTAGCTATCCCAGTGGTTAAAACACGCACAGATGAACACATTGATGAGCTTTGACAATTGGGAAATTGCAAGAAGTAATTTTTAAAAGAACACTGCAGATATCATTTGCAGAATCTCCAGCACTGAACAACTCCAAACATGCTAAGGCCAAAGAATAATAGAATGAACATGCTGTCCCTAGTCTGCACTACAGAATGTCAGATGTTATCAGTTAATTCAGATGCATGTGATCAGGCATAAACCCCTTGCACCAATACAAAATCAATATGCATGCCAGGGCGTAAAAGGATTCAGAGTTCTGATGCCCATTCTACGCTTCTTTTGGATAGAGATAGGATACAAAATTCTTCACAAACATTTCAAAAGGAAAATTTTGGATCTGTGTTGCTACAGAGGCATGTGCTTGAATGTCTGCCTCTAATGTGACATCAGAAATGTGACTACAGCAGAAAAAAATGCGTGAAGAAATCACAAAGGAAGTGCAAAGGCCTGGGTACAGCTGTGCAGCGCTTCCTTGTTCGCAATACAAGGATAAATTTAAAACCAAAATTTACCGCTGATACCTCATTAAAGAGAAAGAAAATCTGAACAAGCACAGGGAAGGGTAAAAAAAATTTGGACAGTAGAAAATTAATCTATAATGGGACTTTTGTGCTATCATCTCTTTTAAGGAATTCTCTTTAATGTGTAGTTGCACCTGACACATAAACAAATGGTATGGCACAAAGCAGTGAGTGCAAATGGCTGGAAAACACTATGTTTAAAGGTGATACAGTATCTGGGAAAGAGCAGGATAGAAGTGGAAAAAAGTCAGTTTCCAATTGCCCTTTTCCCAGTTTGAAAGAGGGTATTCAGTGATCATCAGGGTGTCCCTAGAAGAACCATATCCACCAGCAGGAGCTTTGGGATCTGTTTGCCCACATGTACAAATTGCAAAGTGCCCACGTGGTAATTCATGATGACCAGTGCAGCCCTGTGACACCTGTTCCTCTGGCACCAGCAGGGCCTCAACAGCTGGCCCACGATGGTGATGTGAAATGAGTCTGCTGGTCTGGGAAGGCAGAGGATACTGAGGAAGGTTAGCACAGTTTCAGTGGTAGGAATCATACGTTGTGTCTGATATTGTAAATACTTGTCTTTATAAGAAATTATGAAAAACATAAATAAATGGCATCTATGTAATTCTGCTGCTGGGCTCTACTATCTGATTCAAAACTGGTTTCATTTAAAATCAAAATTCACAGCTTTTTTCTGTTGCAAAAGAACAAAGAAGAAGCATGACTGATGGGTGCCATGTCAGGAGGTATAAACACTAAAGCTAAAAAGGAGTTGGATAGCAGAAGTTATATCTATAACATGTGGACTAAGCATATAATGGATTTTCATATTATATCAATAGATTTGTAGCTGTGTATTTGAGTAAAAGGCACAAAAGTGATTTCTCAATAATCCTCTTTTTAACGTAGAATCTACATGGAAATTCTTAACCATAATATGAAAAATCAAGTGCACTGTAAGTATCACATCCATTATGAAACTGAAAAATGATAAAAAGGTGCATAAATTTCACTTCATGCTTATTGTGTATTGCACTGGAAGTTGAAGTGAAGTCTCTGGCTGTGATTTATATGCCACTAATAGGTTCTATTCTGGGTTATGTTTTCAGATTTAAGGCTGTCTCTCCCTCTGTTCAACTGCAGTTGGAAAGAATTAAAACATTAGTTTCTTAAGTGTATGTATGCACATGTAGATATGCTTGTTAGCTGTTTAAACCAAAGATCTCTCCTTTTTAGTGCTGAACCAGGAATAACCCAAATGTGTTCAAATTTACTATTATTTTAAACTATAAATTATGCACATATTCCTACCTGCTTGTTTCAATCTGGAAAATGGCCACAATTTATAATTTACAAATTACAATTTTTTGTATAAAATTGTTAAGCAAATTACAGTTTTGTTGCCTGTATTCCTGCACCAGTTTCTGCAATGTAAATATTTAAAGCCCAGAGGTTTGTCAAGTTTCATTGAGACAGAACCAGTATTGTGCTTCCCCTCACATCCCAATGGCATATCTTTAAAGCTTTAGAACTAAGTACCTGGAATCAGTAGAGGGTTGGTTTTTTGCTTTAGAGATGGATGTTGTTGATAAACTGAGGTGTTCTGTTCTTCTTTATTTGAATGATAAAACAACCTCATCCTCTTTGAGTATGAGTAATAAAGTATTGCTATTTAGATAGTATCAAGTATTCATGTGTCACCATAAAGATATTTTAGCAGCTGGTGACATACTTAAACCAGTAGGTCATAAATTAAAGTTTGAGAATGTGTTTATTCTCCCTTGTTTCAAAATGATTTGGAAATGCTGGACTTCCCTGATTTGGAAACACTGGACTTGCCTGTTTATGAGATTTTAGGGAAGAGAGGATATATCCCAAGCAGTATCAGAGGATGTTGTTCCTTGTGTTCTGCCGTTGTGGTAGTGTAGTGAGGCTCACTGATTTACACTAGATGAGGATCTGCAGTGCAGCTACACTGCAGGCATGCTGCCTTCAGAAGGGAAACAACTTGTGGCCCTACTAAAGCTTATTTCAGAGGATTCATTTGGTCTGTCTTGTCCATTTCTCCAACTTCTGACAATGTCAGTTATAAACACAGTTCTCCTATGAGCTCAAGGCAGGCAGCTCCTCACATCAGTCTGCAGCTCAGTTGTGCTACTTCATTAGCCTTTAGAATAATTAAAATCACCATTTCCACACAAGAAATATAATTAAAATAAGAGCATAGACATTGTCTTGTGGGTGGATTTCTTATATCCAATCCTCAGCTCATTTACACATTGCAAAATAAACAGAAGTATCCTAGATCAGCACAGAGTGCTCAACTTTGGTCATTTTCTTACTGCAAAAATGGCTTTAATTCCCCAAAGTTAGTCTACAGTAAATGCACCTGATTCATCATCAGTAAACTACTTTCAATTTTAATAAGCAGTTATGCTAAAGAGTAAGAAAGCTATTTTACAAACTTTTCTTTGCTGTTAAAATGTGATGCTTAGGGAAATCCTTATCATTAAAAACTGCCTGAGAAGCAAATTAGTGTAAATAATTTCAGCAAATCATGTATCCTAATTGGATAGGAGGAAAAAAAAAACGTAGGAAAAGTGCTGGATTGTACAAAGTATGCTTGATTTGGCTAATCATCAACCCTGTTGATTAGAGTCCTCCAGGACCTTTTATTAACAGAAACATTGCTCTGGATGACCTGTTATTTTCTTTTCTTGCCATTTGTGTGACCCTCATTGTTCCAGTGGTTTAGCAACCCAGGCATACACAGATGTAAAAATCTTCAGGAGTACACTGCTAGGCAAAAGCAACTGAACCTTGTCAGCCCAGGTGTGTCAGCCTTGCTACTCTTGCATGTTCCCCATGACAACTGGAACTGCATGTGCTGAAACATTTCAGAAGGAAAAGCTCATCAAAAGTTTGGATGAACTGTGCTTTGAGAAGGAAGAAAAACTTTCCACTGATCTTTCCACTGGTGGTCTGAACCACCAATGCATCTGCTGTAGTGGTTACTGGGAGGTGCTAACTGTGAGCTTGAACGGCCAGAAAAGTGACAGATTGTGGTAACTGATGTAAGGCCAAATGCTGCTGTGATTGAAAGGGATAACATGATAGGGAAAAAGCAAGAAATGGCAGAGGACAATGCACCTCTGCTCTACCTAGGAACAGAAGGGTTAGGATTCCAGTAAATCTGAACTTGCTCATCAGTTCAAATTCAGCCTTGCTTCATTTTGAAGAGGGACAGGTTTAAAAACAGTGCAAGATTTTCCCATTCTGATGTAAATGTTGTTTCTCATTCTCATAAGTAATTCAAAATTAATGATCTTCCATTATATTATATGTAGGGCAGAGATACTTGGAATGCATCATTTCTTCAGTCTACAAGTCTACAAAGCACGAAATCTAATGATTTATTCCATCACATGCCTTTCCAATTATGTTCTGATCTTCTGTTTCAATTGCTAAGGAACTAAACCCAAGTTATTTCAAAGCCTAGATTTATGCTTAAGTTGGCAATAAGCCATCCAAATGAAATATAAAAAAATTAAAATCCTGATCTTGTTTGGGATTCATCCTTCCAATTTTTGCCCATGGAAGAACCTTGTAACTTTGCAGCTACCATAAAAAAGCAGTTTCTTTCCCCGGCCTGTATTAACCCTGACAGAGATTTGCATTAACGTTTTGTCTGAGTGCCCTGACTACTAAAGCATTACTTTTTCACACAGTAATGTGGAATTCTTTGTCTCTCTCTGGTTTTTACCTGAACCAATCCAAAATAAAACAAAGTTGTTGTGTGTACTACTATGGAGAGTTCTGTTTCAATGTATTATAGTTTTTCTTGAAAATTCATTCCCTTTGAACTTTATTATATTTTATATTTAGTCCCTTCAAAATCATCTTTTCTTTGAAGTAGTAGGAGTCGTTAGGATATAAAGATCAGTTTGAAACATCACTATTTCAGTAAGTGCCCAAATAAGTGTGAAACCCCATCTACATTTTCTTTAATGTCTTTTCTTTCATTAAAACTTATAACATACTTTAAAATCTACAGAAACTTGTTATGGTTGGAAGAAAATCATATATAATATTTTTTAAAGCATTTTTTAAATTCTTTTAGCAACCAAGTGCACAGAGACATATTTACTGTATTTCAGCACAATATAACTAGAGTTGTTATATTAAGTTGTTATATTGTTTAAGTAGTAGAAAAATTGTTTAAGTAGTAGAAACCTTAGTTAATTTTGAGACGCTATAACCATGCATAAATTTTTAATGGTTCTAGAAATGGTAACTTTTTCTCAAAGAAAGAAGAGAGATTTCACATTGTTTCCTCAAGAAAAATCTTATATTCTTACCCTATTCACCAAAAAAATTAATTTGAGAAAATATCTTTTTGCACATTTTCTCTCCCAAAATAGATGTATCTCCCAGACGTTTCTTGTTTTAGTATATGTGTTTGTGTGAGACAAATATGTTTTCTGTCTCTAACACATAAAGGCACCACGTACTATACAGACTCACAGAAATGTGCTTTCAGCACACAAAAGCTTTTCTCATCATTGTCACACTGAACAAGCATAGCACTTAGTAATGGTTAACAATAATACAGGTGATAAATACAAAACTCCATAGCACTGGTAGGAACCAGAAGAGTAAACTTTCCAAAAAAATTGCCTCTTTCCAACTCCTACTAGCAGTTTTGAGATACTATTTGAACTTGAAGCTGTGGACTAGTCCTTCCAGGATCATTAAGTACTTTCTGTCCTTGCCAGCACTCCACCAGAGGCCCTGCCAGGGTCTAGAGTAGGGCAGAGGACACACTCCTCTGTGTGTGGATCAGCTCCTGTAAGATGCCTGGCACAATTCCACTGTATTTACAAAGCGTATCGCCCATCTCTACACACCATATGTTTTCCAGGGAAACAACAAACTTTAGTCAAATGAAATGTGATTAAGTTTTAACAAGAAAAGGGTTTTATTGGAAACAAAGAATTTTCTTGCTTCTCAGACCTCCTTTCCTTCAGTATCTCTTACCCCATCCCAAAGAAGGAACTTCCTTAGGAGAATCAGATGTCAGATTGCCTGGATGCCTGCCATCGACTCTCGTAAATTCAGAGGCATCATCTAACAATGTGTAAACCAGACTTGACAATTCATGATTTAACTACCACTATAAAAGGGGTAGTTAAATAAAATACATATTCTTCCTTCTTTCCAGTTGGCTTCCTGTCCATTTTATTCTTGGCCTACACAAAATTTCCTACAAGGAAATGTAGCACAGGGTAGCCAACTATTAGGAATTATTGTTACTATATGGGGAACGTTTTCAATTTTGTCCGTAATCCTTTCTGAAGCTGTGCAGTAACACTGCCCATGGAATTAAGTTGAAGTTTCTTGTAGCGGAATAAAAAGAAAAGCTTAAACAATCACACTCATTTTTCCAAGTGTTCTTTTCTAATAAAAAATGTGGCATTTTCTTCAGCCACGTTTTAGCAGAGGGATCTTATTCTACTTTTGTGACTTAGACATTCAATATGGGATTTACAAAACTAAAAATGAAGACACTGAAGAAGGCTCTAGAAGTGCTTTCAGTGTAATGTAGCTACACAAGCTTACATGTTTTAGGAAGGAATACTATGTTTTCAAGTTGTTCTATGACAGCCAAAGCAATTAAGTCCACAATGTTTCGGTGTACTGCCACTAATCATAATCTAGTAAAGTACCCTTACATGGCAAAACATTAATAATGCCATTTGTTCAGGTAAATTAGGGCCTGAGTTGACACACTGGCTGGGAGAATTGTAGGGTCTTACAGTCTAAAAGTATGCAAAATGTTTATTGGGGAAAATTCAATATTGGATCAACCTTACCCTTGCAAATATTCCTTTATTTGATTCATTTGCAGTGAATTTCTTACCGGTACCACACTAGTCCTCATCCTGCAGGAATAACAAATTAATTGGCTGACAAGGAACAAGTTACTTCTGGATGCAGAAATACAATGGGCTGCCAAATAAAACACAACTTCCATCCTTTTCTTCTTGATGTGCTGTTTAAGAAGCGCCATCAAGTAGTTTTCTCCTTTTGTGAACACATAGATTTTTATTTTGGTATTTCAAAACACATGACTTTGTGATGGTATTTCAGAAGAGTATCTAAGTTTCTAATTCCATGCAATGTGTATGTACTATATCACTGCACATTATCAAGCTGCAGAGCTCCTTAGGGTATGAAGCTGAATTGTGCTCCAAGCTCTATTACTACAAGTCTGCTGACCTCACTGTTGTAAAGATATTTTTTATAATAAAAATTATATAAGTACATGTTGATGCTTTTAAAATAGACAATCTTAAAGAAGGCTAGAATGTGAAAGAAAAACAGGTCAAACAAGCAAGGCAAAATTTCTAAATGTTTTAATTCAGAGGTTGTCCAGGGAAAGTTATGCCTAGGGTGGGCATTCATTTATTGCCTACAAACAATTACATACCCATTGTATGTAATTACACTTGACACGTACCTTAACCTACTGCTGGGGACAGATTGATTTCCCAAACTCACAATCACAGTTACTTCACGTCCATATCACAACAATGAGAATATACCTCCGAAAACTTTCGGCCTTTAAACTAAGAACTAATTTTATGGATGTGGATGTGGATGTGGAATATTTTTCACTAGCTGTATAAATTGCCTGTGCTCTTATGCTCAATATACAAAGTCTTTGTGTATTTTGCTCTGATATTTTTGTATATTATTCAGTTCTTCAGTGTTTCATATTCAGTAGCCAATCTTAGCTGACACTTAATGTTATTCAGGTTAGGCTTAGACCTTTCACTGTGAAGCTCTGGGGACTGTGTGCTGCTTGTAAATGTATAACCATACTGGGGAGCAGGATCCCAAGTTTGGCTTGGGATATTCAGATGCTCAAGGTGGATTGTTTGACACAAACTGCAGTGATAAGTTTCCTGACATTTAAATGTTGGTTACCTGTAACAGGCATTTTTCTTATTTGCCATTTCTAGGAATTTGTCATGATTGTTGTCTTTGGTTTGGAATTCATTATTCGTATCTGGTCTGCTGGGTGCTGCTGTCGATACCGAGGATGGCAAGGAAGACTGCGCTTTGCAAGGAAACCATTCTGTGTGATAGGTGAGTGTCCCAGCTCTGCTTTATTTTAAGATAGACACCTTCCCTCTCCTGTTTTGTTTCTGAATGAAAACTATTGGAATCAGACTCTGTTTTCAGCAACCAGCTGTAAATCCAGAATAGCTGTGTGTCAACTCTCATCTGCCCAGGATTTCTTTAGATATAAATCATGACATATCTAAAAACCAGTCAGTCTATGTTTCTTCTGTTCTCCAGAAGATATTTTCCTATGAATCTCATAGACTTATGTATTGGACAAATCAGGGGTTGAGAACTGATCTCATTGAAAATCAGAGGAGATGTATGCTTTGAATGGACACACTACATCTTGCACAAATATGCATAGATACCGCATGCATATGTGTAAATATCATGTTAGTATTTAATTTCTGTGATCAGACACTGCAAGTTAGAAAACCTCCCTAGAGACACCTTCTGGCAACATTGCTGCCTCATGTTTTGCTTTTCTCTGCATGACAGTCCACATATCAGCTTGGCAGTGACACTAGCATAGGATGCAGTACCTTCTTCATTATTTCCTCTACATCTCTTTCAAGACACTATTCCTTCCCTTCTTTGCTCTAGAATTTGTCTGTGACAACAGTGAATAGACTCACAACCAGTCAAAACACAATTTTGAAAAGGATTCTGTAGGAAAACAGTTTCCCAATAAAGGCAGAAATCAAGGCTCAAACTCATTTGATTATTTCCTATCTAACGGTTTGGAGAAAACACTTCTTACAGATCATCTGTGAAATGTCAGGATATCAATATCCCAACTTCTCTCTCAGCTTCCTTCCTCTCTCCAGCCTTTGATTTCATCTGCCTGTATCTCAATACAACTTTTGGATCAACTGGGGCAGGAAATATGTTCTTCCATACATCTCTACAGCAGCTAGTACATAGAGGCATATGCCTACAGCCATGAAACAGTTTCAGTGTAAGTGTAGATGTAAGGGTTTCAGTGTAAGCAGTGGATGAATGCCATCCTACATCTAAACAAGAGTTACACAGTGTTCATTGGCATGGTAGACCAGTATACTGGTTAGGTCTAATCTGCAGAGCACTTTTTTTTTTTCCTTTGACTTCATTACCTGATAAATCCACACTTTATCCCACTAAGCCACTCCTGCAATGGAGAAAGTTGCATGAGCAGATAGGAAGACACCCCAGATTGTCTCCCCCTCAGAAAGAAACACCCAATCTATGCTATCTTGTGAAACTGTGAGAGAGAGGCAAGTATCAGGATTGGCATTTGTTTTGTTTGGGCAGCAGGGGATGTGGGTAGGTACCTTGCCAGGTCACACACTTGCCCCAAGATTTCCATGCCTAGCAGAAAGTGGAAATCACAAAACTTGGCTACCCTCCTTAACCAGACTTACCATTATTCAAAGATTTTATGGTGCGCTTGAAATTTTGCAGTAGTCAGGTTTTGTTAGGACATAATCATAAGAAAGTACCCCCAATAATTTAGTAAAATTAACTTGCTACAGCAATTTAGAACTTACTGAAAACACCTTTAAAGATTTTGAAGCTACTAGAATCGCTTGGCTTCTTAGAGTGTTTGTTTTGCTGCTCTTCCAAATGCCACTGCATAGAAACATGAGCAAATTTTTGGATTCAGCTTTTGTGTCTCCTCCCTTTCCTGTCTCCACTCAACTGGCAAATTTTATACCAGTGATTAACTTCTCTCTGAGGTGTAAATTCTCAGCAAAGCTGAATGCAGGAGTTCTTCCTTGTACAAAATTCTGCGTATTTAAAAGACATCGATGTGGTACCTAGGGACCATGCAGATGTGATGCTCAAGGGTGGACTTACCAGTGCTAGGTTAACAGTTTGACTCAATGATCTTAAAGGTTCTTTCCAACATAAATAACTCTGTGATTCATTGGAGGACTGTATAGATTTCCATGCTTTCCTTAAAACTACTCATATCTACCCTCCTACTGTTGGTGAAATAGTTCAGGCAGGTTTTCTGGTGCAGTTCACCCTGGGAGGAAGGGTTTACTTCACTCGATTGTGGTATTTCCTCCTTTCTCTGAAATTCACCCTCTCTTCTTGTTTCATCTATTTTTATGTAAGCAGTCTCTTACATAAAAAAAAGCATCTTTTCTGTCCCATTCACAACTATGTCTCTTGCTAGCAGAATTAATTAGTAGACAACAGTCTATTGCTTGTGGATGTCTTCCTATGCTGGTGCACTGGATGGAAAGGAAAGTTTGTTCCGCAGTTTCTGGAAACTAAACCTGTAGCTTGAATTTCTTGCCATTGACTGTTCTGCATATCTCTTCTTTTGTTGATTGACTTCAGTCTATTTCTGGACTTTAGCATCCCAGAAGGGAGTTTCTGATGTTCTGATGTTCAGCGTCTTTCCAAATTTGATCTTTTGAGGAAAAAACAAGTCATCTTGCAGCTCTTGCTACATAATTATTTGCCTGACTCCTTGGTTTTGCAGTCATGGCACAGTGTGAGGCAGCAGCAAAGGTCAGAAGGCTGTGTTAGCCAGAGCACAATCAATAGATGATTATCTCCCTTTACTCATCAATCATTAGACCACATCCAAGATACTGAACCCCATTTTCCCCCTCCAACACCATACCTCAAAGACCTTAAAAAACTGGAGTGAGTTCAGTGAAGCCATGAGGATGATCAGTGCTGGAGCAGTTGCCCTGTGAGGAGAGGCTGAGGGACCTGTACATGTTCATCTTGAAGAAAAGATGGCTTCAGTGGGAACTCCATGTAATCAGTGCTAAGTTCTCCTTAAGAGCACAGTGCCAGTCTGGGCCTATTACTTTTAATTATTTACTTAGTCATCCATTCATTATTCTTTCCATTTATTGTTACAGTGGAACAATAATATTTTAGAAGACTTAGTCTGTTTACTATTAATTAAATTTGCTATATATCTCCAGCAGATATTTTCCCTGATTAGTTTTTGTGATTAAACACAAATCACATGGGTCAATGGCCTAAGGGCTAGAAAAAACAAATTTGAGTATTGCCTCAAGGGTCACATTTAGACAGCCCTTATTTTTTCCATTAATAACCTAATAACTAAAGGAGTTTTATTCAGAGCCAAAGCTCTGGGCTTATGTTAGTGTGCCTACAATGTCAGTACTCTGACAAATTAGTTCATCAAGCATCTTTCTGAGCTACCAGGTTAGCAATTACATCTATCAAATTATTTGACAGTTTTGAACCCTTATTTATTTCTGTAAAAATGGGAATAACACTGTAAACCTTGCTTTGTATTTTATCCCATGTTACCTGATCTCTCCCATTTTCTCTGATTGTATATGAGGTTGTATACATAATAGAAAGGGCATAGTAACACATCCTTACAGGCACATAAGGTACTTCAATATGTATAGTATATACCCCTGCAAATATTAAATGTCACAGGTATAGCATCTGAAGTGTGGCCGTTAGCACTGCAGAACAGTGTTCCTGTGTTGTACTGCTCAGAAGAGCAGCAATCCAAGCAATGCATATTCAAAATGCTCTCTGGAGCCTCTGGAGATCAGGGATGCTGACAAACCAGGAAGAACTCAATGCTTGTGCCTTAGCTCACTGAAGATCCTCAAAATCAAAGAGAAAAAGTCTAACTGGGAAGATAAATGGCATCCATTCCCTGTCAAGCCATTTGGGGACACAAATAAATGAACAGTCCATTGTCCTTCCTCTGGAAATGGGCTCCCAGATGGTGGTATGTGACCTGACAAAATTAAACTTCTGGCCACTCTCCTATGTGTATTAGAGGATTTACCATCACATGGAGATCTTAGTCTGTGAGGGCAGCTTCCACTTGGGACACTGTAAATATATTCAGGAATAATAAACAACAAGCTCTGGGTCAGAAGAGCAAGATCCTGCTCACCTCACCTGCATGTCTGAAGTCTACTGAGCTTTCGGAGGAACTTCTTTCTTTCCACTGACTCTGTAAGAGACTTTGGGGCTCCTGTGTGAGAAAGCCCAACAAAAGCAAGTGAATTTTAAACACAGAATTCTTAATTCTATTTCTATTCTATTCTATTCTTAATAATAGAATATTCTTAATATTCTATTAATCATAGAATATCCTGAGTTGACCTACAGGGTTCATCAAAGTCCAACTCCTGGCCCTGCACAGCACCAATCCCAAGAGTCACATCCTGTACCTGTAAGCACTGTGCAAACACTTCTTGAACTCTGTCAGGCTTGGTGCTGGGAGCACTTCCCTGGGGAGTCTGTTCAATGCCCAGCCACCCTCTGGGTGAAGAAACTTTTTCTAATATCCAAGCTATATCTGCTCTGACACAACTTCAGGCTTTGGGTCCTGTCACTGTCACCACAGAGCAGAGATCAGTGCCCCTCCTCTTCCCCTCATGAGGAAGGTGTAACTGCAGAGATGTTTCCCCTCAGTCTCCCAGCTGAACAGACCCAGTACCCTCAGCTGCTCCTCACACATTTCCCCTCAAGGCCCTTCCCCATCTTCACTGCCCTCCTTTGGATTTATGTCTTTCTTACATTGTGGTGCCCAAAACTGCCCCCAGCACTTGAGGTGAGGCTGTCCCAGTGCAGAGCAGAGCAGGACAATCCCCTCCCTTGCCTGGCTGGTGATGCTGTGCCTGATGGCCCCAGGACAGGGCTGGTCCTCCTGGCTGCCAGGGCACTGCTGATTCTGGTGTCTGAACTTTATTTAATTTAAAATTGGGGGTGGAAACTCTTACTACAGAATTTTTTTCACTTAAAATTTGAGACTACTTCTAATAATATTATATTTCTCCAGGGCAACTACACTTCTTGGTGGTCTAGTCCAGTGAAAGATTTCCTACATTTCAGTTAGGCCATTAGCAGTTTCAGCCACAGCTGCTTCTATTTTACCTCTAGTCAAGCTACAGCATGATGGAAATGTCAAAAGTTCAAATTCTGTTGAGGCTGCAGAATGAGCAAATTCCCAACAGGAACCTTAAGTCCATTATCGGTAATCAGGCCCTTGAACTTCATGGCTGGCAAACCTTCTTTCAGAGCATTAAGTGATAGCAGAGACTGTTGCTTATTACTGGATCTATTTTTCATTAATTAGAGTGGTAATGAACCATCATGTGGCACTTTTGTCAAAGCTTTATGGCACTTTTGTCAAACCTTTATAAACAAATACATATCTAGTGTGTTACAAGATCTTCTGGACGTTTAATTTGAATTATTTCAATATATGTGTGTAATGACACATTATGTGTCTGTCACCTTGGTATTTAGACACATTATATAGTTTATATACAGACAGATGGTAAATCTGCTGCTCATGATAAACAATATAAACAGCCACTTTCCAGTGTAATTTGAACTCTAAATAACCCAGAGATGTTCTGTAATTAAGTATATATCCTTCACCAAGAAGACATATCTCACATCACATCTCATTATAAATCCCAGAAAAAAACAAGTTACAGCAAATTTCACGTTTGGGGGCCTTCTGCCAGCCAAAGTTGAACTCATCTCAGACACACCCTGCCCACCTCACTCCAGAAAATACCTTGATAGTAGTAGTAGTAGGAGGAGGAGGAGGAGGAGTATTTATGTTTCAAATCAAAATTTCTTCAGATAATTTCAGCAGCCATAATTTTGTGCCCTGAACAGAGGTGCTCTTTAGGCTAGATTGATCCCAAATAATATAAGTTTTTACAACAAACATTTAGTGACATATCTTCACATTTGACAGTTCTGGCAACGCAGTTTTTAGAAACATGTAGAAAAAATAATGTCAGTCTAATATCATCTATGGGCCTTATCCTTTCATATTTACTTTTGCTGAGTACTACCCTTGCTGCTGAGTAAGGTAACATTTGCTGGGATTGGACGTCAAGCTCTGGTGTACTCTTTCTTGAAGTTGTATGTCTGCTGTTCAAAGGAAATCTACTTTGGCAGAATATAGTTCACACTGAAGTTTCTTTCTGGTATGAGCTAGAGAATTCAGCAGCCTGTGTTTATTCATGCTGTGGTTTTTTTGATCTTACACTAATGTCACTATTGGGTTTGTAGAGTAGATGAGCCCCTACTATGAATTAGGCAACTTGGGATGTGAAGAATAAAGAGGAAGGTTTGTGATAAAAAAAAGGCTGTTAAAAGACAGGGACATTTTATTGAAAAGAATTGATGACACAATAATAGAATTCCTGCATTAGAAGTCTATAAAAGATATATTCCTAAGCATGAAGTAATTATCCATTTTGAACAAAGACTCATATAACGCAGTACCTGCACTGAAATGTTTAGCAATTGCTAATTCAGATCCCTTTTCCTAGGAAAGTGTCCTAAAATCAAATATCACAGTCAAATTATTTAGAAATAATGAGGCTCCCTGTCTACTCTCACCCAGATTTTGTATATGATTTAAGCAGTCTTTCAAATTCTTATATATCTCTCATATTTGAATCTCAGAAAACACATTGTAGTACAATGATAATGATAATGATAATGATAATGATAATGATAATGATAATGATGATATTAAATGCTATGTACTATAAAATATTATGTAATATAAAAGTGAATCATAGCAATTCCAGTGCTGTTTATGAGCTCTGACCTGGAAATGTACAATAAGGAGGGAAGCAACAGACAGGCCAAGCAGCAGTCAACCTTTTCTGGTTATAGTCTTTGTATGTTTAATTTTACTCACATTTTTTAGAGACTGGCTTCAAATTTCTTGCTACTAGACATACCTAGAATATGAAGTTTCTTAAACAAATACCTTTCTTTTCATAATTTGCTTTACTTGGTTTGATGTTCATATCCTACCTTACTATGCTGAATTCTCATCATATCCATGGACAAGATAGTTTCTCAGATACCATAATTATGTGTAAGTTTGCTAATTCAAAATCAAGTAGTTATTAGTTTAAACACTGGTGTGGAACTTAGAGGTAGACAGGATTGTGCCATGTCCACTTTTCTTATCCACTTGAGTGTATGGAGTCTCAAAAGTAGTAAAATGGTTTATTTTTCAAATTTTATCACTCTTAGCATCTAAAAAAATGTATATTTTTTAATGACGTGAATAACATGTCAGAACATAACTGATATGCATAAAATTCTCAGCTTTCTTGGCTTCTTTCTAGATGATGTGCTGCAGATCAGCTGCTTTGATATGTGGCATTCTTCATAACTCCTATTTAAGATCATAGTCAGCTCTTGCCTATAGCTTCTCTCTGAGAAGAATTGCTTCTTTGTACAAGTTCTGCTTTTGCAACAGTGAGTTATGTTTTCTAGGCAGAAATCTTGATACTTTAAGAATATTTTCACACTGGTCCAAAACAATCCTATTAGACTAGGTGTTTGTTATTTGGGCTTTTGCATCTGTCCATTACTTAAATTCATTACATGAATGCCCTTGGCACTCACATAGCCTCTCACCAGACTGTGATACCCCTGGCTTTTGCAACACTGCTTTACTTCAAAAGCCACTTTCAGTGTATCTTCTATTTTACTAATATGCCAGCAATTACTATGGGGTGCTTTGTCAGAATATTACCATAAATTTGAATGCTAAAACCTTGGTGTGAGACATTAGACAACTGTCAATCTGACTGTTTGAGCCATGATTAATTGTATCACACATGTTAGTCAATCAAATCCTGCTTCCTCTCATGGTGTCCCAGCCTCACCCCTGCAAGCCTAAGTGAAAACAATTGAAGAGGTCTAAATGGAGTAATTGCATTGGCATTTACTGCAGAAATCTTTCCAGAGTTATTTGAACGCAACTATGCGAAACATATTGAGAAATGACAGAGTGGAATGGAAAGGAAATGAAAGAAAAGGAAAAAGAAGAGGAAAAAGGAAAGGAAAGAATATTTCAGTTGGAAGAGAGCTACTGTGATCATCTGTTCCAATTACCTGGAAGTTCAAGGCTGACGAAAAGCCTAAACATGTGTTTAAGGACATTGTACAAAAGCATCTTAAACATTGACATTCAAGGGGCATTGACCATTTCTGTAGGAAGCCTCTTCCCATGTTTGACAATCCACTCTGTAAATAAATACCTCCTAATTTCCAGTGTCTAGACACTTCCAGAGAATATTGTATTGTGGGAAACAACCTCATTCATGATTACCTCTATTAAGTCCACTTTCACCAATTCTTTTGCACAGATAACAGTTCCTTTTCATTCACCCTGCAACATATGAGCAGGCAACATGCTGCTATTTCATATTTCCATTTCTTTGCTTCTCTTAGTTTACAATTCTCTCTCTTATAACTGCTGAATGTTGTGATTTTATTGCTCTTTTTGCTGAAGACTAGTTTATTTCTCTGAGTGAGTGGGGTGTCCAGGAAAAGAGCTGTTGGTACAGTTGGCTAAGAACAATAGTTTGATTTTGCTTGTCTGTATTGTTGTTTAGAAACATAGATATTTTCAGTTGCTTTAAAGGTAGTGTTCATTTCTTCCTATGCATTCTTCTACACTCTGGTATCTACTCAGCTTTAATTTGTTAACTGTCAATGCTGACAGTTTAAAACATAAGCTTGGCCCACTATTGCACTCACTATAACCAAATTTTGATTGCCAGATGTCTTCATCCAGCCTTGCCACTAGCTTATTAGTGATCGCAAAGCTTGAAGAAATGCAGTTTCCACAGATATTTCCATTCTTTCACATCCCTTCAGAGAACTGCATGTTGCCACCAGCACTGCTGAAGTGACTGATGGGCAGAGTAGTCCAGTGGGAATTGTAGGAAATCTTTATTTTTATGATCATGCCTCAAATGGCTACACTCCAACTGCTACATTAGGAAAAGACTTGTGTATAAGAGAAAAAATGCAGGCTATGATTCCTCCTTTTTACACCTGCTATGTTAAATATAGCAGTTAGGAAGGATTTGACAATGTAATAGAGTTACAGTACTTATATCTCAAGCTGATACAGCTAGGTAGAAATATTTGCATATTTCTAGTGGCAATTTGGGCATGTTCTGAACACTTTGATTTCCTCCCATCCCTAGCTCTTAAGCACCAGGTGTCAATAACCTGTTGTTTCCCATTAAAGAAAAGTTACATTTTTTATCTTTTAGCCTGTGTTGGTAGCTCTCAAAATTTAGCTTTGTCCTTTGGTGATAGTTGATATTGCTGTCAGTAACAGATCCAAGGAAAGTGACCATCAGATCCATTTTACATCAACCTATAGAAGCTCCTAAATAGTGTAAAGTAAGCCACTCACTTTCACCCTTGTGTTGTGCAGTACTGGTGCCCCACTGCATGTCTGTGACCACCTGGGCAGCAGACACAGCAAAGGCAGAGCTCTTTCAGTCCTGAGGCTCCCCTCTGCCAGCCCAGCCTATTCATGTCACCCCCACAGTGGAGTCTGTTTCATTTCAGATGAAAATGTCACAAGGCAGAGTGGAGAGGTTGTCACACAGAATGATATCACTTACTGTATTTAAGATCTCATTTTTTGTGATAGGCCTTCTAGGGTTTGGGAGAGTGATACCAGATTACAGGGCTTTTCCTTTCTGACAACCACTGAACAGAGCTTCTACTTCTTGCTTCATATCTCCCACACCAGGAAGTCTCAAGTGTGGATGTGTAAGATGCCCCACACTAGTGTTCTGCAAATTATATAAACCTTCTTGCTGGCACAGTATTCCCTCTTAGGCTACTCACACACAAATTGCAAGTGGGAGAGCAGCTGAAGGTAAAGAGTGGCTGGAGATGTCTGGTTCTCTATGTAATCTTAATAAACTCTGTATTTACACAAAGTAATGAGTCACAAGAGGGACTCCCCAATTGTGCAGACATCCAAAATAGCTGCACAGGTTAGAAATGCAAGTTCTGCTTTAAGGCAGCAGGGAGAGGTTTATGCTTCTTCATGCTCTGCAAACTGAATCTAGGAACTCTTTCAGCCAACACTGAGGGACCCATGTTACTGCCTTCAACATCTGCATTAGGTAACTCAGCTAGATACTGGATACCTTCTGTTTCCCCACCACCCTGTGAATTTGAGAGCAGATTTTTAATACTGTCTCTTCCCTCTCCACCTACAGACATGCTTTTCCTCTCGTCAGAAACATGTTTTTCTCTCCCTACTCATTTCAGCATCTTTGTCAGTTTCTGCACATCCACTTTCACCTACACACCAAGGATTTTTCTGTTCCCACATTTTTTTGGCCTTTTCACTCGTATGCCACTGTATCACCTTCATTTTATGCACAATCTGGGAATGCGTTAGATGAACATGCCAGACCCCCTTCCCACCTTCCCCCTGCCTAAGGTTTTGGAGTATGATGAAAAGGCCATGGAAGTGCATGTTCCTGCCTATAGATCCCTCCCCTTGTGGCTGCAAGGATCCAGCACAGACATAGAAATGCTTCCCTGCAGGGCTGGAGCACACAGGAGCCCTGGGTGGTGTCTTTCCACTTGTTGACTAGTGCCAGAGACCCCTAATGATGGTATTAATACCTGTAGCCCAAAATAGCCAATCATACATAGAGTAATCAGTAACTGACTCACACAAGAATTTGGATCCCCTGAAAAATCTAATTCCAGCAATTCAGAGGAAAACATCCAAACTTGTCCTTAATTTTCCCCGGTTATTCCTTGATACCTCAGAGCAAAGAACTTTACAAGTCAATCGCATCTTGTAGTTTTTAAATCAAATTTAAATTGTCTTTTGATCTCACTTTTATAATAAAGGGTAAATAGGAGGCTTCCAACAGACCTTTTTATCTTCCACTAGTTTGCATACCTCTATCTGCCATCTCATATTTGTCTTCTGACTAACCAGTCCTAAATTATTCAGCCCTTTCTCCATACACAAGTCCTGCCGTGCTGTAGCTATTTTGTTTTTTTCCTTGATGATTACTTTGCGGTTTTCTTACAGCCTGATGTAATGAGGATCTTTACTCCTCAGGGGCATGTGTGTCTGGCTATCCATGCTGTTGCCTTTCCCTCCAGAAATCTTAAGATGTTTTTCTCTCCACTGCAATGCCTTTCCCACTAAAGTCTACTGTCATCCAGTAACATACAGACATAGTAAAGTGACTAGCAAACCTTGTTTTCCAGTGCTTTTGAGGCACAAAATTGTTACTGGACAGAATAAGTGAAGATTTATGGGAAGAATCTGCATGTGTTACTTGCAGTTTGTTTCTTTAGCTGAACAAAAATTGGGTTGGCAAACACTGTCAGCCTGTCTTAAAGGCATATAAAACTTGTTCTTAATATATAGTGTTTTATTCCTTCTGGCAGGTATTAACATATTAATTATGCTAAAGATCAATTATTGGAAAAGGTTAATATTTTAAAAAGCCATGAAAGGCTTGCAATTGAACTTAATCTTAGCTTGCAGGAGGCCCTTAGATTTTTAAGATTTATTGAGCCAGCTGTTAATAACATGAAGATGTCTGCTGAGGACTTATTCAGTCTATAGCAAGATTGTATACTCAACAGGGCCATGAACAATAATTACAAACAGTACAAAGACAGGTGAAAAGTTCCCATGAATGATGTTATTTTTATCCAGACCAAATAAAATTTGGCAACCATAGCTACAGTTTAAAATTCAGTACTTGTTGAGCCACTGTGGTTCCCAGGCCATAGGGAAACATTGTGGCTGTCTACAGCAGAAGGTAAAACAATATTATTTGGATGTATTTGCCATCATGGTCTGACAATATGCTACTTTTACACAGGAACAAGGTACATATACTTTTAACACACTGACACAGTAGTGAGTAACACTGGTTGATCCATTATTTGGCATGGAATTAGGATTTCATTATAAAATTTTTTAAATGACAAAAGAAAAATCCTACTCATCTTCACTAGTCTACAATTTAGAAAGGGAATATTTAGTTTTCACATCTAAAAAATATCCAGTATTTCCTTATTAAAAATATTCCTTTTCTTTCTGGTTCAGAAATTCTTTGGAGTACCAAGTAAACTTTTGTTGTATTTGATTAGGCTTTTCCTAATGTCTTTGACTTGTTTCCAGTTCTCTGTTTGCCAGAAAAGATAGCTTTACGTATTGATGAGCTGTTTTTCTAAGTAGACCAACTTCAGTTATATAAAAATAACATTTATTCCAGAAAGAGATTGTCTGTATTTCCAGGATGTTATTTTCATTTCATATTAAAGTAATTTGCTTACTCAGATGATTCCAATAAATTGCAAATAAAAACAATAAAGAGAAAGAAGGGTTCAAGGTTATTAATCTATTTGATTTCTTCACTGGGGTATTGCTTATTTGATGTTAAGAAAAATCCAAGTTTCTATGCACAGATCAGTTTTAGTGGACTCCTTAAAATGGAAGGCAGTGACTAATGCAGCCATTTTCCACGCAGGAAAAAAAAATCAGTGGAGAAGAAGTATTAACCTCTGGATTTATTTTTTTTTATTCCACTTCAGTGCCTAGACAATATTACATATTTTTGTAGAACTTCTTTGTCTGGTATGTGTCACTACTATACAATACTATCTTCCTGCTTTTCAACAGCAATAAAAGTCAATTTTCACACTCATCTGTGTTTATCTCTGTGAATTATCTTGATATGCAAAACTTTCCTACTTCTAAAAATACCATGTTGTTTTGCATCTCACAAAAAGATTAAAAAAGGAAGCAAAATCACCAACTTGTTTTGCCTGTAATGACAATTAAGATGATTTCCACCCAGATGGTGTTACGTATTTCAAAACACAAAGACCTTTTGGCTGGAGTGACAACAACATCTGCAAAAATCAAACAGCATGATCCATCCCAAGAATTTCCTGAAGATACCCTGCCAATTACTTTTACTAGTAGGTGACGATTAATCATAACTTGTCTGGCATCTGAGCAGAGATCTGATCCCTGACCAGAAAGAAAAGCTATATACAGACAGAGCTGAAAGCAAACTTTGCCAGGACCCAAGATTGTGAGCATCATTATTTTTAGAATATGCACAACTCAAATTATCTCATATTGCTTTTGGTGCTTTTGTTGTTGGTAGTGTTTAGGCTTTTTTTTTTCTCTGTAAAATTGAGGCCTTGTAGATGTAAGTCTGCTCAGTTTCTTGTGGGGGGTACAGAACTCAACTTTCTGCCTATCCCAAATTATATCAGAGATCTTCAGGTGATATAAGTCACCATATATATATATATATATATATATATATATATAAGATATAACCAATATAAGATTAAATTGCTTTTTCGAGGGGGGTTATAGGCAGAAAATACTCCTTGAGAATGTAATCTGAGGTTAAATTCAGGTGACCGCAAAATTCTGTATGTCTCCAGAGTAATCTCCAAAAAGCCAGTTTTCAGATTTTGGCAATCTTGCACATCGTGATTTTTACTTTGCTGATAAATAGTTCTGCTTCTTCCAATGAGATAATTTACTAAACATGATAACACACATCATCTTTCTAAATATGGTAATATCATTCATCTCTCTGTTCAGAGATGTAATTACAGGTAAAGATATTGAAAATTCTTGGTTTCTGGAATGAATACTTACACAAGGTCACTGTAAGTTCAGCCCATATTTGACCAAATTTTTCTGACACAATAATGTGAAATATCCCACTGATTTTATAGTAAGGGAACATTCACAGAGCAAAGGTGGTTTTTACCACGTGGTAAAAACATTATATTTGCCTCTTTTCAATATAACTTTTGCAGCATATTCTATTCATGTTTTTTATTCCTTGCCCTTCTGAATCAGTAGAGGGAAGTAGTTAATCCCTTTCTTCAAGATAACAGCAGTTTTCCAGCCAGTTACAACAAAAAAAATCTCTTCTGTCCTATGATATTTCTCACCAAGTGCTCAAGGAATAGTGATCCAATTCTATCCCTTACTGAATACCCCTCTATTAGGGTATTCAGAGCCTTAACTCAGTATGTCTTTTTCTTTTCTTCTTCTTGATTTTGTTTATTTTTAGCTAGCCCACAGAAGCATGAAGTACACCAATGGCCAATGTGTACTAGGCTGTGCAAAAAGGCTGCTGTTCCAACAGTCAAACTTGTGTAAACAGAACTTTTCTTTTAGGAATCTGACAAATAACAACCTTATTTTCATGTTCTGATGTATGGCCAAAGTCCAGTGTCAGTCATCAGGCTTTATCTTAAACTGCTTTAAATTGCCAATTTTTATCAGTTTAGGATAAAGCCCATTGAATATATTTTTGTTATCATATTTCTATATTGTGATGTGCTCAAATACAGTGGTCTGGAATGTGTGCTGTATTAGCTTTGTGCTGTGGTGTCTGGTTATAATTCAAAGTACATTTCTACATTGATTAGATATCCTTTGGTCCAGGCCAGCCATCTGTAGAGATTATTGAAGGGAGATTGAAGAGAGTTCTGAGAACAGCAATAAGGACTGGAAGGACTAATATCCAAAGTGATATTAGAAAAACTAAAATGCTGGTCATTCCTCCCTACTACCACTACCACCCCATAGCGACTCAGAATAGAAAGCTGTTAAGTGTTTCTATGTAGTGATTGTTGCAAATCTCAATTAAAACCTATTTAAACTCCTCAGCAAGTGAGAATAATTGCTCACTGTGCTGCCATAGATGTGCATGACCTGTGCCATGGTAAGCAGACAGAGCTGATGTCAAAGCTATCTCGTGCCTTTAATGGAGCTCTGTCTCTGTAACACCACTGAATCGTAGTACTGGGGTTTTTTCAAAAGTAGCTTTGAAATTGAGGATAATGAACTGTCCTGAGAACTATTCAGAAATGACCACTGCAAGCTGTGCCTTTTCTCTGGGTCATGGATAATAACTCTAGCTCAAAATTAGACCTTAGAAGGACAGCATAAAGGTAGCTTATATTTGGTCATACAATTGCCCAGTTAATTTCCTTTGTGAGTTAATACAGCTGCAGGCTAGATAAAACAACCTCTTGAGATTTTCTGCTTAATTCTGCAGTTTTGGGGGCAGATATGCCCTATTTATGTCCTAGTTTGTTGCCTCTCTTTACTGCTCCGTAGCTGGTGCACAGTCATTGACAGCCACTGAAGTTTCCTGCCTATTCTTAATAAGAATGCGTGAGCATTTTCTGTGAATTTATAACAAACACTATTTTGATGACCTAGTGATGATCCAAAAATGATTAAATATTATTCATTTTTCTATTCAGATAAAATCAAAGAAAAAAAATCACAAGACTCATTTAACCAGTATTGTTTCAAAGTATCATTTGGAGGGAAAGGATGTTTCAACACATTAGCATTAAATGCAAGAAGCAGGCAAAGCCCTTATAAACATATTCTGCCTTTGAAGAATATGAAAAAGAGAAAGATGATGCAGGTTTCTGTATTAGTTTGACCATGTGCATGATCTTTGAGCAGATGAGAGATTGTCATTGATTACATTTCCTAATAAACATAGAATCACAGAATGGTTTGGGTTGAAAGGAGCAACATCTAGTTCCCCCTGACATGGGCAGGGACACCCTCCACTGGATGAGGCTGCTCAAAGCTCCATCCAACCTGGCCTTGAACACATCTGGGAAAGGAGCATCTATTCCCAATTCCCCAAATCATCCTGACATTCTTCCTGTAACTTTAGAGATTGTTCTGATGGTACATCAAGGAGTTGGGACGTGGCACAATATCCAAGTATGGCTTTTGTGTTCCCCCTCTACTTACATAACTGGGTTCATTCCCATGATACCTATGAATGCTGTAAAATCTAACATCCTAGAAGCTCATGCTAGGAAAGTTGCATTGGAGAAGTCTTTAAAACAATCCCTTGTGATGATTTATGATGGCTTTTTTTCTACCATTATTATTCTCTCAGTCACATTATTAATCTCCCAGCTGCCCTTAGAAAAGCTGATAGTTTAGAAACACCAACCACACCTTCATCAGTAACACAAGCAATCCAGAGTTTCTGACCAAACTTGAGCAGCCAAAGGCAGCCCAGCACTGACCTTCCTCTGTGAGGAGGGAAACTTGGACTGACACATCTTGAGTGAGTTATTTAAATTTTGGGTAGTTGCATTAGTGGCTTTCATTTACTTGTTTTACATGTTACTGCTTTATTGACATTGGACAGTACATAAGTGTAATCTGATATGCACCTGAGTTCATAAAATCTTTTTATGTGTTTTTCATGAAGGGGCCCTGTTTGCCTCTCAAATAAAAAATCGTTCTCCAGTTAATAAGCACAAAACTTTTCCATAATCTCAGGAGTTTCTTGAGCTGTACTAGGTGAAATGTCTGAAGTGGAAGAATTAATTGTTTGAAATTTCATTTGAAATTAAGTGTTTAAAAGTGAACAGTGCAAAAGCCACTGAGAGGATTTGAAATCTCAGACTAGAGTTAATGAGGGAGAATGTTATCTGCAAGGATAAAAATCTGAGACATTTCTAAAGGGTGAATAAAAATCATTACCATGGCTGAAGAGAGGATTAATGTCTTGGAAGATCATGCATAAGATATTAGCTTGGGAATAAAATAAACAAAGGTGTAAACGTACATCAGAAACCTCTGTCTTTTAGTAATGACCTTAGTAATGACTTACTTACTCCATAATGACTTATGGAGAAGTTTGGAATTATACTGCCCATTATTCAGTCTCACAGGTGCTTTACAGAAAGATACAGAGTGAAAATTGAGAGCCCATTAAATTATTTTAAATATTGCTATTTAATTCTACCAGTTTTCCTACTTTTGCCACTAAAAGATAAAGAAGACTATAGTGATAGAAGTCTGGGAAAGCCTTCTTAAAATAGAGAAATATCACAGAGACTTTAGCTATATTCACATGGAATATGAAAGTGATTTCAGAATAATATTTTTCTCTCTTGGTACAAAAGAGAGCAAATGCCACCTGAAGCATATTGTATAAAAGTATGGCACAGAGAAAAATCATAATATACTTAACTTTTCATTTTTTCCAGGTTTTGTTTAGATAAGAAAATAAAGCAGTTTTAACATACTCAGAAGTGACTTTCAACCATTGCAAACTTTTCTTAGGACTCTGATTTCATTCCAAGAAAGGTTTATTTTTATTAATCTTACACCTGTTCCTAACAAGTTAAACTGCACTGAAATAATGTGCTTGCCTGCCTTCCCTGCCTCCTAGGGAAACACAGTCAGGAATGGCTACCTTAGGCAATGGGCACATTTTTTCTTTCCTATTTCCAGCTGAGGAGTTAGGGATGGAGTTTTGGTGTGAGTTGCAGGTGTGGAGAGTGAAGAAGATGAGAGAGCAAGTGTGGAAAAAACACCACAAGCCTAGGAAGAGTCTCTTCCCTTCACCTGTTTTTCAAACAGGTTCCAGTGCATTTTCTGCTCCCCTTTTTCCTCCGCCTTTCTTCCCTTTATGGAGAACCTCATCCCTGCCCTCCAGATAGACAGTCATAAGCAAGTAGATAACTCCTTTGGACCAATGCTTTTAAAAATGGAAGAGAGAACTGTGCTACTGTTGGCTTCTTTATCTCTCATATTCAGAGGGGAGCAGAAACCTTCAGTGGGGCAGAGGGCTCCCAGCAGTGCAGGGCTGAGGCTGTGCTCTGCTGGCAAGACTGAATTAATTTGAATTTTTTGCAGTGGCCAGCCTTCATAAAACTCTGTGTTATTAAAAAAAACTGTAAGAGCTCTGGAATAAGTAGGAATAAGGGCAGGAACAAGTCTCTGAATTTTTAAAAATATTGTCCTATTGGAAGTGGTGGAGGGTGACCAAAACTCCCAGTAAACATTTTAATAATTTCTGGACCAAATGTGTAATTCACAATATTTTGGTGACCTAATTATTTTTTAAGTTCTAAGAATGATTTTCAGGGGCATACCCTGCTCTTCTAATGATCTCTAACTTGCTGCTAGCCAGTCATCACTAAATAAAAATGGCTGTTCCATTGCTGCTCTGCTTGGAGCTACTGGGACAAGTCAAGATCACCTTGCCACCGTGTTAGTCACCAGGGACATTGCTTCTTCAGCACAGTCTGTATTGCTCAAGACATTCCAGCACCTTCTATGTTAGCCTTGGATCCAAATAAACACAACTAAATATAGAAAGAAGTTTGCTTTAGGTGGGTACATGTGTGCTAAGTGTCTATGCTGGCAGTATAGTCAATCAAGATCTAGGGTTTAGTTCAGCAAAATACAGAGAGGTGCCTGTCCCCTGTTACATGATATTCCCTGCTCCCCAGACACTTCTCCTGAAGAGTACAGCTTTTCCAGGTCCAAGAGCATAGCTGCCAGATCTAGGGGACATCTCAGATACCTTAAGGCATCTCAAATGACACTGGACAAATAAATTTGGGCAGCTGAATTAAGCCTTTCTTGTGCCAAGTCCAGAGTGTGAGGCAGCTGAGCAGCCAGCAGAAGCCTTCCTGAGGATTAACTGCACCTCTCTCAGCTGACGTGATTACCTTGTGCTGCTTGGGGAGTTCAGACACCTGCTTCACATGTAGACACCTAAATTTAAATACCTTCACGTGGAGCTCAATCCAATTCCATCTATTTTTCTGATCTCCGTTAGAATTTGTGATATCCTTAACTTTTCCTAGTCAGTTTTCCTATTTCTGAATTCTCACCCGGATGTCCTGCATCTGGTTGTTGTGAGCTTGAGGTTTGTACTGTGCAAAGACACCTTGTCCACTTCTGGCTCTCCTTCACCTCTGGACTTGCTGGATTTAGAAGCAAATCCAGCATTTTTGGTAGCCAATTATGTAGTAGCCACCTATGATCCACATATGTAGTAGCCAAAGACACTTTAAAATGAAAGGCTTCTGTCTTTATGGTCAGCCTAGGCCAACACAGGATGTCAAACAGTGACACAAGCCAACAGTGAACAGCCAGGGAGGATTGCACAAGCAGGGCAACCACACAATGATATTTCTCTACAAGAGTTTCTCATCCTCCAACATCCTGCTACGTGCAGACATCCTGAGCCAGAAGTGGGTTTTTGGTATTAATTAGCCCAGGATTAAATCTTCTCCTGTAAGACCATCCAGCTGGCTTTAAACCCATATAGATTTCTAGCCTCTTATGACAAAAGTTTCCACAATTTAGCAGGCCAGTCCTTAAACCACAGAAACAGGTTGTCTGTACCCTTGGAATTGTAACAAGAGGACAAAGGCATCCATAGGTGAGTTCAGAGAAACCCGGTATGTTTGTAGGCAAGAAGGGATACTTGGACCTCAGCTTCCTTTGGTAGCAGAGCAGAATGAACAAAGGCTATTTCCTGCTGTACTGTGGCACACTAAGGATACAGTTTCCTGCATGTAGGCACTGTCTTCACTTTCTGGGTCATTCTTGTAGGAGCTGTGCTAGGGACAAAATGTGTGTTTCTACCGAACACAAAAGAAGTAAAACTCATATCAACAAGAACCTGCTTTTAATTATTCACCAAAACCCATAGATTTAGAGTAACCTTGCCTCGAAACATACAAAACCTACAAAACTCTAAGATTAAAATCAGGTATTTCTTACAAGGGCTCTTTAAGCTTTTAAAGTTTGCCAGGGAATTAATCATGAGGTGAGGAAGAACAGAGCTTGTTCTGTGCTTTTCTACTCCGTGCATAACAGCATGTCTACCCCAATCATTGTAAAAGAACACTATGCTTTCTCACAGTGTCCGTGTGCCGTCACCCTGCTGCTTCTCCTCTTCTCCCCTTAAAGGCTGTTCTGGCTCTATGGACAGCTAGCTGATTAGTTTGTGCACACCAAAGTTGCTCTCACAGTTTGAATCTGTAACCTGAAGAAATAAATCCTAACACTTGCTGAGCTTCAACTCAGCTTTCCAGGCTTCCAGCTAAAGGAATGCTTCTGAGTATCCAGTGCTCTATTTCCTCCCTTCCAGGAAATATCAGGGGAGTTGTGTCCAGAAACTACACTCCTCAAACACACAGTGTCGGTTCTCATAGGAAATTAGTACTGGGCTTGTAAGTCAGATTCTAGTGGACTCTCACCTCTAGGCCTGCCCTATGGTTTTTTCTTACCTTTTTCTGTGCTTGCACAGAAAAGTTGTTATGGAAAGACAGATAAAGGGGAAAATTTCTAATCCATCTACTGATTTGTACAGTTTGCTACATCAGGTTTCAAAGCTCCCACATGAGGTTTCTTCAGCACTGCTCCTTTTATCCATATGCTTTGAAAATTCCTACACTCACTTTTCACCCTGGAGACTCCCGAGGTAGTTTTTGACATCAGCCCTGATCTCACATCCCTATCCCACACAGGAATCTGTGTTTTGGATTCCCACCCGCTACAGGAGTCTCTCTTTAGTCCTTCTCATTCAGCTCATGTAGATGTATGTACTATTTACTGATACTTGGACATTAATGGTTTCTGTAATGTATTTCTTTCAGACATCATTGTTCTCATCGCTTCAATAGCAGTTGTTTCTGCAAAAACTCAAGGTAACATTTTTGCAACATCAGCACTGAGAAGTCTTCGTTTCCTACAGATCCTTCGTATGGTGCGCATGGACCGAAGAGGAGGCACTTGGAAATTATTAGGTTCTGTAGTTTATGCACATAGCAAGGTATGTAATCCTAGATACTGATTTTGTCTGGTTGATATCTTTAGTTGATGTGATTCAACAAGAGACCAAGGAAATAAGCAATTTATCTGTTTTGAGCAGAATTCCCAAAATTTTCTGAAGTAACATCAATTGTAATATGAACTAACACAGGTACACCAGACCATGTTTATTGCTAGCAGTTTGTAGAGATCTTGAAAATGTTGTCCTTGATGTGCAGCTGTAATTTGTTGTATGTTGCTGAAGCATCAAATCATAAGAGTAGATCTTGTCCACTTTCAGAGAAAATTTGCACTTGACTTATAACTGCACAAATACAAAAAAAACATGTATATAGATATTTTCATTATGTCTTCTTGAAATGTCATTCTATTCAGTCCATAAAATGGGAATTGATCTCTGTTCTCTTTTATCTAGGAATTAATCACAGCCTGGTACATAGGATTTTTAGTGCTCATTTTTTCATCTTTCCTGGTTTATTTGGTGGAAAAAGATGCAAATACTGAATTCTCCACATATGCAGATGCTCTCTGGTGGGGCACAGTAAGTACAGAAAAATAACATGGACTCTTTAACCAGTATGCTAAAGTGCTTTGAATTTCACTTACTGAGGATTTTAACTCAGTGTGCTGTTCAGTGAATTGTTTTCACTGACAAAACACTGGTCTGAGAAGCTTCTTCCTTCAGCTATTCATTTGCACATTGACAGATTATTTCAGTCCATCCTGCAGAACAGCTGTTTATGTGTTTCTGCTGCAAACCAGACCACTAAACCTCTGAGAGAAGAAAGCATTGTACTTTTTAACTCATAGCCATTCAGTAATATAGTTTGTAATATGGCCCCACAAAGAGATGTTTTGATACAAGCCAGAGGACAGTTGCTTCAGTGCAGGAAGTGGAAAAAGTGTCAGGAAAAAAGAGGGGAAAAAAATCTTACATTAGCTTTGGCATGAGAGTATCATCAGTGCTCTTTAAAAGATGTTGTTTCTCCTTCCTCTGTGCCTTGAGGACAAAGACCAAGAATAATATATCAATTCTGGTTCAGCAGTGTTGTTTTTTACAGGTATAAAAGCCCTGATTTACTTGAGATCATGGGTAACTATCAAATCAATTGTTTTTACTTTGTTGAAATCTGTGGGATATAAGTACATGCCTGACTGCTTTTCTGAAGTAGGATTATATGAACATGGTTAAAGAAACTAGGCTTTCAATGAACAAAAGGCTAGGTTTGAAGTTTTGATTTATTTTTTTTTTATGGCATAATGTGTAGGGGGTTTTGCTTAAAAATGTCCTATAGTGATCCAGAATTCTCCACTGTGTGAGAGCTACTTAGGCAGCTTAAGAAATCTGCCCCAACAAAGCCTAAGGCAGTTATTGTCAGGCAGTATAAACCTGCTTTTCTTTTCCTTATGATGCAGAATACACACAGTGTGCTCCGGCAGTGTCTGGGTAATGAAATGATACCTGGGAGATCATTAATGCTGACAATAACATAAAGCACTCATTTGTTTCCTTGGAATAAGTGTGAGACCTGAGCCAGCCTCTGCCACCTCTCCTTATCAGAGGGATGCAAAAATGAAGCTTTTTCACCTCAGACCTTTTGCTGACAGGATTTCATCTAGATTTAGGAATATCTGCAGACTCAGAGCATGCACATAGGCACTGTGCAAAAGCCCTTTCCAGAATGTCTTAAATTATTGGAAATATTTGTAAGAAGTTTTGTCTGCATTTTGAGCTAAGGTCAAGGCCACTCACTATCATCATTAGGGGTAGTTAGTGTGTTTGAAATTTGTTCATCTAAGGGCTAGTCATCTCTTGCATGTCTTCCCTAGAGACTATATTTCTATGTTATCACTGCACAAAATTGGGAGCTTGGAAAATCCAGACCTAGTAAGTATTATGTGTACATTTACAAATATTCAGAAATACATTTTGCTGAAACTTTTTGCTTTAGGGCATCAAGGCAGGTCACTGATAAAATATGTATTTTATCCTGCAGTACAAACACAAGTAAAATTCATATAGGCTAAAGTCATGAGACAAGGTTTTGCATTCAGTTGCAACACTGTAGTTTGTTTCCTTTCCTTCAAAAGCTGAGTTCTGGGTTTGCCTTAAAGCTTTCTAACCTTCCTGCACTGGCACAGTTGTGAAGCATTGGATGCTGATGTCCTCACTGATGGGTACCCCAGCTCTGGCAGTCTGAAAACACCATTGCCTCTTTCAGGTGGCAGTGGGGGATGCAATCCTGCAAGAAACCCTCCTGCGGCTGTGCATGTTATTGGGAATGGGTCTTTTCCATTCCTTTTGTTTGATTTCACAGGAAACAGCCTCTACCTCTCTGTGAGGCGCTGTGAGCCTTAGCACTGCACAGGCAGGGAGTCTGGGCTGGGCTGAGGAGTATACCCACCTGCCAGCTGGAATGGTCAAACATATGCACAAGGAATGAGAAAGTCCCAGCAAACTCAGAGCTCCACTCTGGCATCTGGCTGAGGCTCGTGTTAGATCCAGATCCTTCTCCCTGAGCAGCTCTAGAAGCAGGAACAAGACCTTTATTTTATAATTTGCTTCTCCACTACCTGCTGACTGCTATTTTTTAAGGAAAAACCCTGCTAGGAAATAATCATTGTATAAAGTGGTGCTTAAAATATTTTGTACACTATGAAGTGTAAGTGCATGACTCAGAGGTTATATAAGTAGTGCAACTGAGAAAATCAGGAATTGTCTTGATTTCAGCAGGAAAAATGACAAATTTTATTTAAAAACTTGAAAACAATATATATAGTGTATTTCTATATATTTTCTTCTTTCCCCAGTGTATGATATGAATACATTTAAGTTTTTAATGCACTTAAGCAAGAGCACAAAGTTACTAAAAATCAGTGTTCCCCCTTACCTGTTATCTTTGCCATTTTAATAATAGTATTTCTTTTTACAATATGTAAAACAGTATGTGGGAAATGCATAATGTGCTTCTTAGTCATGGTTGTTTTTACTGCCAGAGTAACCCACATGAAGATTTTTGAAAAGGACAGACTGTATGGCATTTTAGGGAAAATCAATGCTTAGTCTCATTGGTTTGTTTATTTGCAAAAGTTTTTCTGACTTAAACCACAGATTATCTACCAAACTCTGGACTGAATTTTGTCATGGCAGAGGTATAAGAAAGAAAAGGCTGTATCAAAGTCAGGCACAAAAAGCCACCCTAATTTTCAATCTTTTAGAGGCACTTATGCTTCTCCTTACAGGATCAGCACAAGCATGCTGCAGTTAACTCATTCATTAATTCAGATTATTTGAGGACCATACACTGCTATGGTTATTTCACTGACTCCATTTCTGAAGCCCATATTTATATACAGAACTGAAAGGTGGGCTCCAAATTTACATATGAATACTCCACTGTATTTGCAATTTCATGTTGTACTGTGCAACCTGTAATTGAATCATCATGTTAATATTACTACTGTGAATATTCTTGTGGTTGGGGTCCCCACAGTGTTCCTTAACACAGTAGCACACAATGGTGAGTGTTATATGAGGAGCTCATGTTCAGAATTTGCTTTGGTAGAGAAGATAAATTCATTCAACAGAAGTAAATAACAAAACTATATGGGAACAAAAGGTCAAATAAAAACCCTAACTATTTCAAAACCAAACCATGCATGGTTTTCTGAGATATACTGATGTTAACTAGAACTGTTGATATTTATAGTGACATTTAGTTTGTACATTAATTAGCTTTAGCTGCAAATTTCATGCAGCTGAAGTTTCTTTCCCTCTTACACATCTGACAGAATTTCTCTTAATAAGTCTTTATTTTCTAGTAGTATCCAATAGTTACAGTTGGATACAGAACGGCTCCGGCACTCCACAGTGACTTGTTAGTGAACAAAACAAATTACAATGAATTACATTGTCACAATGACTAGTTCAAATGAGTTAACACTGATGAAATTTTTCCCATTGAATGTAATGATAGCATGAGCAAACTATAATTTTTTCAGTTAAGTGATGTCAGGTAAAGATTCACCAGGTAAGTTCTGCTAGGAGAACATAAAATGACATCTGAAAGAAATACTAGGGTAGAGGATGGCCTCCTGAGTCCTATCTCATCTAATTGAAGTCATCTAAATTATATCATCACATTCATTATTATATTACATCATCTATATTAGCATATTTATTAGCTCCAGCAATGAGATAACAGATGTTCTATCATCAGTGTGAGTTTTGAGCCTGGCCATATGACACTGCCTATTTTGGCTAGTCTGTCCAGACCCCTCATTTACAGATGTAACCAAAATGGAGTGGTTTGCATCTGGTGTAAAAGACAGGACTCAGCTAGCTCATTTAGCCATGTAGGTGTGGGATTCAGCTGCTGAAATAGGCGTACAGTACCATCAAAGATCTGTTGGACAGTCTGCTGCCTCTCCTGTGGGTGGTCCCTGCTCAGACACCCTAGTACATCTCTGGTGGTCATAGACTTTTTCTTTCAGAGAAGCCCAAGTCCTACATTTTAGGATAGGATGAGTTACCTTTGGACTTTGGTCACTTCTCTCTTACCCACACAGTGCTAGCTGTAGCTTCTGTCTACTTCTCACATGATTATCATTGATGCCCAGAAATTTCTTATGCTGTCATGTTTTCACGTCCAGTCATTTTCCACACCCTGCTCAGTTAATTTAATCTCAGGATTATGCCAGTCAGAGCCTGGTCAATACTTTAGTCATTCACTAACAGCCCTTACAAAGATGCAGTGAGTTATTCCAAAATTTGACCCTGAAGTTGTCCAGAAAATAGTTTTCTTAGTTGTGTGGTGAGAGTAGCATAAAATGAAGATCAAATCCCTTTGCTCAGTATTGAGTAAGACAGCATGCTGCTAACACCTACACACCCCTGTAAAGACCATCCTGAGATAAAATAGCTCAAAGTGAGCAAGAAGGCACTGACATGCTTAATCACAGACTGATACCATTAAGTCTTTAGTACCTAGAAGAATTGAGGGAAAGTCTTTTATAGGGTCTTGTTATTTTCTTTGGAGAAATTCCAGAAATGTACTCTGTGTGACTGCTCCTGGTTTTGGATTGTTCTCAGATGTCAGGTCCCAAAGGTTCAAGTTTATCTCTGACTTCTTTGGAATACAGTTCAGTGGCAATATCATTAATATGTAGATGACACTTGGTTCTGTTTCCCTCTCATCAGCCCAGACAGGAGATATCTCTGTACTTTCCAGCAACTGGCAGAGATAGGGAGCTGGATGGAAGCCAAGAAAGTGGGTTCATTCCAGAGCTCCAAACTGCTTTGCAATAACTGGCCTGGAAACAAATTTTGAGGAACTTTTATTCAGGGATTCATTTGTTCAAGTGTTTCATTCCTCTCAGGCTCTTAATAGCCTCAAACTGTTCTGCAGTTGCCCTCTGATGTGAAGAGCTGTGATTATCTTCTTCAGGAAACAAATCAATCCCCTCTGCCAGGCCAAGACCACGGCTGCACCAGCTCATCTCTGCCAGAAAAGAGAGAGTTGCATTCTCTTGTTCCTTCCTCCTTCTTACTCCATCTCAGTCTCTTACTGCCTTGTGCAGGCTCTGGAGCATGTTAGGCACATCTGTGAGCTGCCACAATGGACCAAAGCAGCAGAAACAAACCATGCAGAAATGTGGATCATTTTCTGTCCCCTCCCGGGTGGCATTGGCTTTTCAAAGAGTTCAGAAGAGGAGATGGGGCAGGGAAGTAAAGAGGAGCAAGGCAGAGAGAGAGACCTGATAGGCATGCAAGGTGGTGCGTGACCAGGCTAGTGTTACAAAACTTGAGACTTGATAACCACTTGAAATTTCAGCTGTAGCCTGAATTCATCTCTCTTCTTAGTCTCTGTGGCTTTCTCAGGGTAAATTACACTCACAGCTTGTTCCCAACAATGGGAGCAATTAAAAGCACTGTTTACTATCTAGAGTCCTAAATAGTCGAAATCTAATTACTTCCAAAAGACTTTCCTTCTTTTGTCCCGTGGTGACCCTGACATTAAATAGAACTGTTTTGGCCGTCTTGCCTAGGAATGAACTTTGAGGAAGCTGGAAGCAAAATAATGTCTCTAGAAGGCAATTTCCTGAAGAATCTGTTGCTGCCAGAATATTTGCTAAGCCTGAACTTGCCCACATTTGGTACACGATGTAAAATAATTCTCCATGCACATGTTCTCCCTAATAACAGGCCCCGGAGTCCTTGGCATTCAGCCTACTGTTGTCTATCTTTGTCCTTTAACATCGTGTGCCGTTGCCTGAGCACGCGCCCCGCAGCCTCCCAGCCGGCCCTCGGGACTCCTCTGCTCTGCCCACACCTCCTCCAGCTGCCCACACCAGGCAGCTGCACGGGTCTGAGCTCTGTGAAAGCACACAGACACAACTCTTCTGACAGCCCAGTCCCCAGGTATGGAATTGATGTGCTTCCTGGGCCACAGGTAGCCTGGAGGGCAATTCCTTGGGTCAGGGAAAGCCCTCAGACTCATCTTTTGCCTTCAAGATGCGCTCAGTGAGCCCCAACCACGCACCATTATCTCAGTGGCTGCGTAGCTCATGGCCAGTGGTCAGTGAGCCCTCCCACTGCACTAAACCTGCCTCCCCTTTCTCTTTGAGCTTTAAGGTCTGAGCTAACATGGTCCAACAGCCTGAGGTACCTCTGCATCTGCTGCTGCATAGCAACATTTGGACTTTCATATCAGGAGTGACATAGGTGTACCTGAGCATGTCAGGAGGAAGGGGACCAAAAACTTCGCTTAAAAGTTCCTCACAGCTTTTGATTTGTGTTTTTTCTGCTTCAGAAGATAATTCACTTCAAATTGTACTGATGGGTTTGCAGCTGCTTCTTGCAATTCCTTTGACTTTGTATCATCTGCAAGCATCAACTTCTTTCCTCCTATCCTTTTCCAGTATTATCTCCACGTAATTTATATTTGTTTAGTTAGACAAAACATACCATTATATTTTCCTGCAGAAAATAGGTGAAACACCTTCAAATATATGGAAAAGAACACTTTTTCTGCCCAAATTATATAATTTCCTACCATTTGCCTCAAATTTGAGATCAAGATAATTTTTCATTTTTTTTTAAACTTACTTCTTTTTTTGCTGTTTTTCTCACATTTATTTATCTCAGTTTTATTTAATCATAAACAGTACTACATTTTCACAGAAAAGTGTCAATGTTAGTATATTTATGTTCATTTTTTTTTAGAAACAGCTATATGTTTCAGATGCCTTGGATTAATTAGTGGAAATGCTGCTTCATGCAATGTAAATAATCTGCAACTAATCTGTCAGTGACTTCTGGTAAACCATGTTGATAATTCATTTCTTTTCAGATCACACTGACAACCATTGGCTATGGAGACAAAACTCCTCTTACGTGGCTTGGAAGGTTGCTTTCTGCGGGATTTGCTCTACTTGGCATTTCTTTCTTTGCACTACCTGCTGTGAGTATGCCTACAAAATTCATTAAAAATAATAGAAACTCCTGTAGGTCCTGCCACTGTTATGATACAAAGAGCTGAAGGAAGCTGTCTACATATAAAACAACTGTTTGAGGCTTTTTGCTCTGCAACAACACTAGTGAAGTTCTTTCCAAAATCCAAAGAGGTTTGGTGTCCTTGCTTTAGTTTTGGGAAGTTTCTCTGGCATGAACAAAACTGGGAAATAACCCTAAATTAGATTACATACAGTTGTCTAAAGTTGAAAATCCTTCCTTTTGTTATGAATTGTGTCTTATATATTACTGGTCTTCTTTCAAATTTTTCAAAACAAAACAAAAATAAAAGAATATTATATGTTTTTCTAACAGATTATAGTGAAAAAAAAAAATAGGTATTGCTAATAGCTTGTTTTGTATGGTCATATTCAAGCTACCAACAGAGAGTAGTAGAAAGCCTTACATCAACTACTAGTTAATGTTGCTGAATGCAAAAGATGCAACTATCATTTTCTGTGAAAAACTGTAAATAAACATTACAGTTTACATTACATTGTTTCTATCAATGTTCAAGAGACAAATGGAAATGGGAATTATCTAAAGACTAAAATATAGTGTAGCTTCTGAAATAAATTCTCATTTTTTGTGAATGAATCTCCTTTTTTTTTTTTTAATTAGTTTTGAATAAGCATGAAATGAGAAGTGGCATTTGTATTTTTTGTATTGTCTCCAGTGCAATGTCTTTTGATATTTTAATACTCATATACTTTATCCATAGATCACTACAAAACATGGATGTTATAATACTTCATTTGTTTCCAACCATATAGATAAACTAAGATTAAAAATCAGCATTTGTCAACAGCATTAAATCATCTGGTGCACTGCATTTCTTTTAATCTAGCTACAAAGAGTATTTCAGTATCTTTGACATACTATAATGCATTATAATTATAAGCCATTACCTGTTTGTGAATCCTTGACATTTATTGACATATACTGTAATTAATTCCTTTTGTCACCTAGTCACCACTACCAAGAAAGCTAGTCTTAGAAGCACTACAATGAAAAGATGAATACCCTTACATATTAGAGATGCCACAACTTTTGTTCCTCATGTCATATCTATGTACAGATACTAGTTTTCCTCATAAATACTTCTGTGCTGAATCTGTCTGTAAAACAAGAGGTATGTGGGAAACTTTTGCACTTCTTATAGTATTTTATCCTGACTAAGAATCAAGTGGAAATATTCTTCTTTATAATGCAGAAACATCCAGCAAAAGTATTACATTTCTTGCAAGTCAAGAAGGAAAACATCCTCAGCATTTGGATCTATTCAGTTAGAATCAAATTTTTCTTACTCAAAGGTATATTATACTACCAGATATTATGTAAGGAATCTCCTGCTCCACCAGGAAAAGGGGAACTGCTTCTGTGCCTTCTACTGTCATATGCTGGTCATAAATGTGTTATCTGAAGCAACCATATGGCATAACATCTTCACAAAATCTTTGTAAATGATGACGTATGTTTGTTCAAAGACTACCTACACATTGATAAAATGATATTGCAGGGCATCCTTGGCTCAGGATTTGCATTGAAAGTACAGGAACAGCATCGTCAGAAACACTTTGAGAAAAGAAGGAATCCAGCTGCAAGTCTAATTCAGGTAAATATGAAATCACCAAAAAGATAATCACAGGTGATTTAAAGTACATATTGGAACAAGTCTTATTATTTTCATTTGGAAAGTTTTGTGGAAATAATACTTACCAGATTGGTTCTTTTCATGAAATAACTGTGTTCAGTGACTGCTATGTGTTGCCATAATTCTGTACAGAATCACAGATTCATTTAGATTGGAAAAGACCTTAAAGATCAAGACAAACTATATATAGCATTTCTGCATGTAGTTTTTGTTCTTGTATCCATGTTAAAGAAACAGAGGCAAGGATGCCAAATGCATGCCTGCAGTCAGAAAGCTATTTTGAAATAGATAATTGATCCCTAGACAACCCAACTGGCAGCACAGTGCGCTTGCCTATATTAAGCTACTTTTCATCTACTACAGGGTTTATAGTATTTCAGTGAGTGATATACTTGGTGAAGATGAAAAGTGTCCTGCCCAGAGAATTGCTTTCACTATTAGTCAATTCAAAAGCTGGAAATGTAGGCACTAACAATTTCAAAATGTCTGAAATTGTCTGAAGTTTTTCTGACATGATGGTGCAAATCAATCAAGAAAGTGGCATGGTATGTTTTAGGAAGATGTTTTGTATTGGCTTTTTTGTTAACTTTCAGTCCTAGTTAAAGATGAAAAAATACTCTAAAGAATCATTTTGCACCAAGCTTCACTCTGCTTGATGCACTGAGAAAAAAAGGGGGGTAATAATCTCATAGAGTCCTAGTTTATTTTCCTGGGATGACAAGTGTTCTATGTGTGTAATGTATGCTGGGCTTTATTTTTCAAATAATAAATCCAAATAAAGAAGCTGAGCATGAATATGCTAGAGTTCCATGTTAAGTACAGATCGATGTCAGACTGTCTTTGAAGCATTCTTAAAGCTAATAAATGGTTTTCATTATTACCGTTCAATTATTATTAAATCCTAAATATTTCAAATTTAGTATTTGTTAGAATAATTAATAAAAATAATTCCAATACTTTTGTGTCTAGTTTGGAATGACTGGCATCTTTACTAACACATATATTCTAATCTATTTCTTCCAAGTTTGGTTGTCAGAGGAAACACTTAATAGATTTAAGTTTCAGTTATAGCTCATTACTATTTTATGACAGTTCAACCAAAATATTAGTAAGACAGCATGCTAAATAGATTAAGACTAGCTAGCTGCCTGATTTTGGAGAGTGACTCTCAGTGGGCAAAATCATTGTGAAAGGAAGACATTTGTTGTGGGATCCCATGATGAAGGTCATTCAGCATTTACTTGTCCTTTTACAGGTTCAACACTTTCAGTAATCAGAAATTAATATAAAATTGCTGGTAGAGATATTTTCTGAAGGCACAAGGCCTGGCAGAATAGGAAATATGAGAACAGGCACATAGGAATAAAACCAATCTGGGTGGATGGATGACTGCCATATATTTTAATACAACAAATACAAAACTTGATCTAGAAACTGAATCCAAATTATTACAGGATGTCTCTATCCCAGTATTAGTGAATTGGGAAAGGATTTGATGAAGCATGAGAAATACAGAAGAGAAAGCCTGGGAAAGAAGGCTCAAGAGCTTCATACAAGTTCCCAGTATGTTACTACACCTGGTTTTATTAAAGTCCTTAGATACAGAACCATAAACATAGCAAGGAGAAGACTGCTACTACCACTGTGTATCATGATGCTCATACTAATATGCTACATATCAACTCAGCATCTACAGTTTGTCGGTGAGACTGGAATATTGGAGAAAACAAATAAAACATTGGAAAAAATGGGTCAAGGACTGGAGAAAACTTTGTGTTCATAAATGCAGGATGTGTCTGAACTGCATATCATTGGTTACTGTAACAGGGCCCAGGATTTCTAAAATTGTCTCTAGCTTATCAGGGTAATGTCTATTTTCTAACCAGTTATGCTGTAGAATTAGTCTGTGCTAACTCACCTATTGCCACAGATAGAATATTTGATAGAGCCTTTGCCTGACCTAAAGATAGGTGTAGAAAGATGAAATGTTTCATATGGATATACTTTTCTCAAAATTTTTAGCTTATATGAAATATGTAGTGCAAGGATTATTTGAACACAGAATCTCAAAGAAGTCTTGGAACCTACTGGACCATTTAATGTAGCAGACAGAAACATAACATGTAACTCTGGGTATAAGCCAAAAGCACAGTTTTAAAGTAAAAGTAATGCAGAAAATTTTGACTAGAATGATCAACCAGTGAAGCAATTTTCAAAGTGAGTAACAGGTTCTCCATCTGTTAATGAAGATTGGATGTGTTTCTAGGAGATACACAGTAGGAAAACATAGGGTATTAGATTCCATACAAGAATACCTAAATGACATTTAATGGTTGACAATATACAGGAAGCACAGATGCTCAGCTAGCACAAATTAATATAGTTATGCTGACATCAGGGAACATGTCCCAGCTTATAGAACCAAGGCTCATCTTACTATCTACATGCATTATAAATCTAAACAATGGATACATTTTCAATCCTATTCTTTGGTCATTCACCTTTGAAATTATTCATTTTGTGTTTTTAAACATTTAACAGTGTTTCAAACCACAGAGAAGCCTTCTCTTCTAAGTGCTTTTTGTCTGGTTTTCAATATGATTTGCAGAATGTATTATGACATTTTCTTTACATCAGACTACAAGTTTGTGGGGGTGTCCCCTATGGACTTGTCACAAATAAATCACTGCAATGCTTTCCTGAGCACCTTTATGTGATGAACATCTTCTGGTACTTTCACGGAGACAGTAACTCTTGTCTTGCTGCATAAGGTGTACTGGGATTCACAAAAGTTTTGGTAGGTTCGTACTGGGATTTCCTGAATCAGCCTAACGGAGCACATCCTGATCTGAGCAAAATCCCCTCACTCCATAGTCAGTGCGGTGGCATTGTCACTTCATTTTCTTGGTTCCTTTGTGCTTTTCTATTGTTTCCCCATACCAGGCTTCCTGGCGGTTTTATTCTACCGACGCCAGCCGAACAAACGTGGCAGCCACCTGGCGATATTATGAAAGTATTCTTCCTCCCCTCAGGCATGTATCAGTGCTATGAATGATAAGGGAAAGATATGACTCGTATTGGTTACTAATCTGCTTTTCAATTTTTTGTTTCGTCCCCTACTCCCTCTTGCCTTGTTTTTTTTTTCTTTCTTTACCATATATCCTGCACGTAGTGTGTATGGCGTAGTTATGCTGCTGATGAGAAATCAGTTTCCATTGCTACCTGGAAGCCTCATTTGAAGGCCTTGCATACCTGCAGCCCTACAAAGTAGGTACAAACATAGCAGCTGGTGCTGTTTTTGATGTGTGTTCAAGCTTATAGAGAACTAGCATTTGTCTGTTTCGTCTTGGTTTGTTGTCTTAAGTCCTCTCAAGTCTTCTCATTAAAAATTTCAACTAACAAATGAGATCAATATCATGTAGGAGCACAGGAACAAATACAAATCATTGCTATTTATCTTAGAAATGCACAGGCATTAGAAACATTTTCCCAACCCACTCATGCATCACGGTTAATGATTCACCTCATTCCAAATTATCCTTAAGGAGTAAAAATATTAAGTATAATGCAGAGCTTGTTCCTTGCTTCAATGGTATGTTTATGCCTGTGACTATGCATAAGGCTATAGCTGCTGATCTACCTTTCCAAAGAAGGAGTGCCTTGCGGTATTTTGCAGGTGAATGCACTGGGGAATTTGCTCCTTTTTGTCATAACTTCTGATATATTCATTATTGTCTTAAGACAAAACATATATGCAGTCACACATACAGACAGTGGAAGATTACTCAAAAGACCTGTTGCAACAGTTTGGCAGACAGGAAATATTTGGGATCCTAGTTTGGGTGAGAATTCACAGAGCACTGGCAGCCCAAGATTTTTCAACCATTCAGTAAAAGGTCTTCTTTAGCAGAAGGCAGCAAGTTGACTGATTCAATATGGGCAGAAATCAGGAAGTAAGAGACACTTGATAAAGATCAAAAAGGAGCGCTAAGAGCCTTATGGGAAAGCTCTGATAAGCATCTTAACTGTTGTTAATTGCAGACAGTGCAAGAGAATTAGTGGTTTCTCTCAAAGCTGGGTGATGAACATCCACATGACAGTAAAAAGGTAATTGTGTGCCAAAAAGCTCAGCCAAAAAGAAGTTTGGCTGGGTATCCAAAGCTGATCTTTGAATTTCAAAGAGTTGACAAGAACAGAGCCGTAAGTAATCCATTACCATAACTAATTCCAAACTGCTCCACACTAAAGGGAGCTTTTAGATTAAAAGTTACATGAAGTATTGATATTTTATATTTACAAACAGGTTGAAAGCAACATAAATATAAATGGATGGATAGAAAATTACATAAAAAATGAAGCTGTATCCCACATAAAATATTCTAAAATTTGACTGTCCCTGAAAAGTGCATCTACTTCTTATATTTAATAAGCATATTGCTGTGCTATCCTAAAATTGAACCTTTTTATTTACCAGAAATAACTTATCTAATAAGAAACTACAGCTTTCTGTTATATATGTGTCAGCAATGCATTTTGCCTAAGTGCTTTGCCAACTCAGTCTGCAGTGGTATGTACTAAGCATGTTATGCATGTGTTAAAAAACCTGAAATATTTCTTTTCCAGAAGCATTGTAGTTATAAGTCTTGCTTGAATGTTTTTGTGGTTGCAATGTAATGTGTGTGGTTTTACAATTAACATACCCATTTATGTTTATCATACATATAACATCATCTGTAACTAAGTAATGTGATTACTATCTGCATAACAAGTATGTTTTTCCCTCCTACTCCCTGACCTGAAGAAAAGAACAAGGGGAATCTTCTAGCAGGTTTGTAGTTTCTTTTATTTCTTTTTTCTGTGAAATTGCTGTTTCCTAATAGCTTTTAGATGTCTTGGGTTCTGTACAGTAGGTTCAATGAACTGCAACTGTTGATGGATAATAATCACAAATTGGATTTTTTAAAACTCATATGCTGCTGAAATTTGCGTTTTTGTCCCAGTTTTTCTATGGGAAAAATAGGCAATTTTTTTCACATCTCACATGCTGTAGCTTTGAGGGGCTCAGTTTGAACAGTGGCAGAGCAGCCAGTGGACCATGCTCCCCAGACTCAGCTCCTGGGCAAGGATTCGGCCCCAGCTTCTGCCGTAAAATCGATGCAGGAATTGCAGTGGAAGTTACAGACATATAGTTTAATTTGGCGATGTGAAGAAGCTGACCAGCCTTCCATTGCAAGGAGGACACTTTGATGGGGCAGGTTGGATGTCACCTTTGCCCTGTAGGAGCATCCTCAAGGCTTCCTCAGTGCCATGTCTCCACATTTTCTAACTTTTCTCTCATCCCCTCCTAAGGAGCATTTTGGGACATAGGAGGTGGGGGGAGAGCAGCAGTGCAGTGTCTCGCCTCCTCCTAGCTGTATGGCTTACACTCCCCCATGGTCCAGTTCAAGCAGAGGAGCCAGACTGGTCTCTCTGCTGAAGAAAGCCCCACTGCTGTAAGCTGGGAGCGCAGGTGGGTTTCCACACAGCCTAGATCCTGGCTGAGCACCGACTGCCTACAGCAAGCCTTGGCAGGGCTCTCCTTACTGGGTAAATAAAGCTCTGGAGAGGCATGTCCTAAGGCATGGGGGAAAATGCTGGTCTTTGCTGTACTGATAACCCAAATCCTTAGGGACAGGAAAGGCCTCAGCGGCTGTAAGAGAAATTAGTCTATCTCAGAAACTCATTAGGGATGGGAATCAGCAGGCATTTGGCAGCTGGCACTGCAGTATCAGCACACTCAGAGAATAGCAGACTACCTCCCAGCAGAAAATGTTGAAAAGCCAAGGAAAAAAGTGTTAATGACACATCAACCCCTGAAATACATCCAGCCCCGAGTTGTACTGTGGTTCACAAATGCTTCTGGGTTATTCAGTTGGGGATGAAATCTTCACGTCAATTACCCATGTCCCATTCCATTTCCCAGGCTGCTTTTCTGGCACCTGACTCCGACCTTTTCCTCCAAGCACATGTAACTCCTGTTGGTGTCACTGTAACTCAAGGAGACAGGATTTGCTTTGTCAGTTCTGGGACTTTTTGTATACGTTACCTACATAGGCTTGCTAGCAACATATTGATCTCATTAAATTATTACAGTCTGATCCAAACTTCTTGCACTAACCAGTTGTATTTCTTACTCTTTTGACAGCAACGTTTAAAATTTACTTTTTTTAAGGTGACAGAGAAGTTGCCAGTAAATGTGTACATCCCTCTAAAAGTGGGATTTGTGCAGAGGGGAGAGGTTATTCCCAGTTGTACCTGCAAGCACTAAAAGAGACAAATTTACTTACAGTAACTGGAAACTAGATGAAAAAAAAGATGAAAAAAAGAAGCAGAAACCCAAACACCATGCTTGCTATATTCTTTGTGGCTTTAAAAGAAGTCAACAATTTAGCCAGATTTTTCACTTTATTTTCACTGAATGGAAGATATTTGCTCCTTCAGAAACACTTAACTAATATGTGCACTGCTTCAAATTAGTGTATGTGTAAAAATGAACCAGTTAACTTCTGAGATCAGGTTCTACAGTAAAAACCCTACAGACCACTCAATGCCTTTGAAAAAAAGATGTTTTATCAGTGGCTGTTTATTGCTCTTATGCTGATATATCACTGTATGTTTGTATCACTGAAAATACATGTGGTGTAATATGGTCTTCTGTGGCAAAGATGTAAATGCAAACTTCTGCAATGTACTTTGAGATAACTGTCCTTGATGATTTAACTTATTTCTTACTGCGATGCTAAGTCACTTGCATGGGATGCTATGTGAACTAAGTAAGCTTTCTCCTGTTTCACTCTTTAAATGAAGATGTGTTTGCACAAGTAGTACATTGGATTGCATTCTGAACATACGCTTTTCTCTATATTCCCTTCTAATAACAGTGAAGAAAACTTTGTATTGTGTAGGGGAAAAGATCATTATCTTCTTTCCTGACAAATTGACTTATATTTACAGAAATTAATTCTTGTGTTTTGTCATGTATAGACCTACAGTCTTTCATTAAGTGACTGAATGTTGTTATGCATTTGAGTTGAGAGAGCTGTGCTTATGAGGCTGTAGCTTCAGATTGATTTTAATAAAAATATGTATATTGTATTTTTCCAAAATTTTACACTCGAGTATTATAATTAATCATTTATCAAAGTATTAGTAGACAACTCCTCTTGTGTATCCACGCTATAAGTGAGATATTTCTATAATCAGTTCCAGAGTTGTACAAGTTATTTTAAAAACCTATATGTTAAATTCTTAATATCTGCAAATGCACATACTGAAAACAAACAATATTTATTTCTGTTCAGTTATACAACATGGCTGAAATAGTTCCTGTGAAAGAACTAGATCAAGACTGATGAATCTTGTGACATACGGAGAGCATAATCAGTCTTAAATTGTGTGTAGGACATGCACTGGGTGTCTGCAAAGGATAAATGTCACCCATCTAGTCTTGTAACTCATGAGGCTGAATATGCATTCCCTGTTCAGACAATTCTCTCCACAATAAGGACAAATTTTCCCAGTATAAGATCTTTGGGGGAAAACTCAGACCTGTTCTGAGGGAAAGAAGTGAATTATATTATGGAATTCTTTCACCTCTTGTACCATATCTGTTTCTAAAAGTAGATTTAATGTAAACACTATGCATGCACCATATAAAAAAGAAATTGCCAATGATGCATAATCTAACTTGAGGTGGAAAACCTAACCCCTTACCTAGCACTGGAATGCTTAGTAACAGAGTCCTCTATCTCCCCTCACTCCTAGTAAGCTTTGTAGTAATAAACAGAAGCTCTTCAGGATGTACACCCCTCGGAAACATAGGTATTCAGCATCCTGCCTATTCACATGATGTTTGAGAATGCCAACTAACATCAGGTGCATGATTCTTTCTCTTCCCCTCCTTAGTGCTTTAAAGTTCCTTACTTCCCCAAATTGTGTGTCCTATTTATTTTAAAGTGCTTGTAAGTCCCTTTTTGCTCATTGCCTGCAATGCCATTAACACAATGGCAGCAACACCAGTTGTTTCACACTCATCCAGACAATTGCAGTGCGCAGCACGCCGCAGTTTTACAAAGCCCCATTCCCCTTCTCTGCCTGAGAGTTTAACTTTTGGAATGCATTACCCTATGGAGATCTAAAACTAGGGTTGAATATTTGGGTAAAGCTATTTCCCCAAGTCCAAGAGGATTTTTATGATCATGGCAGATGATTTCTCCACCTATAATTAGTGGAGAATATTAAGTGATAACAAACATGCTAGGCAGTTACAACAGTCAAAATGTGCAATTGCTCTTGAGAAGAATCCCCTTGGACACAGCTTGTGGATGATGTGCCTGCATCCTGTACTGAAAGGTAGAGGAATGCATGTAAAATCAAGCATCTGTTTCAGCTGAATTCTGTGGAAATAGTGTCTCTTACCAAAAATGGTAATTCCTAGATAGATGAATCTTATGGGAAGAATCCTATGATTCATATCTCAAACTGACTGCATTTTTTCTTACTTATTAAAAATAATGTAAAAAACAGTAGAAGTACAAACTGATTACAGAAAATTAGGATCAAAATAGTTTCTCTTTATTTAGAAATTGTTTTGGAAAAGGAAAAAATGCACAAACACCCTGAATATTTACTTTTTCTGTTTGTCAATTGAACTGTAATGTACTGGGGCCTGAAATTCTTGTCATTATTTATCGATAGTATGAGATGTAACACTAAATTTCTTGAGTTTGTGGTCCTAGCATGAGACTGGTGGTGAAGTCTTGAATGTTTGAACTTTAGGTCTTTCAGTATTATCCATTGCATTTGCATCTGATCAACTTAGCTTAATTTCAGCAAAAGTGTAGGTTCAGTAAGAATCAACACCTGTATTTATAGGTAGCTAACTGCTGAAAATTGGCATGTGCATCTGCTTGCTGTTGTTTGCCATAGGTGATAATTTCTGTCAGTTTTAGCTTCTGTCTCAAGATTCAAAGCATTCTTCCTCACCCTCAGACCCTCCAGTTATTTCTGATTCATTTCAATTTCTTCCTAGTCTTGCTTCCACTAACTGGCTCAGTATGAAGTGCTGAAAAACAAGGTGTAAATTGTGGCTAGTAGCAAGCAGTAGTGCTGCAGGTCTGAGCAGAAATTTAACTTGACCAGAAACGTAGGAAGGTGGCAGGCAAATGGGAGAGTGGGACTGAAATGGGAAGAGATGTTCAGTTAATAAAGTATAGGGAGATAGTCCATGAGCAAGCAAAGGTTTGCATGCATTTGTCAGTTAAAACAAACTCTTATCCAGAGTAGTCATTTGGACCAGCAGTGATAGTTCTCCCTGCAGTGAAGCTGCAGTGACCTCTAGTGTCCCTACACACCTATTCCTTCATAAATCAAAGGTGGTAAAGGCAGAATCTGAAAACGAAGAAATAAAAACTAGAAAGTCATTTGCCATCCTAGGGAAGTGAGCACCTTCGGCATGCAATGGGAGGAATGAGTCATAAGATCCTACAACTGACCTTTCAGAAGGCGGACAAATACAGAAAAATCATTTGCTTCCTTTTCTACAGCTGCCAGTTGTAATTGATCTCCACTAAAAGATGCTTCAAAGCTCAAGAATTATCGACAAGAATTCAACTTTCAACCTGAAAGCATAGACGAGTGATAGGTCAAAAGAGATTACCATTGCTAGGAAAGACTGCCATAGGAAGCAAAAAAGTATGTCAACCAATTAGGCTAAATTATCAGTCATATAAAGTACAAGAAATGATGGACAAACACGTATCTAAAGGAATGCAGAGATAGCTGTGGAGACAGCTGTGGATCTCTCAGATCATTGTCATTCAGTTTTGATTTAGGAACTTGTGCAATTTGATTTTCCTGTTTCTTTCTCATGGTTTGTGCCCTTTGGACAAACATCCAACTTAAAGTTTGTGAATACTTATGGGAATGCATGAATATCCAATAGTCATTAACAGTTTTACATTGATTCAAGGGATTTCCTTTAGATACCATGTAAAAAGAGAGGAGAAAGGTGAAAAAGAAAAATGTAATAGGTCAGGATGTGCAAGATTTGGAAGATTTTTAGCACGCAAAAGCCACTGCTGATACAACCAGAATTAAATCAGAATAAAAGGAGTCACTGGCTATTGATTCAAATGCAGAACGTCCAAGATGCTTGAATTAAGATTATCTTCACTCTGTAATTTTAACATCATCTCTACTGCTATTGCAACAAAGAATCCAGAGCCAGGAACTAGGCTTTATCCTATAAGGAAAGGGACTTTCACTCTGAGGAAAAGCCTGGTCAGGGTAAACTCAAAGAGCTCTGATTCAGTTACTCCTTCATGATCTGTCATTTATCATACACTGAAGAGCCCCAAGACAGTGTGTGTTCCCAAGCACAAGCTTTCTTCTCCAAACCTTTCCTATCCACTATCAGGAACACAATTTTATGTCTGTGCTGAAAAGGACCTAGGAACAATTCCCACCAGTCTCAAAATAGGAACAGGGATCCAAGAAATGAAGGACTGCTATAACTAGTCTCTTTGGGTATGCATCTCAAGATGCAAAAGAGGGCTTGCAAACCCTGCTTCCTTCAGGGTCTGTGTTTCTCGTCACAGTGCAGCACCCTCCGCATGGACCCTTGGCATGCCAGTATATTCTCGTTGCTACAAAGCAGATTTGATTTTTAAAGTATAAGCTCTGCAGTTTACACTAATATTTTCATTCTCAGCATTGCACTTTTGAAAAATGCCCATAGTTCAGATAAAATGACTACTGTTCCTTTCACCATTGCCTCACTGCTTTGATTTGGAGAACTAAAGATATTCAGGTTAAGTAGTCATTATGGACCATTCAGCTTTTATAAATGAAATAACCATGTCTACCAATTATTTAAAGGCAGCCAGTGTTTTCATTAGTACAAATTAATTGAGAGAACACACATGCTGCTCTGACTTGGATTTTATTTTTCATTTTGGTTTTAAAGTTTTACATTTATTTTGGAGTTAATGAAATTATAAAAAATATGATCTACATAGATAGTTTTTATGGCTATTTTATCCATTTTCCTTTCATTTTTATTCTTTCAGCAGGAAGAAAGCTGTCCAGAAACTATTTAGCACTAATATTTGAAAAAAAAAACCAAACAAAAACATTTGACTTAACTTTTCAATAGCAAGTACAATTTGAGCCATAAGGGGAGTTAAAAAATAGGGGGACACTTGTAGGAATAACATCTATAATAAGAAGTCAGTTTTGATTCTCTTCCTCATTCATCATAATATGACAATGCAATAATGTGGTTAATAAATATTTTACAGTTTATATTTTCATGGTTGCACAATGCAAAAGAGTTCTGAGCTGAAATATAATTCAGTCTTGAAATGTAATTTGTATTCAAAGTTAAATTTTGGAACTTGCTTTTCTTTAAAATATTAGATTCTCTGGGTCTTTGTATTGCTTATGCCACAGCACTGGGTAACAGTTTACAATGGAAATAGATAACATTTTCATCACTGTGATGTATTTATTTCAACAATTGCTTATTTGGGCAAGGAAAGAAGGGGATTACATTGAGAAATTATAGTAAAGGTATTCTTTCAAGTAATCCAACATGCCATATAGGAATACATTTACCTAATAATCTTTCTATTGATGTGCTCATTTTTTAGTGTCGCATTATAAGCATCCCAGCATGTGCTTTGCTTGCAACAAACTGCATCCTTTCTGCTCTCAGTGATATTTGTAATCAGACTGAAATGCTATGTTTTGCTATGCATGGACAAAGATATGTTTATCTCAACATTTCACAGCCACAGAGGTATATAACTACTTTCCATTTCATATAATTACATATAAACACTATATTTTCAGAGTGCAGTAGGTTAAACATCTAAGAACCACATAGTCCATATTAGCATTAGTTAATTATCTGCAGGATTTGCTTCTGTTCAAAATATGGGCAAGCTGAAATTAAATTCAAAGACCTTCAGAGTACTAGAAAGAGTCTTAACTTCAAGAACCACTGTAATTTTCAGACAGACAGTCTTTGCTAAATGTGTTTTAAAAGCCCCCCCTGCAAAGCCTACACCAGGGCAGTAGGACTGCCAATCCCAGAACCACCATACCATGAACAGACACTGCATTGCTCCCATCATCTCTCCCCTTGAAAGAACAAGACCAATGATCAAGGTGACCAAATCCCTGCTCAACCAATTGAATTTATCCTTGCATATAAAACAAGGTTTCCAGACCTTGGTATCAGACTCTTTCTCTGTTTCCCCTTTGTGTCTTCTGCTACAGGAAGGGACAAACAAAGGCAAAAATGTTAAATAATGAAAAAGCATAGGCAGATAGTCACAGTGACCACAGGACATTCATCAGATATGTTTGGACAAAGGTAATTTAAGCACTGGAAAATAGAATATCTACAAATCCCACATTTAGCTGGCTGGAGGTTTACAAGCACAGCAGGGGGAAAAAACCCTTACAACTGGTCAACTATAAGATCACAGGGTGACTATTGATCAGCAGACACAGTCATGTAGCTGGGCTCTGGTACCTGTCCAATACCACCTGCACATAGTCAGCTCCCAGCTTAATCTTCAGCAATTACTTTAGAGAGCACACAGCATATCATCACATTTCCACTAATCAGTCATCGTGCTGTTTCTTGAATATTTTATGAATTTTGGTTTTGTCTTGTCCAAGTAAATGCTCTAACAAGGAATTCTGGATACGAGTGAACACTAATTATGCATATGAAATGCTGGAAGTGCCACATCCTGAAAAAGCATGAATATACACTAACAGTATTTTTGCCTGCTTAAAAAAACCCCAAACCAGACAATACTACATGGCATGCAGTAACAATAAAATACATTTTGGTTTTGTTTTTCTGAAGATATGGCCAGAACCGAGCTTGGCTGACTAAGATGGAAACAAACCTATTTCAAGTTCAAGGAATAGAAAAAAATCATAGAGATTAATGAATAGTAATTGGGTGAAATTGTTTCTACTTGTAATTTTAATTTCCTTTAAAAGGTTATTCTGTACTGACTGCCAATGCTAATGCTTCTATCAAAAAACAATTACATCAAATTAGTTCCATTCACAAATTAAATATATTCAATGAAAATAAAAGTGTGTAAGAAACAGATACATACCAGTGAGATTTTTTACACATTACTTTTGATAATCATACAGTAGAAAAAAGAAATTGATTGAAGTAGCTATGAAATAAAATATATTTCTCTTTCTCACAGTCAAAAGCTAAGTTTTAAGGAGCGGGTCCGGATGGCCAGTCCACGAGGTCAAAGTATAAAAAACAGGCAATCTTCAGTCGGAGATCGACGGTCACCAAGTGCTGACATTGCCACCGAGGGCAGCCCAACCAAAGTCCAGAAGAGCTGGAGCTTCAACGACCGAACCCGCTTCAGGCCCTCACTGCGGCTGAAGAGCTCCCAGCCCAAACCCATGGTGGATGGTAGGAGTTTTTTACCCCTTGTTTGCCATTGTATGCTAATCCCAGCCTGCTCACACTCCTGCACACTTGCACAGTGGCTGTACACATTTTAGGAAGGCAGAAGGAATTGCTGTTTGGGGCCAGAGACACAAGCCAGCTATAGTCTATGTCAAAGAGCCCGATGATGTGATTATTTTTTAATAAGAAATCATGTCAGTGGAACCAGGGGGCAACTGGTGGAGAAAAGGGATCACAATGACAAGTCACAGTGGACTAAATGCATCCCAGGGATTTGGCTGCAGCAGCTCCTTTGTCATGGCCCCTCTCCCACTACTGAGCTCAGCTGCTGCTCAAACCTGCTGCCTCTTGCTGGTTGTCCACACAGCACAGCCAGTATTGTCTGTGCCGTTGCCAGCCAAGAAGGCAGCTTGTGCAGAACTGGTCCCCTCAGGCAAAGGAGTCCCAGTACCTGCGCTGGCAATGCAATCATGTTCCACCAAGGCATATACTACTGGTGCTTTAAGTTTTAGAGGGTTGTATCTGGCTTGATAAGGCAGGTAGATTTAGCAAACAAAAGCAGTGTTGTTGCTTTCATGTATTGCTTTCTATAGGGTATTTTGGATGTAGGAAGCACTCCTGAAATGTAAAGATGTGGATCTTGGTGAAAATGGCTTGTTGAACTTGAAGAAGGCAGCCCAGCCTTTCCCTCAAGCTGCCTCCTATGCTGCTCCATTCTCTAACTTAAATCCAATTGGGCATTAAACTAACCAGTATTCAGGCAAGGACCTTCATCTGACAAAGCTTGCCAAAACAAAGGCAGTGGTTCTAACCAAGGAGCACCAAATTGGGGAACAGCAGACCCTGATAGGCAGGAACTGAGAGAACCAGGTGAAACTGACCCTGTATGGGATGGGCCTAGCACTGAAAGGTGCACTCACATAGCTCTTGGGGTATTGAGTGGGTTTTGTTCTGGGGGTCTCCATTACCGAATTTCCCAATCTATGAATGTTTTGTTCTTTCTTGTGATATCCTCAATGCAAAAAACAAGGGAAACAAATTGGTTGATTATCACAGAATGCAGTGACCCTGCCTGAATGGGAAAGGTACAAACTCTTTCTGCAGTGGCAAACATGCATTCTACATTCAACAATTGTGGTAAGACTGATTAGACAGAAGTGCAATGTTGATGTTACTTCCTTTTTAAGAGCACATATTATCACAAACATGTAGGTTGCAAAATACTCATTGAACTGTAATGCCCCATCCCTCAATGACAATGTTCTACACAACAGATCTCTTCAGGAAAAGCCTGGGTAAATAAACAGTTCCTGAAGGGCAACCAAGACAAACCAATGGCATTTGCTAAGGTCATCATTCCAGACTAGCCATTCCTGATGGAAATGTCTCAGATGCACAAACTCCAAATTTGCCTGTGGTACAGCTGCTGGGCTGTATCAGCTATCAGGACACTATCCAGGTTGCTCCATTCCACTATCCACAGCTATCCACTCCTTTCTCCATCCTGGGGCACAGGCCCTGGCTTATGTCCCATGGCAGCTGCATCACAGGGGCTGTGTGACCTAGCCTGCATCTCACGCTGATGTGAAGCTCAGACAAGGCCACAATGGGAACTGAGAAATGTTCTAGGTAGCATAGTGGTTGAAGCTACCCTGTCTAAGTTTAGGCATCCTACAGAATCACTTACAAAGCTCAAATATCTTCCCCAAACCGCATCAAAAGTAATTTCATAGACTGAACCCCTGTAACTCACTGTGCCTGGAAGTTATCTAAGAAGAAAGTAATTTTTTGAGCACTCTCTCAGAGTATCACTGGCTCACTTTTGCCCCAGCTCTGCAGCCTGCACCTCACTGAAACACCTGTTTCATTTTTCCATCAATCCATTTATCATAGAAGCATTTCCTCAGCATGTCCCCTATTTTGTCCTGTACATATTGTCATCAACAACAATGTGCACAAGCAGATCGTGCTGCCTCTGATTGTTTCCCTCTCACGGAAAAGGTGGCATAAACAGCACCTTGGGTATCTCTGCAGATAAAAGACAGTAACAACAACAGAACACTCATTGCTGTGCATAAACCCTTGAAGATCTTCCCGCTCCTCAGGGTGAGCACAGCCTGTTTCCTGGTCAGTGATTTCCAGCTACTAGTCCACCCTTATGAACTGGGGCCAACAGATACAACCAATTTCTCATCTGTGGCAGGGGGAACAGCTTCCATTGTCTCCAGCTTTTAGGCAAATGCCAAGTTTCCATTCTGGGACCTCATCCAACTACTTCTAGGACCAGTATGATTAGAGAGATGTCCAGTGTGCTCACTGCTGAGATACAGCTCCCTACTGCCTTACCCAAACTTTTGCAGGAAAAGTTAGGCACTGCTAACCTTGATTTCTTTTTCTTTCTTTTCTTTCATAGCATGATGCTTTCTGCATTTGACAGATCAGTGAAAAAGATCTCAAGATTATGTATTTAATTCAGAACATCTTCCACTTTTAACTGGATGAAAAAAACAGTATTTGCAGCATATTATTCTTATCTCTTGCTTGCCAGATCCTCCAATTTCCTTCTTGAGGTATTCCCCAGCCAAATAATTAATAATTTTGGCAGGCCAATCAAAGTCAAACCAAAACTAGCAGCCAATTTTTTCTGGGTGAAATCTTGGGCACAAAAGAGTATCCTTGAACAGCTGGTCCTTCTGGTGATTCCTGCATCTCTGTAGGGTGTTTGGTAGGAGAAGAAATTACATTACAGGAGACCTTTGGGGCTGTGACAACATAGTGCTGGATACCCAGTTCAGTGTCAAAACTTTGTATCAGTGAAAAAAATAGTCTTACTCTATTACATTTATATATTTATCACTTCCTCTTCCAAAAGAGAAGACAGAAGACATTTCATTGTATGGGATGTGGAGTTGTAAATGCTCTCTATAGGCAGAGGATTGAATTCTGTGTGAAAATAAAGAAAAGATGCAAATATATAAGGAGAGGGTTCCACAAGGAAGGAAAATTGTTAGCATATGAGGATGATTTAAGGCAGATGGATGGTCAACACAGAGACTTGTAGTGCTGACTGAGTTCTGGTAAGGACATGGCTGGAATCTGGGCCAAGACCATCAGAAAGAGACAACATTAGCAATTAGAAACTGGCCTGCATAGGGAGGTTTCTAGTCCAGACAGGAGCTCATGTGAGTAGCTGAAAGGCTAGCCTGATTGAAAATGTAGCTTTCCTTTTAGGCTACCCAGCAACAAACACTGTAGCACTGCCCCACTGCATATTAAAATCATAGAAGGAGAATTTCTTGGCAGCAAGTAAAATACTTAAGCCAGCCATGGGTATCTCCCAAAAGGATTTTGGCATAGCAGCCTTTGAACAGTATGACCAAAATCGTTGCACAAATGGCTTTATTTATGGTTATTAATAATCTTCTGAAACTGCCTATAAACCATTTATTGTCAGTGACAAAGTGGGTCTGACAACAGCAGTAATTACTTCAGTCACATATGTGCATTTGCAAATGGAATCCAAACCTGAGAGATGATTAGACAAGTCTTTGGTGGCCTGATTGGAGATGCTTTCTAGGGCATTTAGCACAGGGGAATGAAAGTAAATATCAAGACATATAATCTGATTTTGAGTACATACGCAGTCTCTGGTGACATGTGGTTCACAACTTGCAGAAATTTCGTTGAAGAGGGGACTCCACAAATTAATAAAGGTGCCAGAATACTGTATTTCCAATCCCTGTTATCAGCCTAAAAGGGAATTATCAGGATGAGACAGATGAAAGGGAAATTTTCACCAACCAAGAATGGTAAATAGGGAAGCTTTACAAAGCACACACTTAAAAAGGATTGTATCAGGTCGTGGAAGAGCCTTCCCCAAAGAGATGCTGTCACACAGGCAAAGGTGCTGCCTGACCTTGGAGCCACTCACAGCCCCCTCTGTACTTGTACACAAAGTGAGCCAGGAGCTAAATCTGGCCCCAAGGTTTCCTCATGCAGTATGGCTTTGGTCCCTGTTAACAAAAACAGGGAAGCTGCAGCCAAACTCTCTGTGGGAAGTGGTGCTCAGAACATGAGAATACCTACCAGAAGGGCCAACCCCATGACAGAGTCTGTGCTAGTTATTAAATAGTACAGGTGATCACATGCCTTGCTGAAGGCACTGTGCCTGTATCTCTTTGGATGTTGTGTATCCATCCACAGAGACTCATCTGCACAAAATCTCTTCTTTACAGTGGTGTTCCTGCCCTGCTCTGGTTTTCACTTACCTTACTTTCTGAGGAACAGAAGTAATTAATTTTTTTATTTTTTTTTTTTCTGCTTAAAGCATGCTCCAGTCTTGTACCACCACCACAGCTGAATTAATGAACCAATATTATGTTGTGGATGCAGTTTTCTGTGAGGGACAAAAATATGCTATTATATTTGTTTTCTACCATCCCGTGCCTCTAAGCTTCTGAATGAGTTATTGTGCCTTTACTGTAACCTAGAGACATTGTGTGGCTTTTTGAATAAAACATCAAAAGCGTTCAGCACTGGAGATATTACAAACATATTTCATTTGATTAATTAAAAAGAACTCTCTAAGGAAATACTTGATTTCTTGCACCATTCCCAAACATTATACACACACATGACCTATAGCCTTTCATTCCCTACAGAGTACTTGCACAAAATCCTCAGGGTAGAGTATATTATAAGAGCCATGGAAAGAATGCAATTGTGCATTTCAGCCCCCATGTCCTCAGTTACTACCATGTAAATTATGTATTGCAAAAATGACAAGTTTTCCTTTCAGTAGCATAAACAGCTTGACCTTGGATAAGATTCACTTGATGGGGCAGAAGTCCTTAGCTGGGTTGCTTCTACATCTAAGCTTAAATTTGCTGATTCAAAGTGAAGCTGCATGTTGTCAAAGTTTGAATGAAATTTATTAGCCATATATTAATCTGTGCTAGACAAGAGATTTATTTTCTTGTTATTGCCTTCCATAGAGCAGATAGAGCTCTCATTTATTACCATTGTCACTGTAATTAACCAGGAAGTTCTGGCATTCTGATCTAAGCTCTGAGTCATTTTTGTGTGTAATTAAGTACAAGACATTGGTTTTGAGGCATTATTTTAGTTTATTCCAACCACAGTCCTGGTCATATGAGTCCACAATTTAGTCTCTTACTCTATGAGTAAGACCTCTTGAGGAACTTTCTCTTCACCATCGCTCACTGGACTCAGTGGTCACAGGTGAATGATTATCAAGCTTAGCTCTGTGAGGAACAGCAGCAAACCATCACACAGAAGTAAGATTTGCAAGGGTTTTGGATACCTTCAAATGCAGTGAAGACTATACAAATGAGATAGGAACTGATTTTGAGAGGATGCTCATAAAACATCACAAACACATGTAACCCACTTGCACCAAATCTGAAGCATGTGAGGAATAGTCTGATTTTTATGAAACATTACTAAGGAAATCCTTCATGGCTTTCAAAAATACAGGACTATCTTGTAGATACCTGAATCTAAAACAGCTATCGTCCTCTAAGCCTCTGACCCTGTCTATGACCTCCTTCAACCAAAATACCTGGAAATCTCCCAGGGCACAGGATCTCTGAGGATCTTTTGGAATATCTGATATATATCAAGGGATGTGTGCTACAAGGTCTTGCAGGGAGACAGTCAATTAAATATGACATTTAGCTCATTAGGCTATAGTTCCAGATACTATCATATGTATCTGCAATTTATTTTACAATTTTTACTTCTTGGACATAGTATATATAAAATAACAGAAACTAAAGCTGTAAATTCAGAGTCACCTTCTTTTACTTTTCTCACATGGCCATCTAAAATTGCTGGCTAATTTGCTACTATTTATAGTAAGATCAGCTTTTTGAACAGAATAATTATTATGCATTTATTGAATTGTTTCTAGAAAGTCTCCTGGTCCTCCATATCATCATTCAAAATTAAAAGGATTTCTTTTTAATTAAGTAGTGGGAGTTGTTCCATGAAATATTGCCAGTGCAGAAATTTTTGAGAAGTCAAATAATTAAAGACAACTGAGAGTTGTTAGAAGAAAATGCTAGAATTTTAGATATTTGGAACTTGCTTGCATTATATGATAACTGATACAAATTAGGTTTCTGAACTTAAAAAATTGCACTATTGCACTTACAGAGAAAGTAAAAGACTTTCCACCAGTTCTATCTTCCATTTTTAGCCAAATCAGAGGATTTTCAGAAATGCTCTAACATATATAATGTTATTAGGGATATTCTTTAAGATACTCTGTGTCACGTTGCACTGCATTTCCCAATTATGTCCTCTTCTTCAGAAATACATATGGAATATTCTGTCTGTTTCAGAAGAAAGACAAGGAATGGGCTATTGATATAACACTACTAACTCCCCATTGGTAGTGCCAGCAGAATAGAGGCTCAGGTTGGGCAGAAGGCAAAGTTTACAAGCTTGTGTAAATATGCTCTTCCTTACAGAAGGCACTAGTTTTCTTTTCTAGCATGGAAGTGGCAACCATTTTGTAAAAGCTCCCTGTAAATAATATTTTTAAATGCTGTCAGTCTTATTCCCTCTTTCTTAATTTTTCCATTTGAACACTGCTGTCTACTACCAGGGATTTTGGTGTCATTTTCAAGATAAATATTAAGTATCTAATGTGAAGAGTACATCATGAAGTATTTGTTCCACCTTCTTCCTTATTTCTTGATTAGAAGAAAGTCTTTCCTTTTGTTGGTTTCTTTTCACAGAGATCAAGGAAATAAATACATAATTCACTCTCTTGGGCCTCCTTTTTCCGGCCTCTACTCTGGAAAGCATGTAAACATGGGCTGCTGCCTTTCCTGCTCTGGTGGGAGCTTTGGGCATTCTTATTAAGTATGTGATTAAGTTCCATCACAATTAGTGTTGCTTCCTTCAGTAGGTTTTTACTATGGAACTTAGTGAGCAATCAAAGTAAAACAAAGTGAACTATGTACTAAGAGAGCGTCAGCTTGTTGATGTTTTAAAGCAAAGGGAAATTGGAAAGAAAATCAATTAGAGGGGAAGTGAAGGGATTTTATATTCATGGTTCAACAAGCAGGAAAATAATGAGAGCTTGTGAAGAGGTGAGAAGTTTCATGAAGTGAAACAAAGGCACTAGGCTAAGACACATTTCATTTTTATAAAGGGAAATTGCATGAATCACATGAACATAAACCATCTGTTTGTACACAGAATAATTGTTGAGGGGGAAAAGGTAACTGAGATTTTGTGAAACATTCTATGCATTATTACATCTGTGGAAATACTACAAAGTATGCGCAGGATATCTCTATTTCTTTTTGAGAATATAGGCTAAATCCCTAATTTACCACAATAAATGTGAAGAAAAGTAGTTCAAAGGCAGGGTAAAGTTGAGTGAAATACACCTACCTTGCAGACACCATAGGCATTACATAGAGCAGCTCAGCAGAGGCTCTATTTGCTCACAAAGGAGGCTGAAAGAAGAATAAATAATCAGAGTATTAAGCTGCTGGCGCTGCTTCTTGAGCAAGAAGGTTCATCTGAGCTCAGTAGCCATATAGGACTAAGGCAGTTTGGAGCCTCATAATAAAGCAGCTGCCTTAACCCCTGCTGGAGCAGACAGACCTATGCTTTGGTACCTCCCACAGGGATAATCTGTCTCCCAAAAGCTTTGAATTCATGTCCAAAGTTACCTGCCCAGAAGTTAGATACACTGAATTACCCACTCATTTTCCTTCTGACCACTCACACAGAAAATGAGTGTAGAGATGAGCGTGTCACATTGGAGTGCCCTGCACTGCTGCCCTGGGCAGCCAGAGCAGCTCTGCATTCACATGAGGCTGCAGAACAGGCTGTGGAGCTGCATCATAAATTGCTTGGACTTCAATTCCCAACTCAAACTCTCAATTTTTATAATAATAGTTAAAAACTATGGCTCAAAGAAACTCAGCATCCATGAAAATTAGGCCACCATCCAATTTTCACCTTCAGTCATACATTTCAATGAAAATCAATCAGACATTTTCTCCAAACTGGTGTGTTTTTAACCAAGTCAACACAACACTGTGCTGTAACATGAATAAGTGCAAGTCATATGCAGACTAGCAACTTCAGGCACCTATTGAGGATTTGACATGTTTTATTGGTTTTCTTAGTAGCAGAGGGCCACAGAGGTGGCTCCTGTGTGAAGATGGGTTCTCAGCCTCAGCAAAATTAATTATATCAGCCACATGAAGAACCCTGACTACCTCCTTCACAGTCAGAGTAAGATCTAAGTGCTTCTGAAGGCTTCCAAAAAACAAGTCAAAGGGTCTATGCTGGGATATACCATACCAGTCACTATGTCAGAACCACTACCATAGGATTATTCATTGTGTTGTCACACATACTTACTAATGCTGGATTGTTGTTGCTAGCATATTGTTGTTCCCAGAAAACAAAAATAAAAAAATCTTTTTGATTTTGTGTAACAGACAGATAATTACTTAAATGTTACTGACACCGAAAGCAAGGAGCTGCGAGAGGAATCAGAACAGCATCACAGTTTTCCCAATGCCAAAACATGTTATTAAACAACAGAAAGGATTTCTAAGAAAGGACACATAACATTTACAAAAATAATAAATCACACCTTGTGAATAACTTGCTCAAAGCCATATGAAATGCAGCTACCAACTTGGAAATTTTTTTTGGTGGTGACATATAAAGTTTTAGAACAGCCTAATTTCTTTGCCCATTCATTTGTGGTGACCACAATTGACTAGAGTTTGCAGGAAAAATGCATAAATACTGGGAAAGACAGGGAAATATGAAGACAATTTTACTGACTTGTGCATGTCTGTTCTATTTCTTTGTAATTGCTGCTTTGCTGTGTGATTAAATCAAAGACTGTTTCAGAAGAAAGAGGAAGAAATTAAAAAGCAGCAAAGACCAGACAGTAGCACAAAGTAAATAATGTCAAAGATTGTAAGACAATGGCAGATGCCTCATCAATTGTGAAATAAACACGTTCTTTGTTTAAGATCAAAACACATACTGAATTCTAAATATGCTGGTATTAGAAAAAGATCTGGATTGTCAAGTGGACTGACAGCCCTTCTTAAAGAGACATGCAGGGGTTTGTCTAAATGTGTATTAAAAGACATTTTGGGCATCGAGGCCATATTCCTGAGCTGCCCAAGGAACAGACTTGAAAGGCCTGGTTAGCTTGTGGTAGAGGTTCCTGGAGAGAAAGAGACCAGGGCTAACTCTAGAAAAGACTGGCAGTAAAGCCAGGCTCATGCAGAGCAGCTGCTGCCCACAGTTCCTTGTGGAAACCACTTGGACCATGCACAGCCACCCCAAGAGAGAGCAGAAGATACAGAAAAAGGGTATGGGGCAGGATGAAGATGCAGATATGAGCAGGGCTAGGCATGAGCTGGCACTGGGAGGTCTAGCTGCCCCGTTAATGCCTAGGAAGGGCTCTCTCTGGGAACAGACAGCAGCTTGGAGAACATAGTTTAGCCTCATCTGGGAGCTGGCAGAGCTTTGAACAGCTGGAGCTGCTAAAGAGGCCAAACTGACCCCAACTCAGCCCTGACCTCAAAAATGAACTCGAGAGGGACAGAAAGGATACAAGTACATCTCACCTCATAACTATGTGGTACACAACATGAGCTTCCACTGGAAAAATTCATAAGAATGTGAACTTTGATTTCAGTGGTGTTTTAAGCTGGAATTTTTTCTTCAAATTGCTACTACGCATTTCCCAAACTTTTCCCAGGTCTGCTCAGTATCCTAAAGAAACATTTATGTTTCCCATAGGAATCAAACAAAGCTATAGCTTTTCACAAGATTTATTGACCTGTGGTATTGAGAGTCTGCCATAATGAAGGAAATTCATATCAGTGGAATATTAGAAATAAAAAAGGGGATTTATTAGGAGCAGCATCTCTTATTAAAGCTGGCTTAAATTTATAAGAATTTTCCAGCATCTGCCTAAAAATGTTGCAGTTTTTTATCCAAAGGGATTAACATGGAACACTATAATTGCACCACACAGTTCCCAAAACAGTTCTGCAAAGATGTACTTAGGTAAGGAAGCCATTTTATTAATGACACTGTACTTGGCAAAGGACCCAGGAACCGTATCCGTGAGACAACCATAGAGAAACATGTTTATTTTAAACTTTCAGGTTGGAGTCTCCGGTTTCCCCGGGTTTAGATGGCTATAGCTCTTGTGATCTGAGCAGTATTTTTCCTAATTTATACTGGCATAACTGAATAGATTCAAACCTTAGAGAGTCACTGGAAATACCAGTAGCATAAAAAGCTCTGGTTTTAATATGGCACTTATAAATGAGCTGGGAGATTTCCACACTGGGAGAGGTAACTGGAGAGGCTGATCAGATGTGACACCTGGAAAGTTAGTGTTGTGGAATACTTGGCATGGACTGAGATGGTGGTTTAGGTAGTGTATATACCTATCAAACTAATTATAAAGTTTATTTTATCTAGTTACATTTCTGGGCAGGGATCCAAATTGAGGCAGGATGGGTGGAGAGATGTATATTTTATCAATAAGATAAGCCAAGTCAGGAGCAAAGCTCATGAAAGAATGCAAGAAGAAAATACTCCTGACATCACTGTAGTCATGTCTTACAGTTACAACATAGGAGTAGAAACTTCAAAGTTTTGTATGAAATTAACATTTTTACAATTTAAAACTTAATGGTTTTATTTGATTGTTTCATGTGGACTTAAACACTGGCTATAAGCCATCTTTCTTTGTTATGTCTACCTGTCAAAGATAAATTCACTTGTTATCAAATAGAACAGGTGAACTATATATTTACATACATACATACACACATATATCTGTATGTATGTATGTATGTATATTATGTATATTATGTATATTATGTATATATAATATATGTATATATAAATATAACAGGTGAATATTACTTATACAGATGCTTCTCATAAATGTACCGGCTCAGCAACAGTAAAAAAAAAAGGGTAATGAACTAGCCAGACACATTTGGAAAAAAAACCCAAACAAAAAGTGTATGGCTGAACATTAAATCTGTAAAAAAAAACAACGCAGCAATACCAGTTTGTGAAGATGCTGTACAAAACTGTTTATGTCAAGATGGCATCCCTATTAGATTTAGAAGGTACCATGACATTTTCAGGCACTTTTGACTGACAAATAATAATATTCATGTTTGATTTACAGTTTTCCTGGAAAAGGAATTTGAAAGAATGTCCTGATATCATTTGTGTCTGACTGTGCTTCAAATCTGCTTATAATTTAAACCCCTGAAATTATTTACTTGAAGTGTTTCTGAATGACTAAACCTAAATAACAGCATGAATGTAGGCAGCAACCTAGGACTGGGAAGAAATGTCCTCTGTTACAGAGGGCTACTGAATCCCATCTTTTTTCCTCTGTTTCATGGCACTCATTTTACACTCTCTTCCTCATGAAGCAGAGACACTTACACAATGAAATACACTGACCTGGAGTTAAATTCTTCTGGGCACTTGGACTTTATGCAGTTGAAGATGATTTGGGAGGAAAAGCACCTACCCCAAAGAATTTTCTTGTAGTTCACATGCCTTTGAAACATGGATGATGTACGGGCATCTGTGACCCTGCCCTTCTTGCTCTGTTTGCATTCCAGCACATTTTAAGCTTGTAAACCACTTGGTCATGCATCAGTACCTGTTTGTTTATGTGTTGAGGTACAATGGACACTTCTGAGATTTCTAGCTAACTCCCAGATGGCAACTCTGCAGAGGTAGTGTTTAGGAAATGGTAAAGGATCCACTTTTTTCAGGTAAATAAGATACAATAATTTGGCTTAAGCTCCTATGGCAAAGGAGGCCTGAAATACCTACATGGCTCTGAGGTTTAAGGTGGCAATTATTCATTCTTGGTAAAAAAGTATTTTGTTTATTTTCACCTGTAATAAAGTGTTGGGTCACTCCACAGCCTGCTTATTAAATGAAATGGGTCTTCTCCTTTGTCTTCAATGTCAGGTTGATCCCTAGTGGTAAAACAGTAATATTATAACTTTAGCATCTTTTGATTCTACGACTACATCTGTTAGTTCACTGCTTTCCCATAAAAAACAGAGACTGTGATGAAAAACCATGGAACATCAGGAATAAACATGCTGGTACTCAGCTATTAATTAGTTTGAAAAATAATAGGGCATTCCTCCTTTCTAATTTTTACTATTTACTCTGGGAATACCAAGGCACTTTATGACACAAGCATAGACACACACACAAGTGCATCATATAGTTCATAAACTGATGGAGGTCTGTCATGCTTGATACATAGTTCTTTTTCCAGAACCACTGTGCAGACTGATAGAAAACACTAAGGAAGAGATTTTAAAATTTCTCTTATTTAGTCTGCTCTTGTCTTCTGCAGCTGACACCAGTCTTGGAACAGATGATGTTTATGATGACAAAGGGTGTCAGTGTGATGTGTCCGTAGAAGATCTCACCCCTGCTCTTAAAACTGTCATTAGAGCTATCAGGTGAGTAGAACATACTAAATGAATAATACTTGCGCATACTTGCGTTTTCTTTAGTTAGGATACTAATTAACTGTATGGCAATTCATAAAATGGTAGTTAGTTGAACTTATTACATAACTGTATTTGTTACATAACTAATGTTAATGTATTATGCTTGTTTTCTGTTTTAGTTAAATTAAATTATTTTATAGGTTCTGTTATCAGCTTTTCAATATCTAAGAGTTTTACATTATTTGACACAGAAAAGAGAGTAATGGATACTGTTTTCTATTATATTTTATGTTATCCAAACTACAATTTAATGGAATTTTACTGAATATGTATCACCTTGCCTGGAGAAGTTATTTCCTTTAAAAGTGTAGGGTTTTATTGCATTTCCATATTCCTGAGACTGTCATATGACTTTTATTGCAAATTTCTTCTGGTAAGAACAGAATAATTGCATTCATACAATTGTGCAAAGCCTTGCCTACCACTATCCACTAAACTAAATATAACCCAAAAAATTTTTTTAAATAGTCTCCTTTTCCAAGAAAGTAGCAAAGTGCATTGAAACTTATAAAGTTACCTGCACTGAAAATTTAAATGTGTCATTCACCCTCTTGAGACTGTCAAGGCTATTTATCTTCCAGTGTATTTTGAAGTATAAATCCTGACAGTCAAAATCCTCACCATAAAGTGTACAGCAACAAGCAAGGAGAGCTCAAGCATCCCCTGTTTGCTGGCAGCAAACCTCAGGTTATTGCTGGAGGTCACCCCACTGGTGACACTGGTCACATCAGTGTCCAGCACCCTTCTGGGTGCAGGAAGGCAGGCAGACAGACAGGCAACAGCTGAAAGGAATTTCTGCAAAATCATATGCAAAGACAATGTTTTCCTTTGAATAAAATGAAGACAGATTGTAAGTAAGGCTGTTTCTAAAACTTTTCTACTAGCAGAAACAGCTTGATAGATCATTTGCAGACGTCTTTTTCCTACCATTTTTCCACTTGCCTGGAAATCACCTCACAGGATACTAGGCCTGTTTTCACAGCCACTGCAACTGACAACCCAAATGTTGCTGCTGAAAACCTCTTGCTAGCAATGTTTCAGCAGGTGACAAAAATCCTTTTTTCACAGTGGACACCCACCCAGAAGGAAAGCCTATTCCTTCAAATGGAAAATGCTCACATTAGGAACAGTCAGCATAATCCATTGACTTTGGTGTCAAAGATGCTTTTCTGTGATGCTGCATTTTAAACAGACTGGATAACTCTTAGCTCCAGGTGCACCTTGCCACTTGTGCTGGCAAGGCATAATCATTCTTCGTGCTGTCCAAATTCTTTACGATTGACTTCACATTTCAATACTTAATTCATGGAGCTCATTTTTAAGGGGTCACTGGATTGTTCAATGCATCATCTGCATTTTTGCTTGGTGCACTTGGTCTTTATCAGCTCAAACGGAAAGTAACCAAATGTGAGGGATATAGTTGGGAAAGTTTCTCAACAGTACCATCCACAGAACTGTTCTAATAAAAAGAGCAAAGGTGCAAGATTTGATTGTTTCAGACATGTCCTATTTAACTGAGGAGAATCAAATTTTTATATTATCTCCAACTTTTACTCTGCAAGCCCGGCCTACTAGAAAAACAACTCATGTCACCACTGAGGCTGAGAGTAAGAATCTGCACTTGCCATCTGTTAGCCATGAATCTCTTCCACCTCCCTGCAAATTTTAGTGTTTTGCAAGATTACAAGTGACGCATCTTGCTTCAGAAACTGACCTCTGTTCGACATCTGTAAAGCAGAAATAAACCATGATCTTGAGACTTCTGTATATACTATACTTTAATCTCTCAAAATCAAGAGACTGATAATTCAGTTCATCAGGTAGTTGATACACCTCTTTCTGATTATTCAGAGTATCTGTTACCAGACTATGCTGGGATCTATGCAAACATCTGAAGAAGGATCTGAGACTCTACATAGTAACTGTAGAATTTCAAGATGATAACATCTACCTATATGGAAACTTTGTGCCTCATTTTGAAGTTTGTTTTTAGAAACAGCTTTGAATTGCAAAAGTGGGGGAGGGTGAAGGCTGGTTTTCCTTTCATGCTGGTATACAAAAGCTGGCAAAGACAGAAGGCACTTGCATAGTTTTATGACACACTATGAAATGACCCCAAATATAAACACAGACAGTTGAATCCATTATTGATACATCAACTTGAAAAATTGCTATAAGGGAGACTAATTATTTTTTTCCTGCTTAGATCTGGGTACAAATTGTTTTACAAAGACACAAATGACTCTTTTGTTTTAGGGGGGAATGAAATTAACAAAATTAATTCATGGCTGTGGGTTTACAGAGGTAGGTCCTCTCTCAGTTTTGAAATCAAAACATTTGGGGTGAGGGGTTTTTTTTCTGTGCAAGGAGCCTAAAATATGCTATTCACTCTCAAGTTGGACAGCCTTGTAATAGCAAAAGATAAAAACTGGTTTATTTATAACTTTTCATTTTGGTAATTTCAAAGCCTACTGTGTCAGTTTTCACCTTGTTTACTTTATTTTTTCCTGGACTATTTTATTCTTCGAAACAGCTTTTTAAAATAAACTCCCAAACTTTCATTTTGTTATAGTCAAAACAGAGGATGGAGGAAACAGCCCTTTCCTGAAAAAGTTCTTAACATTTTGGTCCTTTCCAAAAAAGACAGGACTCTCAACTAGTCCTACTGAAGACCCACCAGGCAAACCTGTCTGGTAACATGTCAAGCTCTCAGTCTGCTCTCAAAGCCTCCTAAACTGAGTCTTTTTTCTGGTGTGTTGCCCAGTCCATCCCCTCTTACTCCACAAGTGTTCTGTCAGGAAAGATCAACTGAGGGAGTAGGGAAAGTAAGGAAAAGCTTCCTGATGCATGTGCACAGTGTTGGGTGAGTAGGGAACAGATGGACAGTGTGGTGAAACATGGTGTGCACCACAGCATGCCTTGGGCCCAGTCAGGATCAGTCCTGCTCATCCACGGATTCCAGCTGGGACCAGAGCAGTGCACAAAGCAGTCCTGGCTAGCAGGGCACTGAGTCTGTGTGCCAGCAGGTTCTTCAGCACTACTCAACCATCCTCAGCCTTGTTGAGAACAAAAAGCCATTAATAACCTGCAGAGTTCCTGAAGACTAACAAAACACATGGCATTTTCCAGCTCTGTTAGTTCACAATGATGAATGTGTATAAAAGAGACAAAAAGGAAGATTAGAATACCTTGTGTCCCTATATTGTGATATCTCTGATCATTTTCCATAGAAAGAAGCACTCATTTCAATAATAATTTCCACATGGAAATGATGGAATTACTGTACTATTTATGGAATATAAAATGAGATTTGAGAAGCATAAATAAATATGCAATAGAAAATAACTGCAATGGCAGGAAGATGAACGCACTGACCTAATAGGTTTTTTCTCTCTTTAACTCTAGTGATTGAAAAGATATGTTTTCATTTGTTGCTAATAAAAAACAAAAAAAAAAAAAAAAAAAAAAAAAAAAAAAAAAAAAATCTAGCTAAATGTAATGAAACTTGAGAATTCTAGAGCTGATAAGCTTTATAGCTGAACGGTCATACATATTTAACAGCCAAAGATGGAAAATATAATTTACCATTTATGTTCAGTCTTTACAATGTTCCTGCAACACCGATAAAATGTATTTTAATAGCCATTTTGAATTTATTCAATGTAGTGTTTCAGAACCACATTTTTCTTTTAAATCCAAACACATTGTTTATTTTCTGCCAGATGGTCTTCAGAACCTAGGCAAGGCTCTTATACATGTGTTTGGCTAGGAAAGCACTGTACTTGGGGGAAAATCATGTTTCTGGCTGCTAGGGGATGAGTCAAGCTGAGACATGAGGGAGAAGACAATTTTGACTCACTTGTCTCACATGTAGTAGAACTGTGTCTCAAGCACCCTTGTCTGCTGGCCTCTCTGTGTTGGCTCCTGATCTCTTCTGCACGTTACAGTTTTACCAGGAAGATGGGATATTTGGCAAGGTAAGGGTAGAGAGACCAAGGAACCAGCAAAGCTAGATCTCTGTGCACCTGCTTTCCTGATGTAGTTGGTGAACAACCAACCTGTGGTCACCTCATCTGGGTATACATAAAACAACCTACCTGTCTTTTAATATTCAAGGCAATAACCATGTATGATTCTACCTGAATCCCAGTAGGATGAAGTTCTGTTTCTTCCTGAGATAATGACAAGTCTGACAAGACACAGCTTTGAAAATAATGGCATGAGTATTGCAGGGCTGCACAAAGGATTGAAGATGCTCTAACTTGGTGCGGTGTCAGGAAAGTGCACTAAGTGACACGCAAAACAGCTTTTAATACCGGAAGGGGCAATGTGAATGCAAATTAAAATGTAGTGAATGCCAGGGAAGATATGCAACATGCATGTACAGAAAACACTGCAATTTTAGAGCAATGCTGATCCTGCATCTGAGAACAGATAAATGAAATGGCTGCTGCTTTTGGCTGCTATGGGTCAACAAGACAAAAGTTGGTATTGGAGCTATAACTGTTCACAAATCATCATAAAGATTAGTGGGGCCTGTGGTTTAGATATTAATTCTAGACAAGGCATTTTTATATGCCTTTATATGCCATTTTATATTGGTCTGCTTCAACAGATGATATTTTTTATTTCCGCTCTTCTCTGGATGCATCAATTAAATAAGCTAGGTTTTATGACTAATTCTGTGACTTGGGCGGGTTTACAACATTGGGTCGCCTGTCACATAGGATTTGGGATACGAAAGGCCACCTTGCTGCGCGGCACAGAGCGATCCAAAGGGGCGCAGGAGGTTTGAGGAGGCGGCGGGCCCTGCCCGGCCTTGCCCTGAGGCGGCGGCGGCGCTGGCTCTGACGGGCCGTGTTCGCCCCCTGCTGGTGCCGCTGGCAAAGGCGGCCCGGCCCGGCGCTGCGGACAGCTGCGGTGTGCCGCGACGGAGAGGGTACACGGAGGGCGTACGGACAGCAGGTTACCTGCTACTGCCTTTGTTTGAATCATACAAAGGCTTGGGAAAAAGCCACCGTAACAACCACCCTGCTGTGGGCAGGGACGCCTCCCACTTGGTCGCTCCGAGGTTGCTTAGATCTTGAGACCGGCTTACTCCATCCAGCCTGGCCTTGAGCACTGCCGGGGATGGGGCATCCACAGCTTTCCCGGGTGATCTGTTCCAGAGCCTTACCACCCTCACAGTAAAGAAAGTTAATTACATACTGATTTCAAGATACAGGAATCCAACTGAGTTTTTAAAACTGACACTGAATAACTATGGAGATTCAACCAAATTTAATAACTGCAAAGCAGTTGCAAGGCTCCATCATTGAAATAATCCAGTTTTTCTTTTTCTTAATTAACTTGCAGGCTCTTAAAATGATGCAGTTTTAATAGTTCAATTTTTTTTGCACTGTAAAATTTTGTGTACATGATGAAAAAGAAGAAAGCAATATGGGTCTGTTCCAAATCCTGCTGAAGTTAATTAAGATGGAATCACATGAGCTAATACCTAACCCAGAAATAGTACAGTTACAGCTCACTGATACAGCTGTGATGCTTTCAATTCTGTTTGACTTCTGCACATTATGAACAAACTGCCTTGATAAGCAAAAAAAACATTATAAAGCTGCAAAGTAGTAATGAAGACTTTTGTGCTAAGTGACTAAGAAGCTTCCATGGTTCTTAATATAAATTAGTCTTCTGCCTCTTCCCTTGTAAAATCACCCAGTTGTGGTAAATTCAGTTGTCTTCAATTATGCCAATAATTGTCTGGCCCTTCTTTTCTAATAGTTTCATACTTTTACTTTATTAAATGCATGAAGTAAAACATTGTGACTACCATGTGAAACATAATAATAATAACAACAAAACTATTATACTGTCTTGTATTTCAGCTGCATTAGCCATTCCTTGTAACCACAATAAAGAACTAGATTCAGAAGATTAGGTTATCAGGGTCTTATAAACCAACATCTTGGCGTAATTTGACAGCTAAAAAACAAAATAAAACAAAACAAAAAAACCAAACCCAACCAACCAAACAAACAAACCTCTGCATCCCAGATTCATCGCAGCTTCACAGGCTTCCAGATTACAAAAGATACCAAAAGCCATGAGTCTGCAAAAGAGGAAAGTCCATGATCCGATATATTTGAAAGTGCATGGAGATCAGTCCTGAAGTTTCAAGTTGATAGACTGGACTACTCCTAACAGGACTTTTCCATTTTTAATTTCTGTATTCAGAATCCTAGTTCAAGTTCTATACCAGTAACAAACAATCTCATTGTTAACTGAAAGTTACCAGAATGGGAAATACCAACAAGCTAAGCACTGTGAGAAAAGGCTGACATTATCTGTAAGAATATTTATGTAAAAATCAGTAGAGGATCACTATATACTATCAATGCAACTCTACATATCTATTACCATAATGTCTGTCCTAACTATATGAAGTATGGCTTTTCTAAACTCCACTAAAATGTTAATTATCTATTTTTATCAGATAGTGAGAACCATGTTTTGGGTTTTACTGTAATTTGTAGTATTACAGCTGCTAAATACATATCATAATAAACACAGAGAGAATATATTATCATGAATACCATTACCATTTGGGATAGGATACCAATTTACAGTCTCTGCTTTTTCAATTGCAATAGATAGCAAATATCAGCAGTTTGGCCTTAATGGGAATTCATAAGCTCTGCAGCACAGGCCAGAATGGCTAATACACCTGACCCCTTGTCTTCTCTCCCAATTCTTACATAAATCAAGGAAAATTTCAGGTTCACCAGCCGACCAGGAAAGTTATCTCACTGTCATTTGCCTTCCAAATTTGTCATTTTTATTGTTTAAAATCTGTGATTTTAATATCAAGCTTTCCATTCTAAGAAGAGCTACTCAGGAGACATCACATATTCATATCACATATCACAGAAACTTGTGCAAGACTCACATAAAAACATGTATGCCATTCAACAATGTTTGATATTGACTGTTATCTGAAACCTTACTATTTTGCAGTAAAGTTCAAGGAAACACTCATGAATGCTAATTAAGCAATTATTCCTATATATTCCAGTAGGGAACAAATATGAAAACTTCTCTTCAGTCTGCAAAATTTGATCTTAAGTCAGCCAAATAAGTTGAAAACAAATATTTAGGCTTGAATGTTAATTAAAAAATGAAAACTGATGAAAAATTAATTTGGTGCCTTTTTTTTCCCCACAAAGAGGAGAGCAAGGAACTTAAAATGAACACCAGAACAAGAATACTGTTATTTAAGTTTGTGTAATCAATTCATTAAAGAAATCTTTCCTGTAACAAAACCAGAAATATCTTATGCACAAATGCAGCTGACATGATATCTCAAGTCAGTGAAACTAATCCCAGGTTTAAGTCAGGCATGTACTTTGGTCGTACTTTTTTCCTATCAAGCACCTAGCATAAAAAAAGTTAAACTTTTATAAACTTTCATACGTAATATACTGATATACTAAACATGCTCTGCAGTCTTTAAAACAGTGTCACCTGATCTCTCAAATAATTCAAAGACAGACACAGTGCATTTTTACTTAAAAAAACAACCATGTGAAAGTTTACCTGCACAAGCTCTATTGAAAATACCTTTCATTTTAAAATGAGCTATCAAATGTTGTCAGTGAAATACACCTATGGTTCCACAACTGTTGAAAATTAACCTATAAAATGCTTTTCCCCCACAGAATTATGAAGTTTCACGTTGCAAAGAGAAAGTTTAAGGAAACACTTCGTCCATATGATGTCAAAGATGTCATTGAACAGTATTCAGCAGGTCATCTAGACATGTTATGCAGGATTAAGAGTCTTCAGTCACGGTAAGGAAAGAATTAGTTATACTCTGCATAAGCATCTAATGTCATCCAGTGCATAAATTATATTGGCAAAGTTTAACATTTGTGTGTTACGCAGCCTCTTTTTCTGTGAATACAGCTGAGCTAGAAATTGAACTGTGGGCAAAACAAAAACAAAACCAAAAAAGTATCCACATTTTTCTCAGAAAACGGAAGTCTGAACAATAGAAAAGGTAATCCTTTATCTGTAAAGTCCATTTGTAAACAAGGACTCTAGTCAAAAGGGTGAAGAAGACATGGAGAACTGCCTCTTTCACATCCCATACTCCTTTTTTTCACATAAAAGAAAATGAGAACTACTGGTAATGTAGTATTTATGTAGGTTTTATGTTAGAGATTCCAAGCAATAGTAATTTTAAAAAACAATACAAACAACATTGTATCATATTTGTCATTATCAGAGAAGGTTAGGGATTTGTGCATCAAACTGACAGCTCTCCCAGGAGTGGATATTGTTGTTAGGATGGGAAAACTGGGAGTGGCACTGGCATGTCTGTTCCTCCATAACATCAAGCTGCTGGAGAGGCCACCTGTTCTTCCCCCTTTTCAGCAAGTCTAGCCCTGACGTTCTCAGATGATGGCTAAGTTCTGGCTCCTGGTTAGTGCCAAAAAAACCCAAAAGTAGTCTAATATGCTATAAAGTCATTCCTTTTTTTTTTTTTTTCTTCATTTCCCTTAATAAAATTATGTTTTTCTTCTTCCTTGAGTGCTTTCCTGAAGTACTGTGATTTTTTTTTTTTAACATATAAATATATCAAATACTTCCATATCTATGCCAGTTCCAGGAACGGCAACAGCTTTTGATTTCTCTTACAGTGTTGACCAAATTCTTGGGAAAGGACAAATCACAGCAGACAAAAGAAGCAGAGAAAAGAATCCTGCAGAGCATGAGACAACTGATGATGTCAGTATGTTAGGGCGGGTAGTCAAAGTGGAGAAACAGGTAGAGTGATTATCTGTGTTACTTTGTCTTGCTTTATTGCTCATGCCTTTTCTGTGTTTTATTGCCAGTTGCAAAAGCTGAACAGGTGAATTTTTTTTTTTCTAATATCTGCATCGTTTATACATTGAAATAAAAATTATATGAATTGTATAACCTTAACCTTTTCTCCCCTTTTCTCAGCTTGCTCATGAAAAATGTACATGGCTTCTGACATTCTTCTTCAAGGGTCAATAGCGTACATCAAGCTGCTTCCATTTTTCTCTTCAGCAGTTACATTTTCCCTTTTTTTGGGTTCCAGATATTTTAAATTAGTATTTGGCACTAATGTTGACCTTTTCCTCTCATATAGGTACAATCCATTGAGTCAAAACTGGACTGCCTATTAGATATTTATCAACAAGTTTTGCGAAAAGGATCTGCATCCGCGCTCACTTTGGCTTCATTTCAAATGCCAGCTTTCGAGTGTGAGCAGACTTCTGATTATCAGAGTCCCTCAGACAGCAAAGATTTGTCTAATTCTGCACAACTTAGTGGATGTGTATCCAGATCAGCTAGTGCCAATCTCCCTCGTGGCCTACAGCTTATACTGACACCAAATGAATTTAGCACTCAGGCTTACTATGCTTTTAGTCCAGCTATGCATAGTCAAGCAACACAAGTGCCAAACGATGGACCTGCAACAGTTAATAATACATCAAACCAAATAAACCAGACAACTAAGCCAGCAACTCCGACAACATTACAAATACCACCTTTCTCATCGATGAAGCATATCAATAGGCCTGAGCCCATTCATATTATTCCTGTAACCACACAGGAAAATATTTCTAATGTCACCGCTTGCCTTGTTGCATCAAAGGATAATGGACAAGTTGCACAGCCCAGTGCAACAAAGGATGTCACATGGAGAAAAAGTCTGGATACAGAAGGGGAACCTTTGCTCTCAGTTAAACCTGTGGTGCAAATGGATTTAGGAAAATCTTTATCTGTACAAAACCTTATACAGTCAACAGAAGAACTGAATATACAGATTGCTGGCAGTGACTCCAGTGGTTCCAGAGGTAGCCAAGATGTATACTCCAAATGGAGGGAGTCAAAATTATTTATAACAGATGAAGAGTTGGAGACAGAGGCAGGGACAGAGACTACTGAAGCCATCTCGCGCCCATTAGTGGAAACAACTCTCTCTGCTGACTCTCTAAGGACTGGAATATCAAGATCATCTCAAAACATCTGCAAGCCAGGGGATGGTACAGAAGCACTCAATCTGCTCCACGTCAAACTTAAATAACTTCTGGCTTTCTTCATTGGCTGGGTCATTCCTCTAGACATACATATCCTAGCATGAACTGTTTTGAAAGCCTTTTTAATAAGATAAAATCACAGAAATCAGGATGAATCTGCAAAGCAGTTGAATGAGCCCATATTTCCTAGTTGCATGAAAATGCATGTCTAAGCAATGGCTAACATCCAAATTTACACCTACAGTACAGCAACCTTTCATGTAGTACAGTAGGTTTAAATAATGAGTTGCCTACAAAGCTAATGCTGCAGGATGTATCAAAAAAAGAAAAATCTGAGCATTTAGACCTTGTGCTGTTTCTACGGGGCAGAAGTAAAAATCTTAAGGTTTAAAGCACTTTGCTTCTGAACTAATTAAATATATATATATAATGTCCTGATTTAGATTATAGTTTATGTTTACAACAAAAAGATTATCTACAGCTGCTAGCAAGGTACCAAGGAAATGAGTAACATGGGGTTAGAAATGGCTGCCAGTCACAAGATACACACATTAACTCATCAGTAATCAGGTTTTTTTAGCTCTGAAGAACAGTATGTTAATATCTGATTTTTGGTGATCTAGCACTGTGGCAGAAGTACCTGACCCACCACTGTCACATTGTTCTTTATAACAAGAATTATTTTGTTACAAAAGGTTTGTATTTAAAGGATTGGGTCTGGCATCAGAAGTGGATAATGTGGATGACTGCACTGAAAATTCAAGGGAATCTCTCCTTCCAGTCTCATTGAGAAGCTGACTTGTGAATCTGAACCATTTTGGAAGCAGTAGGTGAGGGAAGGAAGCAGGGGCTGCCTTTATTGTAGAAGCAATATTTCCTTCCTGTGAAAATTTTGGCAATTTTCCTTGCAGTCCCAATCTGATACTACACCAGCACTTTCATGAGGCTGGGCAAGAAGGGAAAATGAGGAACTGAAATACAGAGTAAAACTAAAGAGGACAGAACAGGAGAGAGAAAGACAACACAATCAATGGAAAAATAAATAAATAATAATATGGATTTAGATGGGTAGGAAGGGAAATCATCCCAGAAAATAAAACAAGAAAGGTAAAGAAGGAAAAAGTTACATGTTTTTTTTTCACAGATATTGAATGCTATTTTAAAAAAAGCAAACAAACCAAAAAAAAAAAACCACGCAGGCAATCAGAAATAGAAATAGCAGTAGAGAAAACCACCTTAACCTAAAAAAATAAATAAGGCAAGAGCTTGTTGCTTTTTTAATAAAATGGGAAGAGTAGAGAGGGAAAATGGTCCCACACTTATAGCTCAACACTGTGTCCCAACTACAGTCATTTCTTGTGAACTTTTCAACACAGGACTTTCAGACACCCTCCTGCTAAAACCCAAGTTTTCAAATTCAAAGCCTACATCAGACTGAGAATTCTACTGCCTGATACATCCTCTTTTTTTTCTTACTCTAGCCTACACTTCACTACTGCTGAGGTGCAGGAGCAGTGTTAGTGCCTGCCTGCACATCCCCAGCAAGGCTTTGCCACTGGGAGAACCCTTTCAGAGCCTCAGTGGGCTTTCACTCTTCCCAGCTGAATGAGGTTTCTGTGTGTTGCCTCCCGCCAGATTGACACCCCACCTGCACCACAGGCTTGTAGACAACCCAGCTTGGGCTCAGCTTCCCTCTAGCAGCAGGAATACTGAATGTACGGGTGTGCCAGTGCCAGCTGACTCAGGGCAGTGTTTTCTCAAGGCCCAGACCCGCTGGGAACTCGCTATGTACATCAAAAACATCACTCCAGTCTTAACCGTGGCTAAATGCTGTAGATTGTATTGTGAAGGAGCTGATCTGTTTACTATGAAACCATTGTAACTTCTGCTTCCATTTGCTTTACAGAAGTATTCCTGGATGTTACATGACAACGCTATTATGTGAAAGTACATGCAAACTGTAGTGTATATATTGTGTCATTATACGGGGTCCATGGATGGTACACTGTGTTCCATGGCTTATGCCGGAGCAAACTTCAGTTGTTAAATCCTGAAAGACACCTTGAAGCACAATTTCCTCACCGCTGATTTGCCATATAATTCACCACATTCAGCCTTTCCTGTTTTCTTTTATGTGCAATCTGACCATACCTGATTACAACAGCAATTTTGTGAGGATAAATACATTTTTTTCCACATCTCAGTTCACTTAACTAATTTATTTGAATGTCTGCAGTTTATCCAGACAAATATGTAAGTTAAAAGTATTGAAAATTTTAAAACTTAAAATTGTTTTTTAGGCTATTTTTTTCCTTTTTCCTGTTTATGGTGCCTTTCTTGCCTTTCATGTGAAGCCTCCTGCTGACCTAAGCATAAACAAGAACTGGGTTCAGTTAAGGAGCAAGCGATTGGGCACATGGCAAGTGTGTGTCCATAATTCCCTTCCCCTCCTAGACAAGACTGAAAAACCAAGGCATCATGAATTGGACACCACTCTTCCACCTACATCTGCAGGAGCAGGTGGTTGCACCCCCATTGCACCCAGTCAATGGGAGAACTGAGCAATGGCCCGGCCTGTCCCAAGTCTGCACAGAAACAGGGCCTTGGGGTTTGCTGATAATTTATCTCACGGAAACTTGGTATTTTTGCCTTAAACGAGATGCTTGAGTCCTTCTAACTTTAAGTTAATTTATTTAATACAATTTTGTGCACAAAAAAATGAGTTCTATAAATTATGTATGAAAATATTAATGTCTTTACAAAGTACTGATAAATCCAGAAGATCATATCTTTTCAAGTTAAGGTTTAAAATTCTAATTTTTTTTCTTTTATGCTCACCATTATTATTATTTTTGTAGATGCAAGTCTTATCATATAGGGGTTTTTAACATAATATGATAGAAAATAGAAAGAGTAGTGAATATATGAAATTTTAAAGAGGAAGAATTGTTTGTTTGGATTTTTTATAAGCTTTACTCATATTTCCTCATGAGAAGTTTCTATGCTCTCTCTTTAACAGACAGTGTGATGACTGATAGTCATTCATTCATTTCACAAAGGAAGGGCGTGTCTGGCTTTTCAAGTCTTGTCCTGAGCTCCTTATTAAAGTCCAGCTCATGATAACTGATAAGAATTATTCATGAGTCAGGACAAGGAATTTTTTTTTTCCTGATTTACAACCCATTTGAGAATTGTTTGAAGAGAGAAGCTGAAATTAAGTAAGAGCTTCAGGACTTAAGCCTTATCTAAATAACTGTTTTCTGGTCAGAGTGTTCTACCTGAATGAAGAGAGAGCCAAAAAGAATGGTTTCAATGACTATTATTTGTTCAAAAATTTGTATTTGCTCCTGGCTGACATGAGCTGTACTTTTTATTTAAATATGATGTTTTAGCCTAGGGTTCAAGATTGCAAAGATCATACACTTTTATTTACAGTGCCCACAGTTGTTCCATAGGTTTTTGAGATACTCCTACGTAGAGTGACTGCTCTCATTATAGTACGGTGATGAGTAATCCACCTGCTTTTCTGTGATAAGTCAAATCATGCTCAATCGCTGATGTATGGTAGAACATCTGATGTACAGTAGTGTTTCTGGATTGGGACCTGCAATCCTTACTCAAGCAAAAATTCTATGGAATTCATTCATTCTATGAAATTCAAGAATTTTTCTTGAATTGGGAACTCAGATTCAAATCCTGATTTTGTTGGGCATCTGTTTGAAGTGAAAATGGTAATATTCCAGTTATTTCCTGAGGAAACTAATACTTAGCTGAATTTACCCTTGTCACATTGACTATATAAAAAATAACGCACAAAGTACTGATACAAAAAGGGGGGGGAGATGAGGGACATATTTTAAAAGCACAGAGAAATCAGAATATTCAGAAAATAGGAATATGAGGAAAAGAAAATATAACAGCAAAGGAATGGAGAAAAAACGGGTTTAAACACCCGAGGCTAAATTCATCCCTGGATGGCTTCACTGACTTCAATGAATTCACTGCCCAACCGGGTGAAGCTCAGCCTCCATTGGGATAATCAGACTCAGTTCCACTTTCCTTACAGGAACTGAACCACCTGTACCAGAAATGAACTTGCCTCTCTGGGCCAACTTTTATCCTGACTCATATATCATGAAATCCTTTTGGATTCACTAGGTTTGAATGAAATATGGAAAAGAATTTGTCCCAGGTATTTCTGCTTCACGTTTTTTTTTCCAAGTGTGTTAATTGACTTTATTCAAATGGATTACAACATCACATGAAGTGCTGTCACTGTCTAAAAAGATTAATTTGTTTTTGAAATAAGACTTGTCCCCTGCAACGTCAGTGGAAGCATGTAATATTTTCCTGTCCATTATCTGGATGCAAATGTGGCCATCATTCAGCTGTGGCCACACACAGGACAATTCCAGACATATCCAATGTCATCTGCTATTGGAAGCATTTTTGACTTCTTTGAAAGACAAAAGGAAAGTTTCATAGCAGGCTTAGAAAGCATGATGGCTGCTTCCACTGACACTGCAACATTAGCCAGTACATTACAATGTTAATTGTAAATTCTTGACAAAGTTGAATCCATATTGTTGTTAATAAAAATGACTTGAAAAGTACTGTGATTACTGGGCTTTTTCCTTACATAAAAGATTGTATGGTGTGACCACATATCAGGCAAGAAAAAAAAATTAAGCTTGCTCATTGTTTTCCTTTTGAAGTTTTGTAATTTTTTAGTCAGTGGATCAAAACACCACAAAGGAAGTTTATTAGAATAAAATGTGCAGAAACCAGTCTGACATGTTCAGTTTCTGGTAACTGTTTACAGCAGTTTACTTTCACTTAAAAGTGAAGCTCCTCTACAAAAATGAGCTTGGAAGTTATTGTTGCCTTCCCTGTTTGATAAATGGCAGTGGATTCAGGATTGACAATCGGGGACCTGTGTGGGGAGCAGGATTTCTCATGGAAGGCACATCTGTCATCTCAGTTTAACCTGAGATCTAGGTGAAGCCGTTTCTTCTGCATTTGACCATGAAAGTTGCTGTAGAATGTTACTGCACCAAACCCGAAACATTCATTTGCAACATGCCTACTTTCACCACTGTGCTCTTCCTGCAGCCTGGCTGAAGACAAGCTTCACTATTTGAGTGTAAAATACTAAAAATAGAGAGCCAGTTCTTGTGGTGAAGTCACTGCCTCTGTGGAGGCTTCAAGATCGGACCCAGATACCTCAATATGCAGGGATCCCCAGCCTCTCTGATGAACATCTTAAGATACTGAAATCTAAAGCCATGGTTGCCAGAAAGGGAGGTTTTCTATGTCAGCCAACGTGAATACTACCAAGCTCTGCCTAAGTATAAAAACAGCACAGGAAAAGAAGCAAATGTACAGATTCTCTTCTTGTGTTAAACCAGGCAGCCTTGCTTCCTGTGTGCACAGAGCTGTTAGGGAAGGGTCAGAAGACAGCAGAGAGTAGTTTTTCCTGTTGGGTTACCCGGCAGCTTGACACAACCAGGCACAGGTGGTGATGCGTATCCATAAAGACACATACATAAATGTTCCCTGTTCAGCTCTTTACAGTAAGAATCCAGGACTTGACCTAACAAGGAAATTTAAACACCCATTTAGCATTTTTTTAGTGTAATTGAAGGGGCATGGGGTATAAATAACTAAAATAACTCTTTTATCTATTTTTTTTTCATTTGGTTTTCTCTATTTTTTTCACAGCAATAGTAGCCAAACACTGGCACAGTTTACCCAGGAAGGTTATGGAATCTCCATCTTTGGAGAAGGTCACAAGCCTCCTTGGCAACTGGCTCTTGGCGTCCCTACTTGAGCAGAGGGGTTGGACCAGATGGCCTCCAGAGCCTTCAAGCTCAGCAGTTCTATGATTCTGTTTCCAGTATTGTATCAGCTTTTGTACATTGAGTCATACTGAACATAAAAGCCTCATTAAGGCTTCATTTGAGATTAAATATTATGACTTCGCTTAAAAAAATCAGACTGCAATGTATCAGCATGACACCAGCCTGGGCACCTGGTAAAATTACACGGTGCCACCCTCACTCACTTGCCTCCCCTGAGGCTGCCTGCCTTCCCCCTCCACTCTATAGACTTTGGGGGCTTCCCACATATTCTCAACTTTGTTCTTGCCTCTGCTGCCTCCTCCTCCTCCTCCTCAGGTAAGCCCAACCCAGGGCCACCCTGTGCAGGCAGAGGAGCAGGGAGAGAGGGAAATCAAAATAGCAGTAGTGTGGCCAGCAGGCCCAGGGCAGTGATTGTCCCTCTAGCACTCAGCACTGGAGAGGCCACACCTCAAGTCCTCTCTCCAGTTCTGGGCCCCTCACTGCAGGAAAGACATCGAGGTGCTAGAGTGAGTCCAGAGAAGGACAAGGCTGGGGAAGGATCTGGAGCACAAGTCCTGTGAGGAGCAGCTGAGGGAGCTGGGGGTGTTTATCCTGAAGCAAAGAAAGCCTAGGGAGGCTCTTATCCCTCTCTATAACTGCCAAACAGGAGGGTGTAGCCAGGTGGGGGTCAGCCTCTTCTCCCAGACTACCAGCGACAGGACAAGAGGACACAAAGCATCCAGCGTGCCAGGGCCGGTGTACGTTGTGCGTTAGTAAGGAGTTCTGCGCAGAAAGAGTGATCGGACATTGGAAAAGTCTGCCCAGGGAGTGGGGACGTGACCGTGCTCGAACTGCTTAAGGAAAGACTGGACGTGGCAGTCGGTGCCATGGTCTATTCGACAAGGTGGGGCTCGATCTCAGCTCGCACTCGCTGATCTCAGCGGCCTTCCCGGCACCATCGCCCCGTGGAGATCTCAGCTCGCACTCGCTGATCTCAGCTCGCACTCGCTGATCTCAGCGGCCCTTCCCGGCACCATCGCCTCCGTGACTCAGTGAAAACACAGTGGGGCAGCCATAGAGCCTGCCCCTCCGCGCGGAGCCAGCCAATCACAGCTCAGCGAGCCGCCCGCCTCAGCCAATCAGCGCGCCCCGGGCTTGAGACGCGCCAAGTCCCTCCGCATGGGCGGCCGCAGCGGGTGAGGCCGCCATGTCGGACTGGGACGCGAGCAGCGATGAGGATCTCGCCGCGCCGGACTGGCCGCGGGCCGCCGCTGCTGCCGGGCCGCTTTGCTGGTCGCCCAGCACCCCTTCGTGGGGCCGCGCCTCTGTGGAGGGCGGCAGGCGACGGGGAAGGGGCACGGAGAGTCCCGGACGGGAAGAGTGGGGGCCGCGAGGCGCTGACGGCTCCGGCGGCCCGAGGCGGGCGGCGCGTCTGCGGCCGCCCCGAGCTGCGGCCAGCCAGGCTCGGGACTCTGCGGCGCCGCTCTGCTTCCACCTCGACAGTGCCCTGGTCGGGGCTCTCATAGGTAATGACGGGCGCACCCCCGGGCCGAGTGCTTGCCCCGCTGAGGTAAGCGGGTGGGCTGGAGGGGAGGAGCCGGCACCGCCCGGTGTCCTGAGGGAGCGCATCCCTGCCTTCCGTTGGGCTGGCCCTGCAGAAGGGCCCTTGGCAGTTCCCGTGTCTCTCTCCGCCTGGGCGTTACTGGGTGCCTTTGCAGGGTATCTACCACTCGCCAGGGAAACTTTTCCTCGCTAAAATGGTAGAGTTGATGTCTGTTTCTTAAGGCCAGCAGTGTGCAAGTGGTCTGAAGCCCCTCTAGTCACATGGAGGAGGGGTGACAATCTCTTGATCCAGTTTTACTCGTCCCTCTTCTACTGAAGGGCAGTCCCCTACACACAAATCTTGCGTTTGGTTAATTGACAAAAGAGTTTGGTGTCACAAATTCTTTTATTTGTAGATACACGCACTCATATGAAGGTCAAACAAAATGCATACAATTAATGTGAAGATTTGGGTATTTTGTCCTAAATCTCTGTAATGTGTTCTGTGTATCTTTATAACAGGTCGGGGTGGAACTAAAATTAAAGAACTTGAGAATTCTTCAGGTTCCAGAATAAAGGTACCATGTGCTGTATGTTGTCAAGAAATGTGCCCTTGGGAACATACTTGGTTTTGTTTCTGTGTAAACCAGTTGGAGGAAGTTGAAGAGTGTTACAATAGCTGCAATAATACCACTTTTACAACTGGTAAAAAGGAAGTGGAATTGAGGGTACAGCTTGGATGTTATGTGAAAATAGGAAAAGGTTATTGATTATTTTGTTCTTCCCTAAGTTTGGTTTTATTCCCTTTTCTTTTAGAAAAGGGATTAAAGGGCCTTTTCATAGAACAAGTTAAACTTCTGGGAAAAAAGGATCAAAAATTATTTTCAGTATGTGTTCTTGTATAATGTTTGTCTTTGCAGTATGGAAAAAGCTCAGTGATGTTTTTGAACATAGGTTACAAGAGGAACCTATGAATCTGAAGTAAAGATTTTTGGCAGCATTGATGTGCAGAACAAAGCCAAGATGTTGATTGACAATCTTGTTACAAGTTCTGGACAAAACTATGTTAGAGGTGGGACAGAGAAAGGTAAGAAATGTGGTGTTGGAGGAAAACAATATGGATTGTCTTTCATTTATTTGGTAGTTTGCTGGAATGTTTCTATATTGTTAGTATTTTACAAAATATGTTAACATAAACCTTGTCCTTGGGCATTGGCATCTCCTTAAAACAGAAATACCAATATATCTTCCTTTTTTCAACTAGGGACAGTTTCCCCCTTCCCCCCAAACTGCCAAGCTTTGGTGAAAACCAATTCTTGTGTGTTTTCAACAATTTTACGGATGCAGAATGTTATACCCCTTTGGTTTCTTGCATTATCAGTCTGATTCCTCCAAAATACCTGTATTGGTTCAAGTGCAAGTTTTAATCTGTTATCTGTTGAGTATTACAATTCAGTAAACTTTTGTAAAGATAGTCTATAAAATGCTGATCATAGCATGGGCCGTGCTGACTTCCTACTACTTTCAAGGGAAGTAAATGTTTTAAGATTTGATACTGCGCTTCATGCCTGACTTTACTGGGCTTTCCTGTGGTAGCTTCGTTACATGGATATAGAAATAATTTTTGTACATTTGGATGCTGCTTCTATTATTGGTACGTCTTGTATGTGCTTCCAACAATTTTTTGCACAGGCATGCACCATCCACAGTTGTTGATCTGATGCCCTGATGAGAAAGAAGGGGATCCAGGAGTTATGTTCCAGCATTAGAATAAGGATTGGAGTAGTTGTGTGTTCTGTTTTTAGAAGTGTCCCAGAAGGTGGATGAGTATGTTTCAAGAGACTAGAAATATTTAAAACTACCTTAGGATTTATAACAGTGTTATCCCTATGTTGTCTGCCTTTTCACTAATTTTCCACAGTTGTTTTGCTATTTATATCTTCAGTGTAAAACTGCACTTACTTAAAAACTGTAAACCTCAAAAAGGTAGTATAGAATAGAACTAGGCTGATACTTTATTGTGGTATTGTTGGATGCTTTAGAACTAAGCTTTGCTCTTGTAGCTGTTAAAGCTTTCTGTCTACATATCATCTACTGGTTTCAGAAGTCTCTCAAAAGCTTGCTGCACAACAAGCCTAATTTATAGCTGGAGGAGAAGCATTTCATAACCTGTCATGACTTCCTTTAAGTAGCTGAAGTTGTTGAAATGTTTCCCTTTTCTTATCAAAACTGAATTTGTATGCATTTTAGCAGTGTTTCAGGGCAGAGATCTAGGAAAGGATTTTCCACTTATATGTTTCATGTCTGTTTAAAATATATGAGGCCTTGCAATAGAAAACATGTATTTGTTTTGAGGGGGGATTTTTCTCCCCATGGTTCCATCAAACAGCAGCATTTTGTTACTAACTCTGCAGGAAAAAACTTGGACATTATCAAGCCTGAAAATAACCCAAAGAAACCAGTAATTAACTGGGCCTCTCTTCGAGAAAACAGGGCCAAATATGAATCTATGAAGTGGGCAGGTTAGTTTTACAGTTTTGATTGTATTATACTTGTCTTTATGTGGTAAATCTGTTGGAATGCTTAAACGTTTCTAATACTTGCTTTGAGATGACCAGATCTTTCAGAGCACAAATTAGTGACCTATTTGCAGTGAGTTGGCCATGTTAGCATTTCTCAACATGGTCATGGAGGACACTGATTACTGTGCCAAGACTTAAACCTGCTACTCATGTGGTATTTTGAACTTCACCTTTTGAAAATGGTGTTGTTTTGTATGTGGCCACTGGAAAAAAAAAAACCTAAGAGTTGTTAAATATACTACTATGTATATTAGTAGAAATTATTTCAGGACTTGAAATGTGGGGAAGTGGGGTTTTTTGCAAATATTGAAGTGTTTGTCTCAGCCTTCATCTTTTTACATGAGCTATGGTCTTCCATCACTTCCAGCTAGTCTCCTAGCTCAAGGCACTTTCTGGGTCCTGGGCTTTCCATCTCAGGCTTTAGCAGACTTACGCTGACTCTGTATTATTTCTTGCTGATTCATGTTGAATTTTTCTGATTGTTTAAGGCTTGCCTCCAATTGAGAAAAACTTCTACAAAGAATCATCCAGGACTGCATCTATGTCACAAGAAGAAGTGGAACTGTGGCGGTAAGATCATTTCTTTAGGGAATCATCTCTTTGGCAAAAATTACCATTAAATTATAAAGCCTAGAAAGTGGGAGATGAGACAGAGGCCCTAATGCTGGGGTCTTGTAGCAACTTAATCTTTTTAAGAACTCTTTCTTGGAATGAAACAACTAGCAAATGAGATATTATTAGGTGTCTGAAAAATTACCTTTAGGGATTTTTGATCTAGTTGAATTTCAGAACAGAAAAACTTCATAATGGTTCACTGACTTTTGGCTGTTTCTTTGCCTTTCAATGAGGCAGTATGTTCACATTTGCTATGTCATTCCAAATAGGATTGTTTACATGTTGAATAGCTTTTGGCTGCAATTTTTCCCTGCATTTTTTTTTAGTCAAAACCATCTTCAAGCCAAATTCCAACTTTTGTTACTGCTGTCTTCCTTTTTTATCTATCTTGTCTTTACAAACACGTCCTGAGTACATGTTTCACTTAACTGCATCTATTTATTTTGCTCCAACAACCTATATCAGTACCTTGCAAGGAAAACAGGTTGTCTGTTTCAAGTGATTTGGTTCAGGCCTTGATAATAGTAACAGCCCTCTTCAGTAGTTCTCATAAAGTTAATGAGCATTATTGGAGTGTTAGCTTTTTATTACTTTTCTTTTTGCAGGATGTCTTTTTTTTCTTTACATGCCAGAGAAACTTTGCCACAGTGAGCAAAGCATGGAATTATTTCCAACTGTTTTCACTTTTTTCCTTAAAGTATATATGGATATGCTATTGTTAGAGATAGTGAAAATTACAGAACATTGTTCTTATAGGTTAAAAATATGTACTGAGTAGTAGAACTTGTGTGATAAAGGAGTTTTTTTTCTGCTTCATCTAATCAGTTTGCTTTAAGGAAAAAAACCACACCAATTGAAATAAATCATTCTGTAAACATGAGGGGAGTTGAATTGCCCATTCTTTTTCTAGCTTACACCGCACTTGAAGAAAAGCTTTCTACTGAATAGAATCTTCAGAGAAGTACAGGACTGAAATCAATATGTTTATGCAGATGTCATGGTTTAAAACCAGATGGAAATTAAGCTCTAAGCAGCCACTCCACTTCCCTCACCCTCTCTGGTGAGGGAGGGACAAGACTTAACTGGAAAATATTAATGAGATAAGAAAAACAGCAACAACAGTAATAGTAACATTGTATAAAAGGTGATTGCATGCTCATGAAAAAATGCTCATGAAAGTCCCACCAACAGGACGCCACCACTGAGATAACAAAAAACAATGAAGCCAAGCCCTCTGGTCAGACCATCCATACCTCCTCACTGCTCTGTTTGCTCTCCTGGGAAAAGGAGCAAAATGGCCATGGAGGGTCATTGGCCGCTTTCTTCCACAGGAAACCACACCCCCTTTCTCCTGGAAAGTGAAAATCCCATCAACCACCCAGTGCTGATTTGGGTGATACTGAGTAACAATGTAGACTAGCCCATGTGGCTTCCAGCTCCACTCACTGCCTGTGCAAGAAAACTAACTCTGCTCTTGGCTGAAACTAGGAGAGCATATTAATAGCTCTTAATTGGAGGAAGCCTTGGAACAGCTTTAATGTAGTCTTTTATTTATGTTGTGATTTGGGTTTTGCCTGCTTTTAGAGGTTGGTTGTTCCAGGTTTATTTTGGAGCTTGTCTTATTGGTCATGTTCTTTTTCTGAAGTTGTCGTTTGTATTTTCTAGAGTATCCAAGGAGTTACTCTGAAAACAGTTGGGGAAGTTTTTTATCAGAATATAGAATTCTGACTGATGCGTTCAAGCCATTCATCTGAATTCTGGGTTTATTTTGGGTTTAAAAACCTGTCACACTTACTTGATTTGTAATAGGGTATAATTGTAGCCTGATAGGAGTGCAGTTCACGTTAATAACCATGTATAACTTCAAATTAGTCTTTTTAAAGAAAGAATGGCAATTGATACTTCCAGGAGAAGTGTTCCTATAGAAGGACTTTTAAGAAAGATAGAAGACTAATTCAGTCCCATTCAAGAGTCTGAACTTTTTTCTTGTTCAAGGAGTTTAAAAAAAGACAAGAAACAGTCTTTTATGTTAGCTCTACTTTTTCAGATAATGACTTTAAAACAATTTCACTACTTTAACTCTATACAGGAAAGAAAATAATGATATAACTTGTGATGACTTAAAAGAAGGTGAAAAGCGCTGCATTCCCAATCCTGTTTGTAAATTTGAAGATGTATTTGAGCATTATCCTGATATTATGGCAAATATAAGAAAAGTTGGTTTTCAAAAGCCTACACCAATTCAGGTATGTCTTTAATTTCAATGGTTCTTTAACTGAAGCTTAAGAGAAAAATGAAAACTACATTTAAGTATTTGTTGTTTTATGTTAGTCCCAGGCGTGGCCAATTATACTCCAAGGAATTGATCTTATTGGTATAGCACAGACTGGTACTGGGAAGACATTAGCATACTTAATGCCTGGATTCATTCACTTGACTTCACAACCAATGTAAGGACTGCTCACAGGTCTGATTTGTTTAGCTGTGCATACTTTCCCCTGCACTTACTTCTTCCTGCACCCAACTCCTGAGATGATTTTCTGGTAATGAAGATAACTTTTTTTCCAATACATGATTTTATAAATTTGATCACCGAATTTGTCACCATAGATTCCATTAGCAGCAGTGTACAGAGGAAGTTTAGAACAGTATAAAAATGTTCAATGTCAAGTATGATGGACTTTGCCCATCCTTATATATCAACATTCTAAATATGCTTTGTTGCAGATCCAAAGATCAGCGTGGAGGGCCTGGAATGTTAGTCCTTGCTCCCACTAGAGAACTGGCACTTCAAGTAGAGGCAGAATGTTCAAAGTATGCATACAAAGGAATTAAAAGGTAGTCTTGCTTTTCACTGGCTTGCTAAGTAATATTTTTTTTTTGTCCTACCAGTTGTGACTAAATTCACCTACCACAATAATTGCATTTAAGAGGGAAGGGGATAGTAGTAAATGCAGAGTTTATATTTTCCCAGTTTTCAGAATGTCTGTTTTGACTAATCTCAAGGTCAAAGTCTATGTAACTTTTCTGCTTCTTTTCCTTCTGAGCTGACAGCTAAGAAGAGTCACACAGAATATGCTGAGTTGAAAGGGACAAGGATCATCAAGTCCAGCTCTCAGCTGTGCACAGCACCATCCCCACGAGTCACCATGTGACTGAGAGCATTGTCCAAACACTTGAACTGTCAGGCTGGTGCTGTGATCACTTCTCTGGGGAGCTGTTCCAGTGTCCAGCCACCCTCTGGGTGAAGAGCCTTTTTCTGATATCCAACCTAAAACTTCCCTAACACAACTTTAGACCATTCCCTTGGGTCCTGTCACTGTCACCACAGAGCAGAGATCAGTGCCTGCCTCTCCTCTTCCCCTCATGAGGAAGGTGTAACTGCAGAGGTGTTTCCCCTCTTGTCTCCTCCAGGCTGAACAGACCCAGTGCCCTCAGCTGCTCCTCTCACAGCTTCCCCTCAAGACCCTTCCCCATCTTTGTGCCCTCCTTTGGACACCCTCTAATAGTTTAATGTCTTTCTTACATTGTGTCACCCAATACTCTCCCCAGCACTCGAGGTGAGGCTGTCCCAGTGCAGAGCACAGCAGGACAATCCCCTCCCTTCCCTGGCTGGTGATGCTGTGCCTGATGGCCCCAGGACAGGGCTGGGCTCCTGGCTGCCAGGACACTGCTGGCTCATGTTCAGTTTGCCATCAACCAGGACCCCCGGGTGCTGCTTTCCAGCATCTCATTCCCAGTTTGTCCATATATCCAGGGTTGGCCTGCTCCAGGTGCAGAATCCAGCACTTTCCCTTATTGAACTTCATGTTGTTGGTGATTGCCTAGCCCTCTGATTTGTTAAGGTCTCTGTGCAGGACCTCCCTGCCCTGGAGGGAGTCAGCAGCTCCTCCCAGCTTTATATTGGCTGTGAACTTGTTTAGTGCCTCTTCAGTCCTGTCTCCAGGTAATTTATGAAAATGTTATGAGGGCCAAGGATTGAGCCCTGTGGGACCATTTTAGTGACATGTCACCAGTCTGATGTTACCCCATTCACTGTAACCCTTTGTGCCTGACCTGTGAGCCAGTTGCTCACCCATCCCAAGGTGTGTTTATCCAGTTGTGTGCTGGACATTTTGTCCAGAAGAATACTGTGAGAGAGTACTTAAAGCTTTACTGAAATCCAAACAGGTTACATCAACTGGCTTCCCTTGATCATCTTGGTGGATTACATTGTCATAAAAGGAAGTCAGGCTTAACAAACAGGACTTCACCTTCATGGAGCTGTGCTGGCTGTGGCCAGTAACTACATTGTCTTGTAGGTGTTTGTCAATACCCAGAACAATCTTCTCCATAACTTCATCAGGCACTGAAATGAAAGTCACAGGCTGGGGTCCTCCTTGAAAATCAGAACAACATTCACAGCTTCCAGTCATCTGGGACCTTTCTGAATTCCAAAGACTGCTCAAAAGTCATTGAGAGAGACTTTACAATGACATCAGCCAGCTTTTTAAGGATTTTTGTTCAAATCCCATCATGCCGCATAGATCTGTAGAAATCCAGCTGGAGCAGCAGATCTTGCTCAGCTAGGAGTGGATCATTCTTGCAGATGTGGTTCTCCAGCCCAGGGCACTGAAATCTCCCTGATGCATCATCTGTGTTGAAGACAGTGGCAAGGAATGTATTAAACAGCTCTGCCTTGTCTTTGTCCCTGTTTGTGAGGTGACCATCCTCATCCTGTAATGGATCAATGTTGTTTTTTACATTTCCTATTGCTATGTTCTCCGTAGAACACATCTGGCTTTCTTTTCTATGAGATTACACTGCTGATTGCTGTTCAGGTTCTTGCCCACCCAAGTCTTTTTGTAATGTCATCTTCTAGCACATTGACCCCTGAGTCATGGGGTAATTCCATCCCTATATATTTTTTTTTTTGTTAAACATTATGGTATTTTCATCAGCCCATTTCTCTAGCCTTTTTGTGGTTCTTCTGGTAAAAGCCTAATTCTTTTGCATGTATCAGCTGTTTCCTCACTTGGGTTTCCTCCACAAGCCTGCTAAGTGTAGATTTTCATTTAAGCAATTAAACAGACATTAATGAACTCCGAAACTTACTTTTAGGTATCTCTGTTAATTTTGTGTAGCATTCTGAATAAGTCTTACAGTCACCCCAATAGCAAACATCTCACTTCTGATGGTACTGTTTGGAAAATCATGCATCCTTTCATATGTTCATCTATTTTTGTGCAAATATTTTCAGAACAACCCAAAACATGTGAGCTATCTTCCTTTCGTGATTACTTTCACTGCAGTTTCAGCAGAAAACAATTGCTGAACTGTTGAGGGGGTGTCATTCAGTGTTGATTTTATTAATTACTGCAATACTGTCAAATCACACTTACCATATTCCTTCCTCTTGTTAATACCAGGTGACACTTTTAAAGCAACATGGTGGCATTTATTTGAAGAAGATTGACTTTAGCTGAAACTTACTACACTCCTTCTGTAAAACTGTTTTATTTTACAGTATTTGTGTCTATGGTGGTGGGGACCGAAAAGGACAGATAGACGTGGTAACCAAAGGTGTGGATATTGTTATTGCTACTCCTGGCAGACTGAATGATCTTCAAATGAACAACTTCATAAATTTGAAGAGCATAACGTATTTGGCAAGTAACTCATATGCAATGAGTAACGCATCAGCTGGGAAACAGTTGACTCAGTTTGAATTTAAGCTTTAATGGAGTTTTCTTTAAACTTCCAAAGTCTTAATTACAATACAGCTTAACACTGAAATTGGTGTTGAAGGGATAATTCATACTTGCTATAATTGCATTGCAGATGTGAAATATTCCCTAGAAAAAATAAAATAGGCTTCTAGCACAGCAAGCGTTTTAAAGGTGCTAAATTGTTTTTTTCAAACCAAACATTCTAAAATTCATTTTGTCAGTATTAGTTTCATGGATGAAATGCCTTTCTGAAGTTGTCTTTTCACTTTTTTTTTTTTTAAAAGGTTACCAGTGTCTCAGTTTTTTACTAGAACTTGTGCAGACTTGTGCAGTAGCAGAGTCACACACAGATATTTAAATGTTGGGGGGCTGACTTTCTGTTTTCAGTGGGAAAATAGCCTTTTAAATGTTGTTATTAATAATATAATAATGTGTCTTCATTTCATTTTTGCCTTTTGCTATGCTGAACATGTAAGACTGTTGCTGTTTGTAAAATGCTTCCATATATTCAATTTATTTCCAACTTGTCTGTGAATTGTTGCCTAGTTTGATAATTTGGCCATGCTCTCTGCCCACCCCAGTACCCTATGAGAGTTAAATTCTCTCCATGTCATAACCAGTTAGCTCCAATTCTAGGTGGTAGTTGAGAGTTTACTGGCAAGGCCAGCAGTGATATAGCATTGTTATAAATTTGGCCATTTAGGAAGAAAGTTTATTACTGGAAGACAGGAGAGTAGCATTTTGTAGAAGACTAACATGTAATTGCTGAGCAGGAGGAAAACAGCCTGAAAACCTGGATTCTCAGAACTATAGGTACATAGGACATCTTTATGCCTAGGTGAAGAAGTACTGTCATACCACAGGCACACACTGCTTCATAAAGCAATGGCTGTTGAACCAAAAGCATGTTTCAGTATGTGCAACATATACTATAGTATGAACTGCTAAAAGGAATTAGCTATCAAATTGAAAAATATGATGATGTGAAGCAGGAGGAGGTGCATTTCTTGCACCACTAGCAGTTACATGTTTTCAGAAGAACCAGTGCAAGTGATGTGGTTAATGTCTCATGCCTCAGACTTTAAGGAAGTTTTGGGGTATGAAAGCCCCATGTGAAAAATTGGGCATTGCAAATTCTATCTTTTTATGATCTTTCTATACGTTTATCCTTGTAGTTTCTTGTGCTTTTCAATATATAAGATGCTTTCTGTTTCCAGAGCTTCTTTGTCAGTTTTCAGCCAATAAATAATTTAATCTTACAGCCTTGCTTTAGGAAAAAGAGAGTGGAAATAGATTTCAAATTTACCACCTTGGATGATGAACACTTCATTGAAGAGTTTCATTTACAGTTTTTGTTTAAAGATATTACTGAGTCTTAGGAAGGTTCCCAAAGTAAACTGAGCATTACTTACTAATATGATACAGTTGTTTCCCAAAGGACTTCCAAGATCAGATACTGGGATACAGTTGTTAAAAAAACACAACCAACCAAATGTACCACCCCCCAGGAAAAAAAGAAGCCAAACCAACACAAAACCAAGCTCTGTTAATTATGTCTGAGTAGGTACTGGACCCAAGGTGAATTTGAGGTTAGAATTTAATCTTCTTGCCTGACAGAACCATTGAGTTGATCAAGTCTTGATTCTTATTTCTAGGAAGCCATTTATTCAAGATAGGCTGCTGGTGTTCAGTATTTCAGAAGTAAGATTGTAAATTCTGTCGTAAATGGCCTTTTGATTGTTCAAAATACATGTCATATGAAAATATGCTTTTTGTTTTCCTGTGTTCAGTGTGAATCAGTATTCATCAGCAATCTGATGAAGTCATCTTAATTCTTTGGACTTTGTGCTGATAAAGCAGAAGGAAGGAAATTGGAATTGTGTGTGAATAAGTGGGGAACATTTAGGAGAAAGTGTAATTAAATATATATATATATATATATATCATGAAGGAGGATGCAAAAGGTAGATTGGAGTAACATTTTTTTTTCTTCAATACAAAAAAAAAATAGTGTAAGACTTACCAATAACTGATTTAAAACAAAGGAAAGAAGAAAGTAAATAATTTTCAAAGGAAGAACTGGTTTGTAAGAATTTCTTGCCAAGAAATAGAACTGAAATGAACAATATGTCCGTTGAAGGACATTTAGATTATAAACTAGGATGGAGCTATGACACATTTGAAAAAATCAGTACTAATTCCTGACATTTATTATAGCCTTTAATCTTAATGATACAGCTATCAAAAATAAGAAAAGTAAACTTCTGCTACCCTGATCCATCTATCCACATGCTTTTTTTTCCCCTCTGCAGCAAAGTGCCAGTGAGCTTAATAGCATAGAAAGCTTCTACTGCTGAGAAAGGCATTGCAGCCAACTCTATATGTAAAATTAATAATGTTTCAGCCTTGCTATTCTGTTAGAATTCATGTAGTTAATGAAGTCTCCATGAGCCCTCTAAAAACAAAGAGAATTAAATCAAGAAACAGAATTCTTGTCTTGTCTCTCAGTAGATAATTTGTTGTTATTTCAGAGATTTACATAGATAATGTACTAAATCCCTTTAATAAAATAAAATATCAGAGAATAATGGAGCAGCAAAATTAGGACAGTAGAAAGGGATTATCATCAATGTCTTATATTTCCACATAAGTGACTAGAAATTGTCAATACTTAAAAGCACAATCTGTGTAACTTTAATTTTTCAAATAGAGTTTATATAAATCAAAGGACATAAGTGAGTCTCAATGTCAATCTTCTTTCTTTGTATGAGGCTGAAAACATTCACAAGTGTGCTTGTATATTAGAAAATTTATCAGTAGCAAAGAGTTGTTCTCAGACCTCCAGCTCACTTGTTCATTTCTGTCTTTTTTTGACCAGATGAAACAAGCTTGTACTCTGCGAGTTGTGCAGTGTCCTAGTGTGAGCCAGAATGTATGCTCTGGCTTTTTTCCTACTTCTAATGAGGAACTAAATTCACAAGTGATATTTTGATCCTGTATGAGATTTCAATCCCTTTAAATTGTAAACAATTTCTTAATGTGTGTTGAGCAGGTTGCTCCCCTCTGGGTTTGGTTGGTTATGGGGTTTTGGTTTTTTTAAATTTGTGCTTAGTTTTAGCCATCAACCTAATTATTGTTAGAACAAACAGTTGTTTTTTTCTGTATTGACTTTAAATGCTCTTAAAGGAACTTCTAATTTTCTTGTTTTGCCTGCAAGTATAATACTGAATGAAAAAGTGTCAAGGAAATGAATGAAAGAGATAAAATAGAAGTTGAATAGGTTTAGCATTAAGTTATACAGAAGATTCTGCAATTAAAACAGTTACCATTAAAATCTTTGTCTATGCAATATCCTGCTGAAACAAACCCTTATCTGAGGGACTAGGCAGACTAAATAACCTTGTTTCTGAACAGGTTTTAGATGAGGCTGACAGAATGCTGGATATGGGATTTGAACCTCAGATAATGAAGATCCTAATAGATGTGCGTCCTGACAGACAAACTGTTATGACGAGGTATCTAAACATGATAGTGCTCAGGACTTGAACATAAGTTACTGAACAAGTTAATTAGTATTGAACAAGTTAGTTTCAAAACAAATGTGTCAGTTATTAAAATTTTCACTAGTTTTCTTTCTAATTCGGTCTGGTCAGTCCTGATGAGTCACTTGGCAATTTTTTTTTTTTTTTTTTTAATTTGGTACTGTCTTTTCTATGTTTTACATCAAATATAAAGACAATTGAGTTGTCGCAAAAAAAGGAAGGTATCCAGGAAGTGCTAGAATTTGCCATATCAGTTTGAAATGCCAATTTGCACTTCTCCATCTGGGACCAAATGCATTTCCGGACTTTATGATCAGTATCTGTGCAAGCCTGTGGCTGGATTAGTTTTGAAATTATGCAGCTTTTGGAAACTTAATCAAATATCCCAACAACAATTTTTGTTCCCATATTTTGCATTTAAGCTGTTATAGAAAACAGACTAGGAACTTGCTTGATTAGGTATTGTTCAACTACTAAACTCAGCTGAGGCTTCAATAGAAATCATAATTGTTGCCTGTACTTTTAACTTACAAAATTACCTTTTAAGCTCAAGTGCTGTTTACTGTTAACTTTAGTTAAACTCAATACTGTTCCTGCATATATGTTTCACCAGTGTGTAAGAAAGGAAAGAAAAGAAGAATATAGTGAAATTAATGACTTGGGAGAAGATTTGGACTATTCTCATGCATGTGTGTTTTCCTCTTCACTTCCTATTTAGTGCTACTTGGCCTGACGGTGTCCGTCGCCTCGCAAAATCCTACTTGAAAAATCCCATGATTGTGTATGTTGGCACTCTTGACTTAGCAGTAAGTTGTCCTGTTCTTTTTGGGTTTTTCCCTTTCCTTTTATAGAAGAACCTACGCTTAAGCCAGGAAACTTTTTGCTTGTAACTAACTGTATGTGCATAAATGCACCTATCTTTTGTAATCAATCTGAGCTATCAAGAAACAGCTCATGCTATTTGTTTTAAAGTTCTCTTAAAAGTTCAGAAAAATTTAAAAAGTATAAACAGACTTTTTTTTCTGCAACATCTGGATGTTTTAGCTCTTCAGTAAAAGACATGACAGATGACAAGTATCAATCATATTGAATGTTCTACTTCATAGTGCAAAGTGTTTTTGTGTGATCCCTTGGTTTTGCAGCCTTAATTTTAGTTCAGCAAGTTCTTGTTCTTTACTTTGTTTTCCTTCTGAAGGTCTTCCTTCTAATGCATACAGATCCTTATCTAAATCTGTGTTTCCTAACTGCATTTTTCTCCAGTGGAGTGGGAGCTTTGTATTAAATTCTTGGAGGACACTTGTCTAGAGCAGGAAGTATGTGTTAGTGTAAGAGCTGTCTTTAAAGCTGTCTTTTAATTTGGTACTGTCTTTTCTGTTTTACATCAAATATAAAGACAATTGAGTTGTCCCAAAAAAAGGAAGGTATCCAAAACTTCTAACACGTGTATGTAGTTGCTTATTTGTCATTGTTGTGCAGCTATGGGTAGTTGGCTTCAGTACCAGCAGAATTTATAGAAGCTGTAGTTCGCCCAAGATCTTAGGAAATTTTCAATTCCATTTTTTTTAGTGATAGGGAAGGAGGAAACCTAGTATCCAGTATACTTTTTGGTAGAAATAGAGACAAAATGTGGGTTTTGTCTGTTCTGTTCAGACTTTGTTCAGATAAATTCACATTTATCAAAAGGCATTTCTTGTCAGGATTGGAATTTGAAAGACATCAACTGCTGTTGTAGCTCTCTTCTCCAGGGCATTTTTCTGTTTTTACATGAGCTTCTCATAATTGAAGAGGTGATGTGGGAGGGGAGGGAAGGATTCCCATGTGGAGAGAGAATCTTTGTCTACTTGATTGAGTCTTCAAATCTTGCCCCAAGATTGTGATACCATGTCATGATGATGTCTAGACATTTTATTCTACTTATTAGTTGTACCTTAGACATACCTCTGTGGTAACCTTCAGAGGCAATGGAGTAAAGTCATTAATGAGCTGTTATTGGAATAGTTAGAACTGCTAATTTCAAAGAGATTTACAGCATCTTTAAAATCCTGTAATTTCAAGTAAGACTGCCATTGTTCCAGCTTCTTCTGGATTAAAATAAAATATTTGCAAATTAAAGAACTTCAATGTGTTTTTTCAGTAATAATATATTTATTTCACCTCACTGATCTTTAAATCTCTGCACATAAATGGTTTTGCAAACTGCTTAAAGGTAAATTTTATTATTCTCCTAAAGCAATGAGGAAGTAAGAAATCTGCAGTTTGAACTCCAAACTGATACATATTAAAATAGTTTTTTATGCTATCATATATTACTAGTTCTATAACATGGTAATAGGTGAATTAACATAAATAAATATTATTCTAATCTGTTTCTACCTAACATCCCTTTTTGCTGTTTGACAGGCAGTAAACACAGTACAACAAAAAGTTATTGTTATCCCCGAGGAGGAAAAGAGAGCTTTTATGCATAGCTTCATTAAGTCTATGAAGCCAAAAGATAAGGTCATCATTTTTGTGGGAAAAAAGCTTACGTATGTAATCACTTCCCAATATCACCTCTGTTTGGGGGTTTTTTCCTAACAGAAATACTGAATAGTTTCTTAGTTCACATAATAAGTATCAAGTATAATAACCTTTCTCAACAATGTGCTGCTAGTAGTATTATTTTTATTTAATTCTTCCTTCAGACTGAGTAGTAGTTTGTATCTTTTTTAATATTGTTAATGGTTGTGGTGAATCTCAGTTTCACGTAGTTCAAGTGGGATGTTTTGGTTCTTGGGGATACATGATTGTGATGTACTGTTTACTTTCATACACCTCTGGTGCATGCAAGACCTGATTAATGTGAGGGTTGGTCATTGTATCATACTTGAACTTTTTGAGTGAACAGACAAATAATCTAGTATTCCTTTAAAGTTTAAATAAAGGGAAACATTTCTTTGTAGATTGCTTTCCTATTTTATAACAAATATCTGACCTAAGCTGACCTCAGTAACATTTGGTCCTTAAGCAAACATTTAGCTTTTGTTGACACATTACTTTCTTCTTGATCTAAATCTAGATATTACACTATTTTGGGTTTTTTTTGTCTTTTGTTTTAAGAGCAATTGCTTTATTTCACCCTAGAGCTGATGACTTAGCAAGTGACTTTGGTATCCAAGGAATTCCAGTACAGTCACTTCATGGCAACAGGGAACAGTGTGATCGAGAACAGGCTTTGGATGACTTCAAAAAAGGTGAGTTTATATTGAAGTACTGGTTTGTTTAGGTCAGACTTCTAAAGTTTAGTTCTGTTCAGAACTTCTCTAAGTGTTCATGTCTCTTTAGAACTACAGAAATGAAAATATTAAAGAACTCTGAATGATACGTTTTCTTTATTAATTTGACAGAAAAAAGACACAGCAAACAGAGATTGCTCTTCAATAAAATTTTGAATGTCTGGGAGTTTAATAATTTAAAGCTTACTTTTGACATTTCTGGAAAAGTTGGCATTGTGTTTGTCTACAGAATGGTAAATTTAAATGTCAGATGATGGTGCTTTCAATGAAACAGTCCTGCTCCAGATTATGCTTAGTAGGGTTATGTGAATACATATATCTGAACACAATTCAGAGTTATGTAAACACATGCTAATAAAAGACTGGTGCTGTGACAAGAGTGTCAGCTGAGAATATAGTTGTTGAAGTTTTTGTCCTTTGGACAGACTCTTCATATCAACCAGGCCTATTTCTTACTTTTCCTTCACTCTGCTGTTCTTCTTGTGACATGCAGATAATAGAAAAATGACATTTTGGGTGCTTACTTACCAGCTTGTATTTGAAGCAAACTTGTTGTGACGTGTAATAACCATATTTTTACTTTGTGTTAAGAATAATAAGTGCATTATAAACTATATAAACCAATAAACTGGAGTATGTTTTCTGTTTGTTCCATAAACTCTCTTTCTCCTCCTGTTGTACTTATTGTAGGCAAAGTTCGAATATTGGTAGCTACCGACTTGGCATCCCGTGGCCTTGATGTGCACGATATTACTCATGTCTTTAACTTTGATTTCCCTCGCAACATTGAAGAATATGTTCACAGAGTAGGTCGTACTGGAAGAGCAGGGTAAGTGTTTACCAGAAAGCAGTAATGGATTATCAATGTTTTGGCATGCTTTATGCACTGCACAGGCGGTTTTCTTGGCAAATTCTAGAGGCTACAGGTGATATGGGGTGGGGGAGTGAAGACTTCAGTCTATCAAAGTACATTCTAGAAACACACTGCTTTAGGTTTTTAAGCGAATTCGCTGTTAAATTGAAGGCAAACAAGTTTTAGACTTTTCTGTTATTAAATGCAGGGTGTTTCAAAGCTGGTTTCAATATGAGGAAGAATTAGAAAAACAATTTGAATTGATATTCTGGAATGTTACTTCCTTGTTTATCTCTTCATGAGCTTGTGATTTATTTAGTCTTCTAGACAGCACATTTAAAAGAAGTAGACAATCATGGTGGTGTAGTTTAGTGATAGTTCTTTTGGATGCTGCTTTCCCAGGCTGGTACAAGTGGAATTCTTCTCATTTAATCGTGATATGAATGTCTGTCTCTTGATACTCAAATATGTTCCTGTTACGCTATGTTTTTTATCTAAAAGTTTAAATTAGTTGTGCATTTGCTCCATTTTAGGTGAATTGCTATATTCTGATTTTTCTGAAAAGTTGCACTCTCATGTGCAGAGTTAATGCTCAAGCCACATTTATTCTATCAGCTCAGTAATGTTGCCTGTAGCACAGTTCATTACTGCCTAGGTCAGTAGAAGAAGCCTGGCAAGAGTTGTTTTGAAGACCTGCAGTTGTTTCCTTCCTTGTTTAGGCGCACTGGGGAGGCAGTAACGCTTGTCACGAGCAATGATTGGAGGTTTGCGTCCGAGCTGATTGACATTCTGGAAAGAGCAAACCAAGTAAGAACACTTTACTGAGTAAGATTTATATTGGTTCTGGGTTAGCACCTGAAGCAGGTCTTGAAGGTCTAAGCCTATTTAGACCTTTCTTGGTGAGTGTCTTGTGGTGTCTCAGGGAAAAAAAAAAATGGGTATTTCAGTCTGTCTTGTCCTAGACAGCCTTAGCTGTATTTTACCTTATAGAGTAAGGTAAAATGAGTCCCAGGAAGCAACTGTGAACTTTAACCAAAGCCTTCTATGTCTAAAGAAAAAGTAACTAATGTACACATTGAGGTCTTCAGAGGAATAACAGGGTTTGTGTTTTCCCATAATATTTTATTCAATTTGTATTTCATTTCTGGATGCATGTACCAATGTTGTTGTTTAACAGTGTAAAAATTAACAATATTTATATCAGAAGCAGTTCAACTACCTTATCTGTTTATTGTATCTGACAGTTGTGACACCTGCATGTACTTTTCCAAGCTATCTTTCTTACTGATGCTTGTAAGTAATATAAAAAATAGGAATTGGACTGATCTCTTTCTTTAAAGAAGCATATTTTTTCTTGGTACCATATCTGACAAAAGAGACAATTGTGTTGCTGTTTCTTGCCATAACAAGGAACAGTGTTTTGCCTGATTTATAGTAAACCCCCAGTTCAAATCCTGACTTGAGCTGAAATTTTGTTTGGTTGGTTTTTTGGATGGGAGTTTGAGTACATATTAAATGGATTTTATCTAGAATCTGTGATTTTTGCTATGGACTCTTACTCAGACTTTAAACCATGGGTTAAAGCTTCACCTCAATCTTCTGATATGTAACTCTGAAAGAGATTATGTTGCTTTATTGCAAACCTAGTGAGATGCTTTTGAGGGAGGAAAAGGGTTAAAGTTAAACCTTAAAGTTGCAGGTTTGGGGGAATTTTTTGCTTTGTTTACATTCAGAAAATGCAAGAGGTAAAACTAGTAATGATACCGTGAAGCTGCTTTAGAGATGCCCTGTGTTTTTTGGTCTGAGTTAACAATTACCTTTCAAGCCTTGTCTCCAGCTGCAGACTGCAAAGTTCCCAAACTGGTTTTGGTTTTTCGTAATGTGTGATAGTTCAACTGGGAACGAGTCTCTGAGTTCAGAGAAGAGGAACTCTGAATCCTTGCTTTCAGAAGTTATTATTAGTCACATTATTCTCAAACTTAGTTATGTCTGATAGAAAGGAAGTATCCCTACAGACAAAGTGTTGGGGTTTTTTCTTGTGACAATGCAAATACCATTGTTTCAGTCTTAAAGCATCATGTAAAAGTAAGAAGAGTAAGACTAAGAAGGTTCAGAGTACTTCAGTTTCAAAACAAGTTAGCTGTTTTTGTTAGCTAAATGTTCTCTGCAATTTGAATCTACAGATTATATACGGAAAAATGGGTACAACAAAAAGGTCTGTTTCATGCTGAAGCAATCTTTTCTATATAAAAGCTTATTAAGAAGCATGGACAGATTATTGGAAAAACAGGTGGAAACATAGTAATCTCTGTAATACCAAGAAAAGCATTCCATATAAATTTTGGCATCTTTATCCTTTTCTATTTTCTCACTTGGACTACCCTACCCTAGCTTATATGTTTAGCAGATACACTGATGGTTCATGAAAAATCTCAAGAAGCTGCTAGATGCTGGATATTACCTCACTGAGATTCTTATGTTTCTGTATCCTCATTTCTTCCCACTCTTGCCTTGTGCTTGCTCAAAAACCACTCTTGCTAGAAATTGTTTCAATTTTAGTTTGGAATCAGTTATGCTTCAAGCTCTACAAGAGGAACTGATTCTAGGGAATAAAATCATCCAATGTTTCAACTGAAAAATAACTTTGTCTCATTACTTCTGTCTCCCATGATAAATCTGTTGTAACTTTCAGCTAGAGATACATAATTTTTAACTTTATTTCTAAATAATATTTGAAACTTAGGCAGAATAGACTCTTCCAGAGTTGTCATATTTTGTCAGGATAATTGCTTACCAGTAAGAGCAATTCAGCACATAAAACATATACTAGCTAGCTGTCCCTCATACCAGCTCAAGAAAAAGTTGCTGATAGCAAATAACAAGCATTACTCAATTATAAAACCTGACAAAAGAAATGGAAACTAGAGGAATATGACTTCCTGCTCCAACAGACCTTTTGTCCTGGCTGCATTCTCCACGTGTTCAAGCATTGCCAAGCCCAGGCACTTTTAGGGAGACTTTAAGGTACTTACATCTATTTGTTCTCTGCTGTTTGCACTGTATTTGTGCCACTGGCAGGCAAAAATCACACAGACAGAGCAATCATGTTAATAGCACATTCACACACTGCCCTTTGCTCTGATCAGGAGAGGGATTCTGGATGGGGGTGACTTCCACTGATGGCCACGTGACATCACAGATTGCTGGAGTGGGCTGGCTTTGATGGATCAGTGGTCCAAGATCTCTTGACAGTACAGTTACCCACAGTGCTTTTTGCAGTAAACATTGCATTAATGTCAGCATTATGCCTGACCTGGTTAAAGAAGTCTTCTTGGATACTGCTTTTGTTCTGTAAGCAAAAGAATGGTGGTTTTTCATCACTGTCACTTAACCTAATAATATAAAAATAAAAATCTGTCTGTAATTCTTCACATCTGGCCTCAGTCGTTAAGAACTCTAAGGTGAGAGTATTCTGATGATACTATTCACCTTTTCCACATAATTTCAAACATGCCAAAAGCCCCTGTGGATCTTGGTAAGATGCTCTTGTGACCTCCCGTGGTGGGAGATCTAACTGTTTTCTCCTGCCTTTTCCTTGTCTTTTAGCTTTGTTCTAAGCACATGAGAACAATTCCTGTGACAACACTTTAAGTCATGAAGCTTCTCTTCAGAGACTCTTAAAATTTCCATAAGGAATTTAATACAAACCAACATTCAAATATATGTATATAGTATGATGCCACCTTTAAGTGGCACTGGATGTTTTTACCAACTGTTCCTTATAACTAAAAGATACATTTCTGTTTGAACTATAATGTTGTAATTAGCTGATTATATGTTGCCATATCAGATACGGTGATACAAGCATAGATATATTATTGAAAATCCAGAGACACATACATGATGATTATTTTTCAGTATACTTCAGTACAATCTTACGTGAAAAGATTTCTCTCTGCATTTCTACAGAAAAGAATTTGCAAAGTGACAGGAGCCAGATAAATAATGAAATCAAGTTTGGGAACACACAAATCAATAGCATTTTTGTAAAACAGAGTCTAAATGTTTAAATTTATCTAAAATTCACCTTGTTTCTTTGCCTGCTTTCTTATTAGGTAGTTCCTGACAAGCTTATTGCAATGGCAGAAAGATACAAACAATCACAAATGAGAAAAGAAATTGAAAAGGATACACCAAGACCATGGAGAAAGCCCTCAAAATAAGTGTAATCCCTTGAAGCTACTGATACAAAGAAAGTGATTTTAGTTAGTGTTATGATCCACGGGTTTGAATTTATAAGTTTTGTTTTGTGTTTGATTGTTTTCTGTACCTGTCCAGTTTAAACAAACTTCTCAAAAGTGTTTTAGGAAAGAAAACTGGGTAACTTGATATAGGAATAAATCTAGTTTTGCACTTGGACACTATTTTCACATAAAAATTAACTTTTTTTTTCTTGTGTGATGTATGAAACTTCTAAAGCCGTTATCTACTGGTTAAAAATAAATATTGTCGTTTTGTTTGGGTTCTTTTTTTAAGTTAAATGCAGTATCAATATATAGGAATGCAAAAGATCATTTTTCCATTTATATTCAGAGAACTGGATAATTCATCGTAAGCAGTGTTTGTAGTTTCAAAATACTGTACCTTTGCCTTGATATGCTACTGGCATGCAGATGTATTTCTCAGATTAAGAAAAACTGCTCTGTTTGTTGTTACTTGTGTTTGCTGAAGCAAGTTTTCTTTATTCTTATTTTAAAATTTAACATTGGAGGTCATTTTTGATAAAACTTCTGTCTCAGGATTTTTTGAGAGAGGTCTGAATTTTCTTGTAATGGAGGAGAGCATGACAAGTATTTGTTTGTGGCTAACAGTGGAAGAAAACTGGCTGCTGCTCTGTTTTTTGTGGATGTAACATTCTAGCTTAAGGAATAAAGCCAGAATTTGCTACAGCAATGTTAACAAAGTCATGGAGAAAAGAATACATTTGAAAGCAGATTTTTATTCCTTCCAGATAAAGTTGATTCATACTTTCCATTTGGATGTCAGGTTCTGTCACACAGACTCCTAGTGATAATGGGGTGTGTTTTCCACTCTGTGAAATTTGTATGGGAAGGAGTTACTCCTTCATTTGATGCTTGGTCTGAGCTTATTTGTGTGTCATATGGTTAAGTAACAACTAATAAACAAAATTCAGTAAAATTAAAGTATTTTAGTAAAATTACTCTCTAAATATTCTTTCCTCTTAATTTGCTCATAATTGAGGTAAATCTGGGCATTATTCAAACCAGTAGGTTATTTTGCCTTCAAAAAGTAGGCTAAAAATATGGATTTCCCATGGCTTCTATAAGTAGAAGCAAAAGATGCATTTATTTACAGCACAGCAGTTCTCAAATGCTGTGTACTTCTCAGCTGCACAATATTAGTAATAGGAAATATACTTTTTTTTTCCTAACACACAATTTCTTCAATATGAGGAAAATGGATATGAATTTCAATTTCAGGAGTGTCCAGTTCATGCTGCATTTTGGTTTTGATAACCTTTTAGAGCAAGAGTCTTCCTCTTTGATACAGGTTGAAAGATGCATTTTTTTTCTGCATGATTCATCATACAAATAAATGCTCATTGGCACAAAACCATCTACTCTGTTGCAGCATATTAAGTAACGATTGTTTCCCATCCAAAGCCCAATGAAAAGGCTGATTTCTAAAGTAATTCTGAAGACTCAAAAAGGATAAGTTCCTTCATATTACTCAGATAAAACATTCTCTGTTAACAGTTGCTGGCAATTGTCCTCTGCAAAAGGTCTTCATCCATGCAGGTGATCTGGAAAAGTTGTTCTGGTTAGTGTCAAAGTAACTCCAGTGACTTTTCTTATTTTTTGTTTTGAAAGCAGGAGTGTATTTTGGATAGTCTGCTGTGGATCGTAATTTTAAATAAAATTGTCAATTTTCCCTTTATGCAGTCACTGATGCCCTTGTATTTGGAAACATAGAAATTACATGTGGGAAATGAACTATTGCAAATTCTTCTTAGTATACCTTGAAGATATTTTGCCATCTACATCTACATTTGAATAGGCAAGGTAAATATTACATTAAACATTTCTTTTAAGGGTTATGGCTAAGCAGTGTGGCTGAAGTATGCATTTTTCTCTTAGTGTTCTTGAATTTATTTTGGTTTGGGGTTTTTTTGGGGTTTTGTAGTACCAGACTACTGAAGAGTAGTTTATGGTGCAGAATTTTCTGTTTTAAATATGAAAGTCAACATGATTAGATATCTATTGTGAAAAATGTTCTTAATACTTCTCATGAAATACTGGGAATCCATTGTTCAATTCATGGCTTATTTTTCTTGAAAGGAAATGATGTCTTGCCTTATCTTCTGGGCTGAGCAAGTTGTATTGGGGAATAAAAAAGTGAGTCAGCTGAGACTTTTGCAGACAATCCACAAAAAATCCCAGACATTGCTGAAAGCAATGATCCAGGTCTCCCAGGTGCCAGTCTGAGTCATTTGGCCATGTGATGCAGGAGTGGAGAAAAGCAGTTTTGACATGATAAGAACAGAATTTTTCCAATTCTTTTGGATATTTCATTTTAAGTTGCTCTAGAAGATACTTCAGCAGCTTAAGACAACCTTTCCTGTTTAAAAAATAAAAAAAAAATTAGGTACCTTTTCCGTAGTTCTAAATTTGTAGTTCAGATATTTAAACACAATTATGCATTAATTCTCTTGTGGCTTTCTTGATTCAGTGCAAGATCTAATTGGCAATCCAACTTCTTAGTTTACTTGTTAAGGAGGTTTTGTACCTCATGTGGATTTTGTTCTTCCTTGTTGAAGAACAAGGAAAGCAGTTCTCATAGAAGTGAAAAATCATTTTTTCATCTTGCTCTCATTCAGCAGTTTTCTCACCATCATTTTAGAAATTGCTTTGACATGAAGTGTAATTTTGCTCAGAAAGTGGAGTCATCACATTTTAAAGCTGTTTTTTTTTTCTAAACAGGACTGAATTTGGGATAGATAATTTAACCAGTCACATCTTTTTTGTGTTCTAAGGCAAGTCTGGAATGTAAACCAGCAATGTGATTGTTTCCACCTTTCATTAGGTAAACGCAAGTGAGACATTCAGCAAGCACATGCAGTGCTGTATTGGTGTACAACAATTATGCCTCAAAGACTTACTCTTGCTTCCTATTATGAAATTACTGTTAGATCAAATTCTTAAGTGCTAACTTGAAACAGTGTTAGCACTATCCCAGCTCACACAGGCTTGAAGTAAAATATTCCTGTGAAATACCAACCTACAGCACTTTGGTCCATCAGATTCACAGCATGTCTTTGAGTTGCCGTGGTTGTTTATCATGTCCTTTTCAATGTGTGAGAAGGAGAGTCGCCAGGTGTTCCCTGAAGTCAAGCACAAGACTGTTAAATGGTTACACAGCACTAAGGATCAGCTTTTGTAGCTAGAAGAAAATCCCAATTTTGTAATTGGCTTAAATACAAGGAATTTTTTTGCACCCACTAAAAAAACAAAATCATAATTCAGTGAATTTAGTTAGTTCCTCCTTAACTCCCCAGCTGCTTCATAAAGACAATTAGAATGTAATTAATGTAGGACATAATTAATTATTTGGATGCTTTCAATTCCTAAGGGTGTTTGTATTTACTTTAAAATTAGGCTTAATTCTGAACGTCCCTGGACTTGCTTAATATGATTCAGAGAGCTGCATTATTTGTAGAAATCTGCAACCTTTTAATTTCTGTATTCTTACTGTGATTTCTGGGTTTTCTTTGTGCAAGTGATAGGTTTGTGAGTTTGTCTCAGATAAGCTGACTGTTCTAGAGGGCTTCTTTTTGTTCTTCTGCTCATGCTCCTGAAAATAATTGCTAATATAGTTCAATGCCCTGTTTTTAACACCAGCCATCACTTTTGTCTTCTTTGCATGAATTACATTGTTTCCCTTGCCCGTTTGGCTCAGTTACTATTTGCATTTAATTTGCACAGGAAGAAATTACCAAATAAATCAGTACTGCTCTACTGGGCTTTGATAACACAGGCCTGCTAATTAAAAAGGTACCAGAAGGCTTGAAATCTTTTTGCTGAAATCGTCAGTTACCATAATGCACTGACAAGTCAGAATGTTTCTGCAAACTAGTGGAGGCTCAATGTGATGGAGGTCTGGAGGAAAAAATGTAGCCATACCAGAGTTCAGTGAGAAGTAGTGTATCTTGATAGAAAACAGTTTGCTTCCTGCAGAAGTATCTGATTTGTGGATGCAGTCCCATGTACAGGGATGTTCCCTGCATTTTTAGCAACTTTCTTCTAATTTCCTTACAAGAGAGTGCAAGCTGCTGTTAAGTACAGTGCTAGCACAAGGGAAGGCTCATATCCATTTGTCTGGCTGGAGTGGATTTAATATAATGCTCTTAGTAATGGTTAGTGTACAGCCTGGCAGAGTGGGTTTATATTTACATTTCAGTATAGGACAAGCAGTACCACAAATCTGATGCTTTAAAGAGGGATTTCAGTTGTCTGAGCTGGATATATCCAGGGTGAGGTGTCTTGAAGGCAGAATACTGAACATGATCTGGATACCCTTTCTATAGCACCTGTAAGTGATCGAGTTGTAGAGAAGATATTTCATAACTTATTATTGTCCATATTTGAGGTACCTCTTAGAACTTTTTCTCTTTTGTTTTGCTTGGCTACTAAATAAAGTGATTTAAATCTCAAATCCCTCCTGACTTTTGTTCCCAGCCACTGTTCAATTTTGAGGCCGCCCTGTGTGCTGAGGGGCCAGCTCTGCTGAGCCTCCAAAGTCAAGATGATGTCCACTGATATTTCTGATGGAGGATTTTTGATCTGAAGAGTTATTGCAGGGCTTCCAGCCTTTTTCCTTGCCACAGTGACTTCAACATCTAGTAACAAAGAAAGTGATATTTCATGTTAGATAGATAGATACATACATACAGAGATAAGTTAGATTAAATCTTTTTTTTGAAGAATGTTAGTTTTTACTGAAGAGCTCATAAACAATCAAAAGAAATACTTGGGTTCAGTCACTGGTTCTTTATCCTTACAGGATGTTGAAACAGTGAGAAGGCCTGTTGAGTTCTATGAAATAGGTAACACTACTGTGCTTGCTTGATTTACTAAGAATTAAAAATATAGTAATGTTTTTCATTGAACTGCTTTCCCTGTTGAAAATACACAGTGAAGAGAGCTGGCCACAATGTTTCTGAAGGTTTGGGAAAAAAATAACCCTAACTGGGGTTAGTTTAATATAATTATATAAAATACTGTATACATATTATATAAAATCGTGTATATATTATATATATACACTATATAATTATTAAAATAACTGGGATATGGTTTTTGTATTGATCAATAAAAATATTAGGTACTGTATAGAAGAAAGCTCTTCATTTTGCTACCACTTCAGCAAATGGCATTTTGTATACTCCAAGATGTACAGGTCGTAGGAAATACCAAGCATGCAACAGAACCCTTAATGTTTATTATTTTTATACAGAAAATATGCATAGTGGAGTTAATAATGTAACAAATTATCTATGATGTATTTGTGATGCTTAACATAAGAGCAGCTTGAGATACTGGGGACAGGAGGGCTTACAACTCCATTGGCATAGACAGAGGACTGGCAGGAAAATGTATCTTCTTAACACTGGGGCAACACATATTCACAATGTAAGTGGATTTTTACCAGTTCCTGTTGAAGCTTATTCTCTCAGTACTAACCTTTAATATTTTTTACTTCCTGTTTAATAACTTCTCTTAGTGCTTGAAGCATTTTAAAGGCTGATAATTTTCCATCTTCCTCTAAAAACTTCAACCAACCCTTTTCTTTTGGGCTTCTTTTGAATGATACATAATAATATGCTCCAGTGTCATCAGACTCAGCCAGATGAATCCTTGCAACAGGCATTACAAGCATAATGTCAAACTCATTTGGTTCAGATATCTGCAAATATGAGAATACTACAGTCAGTGTTCAACTAAGGTTTTATTCTCCTGAGATTTTTATACCAGTTGTGGTTTTATCTACCTCAGTGTACTAATCATGTCTGATGTGAAAATATGAGCTTATTTCTGTGGTATTGCAAGATTACTGTGCATTGAGGTGGAAAACGGCAATTTACAGCTCACTTCACAGCTCTCCAACTTATTAATTTTTTAAGACAGTTTTAAGATTCTTGAGCTATTTTGAATAATTAATGCATAAATGTTGTACTCAGTCATCCCTTTGTGCACTGGACTCAATTGTGAGGAAGAAAAATGCATTGCTAGGTCTGCAGCTAGTTTGAGGAAAAAAATAAGTGTCTCCATGTTTGACTTTCTTTCTGCTGGAACCAGGAAAAAAGGTGAAGGGGCTGGAATGGACTTAAAGATAGAGCTAGTCCTGACTCACCCTGCCCCAGGCAGGGATACCTCCCACTAGACCAGGCTGCTCAAGGCTTTATCCAACTTGGCCTTGAACACGGCCAGATTTGGAGCATCCACAGTCTCCTCAGGCACCCTGTACCAGTGTCCCACCACCCTCACAGTAAAAAAATTCTTTCTAATATCTAATTTAAATTTTCCTTCTTTCAAATTGTTTCTGTAAGTTCTGCTTTTTGAAAAAAACTATGGCCCAGGGCTTCTCGTGCACTGCTATACCGGACTGATCGTGTTGTTAGACCGGGCTCACCTGCACGGCAAGTGCAGGGCTTGCTGCAGCTTGAATGCGAATCCCGTTCAGGTAGCAGGTTACTGATCATTTTGTAATGCCTTGTGGTTATCGCACAGAGCTGTCCTTAATTTTAACACGGCGGGAAAAGCCTGCTAAGAGCAGCTCTGCTAAGAGCAGCGCTGGCACAGGCGGCCCGTGCGAGCCGCCCATCCCTGCTGCCGCAGCCTGGCGGGAGAGCGCTGCCGCCGCCCTGCACTCACCTTGACGCGCTCGTAGTAGCTGCCGGCGCTGTGCCGCTCGATGGAGCTGAAGCAGCTGTCCCTGCCACGGATGGCCTGGATCAGGTGCGAGACCACCTTGTTCACCAGCGTCGACGCCTCGGACACGTCTTCGCGGGCCAGACTGAGCCGCGACAGCACCTCCCGAAGCCGCAAGGCGTCCGCCGCCGGCGGGGGGCGACGGGCGGGGACAGCGACCGCCCCGTCGAGCACCGCCGCGACATTCCGCGGGGCCGCGGGGGTTCTGGCGGCCGGCGCCCTGCTCCGCGGGGCGGGGAGCGCCTCTGCGCCGCCCTGCTCTCCGCTCGCTGGCAGCTCCCGGGCAGCGGGGGCTCGCCGCGCCGGGCGGCCGCCCCGGGCGGGGGGTCCGTCCGTCCGCGGTGCCCGGAGGGTCGCGGCGCCCGGAGGGTTTTCACCCGTAACGCGGCCCCGCGAGGGGCTTCGGGCTGTGCCCTTCTCCGCGCCCCGGCTCCGCGGAGCTGCGGGACGTGTCCCCCGCCTGGCCCGCGCCCCTCTGCCACCCGCGGTATCCATGGCCGCTGCTCCCTCTCCGCAAGACGGCGAGCGCGGCCCCCCGAGCAACGGGGCTCCCGCCTCTGGCTTCAGGCGAGTTCCTCTTCCAGGCGGCGCGCCTCCCCTAGGAATCGAAACACGGCGAGCGGGGCGGAGGCGAGGCGCTGCTCGGCGCCGCCAACTTCAGCCAGGGCACAGGGAAGCTCCGGCAACAACAACCAAACTGCGGCCTCCCTCCAATCCGCGGGGAGCGTTTTCCCGCTCTCGGGTGGCCCCTCCCGCCCGCCCGCGGGGAGACGACACGTGAGCACCGGCACCGCCCGGCTTTTCCAGCCGCGCAGGGCCACAGTTCGGCCGGCCGCGGGGAGGTGCCCGGCCCCGCCGGCCCCGCCTCCCGCTCCGGGGCGGAGGAGCCGCGGCGGCGCTGCCGCCCCCTGCTCTCGCTGCCGGGAGGGCCGGCCCAGCCGCCATGTTCCCGCGGAGCGGCTGGCGCCGCCTGCCGCTGCCCCCGGCGCCTCGCCCCGGGCACCGCCGGGCGGGCAGCGAGGTCGGGGCGAAGGCAGCGCCGCGCTACGAGGTGGTGGTGATCGGCGGGGGCCATGCGGGCACGGAGGCGGCGGCGGCGGCCGCTCGAGGCGGGGCCTGCACGCTGCTGCTCACGCACAGGATCGGCACCATCGGTACCGCCGCGGGTGCCCGGGGCGGGCGGGGGAAGAAGCTACCGCGGGCGCCTCGGGTCTCCACGGTGTGGGGTCGCGGGAGCCTTTGGGCGGTGCTGAGGGCGTCCTTTTGTCGTTACCTAGGGGAAATGTCCTGCAACCCATCCTTCGGCGGCATCGGGAAGGGGCACCTGATGCGGGAGGTGGACGCCCTGGACGGGCTGTGCGGCCGCGTGTGCGACCGGTCCGGCGTTCACTACAAGGTGCTGAACCGCCGCAAGGGCCCGGCCGTGTGGGGCCTCCGCGCCCAGATCGACCGCGGCCTCTACAAGGAGAACATGCAGGTGAGCGGGCGGCGCAGGGCCGGCTCTTGGGTGTGGGGAGCCGCGATACACCACTGAGAACCGGGCTGCGTTTTGCGTTTCGTTATTTACCTATCAAACCTATGCTTTGATGCAGTGTAAGTTGTTGGAGCTCAGCATAGTTTAAAAAATTCTCTAGTACTTTAAATACGTGTCAGGCTTCATGACCAAATAGTTTATTTGAGCTAAAACGTTATGTGAATGCAAACTTCCACCTGATAGATTAGGATAGTACAATAACTGAGTGTCTGCCAAATGACCTGGTAAGAACAGAAGTGGGTGATAGATGTTTCAGAAATCATCAGGGTTTGGGATTGCCCATATGTCTCGTAACTTCCTAGATTTTTGCAGTAACTCCTTTCATGACAGAAAGAAATCCTTAACACACCACTGTTGACAGTTCGTGAGGCATCTGTGGAGGATCTTCTCTTGACAGAGCCAGAACCAGGTCGTCCTGGGAAATGCCAAGTCACAGGAGTTGTTCTGGGTATGTGCTAGTAACTCATGAAGTGCCTTCAGTTACTCCACACTAAGAGCAGCCTTTGGGATAAATATTTCTGAATCACCAATAAAAAGATGAATTATACAATTTGAATTCATTAGTGAAAAAGATGAATTAGGCAATAGAGCTGATTTAGGGAAAGTGTGAACTAAACCAGGCTAATATGTGTAATACCAAGTAATATTCCTGGATTGGTAGTATACTGGGACATTAACTAAGTTAATTTTCTTCAGGCTAGTGATAGTGAATTCCATGTGGTGTTCTGAGATTTTATTTGGTAAATGGTGTATGCTGCCCTCAATATTACAGGACTGTGGGGTCCTATTAATAACAGGCTTGTACTTCTTTACCCCTTGCTGTTGTATTAAACAAGCTTTCCAAAGTAAAGGCCTGGATATGGATTTTTCCCAGGAGTGGTTTTCTTTGTTAGGGGTAACTTGCTTAGGAATAATAAATATACAGAAATAACCACTTGCTGCTTATTGTAGTTATTACTATTGATGCTATTGTTATGGAAATGCTGGTAATATTTTATAATAGAAGGCAGATAAACCCCCAGTGAACACTTAGTCTAGTTTTAGATAGAAGCACCAGAATTCTGGGGCTTTGTTGATACTAAATTGTGTGCATCTCTGAAAACTTGCTGTTTCAGGGGATGGGAGCACAGTACATGCTGGGACTGTCATCCTGACCACCGGTACATTTCTGAGGGGTATGATCCACATTGGACTGGAGACACACCCAGCAGGGCGGCTGGGGGACCAGCCAGCCATCGGCCTGGCTCACACTCTGGAGAAACTGGGATTTACTGTGGGCAGGCTGAAGACTGGGACACCACCCCGACTTGCCAAGGATACAATTGACTTCAGTGGTCTGGAGGAACGTGCTGCTGACAACCCTCCAGTGCCCTTCAGCTTCCTCAGCGAGGCCGTGTGGATCAAGGTGGGATAGCACCCATCAAATGAACACAGAGCCAGGTGGAGAGTGGTTCTGGGAACATCATGCTCATAATCAGCCAGGGAGCTGATTGGTAGCTGGGATGTATTTGTACTGGAGGTGTTACGTTTTTGAGGATTCTCAATCCCAGGGAGAAGTTACTTGTGTTCTTTTGAAAGCAAATACCTTTTTACTGTCACTTCTCAAGTTGAGAACTGAACTTTCTTCTGGAATCAGAATTATGTGAAATGTCATACTGGTGCTAGTATTATTCATTGTGTGCTGGTTTTACAAAATCTTCCACTATTACACCTGTATTGTGGAGATTTACTATCTGGTTTCTTATCTTAGCCCTGGAATAAGGTTAAAATATTGGAATTAGAGATCATTTTTAGTATTGACTAGGAAAGAGAAAGGATGAATTTATCCACAGAGCTGAGAGGTGACAGGTTAACAGTAACTTAAAAGCAGAAGGGGTTCAATTTTCTGAAGATAATCATGGAAAATTGGCTATTTTTTATGTAATGTAATTAAACAAAACAGAGTTAATTATCAGGAGTTAATTTGCCCCAGAGGACGTAGGAATTGTGGTAACCTTTTATAATCAGGATGAGGCAAAAGTACTATCACTTGAAGTCCTTGAAGATGTATGTGTAGGAGAGGTTTTGAAATAAAGAATTTTAAATCTAACAGCAAAAAGCTGTTAGACAAACATTGCTAATAACAATTTTGAGTCAAAATTGAGAACGTATTGGGAATTTATTTGCCACAAACATGTTCAAAGAAACAGCAATTTTCAGACGTTTATATATGCTATAACATCCAGGATTTTTTATAGATGCTCCCACAAGTCTGCCTAATTTATTGCATCATGATATGGATGTTCTGTTTCTTTTATTACCACCAGAACATCTCATCTGTCTTTGTTTAATAGATAACCCAGGTTTTATCAAGTTAAACAGTGCTTTATTAAATTTGCTGTCCTGGTTCAACAGTTACCATGGATTAAGTTTTCTAGGGTGTACAGGCTATGATGTGGCTGCCTTACTGCACCTGCAATGTATTAATCAAGTTTTCTGGGGTATATAGGCTTTTGACTCCTTAACTTTCTCAAGATAGCTTTCTTGCTCTATGGCATCTGATTCATCTTGAGTTATATGACAACCATTGAACAATTCTTTATTAAACTTTGATCTTCAACTGTTAAGATTAAGTTCTCTAAGGGGTGTTGGTGCATGGACTTCCTTTCTGCAAGTGCAGTGAGATGATTTCTCAGGGTTTTGTACTGACACTCAGCCAACACAAATCTAAATCAAAACCATGTAAAATCACAAGACTCTTGGCTAACTAATTTATAACTCACTGGCAGTTTTAAAGAGTTATGATACTACGTTATCACTATTTTGAATGTGAGTCTATTGACTCTTTCAGAAAAATCAGTGGAATGCTTTGCTTCACATGGTGAGGTTTTTCCCAAACTTTGAATTTTTCACATTAATTGCAGAGTTTTGAGGTTTGGGTTTTTTCCCTCTCCAGGAGAATTATTTTTTTTTCACCAAACCCATTAATTGGCTGTTAGCTGTAGGGTCAGCATTTATTCTTCTAACTCCAGAGCTTTTTTTTTCCCTGTGATCAGTTTGATTGCTGTGATGTAACAGGTTGATGTAATGGGAATACCCATCCTGCAATTAGGAATACAGGATAGAACTTGAATTCCAGACTCCCGAGTTCCGTCCTGTTCTTGGTCTGATTTTGGGCATGTTGCTCAAGCTCTCGGATCGCTCGTGTTCCATCTGTACAGTGGGTATGACAATGCTGCTGACAGCCCTCAGAAGTGAGAGCCAGCCATCATGGGAAAGGTCTTGGAGTTGTCAGAGTTATTTAGTAAGGATATGGTGTTGTGACTAGATTAACTTAGGCTGAGCTTTGGCTTCTTCCAGCCGGAAGCTCAGCTGTCCTGTTACCTGACTCGCACAAACCTGAAGGCCCAGCAAATTATCTGTGATAACCTCCACCTGAACAACCACGTCAGGGAGACAACCAGGGGCCCACGGTGAGTGTGTGGCATCAGGCAAGGCTGTCAAGGGGACAGGCTGGCACTCTGTTTGGAACTGTGGATCGATCTCTCTCCTGTTTTGCTTCTAAAAAGTAACTTTTTCTCCATGTCTCTTGCTGCTCATGGCTGTTTACTGTTACAGGTACTGTCCCTCTCTTGAGTCAAAGGTTCTGCGCTTCCCTGACCGAGAACATCAGGTGTGGCTGGAGCCTGAAGGCTTGGAGTCCAATGTCATTTACCCTCAAGGCATGTCCATGACACTGCCACCTGAGCTCCAGGAGCAGGTGATCAAATCTGTCCCAGGCTTGGAAAAAGCCAAGATGCTACAGCCAGGTGAGGGGGTTGAATAGTTTTGAATCTATTGGTCATATTTATTTACTAGTTAATGAAAAGCAGGTTTTGTTTAGAGCATAGCAAAACAAAGGAAATATGAAGCAAAACTAATTCCTGGATGCAGTGATTTTTCCTTTGCTTGTTCAGAAATCATAAATAGAATTGATAAGCCATTCTGCTCCACTGATTGCCTTGACAGTCCTTCCTGTAACATTTGTCTTAATGTGTGTCACAGGCTATGGGGTGCAGTATGACTTTTTAGATCCCCGACAACTGACGGCTTCTCTTGAGTCACGTCTTGTGCAGCGCCTCTTCTTTGCAGGCCAGATAAATGGCACAACAGGCTATGAAGAAGCTGCAGCTCAGGTGGGTGGATCTGACTGTTGTATATTCAGTACTCAGAAAGGGATATTGGCTTTCATGATAGATTTCCTAGGCCTATTTTGTGTTCATGAGATGTTATTACTTTTATTGCTCCCCCTGATTCCAGGCTTGCCTAAGATACTTTTACTTGTATCTGTACAAGTATCTGCAGTTGCTATCCCTAAGGTTGCAGTTACAACAGTAATTGAAAGTCCTGTCAAGTGTTTCAGCTTGGAGACTGTGCTTTGTGTATAATTGAAAACATGGGAATTGTCTCCAGACACATCAGCAGGGGCTAAGAAGCCCTTCAGACCCTCCTAATGTCACAGGAAGGAAACAGCCTGGATTGCTGGCACAGGCTGTTGTATTTTCCTGGGTACGGTTTGACACGTGAGCCTTGGGGGACAGATGTGCTGATGTTTTACTGAGAGGAGACCAATGGATGTTTGGTTTGTTTGGCCTATGCAGGGTGTGATTGCTGGGATCAATGCTTGTCTGCGAGTTCAGGGCAGGCCCCCGTTCACCGTCAGTCGCACCGAGGGCTACGTGGGGGTGCTGATCGACGACCTCACCACGCTGGGCACCAGTGAGCCCTACCGGATGTTCACCAGCCGCGTGGAGTTCCGCATGTCCCTGCGGCCGGACAACGCGGACACCAGGCTCACTCACAGAGGTGTTCTGCTGTGACCTTGCACTGACCAGCCCTGCCTGGCTGTAGGCCTCTGTCTCATACACCATCTGTCTCTTCAGGGTTTGAAGAAGCTGGGTGTGTGTCACAGCAGCGATATGAACAAGCAGTGAAGATGAGAGCTGCATTGGAGGATGGGATCGCAACGCTAAAATCACTTCAGTTCAGCATAGCCAAATGGTCCCAGTTACTACCGGGAGTTCCCATAAGTAGCAATCGCAGGTCACCTGTCAGGTAAGGATTGCACCTGGAGCTTTCTGGTTTGACCTATGTTTGCTTTAGCACATCTGGCTAGTGGTTTCACAGCACTTGTCCATCCTTCCTGAAGCTGTCAGTACTCCAAGATTCCAACTTTACCACCTTCAGAGGACACACATCTGATGTTTGCCTATAGGATAAGTGTGGCATTATTGGTGTTTTTACTATTCCACGTTTCCTGGTGCTGACGTGCTTTCAAAGCAAGGGCCCAGACAGTTCTTGCTGTCCTTACACAGAGTCACCAGCTGGGGAGGGTTTTGCAGTGGGTTGCAGCTTTGCTAAAAGCTTGGTAAAAGCAGTAGTTGATTTCAGACTGGTGTCAGGTGGTAGCTGTTCTTGTACACAAAACTTCCCTTACTCATACTTTGTCTCATCTTTTCTTTTCTTTTCTGTTGTTTTAAATCAGTGACTAAGACCTGGCTGACAGAGTCTGTGTAAAAGGTTTCCCTTGGTGCCCTTGCCTTGTCCCTTCTGTCTGGCTGTAAATTTATGTGAGGAGTCTCTCTTCAAGAGTTTAGCAGCTCTTTTGTGTGCTGAGAGGAGACAGCAGGGAATTGAGCTTGGCTCTGCAGTTGTTCTGTCTTAAGCTAAGAACTTGTATGTTTGAGCTTGGAACAGCTGTAAATCTAACTTAGAAGTGTGACCCATTTTTACCATAAATGTTTACTCTTGTCCTCCACAGTGCCTTTGACATCCTTCAGTATGAAGATGCCAACATGGAGATTCTGGCAAAGGCTGTCCCAGAGCCCCTGGGCAAGCTTGCTCAGTGGAGAGAGCTGGCAGAGAGATTGAAAATAGAAGGTAGAGTACAAGGATTAGGTTCTCTCATGGTGTTCTGTATACATATGTTCAGTAAAGGGAGAGCAGATGTCTTAGTGTGTTCCATGTTGCTGCTTAGAGCAATGAAACACTCTGATCTGAGTGTGAACTTTTTACAGCCCTTTTTATGTGCTGGTCTTTCACTCTGTGGGTAAGATTACTCTTTGGGATTTTTTCCTCCTTACTGCCCTATCAAACAGACCATCCTTTGTTGTGATAAGATAAAAACAACCCATGTGTCTAAATTCCTGTAACAAATCAAAGAGCATGACTTCTCCCAAAGCAGTGATCTGAATTAGGCTCTACAATCTATGAGGCTGGAAATTTCCTCTGGAACTTTCGACCACCTCAGTGGCTCTCATTGTGCTTCCAAGACTTGCAAGTGACTTGTTCCACATGAGTATCTATCTATATCTGCCTTTCTTGTTCCCCTGGTCACCACAGCTGCTTACGAGTGGTGTGTAGTCAGTCAGCAGCATGAAATGGAAGAAGTGCGTCGTGATGAGGCGCTCCAGCTGCCAGATGACCTGGATTACTTTGCCATTGATGCCTCACTCTCTGCAGAGGTGCGGGAGAAGCTGGACTCAAACCGCCCACAGACGGTGAGAAATTCAACCACAGCAGGGCTGAGCAGCAGTGAAATCCCTTCTGTCTTCTCAAGGGGCATGTGTGTGAATGAATTGGGGCAAGGAACACCCACAGGTTTTGATCTCTTTTCTCACTAGCTCCAGTGTGTAGGGTTGGTGGTGGTTAACTTGTTCCTGTCTCCATGTGCAGATTGGTGCAGTCAGCCGTATCCCTGGAATCACACCAGCTGCGATTGTTAACCTGCTAAGATTTGTGAAAACCAATCACCGGAAGATAGAGAAGCTAAAAGCTGTGCCTCAGTCTGGGGAGTACTTCCTAGGAAAAATGCACTCCAGCAAAGCAACTTGACAAAGAGAGATTTCAGCAGAGTTCTCTGAAGAGGAGACAAAGTTCGTTAAAACGCCTTTATAGATATTGGCACTGATCCTGCCAGACTTTGTGGCAAGATTCACTGTGCTCCTGAGCCTCTTCCCAGATAGTACCCATGCTAGCTGGATCCAAAGCTGTTGTAGTTGAGTTCTGTGGCAGTGTCATTGCACAGAACAAAGATGGTGAATGCACAAAGTAAATGCTCAGAAACCTAAATACAGCCTGTGATTTTGCTGATGCAAATGGAGAGACAGAGAACTGCTTTTAAAATTCCACTCATTCGAAAGACTTCGCATAGTCAAAATCTGCATCTTGTACAGGACTGTGTTTAGTTCTTCTGAAATGAGTAAGAAATGTTGCCATGCAAAGCCCATGGCAACACAAGAGGATTTGAGCTGAAAAGTGTATTCTATTAAGTTCAGGCCTTGTGTTCATAGCTGTGCAGTGGCTGCTCACAGCCTGGTGTCTCAGTGTGGTGTCAGCCAGTAGGAGACACTTGGCTATGGAAATGTGTGCCACACAAATATTAAAATTTTCGTAGGAGACTGAATGTAAACCACATCCTGCAGGAGTTTTTTAAAATTAATAAAGCTTATCTTGAAACTTGCTGAAGAACTTGGTTGTCACTTAGCTTTCCGCAGCGCCTCACCAGTTCACTGGATCACAGTTCCCACACGTAAGGTGGGCTGAGATTCACTACTGAGCTAGGGGAAACAGGTGGACAAGGCTGGGTGCTGAGGAGGGTGGGGGACATGTGGGACATGGACCTGTCCCATAGACCTCAGCCTGGGCACTGTGAAGATCTGTCTGATATGCTGTGGGCAGGGGGAGTGGGATTCTCAGCACTGGTCCTGCAACTGACAGGAATAGAACTTGGATTTGAGTGAGATCCAAGTCAATTGCATCAACTGGGCAGTTGATTACTCACCAGTGAGACACATGGAATTGAAGCTGTTGCTGTGTACCTACTGAATCCTTGCTTGACTCAGGCAGCAGTTTCTCTTGCTGGTCTCATTTCTGAATGTCCTCTGGCTTCAGAACACATTTTGATACAGTAAATCAGAGAATCTTATAGGTTGGAAAAGACTCTAAATGTCATTGAGTCCAATCATGACCCAAATTTATATATCTGTTCTTTGAACATAACTTTGAAATTATGATTCTGGAAATTCCTCTGGCATATTTGCTGTGAGTGTGGGTTGCTCTCCTGTCTGGAGAAAGGAGTCAGAGCAAATCCCTTTTGTTGTCAGAGACCCTGTCATGCAGCAGGAGGATGAGCAGAGTTTGCACTTTGGGGCACTATCCAGCCTGCCTGAAAGCACTTCCCTGTCACTATCCACTGGCTTGCATGGAAGAGCTTTAGAGACTTGATCTGTCAGTCAGTGCATGTCAGAATGGCTCAGAAAAGTGAACATCTGCTCCTTTACATCTGTTGCCTATTTTCCTTCCATCCTCATTGGCTCAAAGATTTGCTTCAACATTCCAAGCCTAAAGTTCAGCATAAGAAAGGCAGCTATACTTTCTGCTGTGTAACTCGGGCTCTAAGTATGGTGCTCATGGAACTATGTGAATCCAAAGAAACCCTAAATCTTCACTTTTAATCTGATTAAGCAGCCTCAAAACTGCATTTCCTAGTTCTTGTCAGTGGTCATTTGACAGCACTATTTAGCTTTGAATAATGTTTGCCTTTAAAGGCACCTTACCACAGAAGAAAACAGTTTCCTCAGCTTTCTGTGCTGAATTTTTCTGTGCTTCTGATCTTACACATGCAGCATAAATGAAAGGAAAATATAAATGATTCCACTGTGCTAGACTGCACCAGTGTCAAAGGAAGAGCAGAAGGAGGGGAGTTTTCTTACCTTGAACAATTTCATAATGCACATCTGTGTGCATAAGGAGGGGGAAGGAGTTAAGTTTAGGGGAAATCGAAGTCTTACAGGCATTGCTTCCCAGCAGATCTCCTGTAACAACTGCTCTTTCTGTTTCAGTGTGAAGTGGGTCTTTGGCCACTGGTGAGTTTCCTTCTTAAGACAGGGTGTCCTCTGTTCACGTATGTAGGTTAATGATGTCCACATTTGCTGAAATGGAAAACCTGGCATATGCACAAGTTTGAGGACTGGCTGTCCCTCAGGTATTGGTTTCATGTGCCATAATATTTTGTGCCTGTTGAACAGTTCTTGTTTCAGAAGACTTTTAACATGGAAAGAAATTGCTGCAAATAGTTCTATTCATTTTTGTAAGAAAACCAAGCACAGAAAGGCTAAGTAATCTGCTTAAGTAACATGGGCAGATAGGAGAGACACCTTGTGCCATCTGGTTTCTGACTACTAGGGACTTGTTACAAGGCCCAAGGTTTGGCTTTTACACAAAGACAAAGTGAGCTTCGACCCTCCCAGGTCCTATGGCCTCACTAAGACCAAAAGGATGGCAACTGGAGGATTCTGCTCTTTAACATGGGTGCTTGCTTTTCCTTGTCAGTGCAGTAATGAATAGCACTTTGTTGTCTTGTAATCCTTGCTGTCACCAAGCAAGCAGGGAGGCAAGATGTGTGCTGAGTTGACCTAACTTGTTGCACATACCAACTGTCCTTGTGTTCCCTGCTTCAGTGTGTATGTCTGTCTTCCCCTCCTGCAGAACACAGGCCTGGTGATCAGCACTTTTTTCCTCAGATATCCACCCTACCTTATCGCTGGTTTTTAAGACAGCTTCTTTTCCTTCCCTACTCTGGCTTTCATTTCATATGGTACTTGAACTAAGCAGTTTCTTCATCTTTTCTTTATTTCTGCCTGGAAGATTAAAGCAAGAGAAAAATGGAAAGACATTTCATGCTAGGAGACACTAAAAGCTGCAACCTTCAATGGTCTCAGTGCTGCTGAGATGTCTGCAATGGTGCAGCAATGGCTGATTGTCTTAGTCCCCCACTTGGCTGGCCCTTGGCAAGCACAATGTACCTCCTAGTTGTGCATTGCCCTTGCCTTTTGTTAAGTAATAGTCTTCACATGCAATGGTCTTAGATGCTCAGGGGTTACCAGCTTTGATGACCATACTTCCCAGGTTGTGTTCCTCATTCAGTGACAGGTATCTCAGGATGTCTTTTAGTGGAAGCAGGGAGGAATCTACTGTCCCCTTGGAGATGCTGTTTCCACCAAGGAGGTGCTCTCAGTTCTTCCCACCAAACCATGGCTGATGCTGCTCAGAGTCCTTTCAGGTTGTTATTTCCATCTTTTACGTTGACTTCATGGCATTACTGAGAAATAAAAAATGTCTCTCCCCTCCTTTGATTAAAATTAGTGGTGTCTAGGTATTCACATGGGAGATGGGAGACTTGCTCGGCAATTGTTATTACATAAAGGGCAGAGAAAAAAGGACTGATTCTTTATCTGTTATTCTATTGTCAGTGATGCTTTGGGGAAACAAACTGTGCTTTTGTCTCCTTTGTAAGCTGCAGGTTTAACCCCTCAAGTGTAGCTCTGAGGGAGGAGAGTGATGTGGATCCCCACCAGAGGATCCCTGATTCCATACTCACCATTGCGTGTGTCGTGGCCATGCCTGGTGCCTGGGCCTTGACCTCTGTGCCAAGGAATGCAGTATTAACAAACATCCTGTCCTGAAAGCTGGATTCTGCACCTTCTTCACCTCTTTGCAGACCTAAGACTGGACGTTTTGATGGCATGTATGTCTCCTTGGGGTGCTCAGCTCTGAACAGGCACATCCACGGCCTCAGCTTCCCTGTCTGTGCCCCTACAGAGTGGGTGTCTCCTTGCTGCTGCGGGGGTAGGTCAGCAGAGTGTGGGCTGCAAAAGGCTCCTGGGAGGAGCTCAGCAAGAGCCAGAGGTGGAATGAGTGAAGGGTTAGGGTGTTCCAGTCTAGCATCAGCTGCAGCTCCCAGCACAAGCCCCAGGAGGCACATTTCAGGCACCGCTGGGGAGCGATAAGCACACGCCGTTCTTATTCCAAGTGACTTAGTGCTGGATGTGGCTAACTGGAGAGCAGGCACGGAGCCAGGTGGGAAATCAGCTCACTGCCTTACAGGGCAGCGAGAAGAGAGGGGAGGCGTCAACAGTCTCATGACCACTTTCTTCCCTTGCAATCTACTGTGGTTTAACTTGAAAATTGCCGTGTATGACCAGGTGGTGGCCTGTGTCACACATGTACAGGATTTCTGGAGTCGCAAGTGGAACGGCTGGCGTGCCTGGTAGTGCTGAGCTGGCACTTCAGCGAGGTTTTGTCCTTGTCCCACTGCATCTCGGGAGACCTTGGCCAGGTGGCAGGTGACAGGGCTGGCTTGGTGACATTGCCCCAGAGCTGGCTGGCGGACAGTGGCGGGTGTCAGGCAGGAGCTGGAAGCGACTGCTCGGGAGCAGAGTGGTCACGTCACAGGCAGTGATCTCAGCTCTCCTCGGCTGTGCCACGTGTGAGCAGTCTGGGGAATGCCTGCCCAGGAATGAGTCGCAGGAATTTCCCTCACAAGGAAGTGACTGCAGGAGAGCAGAGCCCCCGTTCAGGGTGGTTTTCCTTTTCCCACTCCTGGGCCACATATGTACGCCCCCTCCTTCTCCAAAGAATTAGGGTACTGTAATCCATGAAAACGCTTTAGCAGCCGGCTAGGTGATATTAGTGACTGTTACTAGTAATGTCAGTCAAACAAACTTATAATTACATCTAAATTCATCTACTCCTTCCTTTTTTTCCCTCTGGAAAAGGCTATTAAGGGACTTGTTTTACATAGAGATAACTGAACAACAACAATCCTACATCTCTTTCTCCAAAATACTCATGTCCTGTCAGCTGAAACACAGCCTAGTTTAGAAACTAAATATTTCTGAAATATTAATGAAATATTTAATAGTAAGAACTCTATATAACAGATAATATAAAATAAATCATATGTATAAATAATAACTAATTATCAGTAACTAAATATTAATTCATTGGGGGGCATTTCACTTTGTTTACTAAAGAACTAGCTTAGAATCCAGCTTCAAAATAGGAACTGCAGATTCTAAGGAGTCTGGCAACTGCAATTATAAAAAAAATTATTACTATTATTAATAATAATAATAATTTATATAAATGTATATACGTGTTATATATAATATATTGGTGTGTATGTGTGTGTGTGTGTGTGTGTGTGTATATATACACATATATCAAAGAAAATCATGGGTATTTTGCTTAAGATGTACTCAGGTGGCTGCAGATAAAGGGAACCTGAAACTTCCTTTTAAACTTCAGCCCTAGCTGAAATCAACCCCCTCCCAGAGGGGACATTAATCTTGCCTTTCCATCTCTGTGCAGCTTTGGAGTCAGCAGCTTTGCCAGCTGTGCTGAGCCGTGTGGAATAGGCACCTGGGTGGGGAAACGCTGTGGCTCTTCCCTTTGTATTAAATAATCCAGATTTTACTGGGCTGAAAGGGAAAATGTGATTGTGACTGCTGCTGGCAGGGCAGGCAGGACCCTGAGTCAGGGGTGAGCTGGCTCTGCTTATTTCAAGTGACTATGAAATGCAAAAAAAATTAGCATATTAACCCATGGACTAGTGCTTGGGCTGGGCCTGAGCTAGCAGATGTCCTTGCAGGAGGATGCCCAGGGATCTGGATTGCTTTGCTGAGAAGAGACAGGAGAAAGCATCAGTAAGTACCTCAGCACACTGAGGGCAAACCTGTTGCTACTGCCTCCTTAAATCACACACTTGGCCCATGGGGATGATTCACTAATGAAAGCTTAGGTACATTCCAATTTGGTTTACTTTTGTAAAGGAAGAAATAAGCAAAACCTGCACTAATTGCAGCTCCTTGGCTGACAGCCTGTGTGCACCCCACTGCTGCCCTATTGTCGCCCCACCCACAGGCCAGAGATCCTTCAATCAGGGTGTCCTGCTCTGGTTTATCTCCACCTTTCCTCAGCATGTCACCCAGCATCTTCCAGGGAAAATACGGGATCAGCTGTCACCATACCAGTTCAGAGAAGCTGGCAGATTTAAATTATGTTGTGTAAATATTCGAAACATAAAAGGATTAAAGAATTACTGATAGGTAGCCAGGGAAAGTAACCTGATTTTTAAAAAAGCAGGCAACTATGTAATTGGTTTATAATGCAGAAATAATCTGAAGGGATTAGAAAAGACTCAGAAAAGGCTAAAAACCCAGTTTCAGTACCTTGGAAGCCAATACAGTTTTGATATCTAGGTTGTTTTTCTTCAGTTCTTTTGCACCTCAGATACCCTCTTCTTTCTCCTGAAGTGGTTTCAGGCCTCTCCTTGGTAAGCAGGCGCAGCATTACAAAAGAAGGGTAATTTTGCCCAGTATTATCTTCCATGGTCACAGTTTATTCCTCTATTCAGTTTGTGGTTTGCCTATTATTTAAGATTTGCAATTTCAGAAAACCAAATTCCCAGACAGGAAGTACTATTTGGTGCAGTCAGATAACATGAAAAATTCAAGTTTCTGAAGCCAAAAAATTCAAAGGTGGCAATACTGTCAGGAATTTACAATTTACAATGGAATGTGTGAGCGAGAAGTTCTTGTAGGGAGGCAGCTGATCAGCCCTCCCACTGCATCCTCCATGCCTCAGCCTCCCTCTGGGCACTACAGAAACATAAAACTAAAATAGCAATTAAAACCAGGTATGTTGGATTCATCAGACTGAACTGACATGGTTCTTAAACAGATAATCATTTACATCAATCAGGAAAAGAATATCCCTGTACAGTACAAATTTTGTCTCTATGTGGTTTATCTTGACCAAATCTAAAATTTAAAATACACATATACAGAAAATAATTTTCCAGAATTTGTCAATACCTTTCAAAATATATCAAGACAGCTAAATTGAGAGTGTGTATTAGTCTTTCATTTGCAATTTCAGTAAAATTATTCCAGTTATGGCCTTTTACAAGCTGATCTGTGATATAATTAAAATGCCTCTGGGCAGCAGTCTGAGCAGTCCATTTTATTCCAGCCTGAACTATCTGCCTAGGGAACCAACACTGAGCAAGAAGTTACTTAGTGATATGATTGCACTGCTCCATTTCCCTTCAAAGGGAAACCAGCTTTTGTCCTCTATTCCCCAATACCTCACCACATACATTTCTGGAATACTTCTGTGTATTTAAAGTCCTCTGAACTACCAAAGCATTCATCAAGAACTACAAAGGAAACATTCACAAATGCAAGACTCCATCCAGTTTTCTGCCTTCAGAGCTGGCTCCATCACCATGGCAGCATGCTGTCACACTTCTGTATAAATACCACCAGCATTAAAGGACAGTGAGGAAAGAGTTAAGGACAGCTCTAAAAGTTGCTTAAAGAAATAAGCAGTCAGAAGACAAATACAGTTCTCAACTAAGAACATTTATTAAAAGTTTGATCAAAGTAATTTTATTCCCAAATTTTGTTTACAAAACTCTAACGATTTCCCCAGGTAGTCAGATTAATAAAAGAACTGAAATGGCATTATATTAGTGCATAGAAAGCATATCTGATCTATAAAAGTTAAAGTAAAGAAAGAAAGAAAACCAAACATGTAGAATTTAGGTTTTAAATACATGAAAGCAATTTCTAGTATTGCAGGCAGAGCATTCCCACATGCTTTGCTGCACACATGAAGTTGTTGGATCCAATACTGTTCAGGGCTTTTCCTGCTAGAAGCAGCACCGGTCCCTCTGCCAAACTATGCAGCTGACACTTGCCCTGCTCCTCAGCCTCTCTTAGCCCCTCCAGCAGTTGGTCCGTCTATGCACAGCTGACCTAAGGGCCTCTTCCAATAGCAGCACCACACTGCACTGCTGGGTCACACCTTAGGTTTCCCTAAGGATTTGAATGAGTTGCTTACTACAAGCCCATTTCCAAACTAGCATGGATTAAGCACATGCAGCCAAAGACAACCCCGTGCAACGTGCACAGAGGCACTCCAGACTGGGTGTTGCATATCCAGGCCATGGCCGGCCAAACCAAACATCCTGCACCAACAAAGGAATGTGGAGGAAATCTAATGAGCACAGAGCCGTGCTGAAGGCAGGCTGCGCCAAAACTGCTTTGCTTTTTATCCCAATCAGAACTTTGCTGAACCAGTCTGACTGAGGCCTCTTGGAAAATATTTCGCGGTTTAACTGAAAAGCATGCTAAGATTTGGCAAGATACTTCAACTTTATTATGGCAACAGTAGGTCTGTCTCCATTTTGAATTTATGTATTTCCTGTTGCCTTGGGGACATGAACAGACTCCCAGAAGCAAAATTTAAGCAGCAGAGATTTCTTTACTGAATTCCACAGCCTGCTATGAAGCTCTCTAGCTCTTGCTTCCATTGTACCCTCAAAAACGGTGTGTAATGCTCCAAGGTTTCACTGCAGTTAAGACACAGAAGGTGAGCAGAAAAGGAGAAAAGATCCAAACAAAGAGCATGAAAATAAGTAACAGCAGTTCAGGCCTATCCAAGCAGTACAGATATGAGTTCCTGCAGAGCAAGCACACAGCTGGAGAAGGAAAGGAAAACTAACAAGAGAATACAGCCATTACAGGCATAACAAACATACTGGTGCCATGGAACAGATCTCTCAAAGATACCGAATTTTTTGACCTTTTGTGGGGATGCTGTGGGGAAATCATGTGAAAGGTTAGTAAAACAGCTGCACAATTATGCAAGTCAGCTCTGATTATCCATTAACTGCTTGCCCCCATTTTACCAATTTGAAGCAAGACTTCTATGTCAGAATTCCAAATTGTTACAGCTGGTATTCTTATAGCCCTGAACATTTTCCTTGGGATTATTTATATACTGATATATAGTTTGGACTAGATATCCAAGTCCCCTTAAAATGACTGCTGTAAATTTTTAACTTGTTAAAAGTCCCACTGGGCCATTTGGTGCAGGCTACAATGGTGGGTCACTCAGATTGCACCAAAGTATAATTCCAGACACTTTCAGGTTTGGCTATTCAGTGTCTTACTATATATTAGAAAACATTTATGTAAAAGTGTTTAATCTTTAAAGAGCTACAGAACATCAGTTTCTCCAGAAAAAAAAAAAAAATCTGGTTCTGCTTTTGACTAGAAAAATCAGTGTACAAAATGTTGGAAACCCAACATTAGATTCTTTGCTAACACTTTTTAAGGTTAAATGTGTTCACCCTTTTTTCTTCTCAATGTAGACTTTTCTCAGTTTACTCAATGCATCACAGAATGCACCAAAATACTGTAACTGCTACCTGGTATTCGTGCAATCCAATCTAAAGTTTTTGAAGAGAGCACCAGAAAGGTTATTTAAGGCTTAGATCAGTTAAAAAGTAAACCTGTAGCTGAATTTTGTTCTACTCTTCAGAAACAAGATGAGTATTTTCTTTGTAACTTCTGAACATACTCAAGTAACAATGATCCTTTCTTATCCCACCATGGCTAAATATAGGTTTTGCCATAAACTTAACATTAACCCAAAGAACACAGAGACATAGCATTGAACTTCTGTTTTAATGGTCTCAAATTTTGTGACAGATTTTTGGTCAAGTTTCCATTTTAAAAAATTTATCGATTTTAAAGACTAATAACTTAAACTGCCACGAAACAAATGGTCCACAAACATTCCTTTCCTTCTGAAGCTTTTACGATGCATTGTAATCATTAACCAGTCTTTCGCTATTAAACTTAAATGGCCAATTGAGACAAACAGTTCTGAGACCGTTCTTCCACCACTGATTAAGACTGAGGTGGCAGCTGGTGTACAGAATTTTCATTTAGCCTTCTGGGCCTTCTGGGCAGACTTTGTGACCTTGCCAGCTCCTCCAGCCTTCTTGTCGACTGCCTTGATGACACCAACAGCGACCGTCTGCCTCATGTCACGCACAGCAAAACGACCTGAAAGCAAAAATATGTTTCATGACTTTTGTCTATGCTGCCTAACTCACAGCCCAATTTGCACAGTGGAAGCTGACAGGTTGGTGTAAATGGGCCAGCACTGCTCTGGAACCAGACTGGGACAGAGGCATCACCCTTCTCCAGAGTTTCTCTACCAGCACCCAATGAAGTCTTGGTTCCACTTCACAGTTTCAAGTCACAGCTTTAATCAGTGTTTCACAGAACACACTGCATCCCAATACCAGTTAATCAAGGAGAGTGTCTTTTCCAGAGACCAATATTAATGTGAGATGCCTTACCAAGAGGAGGATAATCAGAGAAGCTCTCAACACACATGGGCTTGCCAGGAATCATATCAACAATGGCAGCATCTCCAGATTTCAGGAATTTAGGGCCATCCTCCAGCTTCTTGCCAGAACGGCGATCGATCTTTTCCTTGAGCTCAGCAAATTTGCATGCAATGTGAGCAGTATGGCAATCCAGCACAGGAGCATACCCAGCACTGATTTGGCCAGGGTGGTTCAGGATAATGACCTAAGAAACAAAAGAAAGCCAAGTAAGGAGGGAGGTAACTTTGAACACTAATGTGTTATTACAAAGCTGAGGACTTAACTGGCTTAGGTTCAATGTAACTCAGAATACAACCCTACATTGCTTTACAACTTAGCCTATTTCAGAACACAGAGCTGCATTCCTAACATCCCTGAACAGCTGCAAAACATACCTGTGCAGTGAAGCCAGCAGCTTCCATGGGGGGGTCGTTCTTGCTGTCACCAGCAACATTGCCACGGCGAACATCTTTCACAGACACATTCTTAACATTGAAGCCAACGTTGTCACCAGGCAGAGCTTCGCTCAGGGCTTCGTGGTGCATCTCAACAGATTTAACTTCAGTTGTTACATTGACAGGGGCAAATGTAACCACCATGCCTGGCTTCAGAACACCAGTTTCCACACGGCCAACTGGTACAGTACCAATACCTGCAAGCATGCAAAAACAACAGTAGTATTTACTACTCAGCTCAGTGAATATATGCCCTTATAAGGGAAAAAAAAACCTGCTTGAGACAAGAAACTTTGACTTGGAAAAGCAGCTCTTGTGCAAATGCCTGCATTTCTGGCCCATACATCAGCTGTTGCTGGCATGTGAGCAGCATTCCAGAGAACACATACCGCCGATTTTGTAGACATCCTGAAGAGGCAGACGCAGAGGTTTGTCAGTTGGACGAGTTGGTGGCAGGATGCAGTCCAGGGCTTCAAGGAGGGTGGTTCCACTGGCACTGCCATCCTTACGGGTGATCTTCCACCCCTTGAACCAGGGCATCTGTAATGGAAACAAGCCCAGGTTAATCTGGCTGCCAAATTTAATGGTGCAAGGCTGCAAAAGCCCAAGCGGTGTCTCTTAGCATTATCTCAATTTACTGTTGCAGAATAAGCATTTTTTTAAGTGCTAGGATTTATCTTGGACCTTAGTATTTCCCAAACATAACTATTACAAAACACGTGCATTTCATCATTGCATAATCAGTCTTAACAGTTCTCCTAGCTTCATGTCTTAATAGAAATCAATGCTAAACCTACATTAGAGCTAGGCTCCAGCATGTTGTCACCATTCCAACCAGAAATTGGCACGAAAGCCACAGTGTCTGGGTTGTAGCCAATCTTCTTGATGTAAGTGCTGACTTCTTTGACAATCTCTTCGTATCTCTTCTGGCTGTAGGGTGGCTCAGTGGAATCCATCTTGTTGACACCAACAATCAGCTGTTTTACACCCAGGGTGTAGGCCAGAAGGGCATGCTCACGGGTCTGCCCATTCTTGGAAATACCAGCCTCAAACTCACCAACACCAGCAGCAACAATCAGGACAGCACAATCAGCCTTTGAAAAGAAAAAAAAAAAACAACCCTCACTATAAATGCTTGCATTTTAAAAATGCTTGCATATATCAAACTACTATAGAAACCCCTCTAAATCAACAGGAACAATCTTCCTGAACTCCCCAAATCCTATTTTCTTTACATACCTGAGAAGTTCCAGTAATCATGTTTTTAATGAAGTCTCTGTGTCCAGGAGCATCAATGATGGTGACGTAGTATTTGCTAGTTTCAAATTTCCACAGGGAAATATCAATAGTAATACCACGCTCACGTTCAGCCTTCAGCTTGTCCAAGACCCAGGCATATTTGAAGGAACCTTTGCCCATCTACAGTGAAAAGAAAACCAATTTTAAAAAAGAGTTCCATATCTGCAACTAGTTCAGAAACATCACACACTGGCTGAGGAGCAAAATCTAACAATAGTAACACATTGAACAACATTGCTGCTCATAAAACATGCAACAAGATACATTTGGTGCTACTGGTGAGAGATGCCAACTGTTGAGCCTCATTGAACTTGTTGACAGTTCAGACTCCTTGACAGCTTGTTAATTGCACTAACGCAGCTTTATGATAGAGCTCTTGAGCCTAAGTCCTACTATCAAGTATCCTCTACTATTTTAGGTCCTCTTACTACTTCAGTCCTTGCAACAATCAACACTTGAACTTCCACTCTGCTCAACATTTGCCATATTTCATTCTACAATGTTCTTATGACATGTGCTGTTATTACACAGAAAAAAGTAGTATCAGTAAAACACCTTGATTCTTAAATTAGGCCTCAACAGACCAGCTTCTTTCTATGCAGTTTGATTCTGGTCATTTAACTTGATTCCAGATGCAGCTTTAAACTACCTTCTCTTCTCCTGCTCTACACGTGTCACAATCCAAGTTTCTGCAACTAAAGCAATGGCAGATTGAACACTAAAACACTTGTTCTACCTCGGGGACAACTGCAACGCAGCTGCCACCCTGTGGCCACGCAACACTGAGCCACTTGTTCAGCTCCTGGGGCAGAGGCAAGCAAACTGCCTCCCCGTGGCCACTGAACGCTCTGCAGGTTCACCTTCCTAATTAACAATCTATTGGTTCCTGCAGCCTGGAATTTTGTTGGCTGCTACGGCCCCACGAACCTCAGCTGCTTCCTTCTCAAACTTCTCGATGGTCCTCTTGTCGATGCCCCCACATTTGTAGATGAGGTGGCCGGTGGTGGTGGACTTGCCAGAATCGACGTGGCCGATGACAACGATGTTGATGTGGGTCTTCTCCTTTCCCATTTTGGATGTTCCTTGAGTTCTTTCTTTCGGCAAAAGAGAATCGACACCTGTAAGTTCCCCAGAAAAAAAAGCTGGTTACGCCTCAGGCCGGGCCTAGGGTCAGCGATGGCGGCGCCACATGTGAGGCGGCCCGGCCGGATGGCGGCCCCGCCCCGCCGGGGGAGGGGAGGAGCGAGGCGGGCGGGCCGGGGGCCCCTCGGAGCGCCCCTCGCATCGCCCCCTCCCCGGGCTCGAGTTACCCCGGCGGCGGCAGCGGTCGGGTGGCGGGGCGGCGGCGAGCGGGCCCGGCGGGCAGCGCGGAGGGCGGGGCCGCCCCGCTCCTTTGTGTGACTCACCCCGCCCGGGCCGCCGCGTCCTCCATTTTGTGGCGCTAGCGGCGGGCAGGCAAGGCGAGCGGCCATCTTTTCACTCGTGCCCTGGCCCCCCTCCACCCCGACGGCATCCGCCGCCGCCCCCCGACGGCCGTCGCACGGCTGCCCCCGGGGCCTAAGGGGAGGCTGCCCTGCTCCTTCTGCCCCACGCCCGCCCGGACACGCCGCTCCCCCGTCCTCAGCCCGGACAACGGGGTGTGCACATGGTAATCGAGGAAGGCGATGCGCCGCCATCCCGCCGCCCCACGCTCCCTTACCCGTCCGTCTTCCCCGATTCTCGCTGGCACCCCCGGCCCCTCCCTCCCTCCCCTTCCCTCGGCCCCCACCACGCCCCAGCTCGGCGCTCGCCGAGCCTCCGTAGCGAGCGGACCCCGGCCCGGCCCGGCCCTGCGGACGCACCTCACCTGCTCGGCGACGGCGGCAAACCCGGAGCGAAAAAGACCGACAGCGTGAGCGCCGCCCCTTATATACCCTGTCAGGGGGCGGAGCCTCTGGGACACGTCACAGCTCCCGGCAGCCCCGCGGCCCCGCCCGAGCCCCTGCCCCCGTCAGGGCTGTGCGGGACCCCCCCGGCCCCAGCGGGACCCGGCACGGCACGGCACGGCCCCGGGCAGCGGGTCCTGGCCCCGGGCAGCGGGTCCTGGCCCCG
>CM031859.1:28780045-28830414 GCA_018697195.1 Certhia americana
GGCCCCGGGCAGCGGGTCCTGGCCCCGGGCAGCGGGTCCTGGCCCCGGGACCGGCCCGCGATGTGCTGAGGGGCTGCGCCGGGAAGGGAGCGGTGCCCCTCCCGGGCTGGGATGGAGAGCGGGCGGGCGGGAGTGGCCGCCCTGTCCCGGGAGGAAGCGGGATAGCAGCGACGAGCCCCGGCCGCCCTGCAGGGCCCCGCGGGTCGGGCCTGGGCACCGGGGAGCGTCAGGCCTGGCGTCATGGCCGGGCCGGAGGGATGAGGCAGCTGACGGAAGTCCCCGGGGAACAGCCCCCGGCGAATTAATTGTATTTCACATTAGGGACACAAAGGAACGCAATTAGCGAGACTAGAAACGTTCAGTGAGCTACCCTGACAGGCAAGTAACAAATGTCGGCTGAACATCACGGAATACGAGACTCTCCCTACCCCAGTACGTTCCAAGTCTCCCAGAATAAAAGGTGGAGAAGGAGGGGGAGAGCAGGAATTTTTGGAAGCTTATTATACAAAAGCCGCCGTTTTGCTTTAAAAAAAATGAGCAATCTTTTTCTGTCTCTGCTGTACCATTAAAGGACAAAAGTTGACTCGTCTTAGAAAACTTCGGCACAACAACACAAATCAAGGCGGATGCAGCTCTAGCAAAGATGCGTCCGAAGTGCAAATGTATCAGTCACGGAAGCATTCAAGACGTGGGGTCTCTGTGCAAGAAACCCTGACTGCGAGAAGTGCCCCCACACTGTGTTTTCACATGGGAAAACCCGCAGCCATGGCAAATTATTTTTAGAATCATGGTAATGAGGAGTCCCAAAACAGCTCATAACATCAGAAATATAGGCCCTTGTGATTCCAATGGATTTCTCTGGTTCAGTTGCTTGTAACTGATGTAAGAAAATCCGTTAAATATTCAACATCTCCTATACCCATTCAAGAGAAATTAATCTGAGAAGCTGAACTATCTCTGTTATTTTTAAATTATCTGCAAAGCTATGTAGTCCATGTTCTTATTCAGCTACATTATATGCTTGTCAGAAATAGTTACTTATCTATAGACAACTATAATCCATTCATTTCTTGGTGTGCTTTTCAGGTTGCAGTTGTAAAGCATGGAAACAGCTTCTTGTTCAAAAATGAATAAAAAAGAACAACACCAGCAAACTAATAATAAACAAACTCCCTCATGCATCTACAAATGTACCCTTCCACTTCAAGTTTCTCTAGCCAAGATAAACTCAGCATCATATTCATTAGAAAGCAGTAAACTTAGTATTTCATGGTTTGATATGGAAGTGTTTCCATGAGATACGGTATTTTTCCCATGTAAGAGATTAAAACCATGGATTTTGTAAAGAACAGGAAAAAAATTAAAATGTCATTAGAGAAGATGCTGAGTTTAGAGTACATTTTTTTTCAAAAATAAGCAGTTTCAGAGTAAAAACCTGAAAAAAGGTTCAGCTATTAAACAAACACTTTTTTTTTTAAGAAAGGAAGAAACAAATCAAATTCTCTCTCCTTCATATGTTTTTCAGCAGAGATTAGTGGTGGGGGTGGAGGGAAGATAGAGATGGTTCAGCTTTCCTCAAAGCTAACCTTCAGGGGCAGTTACTAGTGCAGAAACTGCATAAGAAGACACAGGGCAGGAAAAGGAAGGTGGTCCACTTTCTGAAAATGGAAATGCATTATTGTGAAGTGGCTTGGGTTGAAGACCAAAGTGTGATATTTGGCAAGAAATCTAGGAAGCACTTCTTTCGGGTCTTCTATAAAGCAGACTGTAAACATAGCTAAAAAAGCTTCATTCTTCAAGATTCTTTGAAGTTACCTTCTAAAATGTGTATTTCAGTGGGGGGGTATTTTTAAATGGGCTGATCTGTCAAAGATTCCATTTTCATAAAAAGGTAGTTTTAACACTTCCCAAATGTAGTAAATTATTTGTGCCTGAACAGGAAGAGGAGGAAGAAAATATTTTACTAATTTCTTATAAGGTCCATACTAAACTGCATAGTTCTAATTTTTTTTCTTTTCTTAGGAGACTATTTCATAAATAAAGGCTCTTAGAACCAGGTATTTTTTAAGGAAATAATTTTTTGTGGTATCTACATAGCTGAAAGCTGTGAAAGCTGAATTTGTGGTAGAAATTTTTAGACATGTTCCTAGTTTAAGTCTACAGCAGTTTTCCCCCTCCACTTTTGAATTTTCAAAATAATTTTATTAATTCCTCTTTAGTTTGACCAATACATGTTTTTATTCTCTCAACAATTAGTGTATCTCTTCTTGCCCACTGTATTAGAAGAACATTCCTATTATCAATCTCACAAATATTTACACAGCTGGGGAGCTTCTGATATATGAGTAGCCTCAGATTATACAGTGGAAATGCATTCTGAAGAATCCTCTCAGCTAACACAAATAGGCCTACACTGGACTAAGTCCTGTGTACAGCCAGCCTGTAAAAATTGTATATTTTATTATTAATTTGACAAAACTATCACTTTAATATGTTAAGTTGAGGAAAGAACAGAGATAAGAGATTTCAAGAAGTCAAGGACATTTAGGCATTGAGATAGGGTTTATTCAATCCAGACTGACTTCAGAAATAGGACTTTGTGGGCAAAAATTGCTCATTCTCCTTCGATCACTGGTGAGCATATGCTAAACTGAAATATCCTATGTCCACATGTCTCCAGTGTAAGAACACACAGAATGATCTAAAGCATTTGTATTGTAGGAACCTATACAGAAAGCACCATTTTAAAAGGGCTTTGAATCTCAGATCAAATTATATTAAAATAAAAGTAATGCTGTCAGTATGTAAGCCAACTTTTTTAGCTTTAAAATGTATATGTTAACTGGATTTTGAACAGTAGCTATTGCTGCATTACTTCCATTTTAGCATGTGGCTCCAGCACATATACAATGGGCTATAAGCTTACAACACAGTCACAACCAGTGAAATCACTCAAGCAGATAAAAGATGCGCTCACTGAGCACCTCTAAATAATTTTAACTCTACCATATATACACATGGGTGTTTTGTAGGTCAGACTCCTGTGCAAAGATGAAAGTAACTAGATTATCCAACCATTTTAACTGCAACGACCAAGGTCATTCAGGAGTGTGAGCAAACAGACTTTATAAGCACAAGACTTCAAACACAGATCTGATAAACAGAGTATATCAAGCTCACTGTATATGAAAGAGGCACTAAGATTTCTTGAGTGAGATTTCTTGAGATTTCAGAAAGTGCTGGAAAAGCAGTCCAAAGTTACCAACTTGGTGGTAACTTTGGTGTTCAGCAAAAACTGAATTCTGGTACACAGCACTATTCTGTCATACAATTAGCCTCATACTTACTGTGAAAGGCTTTCTAATCCCTCTATTACAATTATTATGGTACATACATTCATTTCAAGTTCAGCATAAACTACAGCATGAGCATACAGCCTTACTTCCACAGAACACAGAATAGGTGTTCTTTGATGTATTGGTTCTTAATAGCAATAAAAAGCATCTACTTCTATTACAAAAACCTTTTTCATATATGATCTTAATACTTACTACCAGTTTTTACAGTCATCTGTTTATGAAATAAAAGAACAATAGAATAATGGAGTTATTCATATATGAAGAGAATAGACAGAAAACCTGCCTAAAAAAAAGGTTCAACTGAACAGGGTGAGGTAACCTAAACTAATTGAAAAATGCTACTTTTGAAAGTTACTTAGCTCAGTACAAGTAGCTGGCATTTTTATATAAACAAAATTGCTTGGTAAAAGAAAGAGACAACAGTAACTACACTTTAAGTTACTGTCGTAGTAGGCAGTACAAATTAAACTCCTCCATCCTTGGAATTGTAAAACTTGGATGAAATAAAGTCTTCTCATCTGATCCCATAGGTGACCCTGCTTATAGATTCACAAAAGAAGGTCTTACAGTAGGAGGTACAAGATAGTGGCCTTCAAAACTGTTGAGAGTATCACTGGGATGAACAAGCAGTTTCAATTTCTGAGTCTTCTGAATAGCTTAACAAGAGCCTCTTTAAAAGTCATTGTTGCTCCTGAAAGAAGTTTCCTCTAGGAAGCACTGCTGTTGTAGTTACAGCATTTATAACAGGTGATGGACTAATAGCTTAGAGGATAGCCTGCTTTTTTAAAAAAAAAAAAATCCTTTGGACAGTTTTTTTGAAAAACATTTATCCACAGCACAAGAAAGCTCATTTATGTTGCAGGTTTAGTACCGGTTGAACTATGATACTGAAGGTTTAGGATCAGACAGAGTGGTCAGAACATACAGCAATGTGATTAGAACTAACAGTTGTATTTAAACCTTGTGTTCTGTTCTGTGGAGGTCTGCATTTGTGAGCTAGAGAATGAAAGTATTTGATTTAGAGCAGAAATATCCTAAGCAGGAAAAAACCAACCTCACGGGTGGCTGCTTTGGTAAGAGCGTTCTGGAACTAAACAGCAAATGGGCAGATACGTGCAGATGGAAGCTTAAACAAAAAGTGATGCTTCAGTTGCAGACATCTGACAAAACTTCATACACATCATTAATGCTAGGCTAATTTACACCACCTGATGACCTGGCTCCAGGCAAAAAGCAGAATTACTAGACACTAATGCAGAATAAAGGTGAAGGGCTGACGAAGTTACCACCATTATGGAGGAACATAATTTGTTAAAGTGTTCTGTGGTTTTGCATTAGTATTTTCCAAGAGCAAACAGGCTAATTTTTACTATATCTCACCACCTTTTGGACACACTAAATGAATGGTATGCCCTTCTAGGAGTTCAATTCAAAGAATGGCCTAAATGTGAGCATTTTACATATATATATATATGCATTCTGCATGAAGAAAATATCAGTTACTGAACCAAATCCACTGCTTGAGGATGGTGTGACTTTTGTTCTAAATTTATCATGAACCTCCAAAATTCCATTTTAAAGCTCTGGTCTCTTCTGCTAAAAATCATTTTGCCAAAAGCAATATAATCATCCTCTTGTGCTGATAAGCCTGTGACAAAACTTTTAAGTGGGACCTCAAATCCTCACCCATGCATCTTAGAATTCTTCTCTGAATCCTCGCAGCAGCTGAGCTATGCTTGAATAACTTTGCTTAGTGTTCACTCATCAGGGTAACTTTGCTGCCCCTCTCACTATAGTAGGTTTGGAGCTAGATTGTGAGCTTTTCAAAAAAACCCTGTGAATTCCCATTGTCATCTTGCAGATCCTGTGCATTCTCTCCTTTCTGCCTCTCCTAATGACTCAAGTAAAGGGAAGTACTTGTCAAGGAAGGAGACATTCTATTTGTTCATATAGCCTCCCTAGAGGGGGGTTATATGAATAAAAAATCCCTGAGGTACAGCTTAGAGCTGCAAGGGAGAGAAATTTAATAAAGGTGACTTTGGTGCAGACCACAAAAGTATGCTCCAGATTGGAGCCAGTGGATTGGAATGATGGGTCAAAGGAGGAAGAAGGCTGTACCTGAGACTGGGCTAGTAAGGCAGGTGCAGATACATCCAGCTGTTCACTGTTCACTCTCCCATCTTGACACTGCTCCGGTTTTGACTCTTGGTGTTAACTCCAGCCATAGGCTCACCTTCCACTGCAATCACATGTACATCATTCTTACTCTGTGGTAACCACAGTAACCAGACATGGTGCAAGTCAAGTCATTCAGAAGCCTTGCTCAGATTTAGTGAATATAGCATATGCCTGACATTTATTCAGTGAATTTTGATTTGAGACTGTTAAACTTTGGAAAGGTTTCAGAGAAGAATTATGGGAATAAATCTAAATCTGGAAAAGTACTTCCACTTGACCTGCTCAATCTATACTAAGTTTACTGAAAGACAGTTTGGCTTAGTTTCCAGGATTCTGCAAGACAGAAAATTCTGCAAATAAAGAATAACAAGTCTGGGTGCAGACACAAGAAGGTTCAAGGCTGTTGGTCGTTAAATTAAAGAAGAAATAGAAACTATTTATTTGTAATTGTCAATGAGCAGTGGTAGCAGCTGGGATAAAGCAGGAAGCCAACATATGAAGAAATGCTCAATATTTAATTATGTTAGTTAAAAAACACCAAACACAATACAGGATCAAGAACTTGATTTGGGGAGGGAAAGGAAACAGGAGAGGCCATTTACTTTAAAATTATATCTATATTTTTAGTTAGCCTTCTCTTAATACAGTCTCTCTGAAGTACTAGGCCAGTTATCTCAGAACCACTTATTGTGGAAAGCTATGTAATGTGAAGGTTCCAGAACACTAAATAAACAGAAAAAAACATCAGGAAAGTAATACATAAAGAGGGAAAAGAGAGAAAAATCACATACATGAGCTGGGCAGTTATGGAACAGTTGGTCTAATTTCAATTCCTGGAAAAATATATTGGAACAAATGAACTATTTTTAGAAGATACTAGGTTGATAAGTAACAACCCCAGACTTGTTAGGAGCTGATTGCATCAAACTGATCTTGTTTACTGTGACAGGTTTAACAGGCTCATGGATGGGAAAATATGGATATCATTTAACTTACGGGAATATTTGGTGCTTTTTATAGGCAACTTGCATAAGTAATATCAGCAAACTTTGGACAAAATAATGCACGTGCAGGAGAGCAGCTGAAGATGACATGTTCAAAGTGATTGCTATTATGACTGTGACACTGAGTGGTATCAAATCAGTTTCTGTGGGCACTGGTATTAATCCATAATACAAATATACAGTTATAAATACATAAAATATAATTTTAAATTTCTCACTTGGGGGGCAAAAAGAACAGGGAACATCTCTGACTACGTCAGAAGTCAAGAACAGAAGTCAAGAACATTACTCAGAGTAATGTGGGCAAGTAAAGAAAAACAAGCTAAAATAATTAGGAAATAAATTAAGGTTAATATTTATCCTTTGCAAGGAACTGCAAAAACACAGGAGAAGCAGCAGTTACCCAGCAGTCCTGCATAAAAGGACCTGGGGTTAGAGTGGATCACTAATAGAACATGAGTCAACACTGCCATACTCTTGTGAAAAATGCAAACATACCGAGGTGTATAAACAGAAGTGCTGTTAGATATGTAGAATAAACCTTTCACTTTACTTAGTGCTCATTAAAGCCTCTGCTGGGATGCTTTGTCCATCTTGGGAATGATGCTTCAAGATGACTGAAACAGATTCTGTGGGCAGTGGTGGAACCTCTGTCATTACCCAATTCCATAAAAGCACCTAAATACCTAGCAGGAATGGTACAAGTATCAATAATACTGATCTATACATACCTAAAAGCCTCTTCATGGTTTAATTTCCATAGGTTTATATTACATAGAATTTATATTACTCTGTGTAATCAAAAATTAATTTCTTATACCATAATTCTTGGTATAACAGATTGGTAAGAAAGTCTCTCCTTGACTTCAATGTACTCATATCAGCTAAAGGCCAGTCTCTTTAGTTAAAAGAGTCAATCTGAATGGAAATTCACAAATATTTCAACCAATACTTCACAAATATTTCATAATGTTGCTGTATAAATGACATCTTTCACACTAGATGATTAAGTACATTTTACTGAAAACCAAAGAGTTGGGTTAATACAACTAAGAGAGGTGTAGAAGGAAAAGGAATAGTCAGTCCTAAACTCTAACCAATTAAGAGTAAAGCTAAAAATGAAAGATGGGAGAAGAAATTTTATATCATAGACTCATCCTGCCATTGCATGTGGCAGGTTACGTTAGAGCTGTTTGGAACTGAGTACATTCCTGGCCCTGGATGTTATAAACCATTCATTCTGTACTAATTTCTTATCAAAATGCAATGCTGAAAAACATGTTTGGTTTCTCCAGCAGTTTCTAAACAACATCCAGAAGAATGCTAAAAAACCAAATGACCACATGACTTTCCCACGGGCAGTGATACCCTTGCAGGATCTATCAGCTAAGCAGCATTACGGGGGAGGTCACTGTACACACACTGCTGCTCCTCGCAGTCCTTGGGAGAAACAGCAGCTGTGGTTTTGCAAGGCAATCCTCAGAGGAATGGCATTTCAGAGGTTAAAAGCTTGTACCACACGTTGTATAAAGTAGACTTCGGCCCCTTTAAACCCGGAGCAGGTGTTGAGTCAGCTCTTTGCACTGAGGCCAAATCTCACAAGGCCAGGGAGCCAGGGCTGACAGGACATCCTGTCCAATCGGCTACCATGCCAGAGGATAGCTAGGGCAAACGAAGGGAATACGAACTGTAAAAGCCTGTGGCTATCCCACAGCCCAGAACAAAAATAAGATACTTCAAAATACAGTAGGAGTTAGAAGAAGGTTGCAAACTGGTTCATACCGGCGAGTCATGTGTTACTGTCCTCTGCTGCCCGAAACAGGAACACTCCCACTCTCAGCAGGAGACAGTCTGTGCTGCTGAAGCTGTGAATAGCACTCAGGGATCCCCTTTGTGCAAAGCAGGAAGAGCCAGGAGGTCTATCTCAGTTACCGGGCAGTCTCCATGGCACACTCTGTGCAATTCCTAAGGCAACCTGAAGTGAAAAGCACACTCTGTTTTAAATTTGGTATGCTGTTTCTAATATAGCACAGAGGACATTAAATTACTGCCCAGCTGTTTTATGTACATATATTCTCATTTACCATAGAAAACCTAATTGTGTGTACGCACTATGTACAGGTAGGAGTACTGCAACAATAAAACATAGATACACACACAAGTAATGTCTCACCCACCTCCTCCCTATCTGAATGGGGCCCACCGACCATCTAAGGTAGGGGTGAAATGGCAGTTGTAAAGAAATGCTGCTTTTTAGAAAGTAAATCTCAGCTCCTTTCTAAATTTAGCTCTGTGGAGTCATCAGAGACAAATTGAGGTATCACTATTTATGGGAAATAGTTTATACTTGCTCTGCAAGCTAAGACAGCCCAATTTACCTCACAAAGCTGTGCAGTGAGTCATGAGACTCAGCAACATTCACACACCCATATGCACCACAGAAGCAGAAACTCTGGCTCACTTGCTCTCCCCTTTCCTTCTGGGATACTCTTGAGAAACAGTATCCATTAACAACAGTTCAAAAATAATGACATTCCTATGAATCAGATAGTGACTGGTGTGGGTAAAACAATCTGCAACATAGAGGATATGAAAGAAAGAAGTCTATTCCAAATTAAGCTTTTAATTTCTTCTCTTTAGCATATATCTGAGTTCAGGAATTTGAAAGATATTATTGAATGTCAAAGCTAAATCTATACAGCTGGGAATACCTGCTTAGAAGAATTGTTGTTCTCCTCTATCAATCCAAAGATTTGTTGCATTGGATCTTGCACATTCTATAGCTGAAAGGGGAGTGGGAGCAGTGAAGGAAAGCTTTTGTTTTGTTTCCTACTCAATCATCCAGTTGACCAAATTAACTTCATGGCCATGAGATTCCCTGATTCGTCCCACAGAAAGCAGGACATACCATTTAGGTGTCAAGGCTCAGTTACATCAGCTTAGCTACAAAGTGAAATTGCACTCTCATTTATTCTCTCGACTAAGACATTAAAACCATCGAGGCAGATCTAGGCTGTGTCACATACTACACACATTTCTCAGAATCCCAGACCTGCAATTCATGCTTAAACCTTATGAAAATACACTTACCTCTTTCAAAAAGATTTTCCCATGTATTTTTCCATGGCAATTTTGATTTTTCCACTACTAATTCTGAAGTATTCATTATTCAGCAGAGAAGTCAGTGGTAACAAGCACAAAATAATTGTAATTTACAGCTTTAAAAGTTAACAACAATACTGAATTACTTTTCACTATGTGCATGACTAGGTAACATCAGACCATCTTAGTCATTTTAATGTGACCCTAATCTTCTTGTCTCTATAGTCTCTGAATTCTGAGTTCTGAACCACAAAATCTGTGGTTTTTTATTTTCTGGATTTTGCTTGGGTATTTCTCCTTTTCTTGCTATAATATGTACAGTGCCTGCTAACAGGGGCTGCGTACCCCCTCAAAGCACACAAACAGCAACAGACAACATCCAGTTACACCCACTGATCCATTAATGGCAATATGCAACAATTACATTGCGTCATGTATTATTCACCCTCTACTCAAATCTTTTAATAAGTTAAAAAAATTAGAAAAAGGTTATGTATTTACCAACCACCATTATGTATTTATGCTGCATGTTGATAATATGGAAACTTCCCTGTCCAGCCCTGCAGGAGCCACCCTGGCAGTCACACTCACCCACCTGAGCTGGGACTGAGGCCCTTTCGCTACAGCCCCACACTCACACAGTCACACCAGGTTTCCTCACCTGACTAACCCCAAGTCAGAGCAGAGTCTCAGATGTCCAGCTCCTTAAAATAATTAAATCGTGGTGCTATAACTAAACAAAACAATAGCTCAAGCTGGTGCCTCCGAGGAAGGATCCTTAACAAAACAATCCCTTTGACTTTTATACCCTTACAATCTGAGTACGAAAAAGCCTGGGGGTTGTCAGCTCCTGCCGTATGTGTCAGTGTGGCTGAGCCACAGGTCCTCGGGTCCTTTGTCGTGCAAAGGGTCGGCAGTTCCCGGGCTCTTGCCTCGGGCTCTCCCCACCCAGAGCTCAACCTGCGGCTCCCACTGCAGCTGTCCACCGATACCCACACCGAATGGATTCCTCATGGCTAAGCTAATGTACACATCCTTTAAGAAGTAGTTGTCAATACTCTGTTATCTATATTATTAAGCAGCTTTAAAAAAAATGTATCAACCAAGAATACTTTCCATTTCAAATTTACACACTCCCTTCTTCCTTATTTTCTCTCTTCCTGACAATTATCAAAATTATGTTAGTCCAGTGACTGCCTAAACCACAGCCTAGGTGGGGGTGGAGGTAGGGGTGTTGAGAAATTACTGCAAAAGAGATAGAACAGAGACTTTTTTGGATTATAACCAGCTGCCTCATGGTTTCCTTAAAAAGCAGGATGAAAACAAACTATGACAATAATCTGTGCCGTGGCTCTGACATTACCATTTCAGCCAAACCAGCAGTTTCCAAACTGTTGCCAATGCATCTTCAGTGTGTCCCAGAATGGCAGCAGTGAAGTGTCTCACATACTTTCTCTCTGATGAGGCTTAAAGAAAAGGAACGCAGGCCATGCCTGGAACACAGGCAACACCTATTATCACATGTAACAGAGGGCCTCTCCTATGATATAGGGGCATATCAAGTTACCCATTTGTGAACATGACCAGAGCACTCATTTTAAATACAGAAAGTGCAGGCTAATTCAAAGTGAAAGAGAAACCACAGCCTGTGTGAAAATTCCCAAGTCTGTTCTTTGCTATGCAGATTACCAGAGATACCCGGCACAACACACACATACCACACTCGTCTTACATTAGTGTAAGTATAAGGTGGTTTGAGGCGGCTCTAGCCAGCTACTCATCACACAACAAAAGTTGCTCCTGCTGCCATCCAGGAAGCAGTGAAACAGGTTTTCAATGGTTATTAAGGTAAGCCATAGTGATTAAGCATGATTTATAATCCTGTCGTTCTTACAACATGATAGGAAAGTCTCAGTACAGAAATATCCACAGGGTTTAAAAAAATGATCTGTCATCACCATACTTGAGAGTGTTGGTATACAGTTCTCAGTTACCTTCTAATAGGCATGTCAAAGGTTTCAAAATAGACACAAAATTCCCAGTGGATGAATTACAAAGTAGGTCTCATATTACTGCAGCTGGAACTACAAGTAAAACATATATCAGTATAGTCATATTTTTTCAGGTTAATTTGAGGCATATATAGTTTGTATTGGAATGATACATTTGTTGCAAATAAAACATAAACAGCAGAGTTTCAAAAACAAAAGCACACAATAAAATCACTATCCTGAGCCCTCATCAATCAGACAAGAGAAAGCAAGAAAAGGGAGCCCAGCCCTGCCTAGCAGGAAGTCATTGTTTGCAGTGAAAGTGAGGTGAAATGCAGACGTAAATGTAAGACCAGCCACAAGTGCAGTTATTTTAATGTTTTCACCTCCATAGTTTGGTGGAATAAAATTACAGAAGGCTTGGTCATCAGAAATAACCACACACACACACACACACACACACACCCCAAATAAATTAATTATTTGGCTTTAGAAGTGATAAACTTAACAAAACTCCATAGACAACTCACCTGCACTGGAAATTGCTATGAGTAATACCACTTGCAGTACACAATACATAAACTTCTGTCCTTCAGTTTCCTCCTTCTTGTTAAGCAACACAGTTAATCTAGTGTACTGACTTATACGTGCCTTTTCTCCTATTTTATACATTGCTGAATGTTGTTTTAAACCTGAATAGCTGCAATGTGTGGCTGTTAACTATGTAAGCAGTTATGAAGAAGTTATATGTGATTGATTCACATTCTATTAAAAAAAAAGTTTGGATACTATTTTTCTTTTTCTGAAATACAAAGCAGACTTGCACTGATTTGAACAGAATTATAATTGTCAGTTTGACATTTACCTGAAATGGGCTAGACCTGCATCATACTGATATCCTTAAAAAATCTGTCATTTTTAACTTAGCTGATGAATAAAACATGAGGCTGATCTTATGCAGGAAATGGAGACTGACCAGAGGCTTTTGCTGTTGGAAGTGTTACCTGTTGCTGGAATAGCTTCCCAGTGATGCTGCTTATTACTGTGCCAGAGCCTCCTATTTTTCAGGCCCCTAGTTTGTGCTTTCATAAAAATTAGCCAAGTTTAGCTTTTGGTTCCTCTCCTGTGGTACCTATTTCTAGACGTGCAAACACAATGGAACCATCTGTATATTTAGAGAAATTTGAGAAATTTGTTGACATTTGCATCTCAGCTGTCCAGGGCTGAAAGCAGAAAAATGTGCTAAGCAAACAGTCATAAGCCAATTGCTGACTTTTCAGAGGCTCGGGACTGCAGACCCTCATTCACTCTTCGAAGAGCAGCAAGGTGCTCACAGTACTGGCTCTCACTCCACAACTGCATCCCCTGTCATCTCTTCCAAGCAGTTCTCTGTTACACTATCCCATTTCATTCACAAAGGCACTATAACCAAGAAGTGTTTGAAGTCACTCAGGTGGAAAACACTGGGTGTAGAGACTGGTTATTTATATTTCATTATTAAGTATCATTAATATATTACTAGCCAATACATTTTTGATTACTACATATTTAAAGTAATTTTTATCTCTATGGAGTCAGGTAAGTCTACTCAAACTCATATAAGGGCACAACTACCACTGGGCCTCTTCCCTTCTGAGGATGATAATAAGGGTTAGGGTTCAATGTGAAGCCATTTTCATTTAAAGCAAAAGCCCCAGGACACAATTACAGCTACAGGCAGCGACTTCAAACAAACCGTGTGTGGGAATGGAGGGGCCTCAGAGGATTCTTAGGGGCATGACTGAAATCCATTTGGGAAGTCTTGGTCCTTTATTTACAAGTAGTTCTGAGATCAAAATCAAATGCAGTAAAGACACTGTGCAAAGAGACAAAATAATTTAATGACTATGCTAACTGACTTGCTGATCTTGAGATTTTTCAGGGACCAGCATTCTAGGAGAAATTATTTTGATCCCATTACTTTGAATTCTTTTAGTGGTTTATCTGTGTCATCCTCTATGCCTTCTTATCCACATGAGCTGCTCCCGGGCTGGCTGGTAGGAGAAGCCGTGCTGGGGCAGGGGCCTGCCATGGCTCCCCATTGTTGCAGAAGCATGCACCAGCTCAGCACTGCCCCGCTCCGTACTCTAAATCCCTGCTTTTGTGTTTCCTCCCGGCCAGAGATAGCTGCTCTCAGCAGCCTCCTTGCCTGGAGCACTGAGACAAAGAAATGTACAACCGCATAGTTATGCTTCATGACTCAGCTGAAAAGACACAAGTCAAACAGCAACCTCCTCAGAACAACTGGAGCTGCATATTAACCATCCATCTGTGCATGCTGCTGTGAATTTGCGTCATATTTTGTGATTCAGAAGAATTAAAACAGACACAGAGGAAGAGGAAACCTGAACAGAGATTTATTTTTACGTCCTGTAGGAAGACATCTGCCTTTGTAAATGTGTGTTTGTACAGGTTGCACATGCTCTGAACAGTGAAACTTTCATCTGGGCTTCAAAGTGGCACACTTACTATTTAACTTTCATTGAGTAGAAGCAGACAGATGGATTTAGTTTGGAATTTTGTTTTGGTCTGTTGCTTTTTTTTTTTTTTACTATTAGATCCTCAGTTAGAAGTGAAGCCAGCTGCTTATAATTGAATTCCAGCAATTCAAACTGGTTGCTTGCATTCTGACCGCTTGTTTAATACAGTTGGTATTTCAGTGGTCAAGAGTAACCTTTGAAGTTAGCACTCTGTTAAGAGGAGAGCTGGGGAAGGAATCAGTTTCTGTGGCTTGTGATTCTGTATGTTCTTAGACTGATGAAGAAGACTGCTGTGGATTGATTTTCACAGCCTGCTTTAAGCAAGAAGAGATAATTTGAAGCCTAAGAATGTTGCAATGCATGCAAATTACAGATATCTGTGATATCTATCTAAGCTTGAGTGAACACACTGCACACACACTTGGGGGTAGTGAAAACCTCAGCTGCTGCCAGGTGTAGCAACAGTTCTGCCCACAGATGCCCATTTTTAACATTAAAGGTGCCAGCTGCACACAGGCAGCTATAGAGGCCTTTGACTTACAGCTCCCTGGTACCTCTGTTTTCTTCCTAAATCTTTCACAGCTCCACAAACATCATACAGTCCTTGTTCTCAGGGCTTGAGGATCAGAGGACTGACAGACAAGGTGGGCTGTTCACAAATGTGGGCTGCCCCTCTTCTTTCAAAAGAGGGAGTAAATGTTGACTACTTGATTCCATCTCCTCCCCCATTCATGATGGAAAAGGGAACAAGGCTTATTTCCACCTTCTACCTGTAGGAATTTAAGCCCATGTCTCCCATGAGAGGGAGAGGTTATGCCTGAGACAGAGAATTGTGGGTTCTCCTGCTGGCAACATGTACTTTACCAGTTTATGTATGACAGCATAGCTTTCATATATAAGCATAGCTTTCAGGAGATTGCCATCTCCTTTGCAAATCTGGCTTTAGATCATACTACAGCAAAATAATTTAGCAGATGCTTAGCTCTCAATAGCTGCCTTAAGTAGATTGGCATCAACATGAGACTACAGAGAAGTGTTAAATTAACATCACCTTCACCACGTGAATAGGCCTCCACGTTGTGATCCTTCTCTACTGATCTGTGATCCTGTATTGACCGTTTACTTTCAAAATCATGCAGAGGTGCTTAGCATTTGTATTAACAATTCAAATATCTCAATTTCCATTCTTTCCACAAAAGGGATTTTAAGCTTAAGCAGACGCTATTTTCATAGTAGAAAATATCAATGTAAGTAACTGCACTGGAAGCAAATTCCAAAATATGCTCATCTCTAAATACAAAAGGAAAAAAAAGACAGACTGCACTAACTAAACAACATTCCAGACAAGAAATCAAGCCTTTCCATAGCCATTACAACTGAATTTATAGTTCAACTTAACGGCTGAACCAGTAATCTAGTTATGGATATTTTAAAAAGTCCTTCAAGCAGGACTCTTGCTTAATCTCCATCAAATGAATATATGAAAAACTCTTTTCTTCACACACACACACACACCCACCCACCCCATCAGCAGAGATTGTTTAAACTTGTAAATACAGAAGGCATTCTTGTTCTCCATGAAGCCCAGATGGTCAGGGAAAAAGGAGTGGGATAAAAATAGTTGGGGTTTTTTTCTTCACATTTCCCCCTATCCCCCAATCAAAACCAAACAAATCCACTGTCTGCTCATCTACTGACTCTTCTCATCTAGTAAGATGATTTGGAAATAGAAGATTAGTCATTTACTGCTCTTCAGGAGAAGAGGTAAATAAAGAAATATCAATGGACCCATGTTTTCCATCAGAAAACATGACAATATGTCTGGCTGAGCTAAGCTTATTAAATAAGTACAGTGGAATTTAATTTAGGAAAAGAAAAAATGATATATTCATTTCCTACTTTGAAGCAGCCATATGGAAACTTCTGTATACTACAAAAAAAGATTTTAAGAAATTCCTTTAATGAAATTTCCTTCCAAGAACACATTATCAAAGGCTATTAATACTTTTCACTTAGCTCTACACTATAGCAATTATATCCTTTGAAGGAAGGGGAAGGCAAACAGAATTTTGGCATGATAAGCCACACTTTCTTTTCATTGTTATGCCTTGGGCAACTCCAAGGCATCTTCATTTGCAGAATGTTGCAACTTGGTACAGGTTACATTGCAATAAGAGCAAAGTTACCCTTGTTCTGAAGTTAATCTGCATTCACTTGAAAATGTACACCAATTCCTGAACCTTCTTTAATTACTCCTCTAGGTGAATTCTCATGTTTTGTGTCTGATCCAGGCCTGAACTCTACCAACATGCAATCTTATTAAGTTTTGAGATTTTTAAAATTTAAATTTTGAGTTTTGTTGAGAAATGAAAGTCAATTCAAAATTTTGGAGCTTACACATGCAACTCTTTTAGGATACCACTTATTAACTGATAAGGCCAAATAGTTAAAATTTCACATGAAAGTAACTTTTCTCAAAGAAATGCAATTTTCACTGGATTGAGTTATGACTCCCTTGAGAACTACATTAACCAGATAAGTAGTGGAGTGTCTTAGCAATTACCAAGTGTTATGTTAAGTCAGATCAATGGTTTTACACACAATAAAACCCTCATTTCTGTATCAGGGATGTGAATCACACAGATGCAGTTTTAGTTTAAGATGTATGACCAACCACCATTATGGCAGCTTTATGAAGGAGTAGAAAGCTTGCAGTGGGATTTAATTGGGTCTCCAGTGTCTCACTCAATAGTGTTATTTCATCCTCTTTGTGCGTGCCTTTGTGTGCCCCACCTCTGTCATTTGCTACACAACTGGGAATTAAGTAACTGCTGGTGTCTTCTTGCAGTTCTTTTTCTGGCTATTTGAAACACACAAAATATTAATAACTAACACCTTGACATAAAACAGGTCCTGGGGGCCGCAGACAACTCTGCTGGGTGGAAGGCAGGAAATTCAAATAAAAAGAAGTCATTGTTTTACTCTAGCACTTAACATGGCAAGGATTACTTCTGCAACAGACTATATACCTCACCTAAAGAGTAAATAAATGAACCCTTTCCTAAGTTATATTTGAGCACTTTAAACATATAGTCAATTAGATACAGAATTGTAGAAATATTAATAGCTGTAATATGAGTGAAGCATGCAACAGGCAAAACAGCAAAGCTTTAAGTTGGCTCTGTCATGTTCTGATTAGTTAAACAAAATCATTTTAGAAAAAGAAGGCTTATTATATTTCCTCATATAAGAGACCAAATAGGAGGCCACATGAGGTCCTCAGGATTATCTGCTTTGCTGTTGGTGAACATGATAGTGCTGGTGTGGTAATTTCCTCCCCATGGGCATAGAATCAGAAAAATGTGTTAATACCAAATCATTCACGTCACATTATATCCTTTCCTTAGCTTCAAGGCAAACATATCTTCCTCGGACAACAATTCAGGCCAGTGCCCTTGTATTAACGGAGACAGCAGTTTTACTTACAGGTCTCACAAAAGGATTTGGCCAGCCTACAACTGTTTGAGTGACAATTGCTTTGATCGACTTGATGTGATTTAACTGATCTTAAATCATGTAAATTAAGAGTACACATTCAGCTTTTTGAGATACAAGTGCAGAGGAGAAATGGGACACCCTCTTAAATGCTACTCACTGCAACAGTTTACAAAACAGTAGCGTTGTTTCAGTTGTGATGGTTGAGCTCAAAATGTGAAGGAGGAAGCTTAAAGTTTAAAAACATGTCTTTTTTCTCTGAAGCTCTAGGTGATCTAACAGAAGATACTACTTTCCATATAAATTGTGTCTCATTTATCTGTAGAATGTACAGGCTGTCTCACCCACAGTCTTCCCTCCTGGCAAATGCTAAAAATATTGGAAGACCCAAACTCAAAGCATAGTTAATTTGTCATGGAACCAGACATTCCCACACAGCAGAAGAGAAGAAATTGGCAAATAAATAAATAAGTGATTGAGAAGAGAAGCCAGACAAAAGATACATCAAGAACAATTCAACTTCTGGGAAATCAACTAAGATGATCCTTTCACACAGCAAATGCTGCTGTTACCAGTTACAGAGGAACATATAATGGGGAAGCACCATACACAGGTGCCTATGTATTATGGTGAGTTATATAAACCTTCACTAGGTTAGCGTTCAAAAGACCTATATAAGTTAACTCGTATTTTTGGATGTCAAATGTAAGGTACTTGACTGATGCTTTGTGCCCTTAGAACAAAGAAATAGTGAACTGAAAACCACACCCATTACTTTGTGGCATTTCATCTTTTGCAAAGCATGAGGAAGACACTTTGTCAGGCTGTAAGAGACAATGATTCAGATCTCAGGCAATATGTTAAAAAAAAAAAAGAAATTAAGCATAACTTTTTCAGAAGCAGACATTGATGAGAAAGCACTTAAAAATACCTGACAACACTAAGACATGTTCCCAAAGCAATGGTTCAACTCCTGCTCTGAAATGGGTGAAAACTGTTTTTGAACTGACTTCCCTTATTCCAGGTGGACATCCTAATTAGAGGGTTCTTCATGGAACAGAGAGCACAACTTCTTACTCTGATACTTCTTACCTGTTAAGGAAATGCAGCAAGAAAAAACAGTTATGGGATTATTTCAGGAAAACAGTCATCACAAAAAAACCTGGCCCATTTCTGTCAAGATCCTGTGTCACTCAGGTGAACTGAGACAAAAGGTACTCAAACCCCTTGCTACCCATGAAAAATCAGAATATGAGAAATGTCTTTGAACAGATGAACCTGGCTGAGAGCCATGCAAACAGTAGCATGGCAATACAATAAAAGTAATACAGTGATTAGCAAAAAATATTTTGACAACTTTTTCTAATAGATTTTCCTTTTTGCAAGCATGATACAGAAAGATAACACTTAAGGTTTTTTTTTTAATATTCTTGTTTTGTTATATATTAAAAGCGTCACTGAATCAAGAATCCCACCCTGTATTTTGATACTAATAGCCATATATTAACTTCAGTGTAGCCTGTTGTTCACAAATAATGTAAAGATTTATAGCATTTTGTCAGTCCTGCTTTCCAAACCGACTTAGAAGTTACAGAGTACACAAAATGAGTAATAATGGTGTATTAGATAGGGGAAAAGAAAATCTAGCATGCTGGTCCAAAAATTTCCAGACTGCTCAACTACTGATATGCCTAAAATTCGGTTTTAACTAAATCCAGTTCAGACTCATTTAACTGATACAGAGAATCTACATATACTTCTACTGCATCTACTCCATTAAGTATAATTTTTAAAGTTTTGATATTTAGTTGAACAGTTTTCAAGGAAAAAGACTAAAAGCACAGGAAGAAAAAAGACTAAAAGCACAGGAAGAAAAAGACTAAAAGCACAGGAAGCTGAAGTTTCCAACTTCAGAACACGTGGAATTGCAACCCTGTCCATATGCTATCCTGATGACAATCTCTAGAAAAGCAAAGGCATAAATTAATTTAAACAATATACAATTTTTATTTTTTTTTTACTTTTCCCCCCCTCCTTTTTAACCAAAGATACTGAAAGAGTACAAATTTCTTTTTCCATAAAGTGAAATTATTACTTTTAATACAGTGTCATGTAGAAGACAATACTTACCTGTAAAGCCAGACAAAAAACTTCTGAGGAAGGTAATTGTCCAAGAAAACATTAACTATAATCCAGACACCAACCTTGCTGTTCAGCATACTTTCAAAATGGTGTTTTAACTTCAGGGAGATAGTAATTTTCAACAACAGATGCACATGTAAATATTCAATCCATTTATTGTAGAAACACTGAAGACACAATACAGTTTTAACATACTCCCACTGAATAAGTACTAAATTAATCCAAACAACACATTGATTATTGTGGAAATGCTGAAGACACAAACAGAGATTTAAACACAGTTTAAATCTACCATCAGAGAACATGACACTTCAAGGAAGGCCAAAACAAAATGGCTCTTAAAGCTAAAAAGGAGAGGCAGATGCCATTTCCTAGAAATGAAGGAAGGTAGGCTCCACTGGAGCAGCTTTAGTACTGGGCTTTTCTTTTCGATTGGTGGTAAATGAAAAACCCAGAGCCCAGTGATTTTTCCTTTTTACCTAATTGCTCCAATCCAGGAATCTTTGGCACAGGAATTTTCCTTTGCTTTGTGGCTCTAACATCATTCAGCCATTTGTTCTTAACAAGGCCACTGTTTTTATAACTTTTAATCCCACTCTGTGGCATTTTAGTGCGTGTTGTGCAAAGAATGCTCTTGAGTGTCAAATTCTATCTTGATAGGAAAGTAACAGCACCAGGTTATTGCACTAGTTCTTTTATACTCTAGTTCTATCTGACTAACAAACAAGGCTGTTAGAGAACTGATTTTCCTCATTATTTGCTATACTGGCCTTATTTTATTTCATTCACACTGACAAGCTGACAAACATGTCTACATGCAAGAGGAAAGAATTCCACTGCATTGTCTTAAAGGGACAAAAAAAAATTAATTGCCAAACCAAAAGTCATTTTAAGGTAATCATGCAGATATTCTATTTCTAGTTCTCTCCTGTACACTGCCTAGATTTAAACCACTGATCTGCACTGCTTCTTTGCAGAGAGAAATAAAAATGAGGCCTATTTGGAAAACCTGCACCACAGAGGACACATGGTTTATTCTCTCAGTTCCAATGGTACATTTACTTATTTGTTGTTGTGTACTTGTTGAGAAGCTGTATTCATGAAACAGCGAATGTTTATATATTCAAAACTTGTGCATAAAATAGTAGTAAATCATGTGCATTTTTTAGCCATCATTAAAACAATGATGTAATAAAAGCACTATAAAAGATTGTTTGAAACTAGAGCTCTTCTACAATTTTTTAAACAGCAAAAAACTATCAGTTTCATAATGGAAATCAAAACACATTTTTGGGTACAATTCTTTGCGTGTCATTCCTCCTTACAGTGCTACCTAGGCACTTTACTTTTTCCTCTCATTTTAGTATCAGCAAACATCTGCCTACACACTAATTCAGAAAATATTAATTAAAAACTGGAGAGTATTAGAGCTTAGCACACTGATTTAAAATGTCTCTGATCATATATTTGATATCAAGTCCTAGCATGAAATTTCTATAGTTAATCCAAGTAGTTTCTTGTTAGGAAATAGCACACATAGTCTGTCAGATTATTTTCAGTACAAAAGATACAGAGATAAAGTAGTTTAACTGAATAGCTCTGAAGACTCCTAGGCATCAGCAGGGAAGGCACTTTTCCGGTCACATAGTTCTAAGCACAACAGGACTCAGCACAGCTTTGGTATTTCAACATCTCCTTCAGTTTCTATGCAAGTGATATCCACTGACTGCCCAGTCCTGAACTTCTCCACTTGCAAATAATGCAAAGAAAATTGCTCCAAATAGATTAATCGAGGCAGCAATATAGAAAACCATCTGCCATTCTCCCACAGTATTCTGTCAAATGGGGGAAAGAAAAAAAAACAGATGCAGTCAATTTTAAGCTTCACACTCAAGAAATAGTAATTTTAAAATCAATGCTACATGCCTTGCCTATTTAAATGCAAATGCCATTCAGCATGTTTTCACAGCAACATGAAAGCATTATAAACATAAAGAATGAAATCATTAGTATAGTCAACTTCAGTTGATAATACTTACACAGTTTTATCAGAACTGCATTACCCTATATGGATCAGTTTATCACCCAAGATACAGAACCATTGATACAAATGCAGAGAATGTTACTGTAAGGGAAACACTACCTTGGCTTTCAGAGAAGGTGATCCAAGAGCTGAAGTGCCCTGCACTGTGCAGTAAGCTATTCCTAATGACTACTATGTGAACATTCCAGATTCATAAGCCTTTTGGTCCAAACAATGTAGCCACCTTAACTCAGATTTCAAGAGTAATCCTCTAAACTCTGGTATTTAAGAAAGGCCTGAATAAATGTTTAGTAAAGAACTGTAGTTTATTTGCTTTTTTTTTTTTTTTTCTTTTTTTTTTTTTTTTTTTTTTGTTAATTTTCCAAATAAAGAAAGAAAACCTATAGCTGTCTTAAAGGGTTTTTGTTTTTTTTTTTTAAGTTCCAGATGATGCTGTAACAAACCTGTAAATGAACTTACTACAAAAACAGAATACCTGAAGAGTGCATTAGTATGGAGGGGAAAAAACTAAACCGAACAAAAATACCCTAAACCAACCCACTTGTTAAGGTATCTGAAAGAACTAATTTTATTGGACTCATGTACTAATATTTTCTGATTGTTTTCGGTTAGAGCATGGTGATAATAACACCAAGGTCATGAGTTTGGTCTTCATATGGGCCATTCACTTAAGAACTGGATTCAAAGATCCTTTTGGGTCCCCTCCAATTCAGAATATTCTATGATTCTGTGATTTTAAAGAAAATACTTAGAATGACCTCCAACTCCAAAAAATTAAAGTGTATCCTAAGCTTACTCCTGCCATCTCCTTTTCTTGAAAGAATAATTCATATATTCATTAAAAAAACAATAATCAAAAACTCCTCAAAAGCCCCAGTGCTTCCCTTTGTCTATCCAAATCACTACACCACCTTGTTAGTCAAATCTAACACTAGAATCTAGTTTCTCACTGATCTGACAAATGCTGACATTAGAATTCAACACCTCATGTGAGAGCCTATTTAAAAAAAACCCAACAAGCAAGAACTTGTTCTTTAATAAATTTAATAAAACAATACTACAAATGTCTCATCTAGCTGGCATTTTATCAGAGTTCTACTTGAAAAAATGTATTCATTTTATTCCTAGAGAATATAAGGGGTGAGTCAGTAAAATTTTCAAGTCTTGCGAAGATTTTTGATTTTACCCTTATTTTCCTGATCAGAATCAGGACAATAAGAGCTAGGAATTAAGTAGTTCACAACAATGGAACAATACAACTTACAGGTGTAACCCATGTTTTATTTAAGGACTGCAGACTTGAAAAGAAGGAATTTCTATTCAACTGAAATAAAAAATTTAGCAATTAAAAAAAAAAAAACCAGACTCACATTATGAGTGAGGTTTTTGGCAATAACTGGCCCCACCATTCCTGGGATAGTAGCAAAAGAATTTGTGATCCCAAGTAGAATTCCAGCATACCTGCAAGAGAAGTTGTTAACACTGCTTATTTACTTGTAAGGCTTATCAATAATGGAAACAATTTTGCCTAACCTGATCATGTAGGCCTCATCTTGATCACACAAGAGAAATTAAAAGACAAATATCCCAGTATGAATGACTTGCTTTTCTTCTAATAACAAGTCACTGACAGCTTGGCACATACATTTTAAGGGACACAGTTTAGAGGTGGACTTGAGTGTTAGGTTAATGGTTGGGCGTGATGATCTTAAAGATTCTTTTCTACTTAAATGATTTTGTATGTCTCTATTTTTCAGAGGCTAGTTATGGAATTACACTTAAATTGTCTATGGCTTTGCTCATGATCTATAATCCAAACCCACATCCCCTTTGCTAAGCCACAACCAAACTGTCTGGAACGGATCCATTGGAGCAAACACATTGCATGTCTCAAAGCAGAAAGACAACAAGGAGTGTGACAAAGTGCTGCTTGCCAACACTTAGAGTTGGTTCAGGTTTCATTGCTAAAAATTTGTCTGCCAAGAAAGCAATATCAGCAGTGTAGCTGGATATCCCCACTTACATTGCAAAGTGTATATTCCAAAGATAGGAGTTCAGAGTGCTGTGGTAGTCCTTCCCTTCAGCTTTCTGTGGGTCAAGGCCAATGGGAAATGGGTCTGACTAAACCAGTTCTGCTGGTTGCCGTTCCTGCAGCTCCATTCTGGGACTTCCTCTTCTATGAACGTGCTGCTCTCTCACACACCTATGTATGTGTATGCACCAGCGGCCATAAAAACTTGCTGGGAAAAGCTGGTAACTTGCTTAATATCTGAGTCTCCGCACCTCATCTCTAAGCAATTCAAGATCTCTCTCACAGGCATGTTGCAATACTGAAAGTTTGAAACTGTACCACAAGTGCAGACTTGTGAGAGAGACTGAAGAGAAATAAGAGCCAGATGTTCCACAGAAGTTTGATCTTCTAACCACCAGGGCACAGATCTCTGTGTTTTAGATTTTCAAGGTGGATTTGTTGGCTGAAGAATCATAGAAAATACTAATAGTTGCAGTTTACCATAGGAGAAAGGAATCATATCCCAGAGTGATCATTTTAGGCTGTTCAGAGTAAAATTATGTTCTCACCAGTATTGACATAACAGAAACGCATTTCATCTCTAAAGAGAAATGCATAGCTTTGGAATTTTATTTACCAAAACAGGAGAATTCAATCATACAGCATCGTTATAAAAGTCATTCCAGTCATGTTAGAAAAACGTAGGTTTTTCCTGAGAAAGGGAAACAATTATCTAGCCTGATATTTATCTATCTATCAATTATCTAGTTGATTTTTTTCTTGAAACTCTACACTACATATCAGTTTAAAATATGCAATGCTTTAGTTAAAACCTCTTTATTTCTTATAAACCTAGCATGAAGTCTTCCTATCTTGGAAAGTGGCTTAGAATTAATATGCCTTTATGAAGCTGAATGTCAAAGTGTAAAAGTTTCCCTTAGGAAAATAAGCACATAAAGCAAAACCCCGTTTAAAGCCTTTAAGTAGAACCAAATGCACTTTAAATGTCTTCAACATGTTTAAGTACTACAATATTGCTAACAGACACTTTAAACACAGTTTAATAGTTTCTCTGGTCAACAAAGATCTTTGGCAACCAACTTCTGGCTAAATGCCTCTGTATATGCCCAGTGTTTCTGACATAGGTTGCATTCTTGATAGTGCTCGCTGTTTGATGCAGATAAATGTGATGACACTCCCTTAGCACAGTGGAAACTCCCACATGAAAAGGGAAAGCAAAAAGTGACACGTCTGTAGAGCAAAACCAATAGCAGGCTGTTGGCCAGGTTCTTATGGCGTAGTGGGGATAACCAAATATAAATTAACTTGCAGAGCAGTCAAGTAGTAAAACCAAGAGTAAAAACCAACCAGCTATGTGAAGTATTTCGTGTACAACAGAGGCACATAAATAGTACAAGGCATCATGGTAACACCAATATTAAAATTTGTAATAATATAAAGGTACTAATGTAGATTTAAAGAGGTAAAATATAATAATATATTCCCCAACAGAACAATCTTGTCTCCCTTCTGTCCCCAACCCTTCCCCAGTCCAATTCACCAATGGCATCATAAATACATGTTAGCAACCAAAACCACATAGCAAATATTGTTAATTAAGAATCAGTATTTTTGTTCACTTTTTTCCTGTGAATATAATAATTTCTTTGGTATAATTCAAGTCTTAGTAGCAAAAAGAGACTATTTGCTAGTCTTGGCAGCATACTTTAAACCAATCTAAATGGACATTTGTGCATTTTGAAACTGCTTTGAATTATTTCTGTTTTTTCTAATGTCTTTCAGTAAATTATGAAAAATAAATATTGAGATCTGAGTAAACTCTTTACTGAGCTTTCCTTCACAATTTGATGCAGAACTTGTTTTTAGATTTCTACAATTATACCAAGCACCTCCTTGAAACTGTGCATATCTGCCTTGATCATTTTATCCAACAAAGTTCAGACAGATTGCAAAAAATTAAGTGTGGGGGAGGGGGGAAGACAGTCTTCTTTTTCTTCTCATCTCAGATACGTTCTGCATTTCTGTATCTGAAGAAATTTTTTAATATAACCTTTATTACAAGGGTGCGCTTTTCCCCTTCTCTGTCCCTATCTGAACAGATTTTACCCTAATTAAAGCATGCATGTGCTGCATAGAAAATCATTGATTTCAATGGAACAGCACTCACCCTGACCACACCACCACCAAGGAAATTCTTCCCACATATGCAGCCACTCACCTCTAGAGGCAAGGCTGGGCCAATGTCCCTGAACTATCAGCAAGACACTTAGCCTTCTTGCACTCAGTGTGCTCCCTTCTGCCTATCGAGAGGGAAGAAGAGCTAGAAGAATTTGTCTGGTGTAAATACAAAGGGAAAAGGCAGGACTTTATCAAGGGCAGGAAGAACAGAGTGGGATTTGGTCAGAGGGATCAGCAGCAGGCTGACAGACATTGTCACTGTGTAGCATAATTTTCTTTTTGAGGCTTTTTTTCAACACCTAAAATACTCTGAATACTGGTATAAATAAATTGACTCTTGAAATAAGCTCCTGAAAATGAAGTACCTAGAATTAGAAGACACATAAAACATCCTAGTTTGGGAAACCTCAGCCATTGCCTACATACAGAACTTCCTTGTCTGTGTAAGTCACATTGCAGTTGCATAATTACCTTCTTCCTGTCACAGCTCTGTTGCATTTCATGGACAGGTTAAATTGTACTCACATACTTAATACATTTTATGGAAACTAACTGTTGTAGTTCTACAAAACTAAGTTTGAAACAGAAGTTGTATAATGGTCCTATAACACCCCAGATGTGCTGCTTTAAGTATATTTTCTAAATTTGTAGTTACACATGATTTAAAACAAAGTGCACCACAGAAGCTATTTTTCTTACCTTCATATTCAATTCAGCATTACAAGCTATTTATAGCTGGTCACTGATACTTCTCCTCTTGCTTTTTACCTAACCTCACCTGCCAAGATTAACTGGATTCCCACTATTTCATATCCGTTTGTTAAGCCAAAAATGGTCCATGATTGTGGACGTGATCACCATAATTTCAATTACCAAAGTCTGACTACCAGCTTCACTTGGGACTCAAGGTCTCCCATAAGTTGTCCAAATGATCAGAACTTTTTTATAGATACTATTTCTACAAAATATTTTTCCTCTACACTTACACTTAAAGTCTTTTCATTTTACACATCAATACAGAAACACACTCTTCTTTGGACATATATTTATTTGACCCTATTCACATCTAATTGTTACCACATATGAATGACAAAGCAAAGTACTTGACTTCTACCAGTGTACTTTTAGAAGAATATACATACGTCCACACTCTTTGGGAAACTGACAGATCTGCCCAATTATGAATTTGTAACACACTAGAGAAATTACAGCCTGAAGTCTCCAACTTTCCATTCCTGAAAACTATTCATTTAAGAGCAATTGTACATACCCGATTTGTCACCTACTGACAAATCAAGTCAACTACTTGTAGCAAGATTTAGATTCCAGTGTACAGAATGTTTTTCAAATGCAAATGATTTGCCTATATCACAGTGCTTAAACATGGTAATGTTCATACCAGAGGTTGATAGTCCGATGGAAAAGTTGAAAACAGTGAAACAACTAACTGTATTGTACAGTTCAAAAAACACTGTCCTATTAAGAACATGAATCAAATGTGACAAAATTTTATCAAATCTATAACTACAATCTGTAACTACAGGAATTATGTAATTTATTACCACAGGATTAAAACTGATGATTTAGAATGATTCTAAACTATTGTTTATGTCATATCCTCTGCCAAATTTGCACTTTTTGGAAATACAGCACTTAATATTATAATTATAATATTATACATATATATACTATATATAACATTAATATAATATAATATAATATAATATAATATAATATAATAATAATATAATATAATATATATAATATTATAATAATATTTTAAACCCAAGTAACTGTTAAGTGTTTACACTCCAGGTCTGTACAGCATGTGCACCATAGCTACATTTCCAAGGCACCCCAGCAACACCTAAATTAAAAAAAGGGGTCATAAGCATTTCACATGCACAACAACAATTTCAGCAATACTTACGAAGGTGCTATGTCCAGATGGTTGATGCTGTAGCCTGATGTACAAAATCCTCCTAGTGTTGTTGATATGGTCACAAATGCAACAGCCAGTGTGTAGTTGCAGCCTATGAATCCGGCTGCTACTAAGAAGAGCGCAGGTCCAATCATTCCTTTAAGACAGAAATCTCAGAATCAATGGACATTTAACAGGAGGGACACTTGGAGGCTCCAAGCGGAGTGTTATCCATACAATTTCTACCGCCCCCTGGCGTACAGAACCGGCACCGCACCGCGCCCCACAAGTGGGACGGTGCGGGGTCAGAAATGCTTTGGAGTGGAAGGGACCTTAAAGATCATCTAGTTCCATCTAGTTCCACTGGCAGGGCCACCTCCCACTAGGTCAGGTTGGTCAAAGCCCCATCCAGTCTGGCCTTAAGCACTTCCAGGGATGGGGCTGCCACAACTTCCCTGGGCAACCTGTTCAATGCCCCACCACCGTTTCAGCAATGAATTTCTTCTTCCTATTATCTAATTCAAATCTACTCTCTTTCAGTTTGAAGCCATTGCCCCTTGTCCTATCACTACATGTCCTTGTAAAAAGGAAGAGCAGATGCACTGATGCACTGAAAAACTGTTGTCTCAGGAAACAGCAGCTAGATCAGAAATATCCCACTCTAGGGGCAAAGAACAAACTAGATAAAAAAATTAACCGGCTCTGAAAATTACCTCACAAATTAATTTTATTTATTGGTATAAATACATTGAAGCTATGCTGACACTGTGGACCCCGGGTGAATCCAAGATAGATGTAGAGATGCTGCAGCAGGCACTGGAAACAACTTATCAGCCATCATGAGTTCATGCACACTGCTTCCTATCTGCAGCTAACTTTGATAGCCATTTCCCAGTATCAGGGCCCATTTACATGACCCCATCATGATCCCTGCAAACAGCTCCAAGTACACTCTTTTGTTGATGAAGCCAACTTAAGTCCTGCTTTTCCTAAGACAACAACATTTTTCTCCTGAACTATACATACATGGGTATGAGGTGTGCGGCCCTGCAGTAAACTGCATCACCAAAATAGCATAGGCTTAGGACAAACAAACAAAATGCCTGAGAATTTATTATAAGAGCTACTTTACAGAAAGCAATTGAATCAGCTGAGAAGGCAGCAAGGATTACCATACAATAACTGGGCTGCAACTTTAGTGGATCCTGTGCCTAATCTGTCTTTTTTTTTTTTTCCTTCAATTTCTTTCTCCTGTACCCTCTTTATTCAGCTATCAACTTCTCTTTCCTAAATACAGCTTTTTACTTGTGTTCATTAAAAACCTCATCTGGCTGATCTGTTGGGGATTTCAGATCATCTCTCCTCCCTCCCAATTAGTCAAGATGGTTTTGGATTCTGTTTGGTCTTTTTACTGTGGTAGCAACTGTAAATTTTGCAAGTGTATAAAACACTGAACAACAGAATAGGCACGTACAATAATAATCCTGTGAGTTTGATAAACCTTTTTTGATAACAATGTTTCATTCATTCTTTTTTGGTGACTTTACAAGATCATTTATTTGATTGGTTTGCTGGTAGTCCAATTATCTTGACCTAAAAAAAAGCTTTTGACAATCTCTTATTGTTCTCTTATCCAGTAGGCCTACTTCTCATGGCAAAAGATAGGATTATTCTTGACACATTAATGTACAAATAATGTTGCTCCTCTCGAGCCATGCACAATGCTGCCTCATCTCACAGCAGAATGTCAGACTACTCCCTCAATTCCTTAAATTTTCCCAAATTAGTATTATTAGATGTTCTCAGATTATATGTTCCAAGGGATGATACTTGCACCTACCTATTAGGGTAAAACATTTGCGAACACAAACAGTGGAGAAGTTCTGTTTTTCCCGTAAATAATCAGCAATTTGGCCAGACAGAATGATACATAACCAACAGCCAAAATAAGGCAGGGCAGACAAAAATCCATTCTGTTAAGAAGGTCAAAAGAAGACAGTTAAGAAAATAAAATGACAAATCAATCATGACTTAATCCATAATTACAATGCAGTCAGACTAAAAACTCAAAGGTTTAGATCAGCAACTAGCTTCAGGAAAAAGAAAACTATAACAGAAGGTATCCTGTGGACATGAACCTGATTGTGGAAGTTTCCAGGATACCAATATCAAGCAAGTTACTAAAGTAAGTGGAGGCTGTAAATATTATTCAGAATTTTGAAAACTATATAGAATCTCTGAGTTTTGTACTACTGTTACATTCCATTATTCCTTATCCATCTGCTGAAACATCTGGTGTTGGCTGTAAACAGAGACAAAATATAGAACTATGACTTTTCAGCACATCTAGGAAGATCCTATTATCCCGAAGTAGCCTTATTCAGGATCTGATACTATTTACACTGAAGTCACTGGTTAATTCCCATTACTTTAAACAGATGCTGTTTAGAGACTTCTGCCTGATTCTACATGATTTTCTGATGAAGGGAAATAAATGGTACTACTAAACTGCTTACATTTACAGTCTTTCAAAAGAATTATGGATAGTTACTGATAAAAGAGCTCTATTTTGACCTTATCTGTGATTGAAAAGTGGTACTTGAATAGAAATACTATGACCTTATACACTAGTATGAAATGTGTGTTTGTCAAGAAGTGAAAGATTCCTTAGGAATTTTAATTTGTAATTAAACAAGAAACACATTCCCTCCTGGAGTCTGTTCTATCAGTATAAGCATGCTGCCTGTTGGATTTCAGTGCTCAGTTCTCAAAAACAGTAAATTAACTTTTGAAAAATAGAGACAATCTCAGTAATTAAAAACTTTTCTGAAGCACTATTCAAAGACACAGCATTATTTCAAACTAATTTCTGTATTTTAGAAAGGAAACTGAACAGCAACAACTGTATAATATTTTAAACAGTAATGCAATTTCCATCTAAATGTGTGGCAACAAAGTTAGTCCAACACTATTACACAAGCTTTTTTTTTTTATGTTCACAACAGTCAGTACTCTAATCTACTCCAAAAAGAATAGACACAAACCAGAGACAAAGGAAACCACTTCACAGCAGAACCTATTACCATTTAATGCAATGATGTTCTACAATACATGCAACTGAGAGCTGTGGTAGCAAATGAACACCTGAAGAGCCATAACAAGGAGCACAACCAGAAACTTCAGTTAGTTTTTTCCAGCCATTTTGCAACTTGCCCTAATGCAACCTTCTGTTCTAATGCTAAGGTTCCCCATCTTCTCCTCCCCAGACTGCTGGCATCACCTCTTTCTTGCATGGCATTCATCTTCAGATTGCTCTAAACTAGTTTTGTTTGCTAAACCAGGAAAAGACTATGTTAAACTTCTTGCAATTTCTGAGCACCTTTTAATTTTAGTTATACCAGTTTCTCCAGGTAAGCTATGCCATCACCGAAACTGCTTCATTAAAGACAGACCAGTACAGTCAAGTAGTTGCTATAAATAAAAACATTCCACTGTCCCCACCCCCTAATTTTTCCCTGATAAATAATATAATTTTATAAAATTTCCTTGAAAAGCACTCAGGGCCTTAAGACTATGGTTTTATTTCATCCAGTTACCTTAGTAAGAAAATGAATTTTACCTCTGCTGCTCATTGAGGAAAGAAATTGACAATTTGGAAAGTGATCCAATCAGAGTGAAGCTTCCCTCTGGTCCCTTTCTCCTCCAAACCCCAACCTTAAAGTACTTCCAAAAATGCCACTAGTCCAATGGTTTTCTTACTTTTATTTTTAACTGGAAATGTTCTCCTTTATGAGTTAGCAAAGAAGTAGATACTATTGCAGAAGCCATAAAACTTGGTGTAAAACCTGAAATATTATAATATTTTTATAGTTACTGTTTTAAAGCAGAGCAGTTAAAGACGGGTACCATGCATCTTCAAAGAGAAAATTTAACTTGAAAGCTAAATGTAAGGCTAAGGTAAATGCCAAGTAAGTCAGGAAAGTGAAAATTATAAGGCAGGCAACATTTTTTGATGCATCTGCTTAATTGTGCAGGGCTATCATTTCCAAACTATACATTTACATTGCAAGGTTCTTAATCAGTATCCTCTATTCTAAACAGCAGGCGATTTAGTTTCTTTAATTCAGAAGAAAATGACTGTATTGGTACATATCTCACCTCCTGTGCATCAAATCGCAGGATCTCCTTCATGTATGTGGGCAAGAGTGTAAGAAGTGTATAGAAAGTCCAGTTGTAAGAGAAGTGTGCCACAACAATAGCCCAGAGTGGAAGGGACTGCAGCATAGGTCTCCAGGGAACAGATTTCTGTGTAGAAAGCTGGCAAGCAGGAGACAAAGAAGAGAAGAAGAAGGAAATCAGGGTGTTGATATGAATATTTACTAAATACAGTGTTTTTGATGCTAATCAAATCTATGCTCATGATCCATTCTGAAAGGCACAAAATGAGTCTCAGTTGATAGATGCAAGTCATCAGCAATGAATTAATTACTGCCTTCATTTCTCAGTGAAGGTGTACTAAAGTATGTTACTGCTTTGATGTTTACTATTCCAAAGTAAACCAATTACATTTTGTAATTCAAAAAGTATGTCTTCCCTTGTTGGAATTTGATGCCTTCTGCTTTTACTATAAATAATTAAATATTTAGTCACACCTCAGGTGTTGATTTTGCTGAATCTTTCCTGCTCAATCCTAGATATTAATTTTGGTCTCTCAGCCAGGTTCACTGTTTCTAAATATATATCCCCCCAGCCACAGGAATAAATCTTATGCAGACTTCAGGAACTAGCTCATTAGCACTTTCTCTGTGAATAGCAATCTGCTTCTTACTCTAGATGACACACTAAGAAAGAGAAATGCTGTAAAGTATTGTATTGCAAATGTTAAAAACATTATACAGGTTTGGATCTAGTACAAAATGACGGTTTTGAGCTTTTCGTAAATACAAAGCTTTTTAAATAAAAGCTCAACAACATCTGTAACAAAAGGCATTATTATAAATTCTTTGTTTGATTACTGATTGTTTTTCAGTTTTCAACTGCACTATATAATTTTTTTTTTGTTTGAAAAATCCTGCCTCTATCTCAGATTAAGCATGTAATTCTAAATATAAACATGTTTACACAAACATATAACAAAGCATAACAAAACATGTAACAAACCATAAACAAAGCATGACATTAATGATCATATTTGTGCTTTATGTTCAGACTTAAGAAGGTTGGTCTCTACCAAAGTGCTGTACCTGGTCTTTTAGAGAAGACAGTATATATTCTCTTTCAGCATGTGAAATGCTCCTGTGAGTTTCTGGTGTATCACTAACCAAAAACATCCAGAAGAACCACCACAATACGCCAAGTGCACCTATTGTGAAAAGATGGGTGAAGAGAAAGAAATTAAAAAGAAGCAATTTTATTGAGTAATACTCTCAATACTAGATTATAATTTAAACGAACGTGTTTTTTTCTACCTACTTACAAGCACTAGTTCCCCAAAGTGGCTTAACAATGCACATTTAGATACAATAAGGAATGAAGATAACTAGGCAGAATTTTTCTATTTATTTTTTTCCTCTATTTGAAGTTCTTCATACAGCAAGAAAGCTGTGTGCTCATACATAATTGTATTTTTATCAGTCACATGGAAAAGCCACAAAGGATATGGCTCACCCTCAGGAAATAAAAAGTTCACATTAAGTTTAATCACAAAAAATACTCTGTGCACATATTAGAATATCACTACATGCAGCTTAATTGATGTACTATTCCTCCTTTTCTTTCTTAAGCCATCCCCAGAACTGTCATTTAACAAAAGGTAACTTCTCAATAATTGGTCCAAATTAACTGCACTTTTATGCAACTGTAACATTTTAACTTATTTAATTTTGTTCAGTTCTTTGGTTTGAATCTTTGTGATTCTTAAAAAAAACTGAGGGTTTTTTAAGGAAAATGTAACTCTTGTCTTATATTCTGATTCCCCCTTTTTCATGAAGAATATCAAATGGCTTAGACACGTAAACGGACCTGTAAAAAGCATTAGCTAAGATGTGCTGTAAAAAAAAAAAAAAAATTCTGTTTCAGCTTCTTCCAGAATATAAGTCACAGTAAACATGCTATGCATTTCTTCAGAGTCTCTGTGACTGCTAGAAATTTTCCACAGTTTACATTTTAAGCAGCAGTAATTTTTCACACATTCTTTCATTCAAAGTTGAGGTTTATTCCTGGGATTAAAGTTATTAACTCAATTTCACACTTCAGATAAGAAATTTCAGTCTGCCGTTTTCAAGTGGTGGGAGAGTTAAGAGCATTTGACTTGTACCAGCTTTTGTCCAACTCAAAGACAGCTTTGCTCACTGGAGGGCTTATTTAGCCATTCAATGGCATCTACTTAGCCTTGAACATCTCTAATTGCCCAGAAGGAATAAAACAGCAATCCAACATGTCAAACACACTTTTATAACTTAAAATAAGTTTCATAAGATATGGTTTTCAAAAAGAATATGGATTCTACTTTTAATAATTAAGAACAATCAAAACAACACAAACTCACCAAATATGTAGAACACATAAACCCAGTTCATATAGTAACAGATTAAGCCAGATAGTGGCAGAGACACAACAGTTCCCAGCTGTGCACCTACCGGAAGAAGGCAAATAAAGCGGAAAAATAATTAGATCTCCTATGGACCCCTTAAGTATAAGTGCCATTTCAGAGTTATTTTATTTTTCTGTAACAAATCATGAATAAAGATTGTCACTGCCACTAGAGGGTTGTGCTTTGTTTTAAACAAACACAGGCACAATGAGCTGCCTTGGCAGCTCCAAGCAAATAGAGCCATAAAGCCCTAAGAAGCCAAAATTAGAAGCAATGAGCGATAAAAGATAAGCATTCTTGGCACATTTGTCTCCAATAAAGTGATGGTTCTACCACATCTAAACCAATGCAAATTAGTCAACTGGTATTGCTGCAGAACGAGAGAGAGCTGAACACAGCATAATTAAGGCCTTGGGAGAATAAGGTGACAATGTAGTCAGTTTGCATTCTTTGTATCTCCTTCCAACTCCACAAAAACAGGAAATGTAAGTTATGCATATATAAGCAGTAGGTTCAAATTCCATGTTTCCTGAATGTGACAGGGTCTAGGACCAAGGGAGAAGGGAAAGATGAGCAGAATCCAGTGCAGAATAAAGCCAAAAGCCAGAAAGAGCTATTTCTGTGCTTATTATTCAACATACATTTTGCAAAGAATAAGGATGGCAGGTGTTTGCCTTTTGAAATCTAAACCAGAAACCTGTATTATTTACATACTTGACACTCTACTGGTGATAAACAGTAGGCTTTGTCTCTCAATGTTAGCTGTATGATTAGTTCTCTAAACTCAACCTCAACTCAGAAAATATTAGGATTATGTTGATATTCTGGCTACCTAGACTGCATGGAAACAATAATTTTTATTTGAGGCAGAAAGCTCCAACAATGAATAACAAAACCACATACATCATGCAAAATATAAATTGAAATAACAACTACATATAACTGCAACCACATGTTCTCTCAGAAAATCAACACAATCACCATCTACAGACCACATGACTGCCAACGTGGAAGGAAAGGAAAGGAAGGAAAACAGCCTGCCAAGATTACACAAGATGTCTTATCCACCCATGACTGCTAACAATGGGCTGTTCAAGGCCACAGATTCTTCTCACTAGTACATTAGCATATATTTTCACAAAATACAAAAGGACAGTTTAAAAGCTCACAATTGCTAAATGCAATAAAAGGCAACCCCAACTCTGTATGCTCTGCTAACTTGTGTGCTGGGTCTCACATGAAGACTTCTTTTAAAATAGATTTAATTGAATACCAAGGCAGACAACAGATTTTTTAAAAAAGAGAAAGAAGAAAGCTTTTTGATGCATTAGATGAGTTGAAGTAGCTCTTTGAAAGGTCACTTCAACGAGTGATGAGACACTTGGTTCAGAGCAAAGTGAGAAAACATAAGGAAAAAAAGGAACTTTGGAAAAAGTGAGTCACTAGACCATCTTAACTCCTTAAGAAACTGTAGCTGAAGTTTACATGATATAGAACTGTCTTCTTGAAAAACCACAGGTCAAATAAAAACCAGAATTATTACTAGAAAGAGTGAGCAAAGCAAACCATTACTTCAGTAACTGAATACAAGATGTCATCGTCAAAGAAATAATACCAATTTTGACTAGCAAATTTAGAAACCTATGTTTTTTACTTGCCCCTCAAATACTGCACTAAGCAATGTGACTGAATAAACCCTTAAAATGCAAGAAGGCTCAGTGGAGGCAGCAAGAGCAGTATGTCCGTCAAACTTGGGGAATAACACTGGGTGTGACCAACCATAGTCTTTGCAAAGAAGCTGACTTTATCTCAACACAAAGGGCACCAGAGGGTGGCTTTGGTTTAGATAAGCAGCTATGTCAGTCGATTGGATCAGCTGGTGGTGTAAATGTTTCTCCTCATTTAGTTCATTCAAAGTATGACAGTCTCACTGACTTAGCCAGACCAACATGAGGGGAGTGAATATGTGAGTCAGTCAAACACAAAGTATAAAAGTTAAACAACAACAGAATTTCTGAGAGAACAACAGACTTGACTTTCAGTAAATCCAAACTGAAGTTTGCAACTGCCATATTTTGCTAAGTGTCAACGTACATTTGCTAAGTGCTAACTTATACTTGTACTGCGCTTTCAGTACATTCTGTATCACTCTGCTAAATCAAAAATCCTGTGTAACATCAAATATCTTCAAAGAAGTAAATCTAATGTCAAACATTACACCTTCCAGACACAGAATGTCTAGGACAATCTGGTCAGAGAGTATTTGACCCTGACAAGGAGCTCTTGCAGCAATACATGGGACCTTGGAGGTTTTCATTCTCAAGAAGTTCCTCCAAGAACACTTAAAAAACCCTCCAAAAACCAACCAAACAGCTCTATCCTGTGACTGCCCCAGCTTTTTTGTTCCTAATGCTATACCTTTTTTAATTTACAGTATCATCTACTAATCAGCTTCACAGTAATTATTTGCACCACTTTACACCAAAGTTAGACCACAAGTTTATACTTATTTGTAGATCAATACCTTTTGTCAGGATATAAAAACCATGAATAAATGAAGAAAATGAATGGAAAGCAAGATTTACTTTAATGTTACACTTTCTGGATTAAATGCTGATTAAATTTTACAATATAAATCCCTTTGATTTAAGTCAATCCTCCCTGTTACTGCAGTAAAAATTTATAATCCCATTATCAGCGTGGGAATTTCTCACCTGCATATGAAATACTAAGGAGCTTGCTGCGTTCCAGTGGAGGAGCCCAAGAAGACCACATTGAATGCATAGCTGGGAAGGTAACACCCTAGAAAACATAATTTCATTCTGTTGAAATTACTTCAACTTTACATGTCTCAGAGCACATTTCATTAAAAAGCAGTACTACAATCTATTAGTTTGTTGTCTAGCAAGAAACCATTCATAAAAATTGTGGAAGGCATGACAATAAGGAGGCAAAATTAATTTCTCCTGCTTTTGACTCTGTATATACTGGAAAAGCAGCAACAATACAAACAACACTGTTTCAAGGTCCTAGTTTCTGAAAAATGGGAATAGTTTTGTCTCAAGTATCCTTGCATTTCTTATTTGAAAAGCTTAGGCTAAAATATAGTGCAAATGCTTTAATTATTCTAAAACCCATAAAAGTAAGCCATTCAAATGAAACATTCCATATACTATTCCAGCATAACAACCCCCACAGAGTCTAATCACTACAATTTTAAACAAATTATTCAGATACATTTTCAAATTACATAGAGGAAACAGGATTACCTCTCCCAGTCCTTCCAAGGCTCTGACAGCTATGAGATAGCCAACTCCCAAATTTGCAGCTAAGGGAGTAAGCAAAGTGAATACAGAGGTACCAAAGATGCCAAACCCCAGCAATAGTTTGCCTCCAATTTTGCTTGCAAGATATCCTCCTGGAATCTGAGTAACGATATAGCCATAGAAAAAAGAACCAAGGATCCATCCCTGAGTATCAGCATCCCAAGAATACTTTTCTCCCTAAGAAGAGAAAAAAAAACCAAAAAAATGCAGTAAGTTAAATACAGCAGTTTCTCTGACCATATTTTTTATTACACTGATCCACTATTTAGTTCTTTTTAGATAGATTTCTAATTTTTCTTGACCTATTCCCTAGGGTCTCCGTCCTCTACACCTACCTGTACTGCAACCAAAGTTGTATTAAAAGCTAATTCAGGCAGTTTACAATCTGTTTGGACATATCTAACCCAAGTATGAAAATGATCACTACATGAAATACAAGTGCTCTGGCAGTTACCCATTTTTGAATTCTAAGCAGCTTGGGTTATGTAAAAGGTACCGACTATGTAAGTATGCCTGAGTAAAAACCCTACTTCCAAATCACAGAGTGGACATTGCAAAAAATTTATGGAGAAAAAAAACAAAAAAAAAAAAAAAAGGAGATGCAGGTGCTTAAATTTAAAACAAAGAAAGAGAGCGTCAAGGACAGGGCTCACAAGGGAAGGTGGAATCATGGAAGAAGCACAACAGAGAGAAGATGATTTTAGTGGACAATGCAACAAAAGGGAAGATGATTGAGATAGGAACCTGCAGCTATAAAAGAAGCCAGCAAGAAGACAGGAACTGTTGCCCAATAAAGTGATTCTGAAATTTGGGATCAGTTCCAAAAGACCAATTTTTCCACATCTAAATGAGCAGCATACATTTCACAGAAACGATGAGACAGGATCTTCCCATAAAGTTCACCATTACAATTTATTTGTGATAAATAATGAATGACCTCTAAAGAGGCAAACAAAATGAAAGCAGGAAGATGGCAAGACTACTAAGGAATAACTTCAAGACAAGATTTGTGAAGGTTCAAATTCACAAAGTTTGGGGTTTTTTTAGAAGTTTTTTTTCCACATCCAGCAGTTCAGTTAAATAATGTGATTTTAAGGATTACTGGAAGTCAGAAGTAAAGGATATAAAGACAAAATGCATGATTTGGGAAAGAGATCGAAGAAGTGAAGAGAGAAATATTACATGTTAATTCGTAATGAAATTTCATGCCATTGTGACTGTACAAAGAACAGGCAAACGGAACAGTGATGGGAGCTCTGACGCAGATGTAACAGTAACAATTGATGAGTGCATATAAAACAGTGAGTCACGGTAGATCTACCTGGAAAATGAGCCAATTTCTAAGGACTAGCACAGAAAAGAGCTATGCAAAAAAGCTGACCCTGAGCACAGCCCATCTCCATTAGCTAGTCATTAAGGCTAATACTTCCCAGAATAGCTTTAAAAAAACCACTGGAAAGGCAATCCAGTAAAAACCAGCTTATTCTCTTGCCACCTAAATATGGTTCTATCTATCACAGACATGCCACATTACTAGACAATATGTCTGGGACCTCACCGATGTGTTGCGAGGAACATTTATGGAGGAAGAATGCTCTGGACACACATTGGAAGTCACATTCTTTGCTAAGCTTGTGTTAGGTTCTACCATATCCACCAGAGCGACGCTGAGGTTCACACGCAAGGCATACAGGAGGAAGAACCCAAAACAGGCCAGCACTGCGAGATTGTAGCGAGCTGAGCAGCATGCAGGGACTGAAATGAGAGCAAATGAAAAATGTTTAACAGACTTAACAGAATAAGAACAACTCTTAAGCAGTTTTTACTAAACTCAGAAATCTTTGGGTAAGATAAAAAATTAGCAAGGAGACAAGGTAGTTTTTCTTCCTAAGGCGTTTATTCAACACAGGTAGAGTCTGAGGCTGGCTGAAAAAATTTTAAAGCCCCACTTTCATACTGGTGTGCAAAGCAAATGTAATCCCTGTTTAGACAACAGGCAGCTACCCACACTAGAGTGGGGACAGCAGAGGATGGGTAGTGTGTGATCTGTGGAAATGGATTTAGAAATATAGTTTCAAAAGTCCTCTCCAAAGTACTGTAATATTTACTCAAGACAGAATTTCACACTTAAAAAAACTGAAAACAATTAGTGGGAAGCCTGTAATATTGACAAAAATGGTTTAAAAAATAGAAATACTCCTAAAGTAGTACTAAAGAATGGTAATTGCTACTTCAGGCTGTTTTCTAGGACAAATTTTCTTTCTATAAGTTTACTTACAAGGGAATGTGCATTTTCTGAGAGCTGCCAAAACTACTAGAAAGGGGAATGGCAAACACTGTAGTGGCAGTGTGAAACAGTAACAGGTTCCCAGCTGCCCAGTGCACCCTCTTGGCAGTCACAAGAGAACAAAGGAAATGAGTCCTAGGATTCAGCATAAAATCTGTATTGTAACATTAAGTCAACCGTCAGCTGTTTAGACACAGATAGCAGGTTATGCACTGTAACACAGTTATTGATTTCCTACAGAAGGACACAGCAGCATTTGGCAGAGAGCATTCATCAGTGCCAGGAGATCCAGATCAGGGCTGAGCTGTAACAGTTTAAATCTCTGCAGCTACTCTTTATGAACTAGGAATGCCTGAAACTACTGAGCAGGAATGTCAAATTCTTGAGGAACTACTTGAACAATCTGCTGAATTTTCAAATAGAGTGTAGAGTTTCCACTCTTGTGAGGGAGCTGCATTACTAATGGGAAGTTTTATAACCTGGATGTCGGAAAATCTGGGAGGACTGGAGATCAGCAGATATTAGATCAGTTTACATCAGTCTACAGTGATCTCATCTTTCACTACTCAGAGTTCAAATGATGAATAGAACAAGTACATTTATGAACAAGACTGACCAGAGCTTCATCTGCTACTGCATTTGTCACTTGACTGGATTTTCTCATCTGCAGTAAGAAACAAAGGACATGCCCTGTGGACAAGCTGATGAGATACCTTTCCCTTCCCAGCAACTTCCCTGAAACAAGGATTGAGCCTATGTGATTTTATTTTTCATGGGAACATCAACAGAGCCTTCCTGCAAGATTGTTTTTCATGAAATTAACACAACTTTCCCATTTTTGAAGTCTCTAATACTGACAAACTTTATGTGAAGTTCATTATGGCTGCAAAAGTCATTAAAATGACACAGAGATGCTGTACTTGTTATATTCATTTAATAAATAAATAATAAAGAAGGCTATTGTACAATTATGCAAAACCCCTTTCAGACCTGTGGTAATTGCAAGTTTGGCCTCGGACGCATTTGAAAAAGCCATGCTGGATTTTTTAATGACATAAGGGAAAGCAGCCAAGATTTAATTGCTTACATTAAAAACAAGAGGCACCGAAAACAGGAAGTACTTACTACACAAAAACTAGTTAAGCAGTTTTGTTCTTTGTTATTGTTTAAAAAGCAATTTGCCTTAAGTAGAAAACGTAAGTCACATAATTTATAAAAATTAATATAATTAGAGGTAAAGCTATTTAACTGTTCCACTTCTTGTAGTTGCTGCAGTTTGACAATAATAACAGAAAGCTGAATAACACACTGATGATGTAACTCTTCCTTGGAAATGCAGATTAACTGGAACATCCATTACTCTTCATCTATAAGACTGTTACTGGTATACAACTTGCATGGAGCAAGCTCCACAAAACAGATGTGCAAGAATTTAAAGTCACTAGTGTCAGATTTTTTTTTTCCCAACACAAATATTTTATTAAAAAAAACCCTAACAAACATCTAGAATTGAAGTCCGAAGCAAATAGCTACATAATTATTGGTTCCCTGTCATTCCATCATGTGCACTTGAAATACCTAAGAACATTAGATCAGGTTAGAACAGAACAAAGACTCAAGAAGATTACAGGAGTGCTCCAGGGAGTGCTATAATCAGAGACACAGACATTCACCCCCCTAAAGTTTAGAGCAGATAACCAAAGTTTAAAGCATTGGGTTCAAAGTCTTACCTTGACTAGCAGTCTTTGGTCCTACATCTATAGCTAATTCTGATTTCAACGGCATGTTTTAAACCACTGTAGCTATAATTTTAAAAGATTCTTAAATTGCAGTTAAAAAATCGGTCTGTGCTGCAAGTTGCACGGCAGTTTAAAGGAAGTTGCTCATGTGCAGTAGTTTTCCTTGTGGGTGAGGTGACCCACCTCCAACTGGAGCCTGATGCATTGTGTAAACTTAAGAACATATTGCTTTAGGAAGGCTTGAGGTCATATTTCTCTCCTTCTGGCACTGTTAAAGTCATTTTGTTAGCAGCCCCCCTTGATGCAGTTGCACGTTTGCTAAGAATGTTAGAGCATTTTTGCATGGAATGCTAAAGAAATTAAAACCTTATTCTCTTCTTTATAGGTTGTACATTCTAGGAAGCAAAACAGCACAGACAAATTAACATGTGGGCCCTAGTGTCAAGCTCTGACCACATATCGAGCCTCCTCTCCTACCTTGCTGCATCCTTTCCCCTTCCTTCCTCTCCATACTTGTAAGGAGCAACTAGTCTTACTCAAATCCTGCCTTCATATGAAATTCTCACACAGTCTCGGTGGACCCCGGTAGTTTTTAATATTTGGACGGTATTTGGGGCTGGAATGTCTTTACTGCAACGACACCGAGCCGAGGGCTGGTGTCTGACAGGGCTGCACGCCTGACCCCGGCACCGAACGGTGCGGGCGAGCGGCGCAGCCCCCGTGCCCGTCACCGCTGTCCCCGTCACCGCTGTCCCCGTCACCGCTGTCCCCGTCACCGCTGTCCCCCGTCACCGCTGTCCCCCGTCACCGCTGTCCCCTTCACCGCTGTCCCCCGTCACCGCTGTCCCCGTCACCCCGGCAGTGGCACGGCCGCACCGACCCCCGTGCCCGTCACCGCTGTCCCCTTCACCGCTGTCCCCCGTCACCGCTGTCCCCCATCACCGCTGTCCCCTTCACCGCTGTCCCCCATCACCGCTGTCCCCTTCACCGCTGTCCCCCGTCACCGCTGTCCCCGTCACCCCGGCAGTGGCACGGCCGCACAGACCCCCCTGTCCCCACAGCGGCGCTCGCGGCCCGCGCCTCCATGGCAACGCCACGCCGCCGCACAGGGGCAGCTCCTGCTCGTCTCACCCGTGTCGGGCTGGGGCTCCTTCAGCAGCGGGGTGCGATCTTCTCCCTCCTCGGGCTCCATCTCGCTGCTGCCACCCGGACCGCGTAGCGCGCTCAGGGCCAGACCACCCGGCGCCACCGCTGCGGCGGAAAGCGTGGCCCGGCCCGGCTCGGCTCGGCTCAGCTCAGCTCTGCCCGGCTCGAATCAGCTCACCTAGGCTTGTCTCCCCCGCCCACTCGGCTCTGCCCCGCCGGGGCCGGGCAGCGGCGGCCGCAGCCCCCGGCGATCACGTGACGGGCAGGGCCGGGCGGAAACGGCTTCAGCGGCACGCAGCTGCCGGGCTACCCTCGGCCGCCATCTTTGGTGAGGGAAGCCCTCGCTCCTGCGGGATGAGGAGGGCGCACGAACGCGCCCACAGCCGGTGGAGGGTGTCGCTGTGCGCGATATCCCGAACGCTGAGGGAAAAGTTCCTCATAGTTAATACAAATAGGATCAGGATGATTCAGCGTAAGCGGCTGCTCCTCAGTGAAGGCGAGCGGCCTTTGTCTGGGTGCAGGTCTACTGCGGCAGCCATGGGCGAAGAAGGGGAGGCTCGAGGTACAGAGACTGGGTCTCTCTGTAACCACCGAAACACCATTTAACAATAAATTGCAGTATCTGCAGCGCATGGTCTTTTTGCTCTGTGCATGCGTGCAGTGCACAATTCCGAGGTTTTAAAATCAGAGATTGTGGAGGGGTTGAATAGACCTTACAGATGATCTAGTCCCAACCCCTCTGCCATGTGCAGCGACACCTCCCACTAGACCAGGTTTTTCAAAGCCTTACCCAGCCTGGCTTTGAACTTTGCCAGGGTTGGGGCTTCCATAACCCCCTGGGCAACCTGTTCCAGTATCTCAACACCCTCACAGTAAAGAATTTCTTCCTACTGTATAATCTAAATTACCCCTCTCTCAATTTATACCCATTACTCCTTGTGCTGTTGCTACAGTTCCTGACAGAGCCCCTTTCTGGCTTCCCTGCAGCCCCCCTGCTATGAGGTCTCCACACAACCTTCTCCAGGTGAACAGTCCCAACTTTCTCAACCTGTCTTCGCAGGGAAGATGCTCCAGTCCTATTATCGAATACATTTGAAAATGCACCAATATAGATTAGTAATCATTGTGAGATATGTAATAGAGCTTTTCCTTTTGGAATCAGTGTTTTTCAGCCTCAGTCAAAGCTAATAATGGAGTGGAGATCTTTAAGTTTTACAGGCTCTTTCCTACATGAGAGCCACCTCCACTCACCTTGTTGACTCATCAGCTTTGCCAGGCTGAGTGCTGAGTCATTTTGGTGACCCTTCCAGTCATCCACTGAAAGCTTTGAGGTTGCTTAGAAGCCCGTGCCATCCTACTGGCATGTAAGTAACTGCCTGGAAAATTCTGCGTATTGGAAAACAGAGGAATGTAAAAAGTTCCTGGCAGCATATTCAGCTATATCGTTTCACACAAGGTAGATATATGAGTTTGCAAGGATCAGTAGAACAGCTGTGGCTGTGTGCCTATCATATGGTATTACATCTGTGTGAAAACATGAAGCAAATCAGTGTTTCTGGTCTGCTTCTGAAATTTAGCCTGAGGGTCTTCTGTGAGTCACTTACCTCAAAGCCATTCTTACAGCCAAAATTAAGGAAAGAAAACAAAGACAAAACAAGTATCAAACATACTTTGCATCATTTCGTGAGAAGTGGTGATTTGGTTTGTAGTACTCAGACTTCAGCTTTGCATTTCACACATGCTGTGCTCTTCTTGGCATTTCTGCACATACCACCAGAGACCCCAGTGCATCAGCACCCAGCCCATGAGGAAGGAAGTGTAGGGGTGTATGGGCCAGGACTGTGTGCAGCAGGCACAGGATCATGAGTGAGATCACTTCCATTCACAGGCTGAACCCCAAGCTTTCTGTAGATTCCCCTCATCATAACAAAAGCAGGATGAGGGGCTGCAGGGCCTGGAATGATAGACAAAGCTTTTTCCAGAAGTCCCCTTTTTTACCTCTTATTTCTTCTCCCTAAGGAAAGTTGTTTTTTAAATCAATGTACACTCTCAGTGCAGGATAGTGCCAAACCCCCTTGCTGGAACATGGATTCCTCTGCCTTGCTGCCTCCTTCTTGGATCTTGCAGACCCTCACCGTGGAGTGAATCTTAGAGGCACACTGCACCAAAAGCAGCTTGATTGTGAGGCTGAAGCCCCACAGGCAGAAGGTGACAGAATCCATGAATAGAGAATCCGTGAATACAGATTCAGGAGTGTGTGAGGAGCACTTACGTTTTTCACAGCAGATAAGGATGTCATTCCTTACACCCTGGAGGCTGACTTTGTGTGTAGTTGTGTGGAAACGGGCGTGGTTTGCCTCTGTCCAACCTATCAGGCACTGCTGGTTGTTGGTCTGCTCTGCCAGTATGTCAGACTTGTGGTGCATCCTCCTGATGTGGAGGATTTGAAGTATTTTCAGACTTTATTTAATTTTATTTCTAAAGAGGATAATTGTTTGTATTCAAACACTTTTGCCTTGGTTACTTCCGTTGCTGGATGCAGCTGTGCTAGGCTGGGGAGGTGGTGGACAGCATTGCTCAACCCTTCTTCTCTTGTGACCTGACTCCACAGCATAAAAGAGGAAATTAGCAGAGGTTTCTACTTCCTTCCCTATATCCCACTCTTCATGACATTTCACATCATCCATCTAAAAAGACATGCTGCAGCATGTCTCGTATAGAGCAGTAGATGGCTCTCTTTCCTCTGAAGTCCTGTTGTGAAAAGAAACACCGGGTCTTAAGAGAAAATCCAGCCTTGTTCTCTCAATGCCATGGCTCCTTTTGGGCAAGCTTTCATATTTATTCAACAGTGCAGACAGGATACAGCTGTGATGATGTAGAAATGCATTTGAAACTGATTATCTATACTCAGTGGCTTAGGAGATGAAGAAGGTGGCCAGGGAAAATAGACCAGTGATACTAACTTCAGTTGTAGTATTTCCACATGGACCAAGATAATACCTCTTCTGTCAACCTATTAAGTTTTATAAGATATAATATGGATTCTGGATTCCCACATTTTTTTTCAGTCTTTTAAAAACTACTATTACAAGATACCTTCATTTATTTATACCTTTTTAAGGAATCTGACTTTTGAAATGTTATTTTCTCAAGATAAACAGAAGAAAGGAGCAGAGAAATACAGATCATATTCACAATATAATAATCATGTGGTTATTCTCAAATAACTGAAAGTAATATAAACAGAGTTCAGTGAGTGAAGATTTGTCTGTCTCCTTATACACAGTAGAGTATACAGCATTTTAATGTTGTAAATACCTAACAAGGATATTAGATTTTAGAATGATAATCTCCAAAATAGGAGAATATAAAGTTAAGGTATCAGATTGTTTGGATAATTTCTCAGGTTTCCCATAAAAGAGCAAGTTGCCGTCAATCAAAAAGGAAAATAATTAGGATGCCTTAAGCTAGGCAGTTCTCCTACTGTAAAGCTGAATACAAAGTCATTACTTAATCATGCATAAGATGATGCTGACCAAATCAGAAATGGCTTATGTGGCTCTGGCAGTACAATGTGTTTTCATCTGTCTGGAAATATTCTGTCTGCTGCAAATGCCTCAGGGCTCCCTGTCACCATGGATATTCTTGCCTGGGGGTTTATGTTGGGAGAGGAGACCCCTCCTGCCTGCTTTTCTTATTGTTTGTTAGCAGAAACATTCCATGCTGTTCAATTTTTGGCATTGGCCATGCCAGCAGAAAGACTGGGACTTTCCTCAATTAGCAACATTGCTTTCAAAAGGAAGAAAGGAAGGCGTGTATTGTGTCCTCTACAAAGTACTCCTCTGGGTTATATGGCAGTGCTCAACTAGATTCAGAGAAGTAGCTTAGGCTTTATATTGCCTAAATTTTAGTGTTATGTCAGCCAGTGGAAGTATAGATGGGAAGAAGTACAAGTAACCTTAATGTCTAGACTCCCTGATTTATTGGTATTCTTTCTAAAGGAAATGGGAGTGGCAATGATGCTGGACATTTCTTGTTAAACAACTGGCCTCTCTTCAGAACACTCATCTGTGCATGGGAACATGGTCTCATATTTCTCCTCTGTCAGTGGCACTTAGTAACTGCAGTGAATGCTGAACCTCAAGCAAGACAAGACAAGGCACTGGGGCTTTGTGGAATCTTCTTTAACTGTTGTTGTTTCCTTATGCATAGAAGCCATGGGAAAAGAATAGATTCCCCTCAAGCTTTGTAGATTAGTTCTGTGTTTTCTGGCTAATGGCTTTAAAAACTTCACTGTGGACTACTAAGGGATGTTGGAATGCTCACTGTGCAAAGCAGTTATTTTGTCTGTGTACTCATAAAAACAGAGGAATCGCTATGGTCTGTCGGACCAGTGTTCACTTCCATGCAGTACTGTCTCATGCAGCAGTTAATAGCAAATGCTGAGGGAGGGGCTTGTATGGACCAAAAATAGGGTGATACATCCTCTGAATAGTCTCTGAATGTTTGAATACGCTGACCAGTGACTCAGGCTGTTCCTGAGCAGGATGTGGTACCTCTGTTCTGAATAGTCCCAGGCATTTGTCAGACAAGAATTTATGCCATCTGAATGCATATGATACTCAGTATTCACATTCCCTGTTAGGAGTTCCACATCTGAATTATATACTATGGATGTGTTATACCTTTATGGTCTTTCTGAGAAGAAATGCTTTTTTTTCTGAATTCACAGTAAATACTTAACTGCTCCCTGTGCACATATCTACCCGTGGAAACATCAGCTTTAAAGGCATTTTACTAGTGGAGAGTCATGTTGGACTTATTCTTTCAGCTGTGTGGCTCAGTCTTGCAAAATCATGTCTTTATACTTGAATGGTTAGAATGATTCAAGAGTTTCCACCACATGAGTGCATTATAATATTGCAATGTTGAGGCTGTCCAGATATGTGGCAAAACAAAATTAATCTGACTTATCCTGTCATGAAAGATGGAATTATGAAGATAAAATATGCTGGTATCTCACAGGTTGTCTCAATAATGTTGTCCTGTTCCTGATGGGAGGGTGATTGGTAGCTGGATTTGTCAAAGCCTCGAACTGCCAAAGAACATGCTGCAGCTCTCACTAAAGTGTTTTCTTTATTGAATGCAAACTGTGTAGTGAAAGTTAATGGTAAAACTTAAAAGAAAAAATTATATTGGCAAAGCCTCACTTAGAAATGCTGATATGTGAAATTATGTGCAATAAGTGAGAGATTCTGAAAATTATATTTCTCTTGTCAGTAACTAAGTAAATACGTTTTGCAGAGATTTTAAAAATCTGGGTGGAACCCATCATGCAGGACAGGACAACGTGCTTTTTATGCTCAAGGAACCTGATATGCCAAACAAGGTAAGAACCTGTGAATTAGGTACTTAATCATTGTCAGTTTCTTGCATTCACTAGGTGTTCTCCAAGTCAATCTAGGAGGCTTCAAAGTGTGTGTGACAGTGTTATATCCCTTAGACTGGTTTGGGAAATAGAGGATGACTCTACTCATTTTTACCAGCAGGTGTCTAAGGAAGATGTAGGTCTAAATATTCTCAGATGTTTGGTATCTAGGTGTGCCTAGCAAAAAGAAACAAAGCTGTCTGCAACAATAAAGACACTTCTCCTTTGACAATGATTTGAAAAACTGTTGAATTTCGAAAGAGTAAATGTGGTGTCTTTTTTTTTTACTAAAGCATTTTTTTACAACATTGACCACAATTTGTCTCTCTAAATTCATGGTAATTTTAACTAATTCATGGTATTTTCATAATAGAATTGACCTGCTTTTTATTTTGCAAGTGTTGACAGCTATCCCTTAGTTGTTACACCTAGAGGATGTACATAAAAGCTTTACATAAAAGTACAACAGGACTATTACAAAACCAAGGAGAAATAAAGAGGAAAAGGAAGAGAAAGAAACAAAGAGAGAGAGAGGGAAGGAGACAAAGAGGTGGGTCCCATTCAGCTAACTTTTGAAATGCTGAACCTATTTGTACAGTAGTGCTCATGCTGTCTCAGCTGGGTTATTTGCAGCTGAGAAGCCTTTTTGTAGCTCTGATGTGCTGCTGACAGGGCACAGAAGCTGCTGCAATACTCTTTGGCTCTGGAAGACAGCCATCCCTCAGAGACATCAGCATCGGAGAGCCTCTGGTACCTCACTGCAAGCCCTGCCTTATCCTGCTGTGGAGTGGTGGAGCCTTTAAAAAGCCCTTGTCTTTTCCCTCCTGCAAACTGTCTCCATGTCTATGCCTGCCTCAGGATAACTCTCTGGGATGTTTTTTCATATTATTTTACAGTTGTTAACCCCAGAAAGATTTTGGTGTATGATTTAACAACTGTCACTCTCTACACAGGATCTAGAAAATGGTATGTATTTTAAATTCAGCCTTTAAAATTCTCAGCTAATAGGCCAATGCACTTGTTATGAACTCTCAGTTTTTCATGAGGTTTGCTTTTTATCTTACCCTACACTTCAGATAGCTGTAGGGAAACTGTTCTTTCTGACTAGCATGGAAAAGTCTTCTGCAGTCTTTCATAATTTTTATATGTTGCTTAAATACCCTTAATAAGCATTCTTCCTTCTGTTTGCTGGGGAGCATGTCTCCAGGGCTAGAACTTTTTAAGATATAGAAAATACATATATACTTTCTTTGTGGTCCATATCAGGGAGCAAACACTGACTTGACTCAGTTGGTGTCAACACATCCATGTTTCTCAGAATCACTTTTGGAACAGGCTGGCCATGTACAAGATCAGCTGGATCAAATCCTGGCCTGGTGCCTATCACAAAATATTTTGTACCTGGGAGTGCACATTATTGTACTGCCATACCTTGCTGAGAGAGGACCCTCTGTTTCTTTTCCACCAAGTACCATTCTGTGTTCTGTGCTTTGCATAAAAACTCTGTCCTGTTTTCGAAAGTTCTGTTTACTAGAGAAGGGGAAACAAGACAACAGTAATTCCTGCAGTCAATAAAACAGCTGGTTGTGGTTTACATAATCTCAATTAAGATGAAAATATATAAGCATTGCAACTAAGCATAAGTAAAGTGCAGTTGGAAAATTTTAACAGCTGTTTCAGACATAATAAGAAAAGTAATTGCCTACTCTTGAGCTCTGTATGATCCAGCCATCAGCTTATGTGTCTCAATCCTTGCAGGTTTTCAGGACCTTTCTGGATCAAGCTCAAAGAAACCTTTTCTGACCTCATTACTCATCCTGTTTTGAACAGCAGGCTGTATCAGACAACCTCCTGAGTCCTCTGCCCTGAATTTTCCCATGGTCTTG
>CM031859.1:28830814-28850267 GCA_018697195.1 Certhia americana
AAAAAAGAAAAGAAAAGAAAAGAAAAGAAAAGAAAAGAAAAGAAAAGAAAAGAACTTTCCAGAACTGCTGTTAGTGGTCAGAAAAATTACAGGGTAAGTCTTTAGCCTAAAAACATGGCCAGTAGACCTTAGAAAGATGTCCGATATAGGACACATTTCAGGCGTACGGCAGCAATGTCCAAGCATTTGGTTGTTACAGCAAGGTTTGGAAAGATGTAGCTCTTGGGTGCACACCCTCTTCATTTAAATAAACATGCTGGCTACTGTGGGTGGTTGGCAATGGAACAAACAGTTGCTTTTTGGACAGCGTGAATGAATACCCTATAGTGGCATTACTCAAGTTTATTTAGACTGTGGCGTATTTGGTGACTTGAAACATGAAACCTTTTCTCGGTTCCTTCTTAATCGCGGAGACCAGACTCCTCACCCTCCTTCCTTTCTTGTCGGCAGTATGTGGTAAGAGTTAATCCTCAGGGAGAGATAACTGGTGTTTACCTGTGTCAAAGCTAAACACAGAGTTTTGTGCAAGTTTTATAAATAGTTTAAGTGTTTTTAAAAAATAATTCGTAATCACTCTGTCTATAGAAGCCATTTTAGCTACTACAGGGGCTGATTCTGTAAGGGGCAGTTTGTGTAATATTAGGTTGACTCTCATGTTATGACTTTTCTCATGTTATGTGATTGTCAAATAGATGTCATCTAAAATAGAATGAAGTTTCTAAGAGATTTTACCTATATAATTAAGGTCTACATACCTCAAACTATTTTTTTCTTGATACCACAGTAGAATGGGTTGGAAAGGGAAAGATTTCTTGTTTATCTTTTCTTTATTTTTAGATTAAAAAAAAGAAAGGCAAACTAAACTTAAATGTCACAGTTTTAGCTTTTGACCAATTTCCAAGCAGAAAGTTTGGGTTTTATTTTTAAAATAAAAAAAAGTTGTCCTGCAAGAGATCACATCCTACAACATTTTTAATAGCTGCTTCTAATCCGGTCTTCTTTTCTTTTTTCAGTGTTGACCTTTTCTGGGTGTGACAAGATGGAGGAAACCAGGATTGAAATAGTATAGTATGCACCATTAAGAAATGCTTTTCTTTCCCTCTTGACAATTCTATTTAATTTCCTTGGGAGCAGATCCCTGCTCTGTCTTTTCTAGGACACATTAATCTCTAAAGGATTTTGGTCCCTTGACTAAAGAGCAACCTCACAGATTTTTAGCCTGATCTCTGTGTTATGGAATACAGAATTTCAGCAAGTTGATGCTCTTTTTAGCCTCATTGCTTGGTTTAGACTTCTGAAAAGGCATTTAGGTAATGGGAAGACATAAAAAGAAGCAGAAACCACAGCTTTTCCTTAGTAGTGTGTTCAGGAAAATAACCTCTGTTGACAGTATGTGCCTCATCTCTCCTTGTATTTGACTGACTTGAATTGCCTGACCACTAGTTCTTATTACACTTTCTACCATAGATCAGCACCTGGTATTTTCTTTCTATGAAAGAAACAAGTGTTATGAAGGCTCCTCTTAGTCTTCTCTGACTGATGAATTAGAATAGGCATCTCTTTAGTCTGTTGTTTTAGGACATTGTCTTCACACTGTGATTTACTTTTGTGTAAAATGTGGGAAATGAATTTTGTCTACACTATGAATTACTCTCAGGTGGGTCTGCTTTTGAAAGAAAGCTTACATCGGTCTATAAAACAGACTGCTGCATTAACATTCCCTTTTTTATGGGTACCTGAATGAAATAAAAGCTATTACAGAAATACACATTCATTAAAAAATCTGCCAGTGTTTATGTCCTTTATTTGAAGTTACAGTGTATGAATGCACATACTCCAAAGTGCTGTGATATACTAGTCTATGACATTATGGAAACACTGGGTTTAGAAGTTCCTTTTTAAAAGGAACTTAAACTTAACTTTAAACCTGTAATTTAAATTTACAGTTTAATTATAGGCTGCAGTTTAAGATAATTAAATCTTCAGGGAATTCTTATGTTCTTTAAAATCAAATAATGTTAATTCACACTAAATTATTTAGTAAGAATAAAGTTTTTCTTGGCTATTTCAGCTGTGTCTGCAACAAAGAGGGGTTGCACTGACCTTTTGAAAACTCTGATAGTAAAGGGAATAAGGACACTAAGGTAAAGTGATTAATGAAGCTTGGTAAATGGAATTTCATCACATACAATTATAGAAAATACTGCCCTAGGAAAACAGATTTTTGAGGACAACCTGTTATCATTTATATATGTTTTTAACTTCTCTCACTTTTACAGAAAGAGCATGTTTGCACATGTTTTAACATGTCCCTACTGTATGGTTGAACATTTTACAATCAGAGAATAATTCTAAAATAAAATAATGGCATTACGTAAGATTGCTTCCTAAATGTTCTGCATGTATGTATTGGATAGGATGCAGTGTATCACTTGAAGTTAAGGGGCTCAATACAGCAAATAATGAAAAAAACCCTTCAGTTCTTTATCAAAGTTACAGAGATTTGAGTGAGGTGGAGGACACAATTTTGAGTCCTGACCTCTCTAAAGGCAGTGAATTCAGTGCCGCTGATGGCTGTAAAGCCAAGAGTCTACTTTGAGGCTGCCTACAGTGGAAATTTGAAGCTACACATAAAATCCTACTACAACTACCCTGTTCACTCACACTTTGGAGGACCTTCTGCACATCAGCAACAAGAACATAGGGTCATTTTGTAGTAATTCCTTATAGTTCTGTGGGATTCATCAACTGCTGAGAGCTGCTCTCCTGGGAAAAACGGGACAAGGTCCTCATTTTCATTCCATTACGTTCCTTCTGCACTGCTCAGTTGATTCAAAAGGGCCAGAGAATGTGGTAACTGAGGATTATCTTTGCTTCTGAGGAATTCCTATGATTTGCTGCTACAAATTCCTACAAATTTGTAGATTTGTTCCTCAGACTTTCACATTTTCCACAGTATAATTTTCCCTTCTTAATCTTACCTTAATCCCTTCTTTAATTCCCTTTCATTTTTCAGAATCTAATTTTTAAAAATGAATCTCTCAAAACTTCATGAAGTCTTACCCATGAGGTCCTTCTTCAAAGACCTTTCCTAAAAGACAGTTCTTCATTTTGTTGGGGCTTTTCAAAGCCCATACATAACACTACATATAATGCAATAATGTAGTACGTGCTGATTTGTTCACATATGTTTTTATGTGTATGTTTAAAAAGTGTACACATATTTTAAAATTAAAATATTATGAAAAATGTAAGTATATAGTTCCAAAATCTTAAGATTTTTCTATGCCTTTTTTTAATCAAAGAAGAAGATTTCCTCCTTTTTGGACATAGCTTGCTTCTTCTTGTGCCAGTCTTTGAACGAACTCTGATACTTTCAAACAGTGCCTAATCCAAAGCTTGTAAAAATGAAGTTTTTCTTTAGGTTCAATTCACTGAATACTCAGTGATGACTCTTAAGATATAGTCATCTTACATGCTCGGGAGAGAACAAGGTATTTCAACTACTTTTCCTGTTTAGAAATGCAATAGAAATTGGTGTTGTAAGAATGAGGATTAACCTGAAGGCCACTTTTGAATGTCTGTTCATTCAAATGTTGGTATTTCAATGAGTCATACAAATCTGTTCTGAAAAGTCCCTACTTCACTCTACTGTCCATCTAGTGAATGTAAATAATCAGTTATAGACAATTGCACAGTCTACTTTTGATACCCACTTTGGGTGCAATAACTGTTCAAGTTAGAAAAGAATTTATAAATAACATTTTTCACAAAGGGAAATTTAGTCCTCAGCTAATAGGAAAAAAAGGTCTTAATTGTAATGCAGACCAGATTTTCATAAAGCTCCACCCTGATAGCTCAGGGCAAGTTTCAGTGCATGGCACACCCATTGACAGTGTAGCGTAAAACGTTATGACACATTCCATCTTCAGAAACAGCATCAGAGGTGTTCTGTGAGAGCTTTATAGCCTCTGCTCCTGTCAGTACTTTCCAGCAAACACAAATTCTTCAGGCTGACATCCAAGCAAGGAATGTGCCTTCCTACTACCACAAATGATCTTCCACAGACTTATTTTTAGTATTCACTTTAATTCTTGTCCACTCACTATGAGTGAAAAAAACAACTATTGCTTCCTTCCTAGTGCTATGATCTGCTGCATCACAGTTTCTGCTAGGACCTCATCCAAAGCCTATTGAGGTTGATTAAAAAATTTATCTATCCCCTAAATGAGCTCTGCTGCAGTTCAGTGATGCATAAGGCAACTGGCTAAGCTTTTGAAGAGAGAATATTATGCTGGAAGAGGCTGTAGCAGTCTTCTGATTCAAATTTCCACATAACATTCCACATAATTTGAAATTCTTTAGTTTTCCCTGAATTTGCCTCATTTCATGGAAACATATTGTTTGTACCACAATCTGGAATGACTGCTGAATCCAGTTGGATATCAGACCATCCAAATTCACTGTCTAATGCTAAAAGCAGACACAAGGCATTGACCATTCTAGTACTCACTGCTGTAATTTTTGAGATTTCTCCCAATATTTTAAGTACTGTAGTGCTTAGGTTTTTACATTTACCACAACAGTAGTTTTTTTGCATGCGATATTACAGAAAAGCAGACTTGCTGTGCATGTGTTTCCATCCAGTCTTCATACAATTAGAGCTTGCTAGGTGCTGAGGTCCTTCTAATTGACCAAGGCAGAAGTTGCTTGCTGGTCTCATTGAGAAACCATTCTGGTTTTTTGTATTTATTTAAACCCATTTTTATTTAGAATAGACTTAGGTTGCAACTCAGAGATGTGATTTTTGCTGGTACTGGTACATATATTCGGGCTAGACTAAAACTAAATTGCATAAAAACAACAGGTAACAGTATAGTTGTTAGCACAGCCAGTGCTGTAGATAACTTTTGCAGCCTTTACTGGCTCTGTCAATCAGACACCAAGAAGGATTAGCAAAATAATGTTCCTGGGGATCAGTGAAGGTGGTAAAAGTGGAATTTTTCATAATGATGACATTTTGCAGATGGGTGTACAACTTGGGTCTGGTAATGCTGTTTAACTCCAAAATGTGAACATTGAACAGAGAGGGAACTAGCTTCTCTGGCTGGCATGCTGAACACAAAAAACAACCTGTTTTGCCTCCCAAATTGTTTCTCCACTGTATCCACTTGACTGGCTTGGAGCAGTTGAAGAATTTAAAATCCTTTCATGCTAGGTTATACTTCTTCAGATTTATTCCTAATATGCAGAAATGAGGTCCAAAACCAAATTTCCCTTTCATGGTGATATTTGTGCACAAATTAGTCTTTCAGGTGTTTGTCAGGAACAGGCATTTAAAACATTTAGGCCTGAGATGCTCACAAGTGGTTGTTTCTATAGCCTTGAATGTGTAGACTAACTAAAGTTTTTCTTTTTAGTTAAAATACAGATGTCTTAGCAGTTAATTAGTACTAATGTGATCTGTTCCTTCTGCTTGTTCTGGATGGATAGGAATTTTTTAGCTGAGAATGTTACGTGCTCTATAACAGAAGCCAGTAGGTATGCAAAAGCTTTTTATAACTAAGTGCCCCTAAGTTTAAATTTGGCCAGTTTAGCACAAACTAAAGCACTGCTTGTTTTTGTTGAGTTACCAGTCTGATCTAAATCAACAGTGACATGTAACTGCATAACCAAACCCAAGTGTAGACAACTGTCAGTGGAAATAATCAGATCAACAGGGTGCTGGGGAATGTAACAGTCTTACAATTGATATGGTCGTGTAATCAGTTATGCTTACCTGAAACCCAAGTCAAGTCCAACAGAATAAATAACTTAGCACTCAGTGAGCATGAATGGCATACCAGTTTAGCTCAGCTCTCTCTAACTGTGCTAATTTTCCAATTACTCATGACCCATTTTTATTCTTTGTGCACAGAGAAATGTGCAGAGTAGGCTTGAGATACATGGTATAGTTATACAGTCACTGGCTGTAGGGCTGAAAGTTTTCTCTGTTTTCTTATCTGCTCATGCTCCATAGTTTCTTATCTACATACTATACTTATACCCACTTCTGGGCCAGTGGGGCTGTGCTGCAAACAGGGCCACTGAAATGAGCTGCAATAGTTGTAAGCTTCTCTCCAGAAGGCACTGTGCAGCACGGGCTGCAGAATAGTGTTTGGACGCCTGTGGATTGCAGAGCTGGGAGGTGCTGAATGGAGAATGGGAGAGGGAGCCATCACATAGCAAAACTGCTCCCTGTTCAGGTACAGTAGTCAGTGTTTGGGCATCAAAGAAGGACCACATTTGATAAAAGAAAGTAGGATTTGAAGCAGTCTTTTGGGGAAACCAGGGCATATATTATAAGGAAAATTAGCAGCTGCAGAGCACTTTTGAAAATCAAGACCTCGTTTAGATGCTGGTAAGACAGAAATTTTGTCTGAATGGGCTAATATGTGTTTAAGTTTTCTGCTAACTGGGAACTTACTGAATCCTTACATACCACACTAGATTTATAAATGTTTAACCATGAAAATCTTCTACATGTACCTACAGTGTAGTAGGTACATGTAGAAGAAGTGTTTGGAAGTGAAATGATGAAAACATCTCTGAGTGCATGGATACATGTGTAAGAAATGGAGCGTGTATGTTGTTATGAATGGCATGTAACCATTTCTGTTCCTCCACTTCTTGTCTGTTCTAAATCTATACAGAACAGAACGAACCCTAATAGGACAACTCATTTATTCTCTTACTATCTGCTGTAGAATTCCTTTATTGGTATTTTTGTAGAAGAAGAGATCAAATACATATACTAAAGTATCTAAACTAGCAAGCCCCTAGGAGAAAAAACAGAAGATGAAAGTCTATAATACTGTTGCACAACTGGACAAAATCTGTGAAATTTGCAAGCATTTTCACTAATGAACTTTTGGGCTACATTCACGCTAATGAATTAAACAGTGCCAGCAAATGTTCTTGGGACTGCAGATTGATTATTTCTGCCCTCAAGTTGACCTTGGCATGGCTTTGCCCTGGCTATGGTGTTCTCTTGAACACTTTGTGGTGCTGTTTTTGTGGACCATACCTGATAGGAAGTTGGGATGTGACTACCTTGTTTTGGAGACTGAGAGCTGATTAGTAGTGGACAGATATGGTGGAGTGCCAGTTTGGCTCAGTGTCAGGGAATGGAGATGGGTACTATGTGTAGCTTTGCCATCTGAGGCTGGGGTTCTTGGGATGCGGTGCTACTTGCAAGCTCTTTTTCCCAATCTCCAAGAAAAGGAGTGGCAGTGGCTGTTCATCTTCCCTGGCTGTTTCTCACCTGTAACAAGGAGTTACTAAAACCAATAGCAAACATCTCCCAAACTTTGCCTTATCCTGCACCTTTTGCAGGTGAGAAGCTGCCAAGACTGACTTTTAAAGCGTGAGTTGGTTGCTATAATAGCTTTCCCTAGTCTACAGAGGTGACATCGTCTCTTCTGTCATCACAAAGACTGGTGCTTCAAAAAGAATCAGCAGAGCGATGAAAACCTAGAAAAGCAAATGTAAAAGGTGTGAAAAGACTGCATGACTGCCTGGCATACAATTAGAGCACAGTGTTTATGCACATTACTGTTCATATCTTATTTTTATAAGAACATAGCATGATGCTTCTGATGTACCTGACTGCATTTGGCTGAGTACCACAAAGCAGACGATACCACTCCAGCAATTCTGAAGAGGCAAACATCAAGAACTGTGAATAATTTCTAAATGTATTAGATTTGTCCTGCAATGAAAGAATTTGGACAAATCAAACATTAGATGTGTCAGTTAAAAGGAACATACTAAAGGAACAGAATCTTCCACAAGATGCTTCAGTGCACTTTTGGAACTCTGAAGGTAGGTGAAGATTTTTAAGTATGTGCGATCTTATTTAGCAAATACTGGGCATGGAAGACAGTCCAGCCACAGCTGCATTACCAATCGGTTCACATTTAAGTAGCTACAAGCATCCTTGAATTTCTGCCAGCATCCTTCTCCCTGTTCAGACCCAGAAGGGTTCCCGACTCGCCTCCGAGCCCGAGCCCCAGGCCAGCGTGCCTCTGCGGGCTCCGGGTCTCTCCAAGCCGATAACCGGGCAGCCCTCCGCAACAGGCTGCCGCTCTGCTCGGAGCTGCAGGCAGAAAACATTGCTCTTGATGCTGCTTTTGTATGGTGTTAGGTTCTGAGAATCCCAGCTGCATCAGCCCCAGGACGCGGGAGCGATGGCTGAGGGGAGGTGAGACGCACCCGTGGGTATCTCTGTGCAGATGTGTGCTGCCGCCGTGCCGCCCACCCCGGGCCAGCCCCGGGAACGCCCCGCGGGTGCTCATGCGGCTGCCGCCGGCGGAGCGTGCCTGGCGCTGGGGCAGCGGCGGCCTCTCCCTTCCCTCCCCCGCCCGCCAAGGCGCCTCCCGCCCGGCCACGGCCGCAGCCCCAGCCCCGGCCCTGCGCACAGCGGCGGACTCACCGGGCAGCGCGCACGGAGAGCCATGGCGAGGTCCCGCGGCGACGTCCGCTTCTTCTTCTTCCTCCTCCTCCTCTTCCTCTGCAGCTCCGCGACGGCCGGGTACGTGGGGCTGGGGCGGGCGGGGGCACCTCACCTTCCTTCCCTCCCGTCCGGCACGGGAGCTGCGCGGGCAGCACAGCGCTTCCCGGGGTTCCCGGGCGCCCGCCTGGCAGCCGGTCCCGAGAGCGGCCAGAGCAGCGCTGCCAGCGCAGCAGCCGGGGGGTGAGCATCACCTCCAGCCTCCGCAGCGGAGAGCAACAGAAGCTTGGCAACATGTGTCGTATATCTTTATGTGGACACGGTTACGCTTTTTGAGAGTGTGTTTCACTCCCTGCCCTTTCTCCCTCTGCCCGTTTGGACTTTCCAGACCTACGTTCCTTGTGGCAGCTCCCTGGAACATCAGGCCTGGAGCAAACTTGACTATTGGGGTAGCTCTGCTGCCGGACAGCCCAGCACAGGTCACCGTAAAGGGAGAAGTGATCAGAGATAACGAGACCATCTTGAGCAGGGAAATGGTCTTTGAGAAAGGTAAGAAAAAGAATGGACTTGGTTTGGAAGTATTTCAGTTTGCCTTCTCGCAGAAATATTTTGTTCCTCCCAAAATATCACAGCTTCTAAATGGTACTAAAATAGGAAACTTATTTTACCAAGTAGGAGTCGCTGTGGGAAAATAGTCTTGTACACCGCTGGTTCTGTTTGGAGTTGGGCAACTGAGCTGGGTATGAATGATTGCATGAGTGTGCTAACTGTCTGTAAACTGAAAATAATCAAATAGTAGCAAAGTGTGATGGATGTGGGATTTCTGAGGAACCAGGAAGTATTCTGGTCCGTGGAGTGAGGCCACTGTAGGAGTAGAGGAAGAGTTGCTTACTGGTAGCTTGTTAAGGTGCAAAGTGGAAGCCTGTGGGAGAACGGAAGGGGTGGAACAAACAAGGTAATACAGCACTTGGAGCTGCTTCTTCATGCCCTCAGAAAGTAATGACCTGAGGACCATAGGAAAGTGACAATGACTGTGTCAGACACTTAGAAGCTTTGTGCATTTGAAGAAAAAAGAATTTTGGATCAGGAGCTAAACTGTGGAGAGGCTGGGGATTGAAGGTAAGTAAACATGAGAAGAGACTGATTTAATCTATGCCACTAGGCAGGGGTAGTGTATTTGGTGGGAATTCTGAAGAGCAGAGATCCTGGCCAATGTTCTTTTTCAGAAAGGTCACCTGGCAACAGAAACACAGAGATATCTTATCTGAGATTTGTCCTCATGAGAAAGAAAATGCTTTGTATGGATAGTCCAGTTTTCACACTGCTCTTAGTATGAGGTGATATAAATGACATCTAAGCTCTAGCTTTTTATTTGTTAGAAGTAGAGAGTCTGATGGCAGTGTGAGGTACTGAAAAATCTACCCTGCTCTTTCTCTACTGCTTGTATAATTCTTCCATTAACATCTTACAGTTCATGTAGATGCCTTAATTGGAAGCATCACACCTTCATTGCAAAGCCTTGACAGCCTGTAGAGAAGAGTGTGATGGACTGCATTTGAGCAGATCAAAACATCTTGATATAGAACCAAAACAAACCTAAACAAACCTAACCTAAACCAGCCAGCTTTCATTGTTTCCTTTTGAAATCCAAAGGTTTAAAAAGAAAATAAATTGTCTTCTCCTTTTCTTCTTATAACCATACTGGCTTTTATTTCCTGCTTCTGTTCTACGTTAGCATAGAGTTCAGTGAGCCTTGCATGAGTTTCAACCTGTCTGTTTTTGTCCTTCTCAACATTAAAAGCCAGACAAGCAACTGGTGATTCAAGGCTTGTGAAAATATGTGTCTCTCTCTGACTTCTAAACACACAGAAAAATGCTTGACACTGGGAACTGCTGAAGTCAAAGTGAGTGGTGGGTTATCGGGAACAGGTATAGCACTGTATCAGACTGCATACAGTGAGGAAAAAGGACTTTTCCAGTCTTTTAAATATATCTTTAAGTTTTCTATGATTTTACTTAATGAGTGAAACAAAAAACAAGAAAAGGTGCTCAGCATACCTTGTATTTTGTCTTGCAAAATTCTTAACATTGAGTATGTGGCCATCAATTTTTTTCTAGTCAGGTTGTATAATCTGTTAGTCATTTGTTTTCTGTTAACAAATATGTAAGCAAAACTGTTAAGGGCCAGGAGTAAGGGAACTACCCTGAAAAAGATGATGTAATCTTGAGGACATGTATCCAAAGCTGCTACAGGTGTGGATCAGTTCTGACTCAGAGAGAAGCAAACGCAGCTTGTCAGAATAAGAACATCAATCTTTAAAATTTTCATTGAGGAACACAACAATTTTAAGATAAAACATGAAGTGGTATTGTTATAGCTGGGCTTAGTCTGTGACTGAAGGAGGAGTAGAGGTTTTATCAAACCAGCTGTTGCAGCTGAAGGAAGAAACCCAAGCATATCTCCAGGCACAAAAAATCTTCTTTAAATTACATAATTGCTGCATATATTAGTGCCCAGAAAATGTTGGTTTTACTGTCACTGAATACCTACCTTGGTTAGACTGCAAATTCAGTGGCACTGTTGCCTAAGCTGGCTCAATTATGCTCTGTAGTTTTCCTTGCGTGGTGACAGCAAAAACAGGGGATTAACTGCTCTGAGAAACTGATCTGACTGAAAAATAAAGTTTTATTTTGTTTGAGTGTTTTTTTAGACAGACAGGTCCCCTGGTACAATGTGCAAACGTTTGTGCTGATGGAACTGAGTTGGAAATTGGATGCTGGAGACATAGGACAGGCTGAGGACACAGTTTTTATTAGGGATGTTTAATCTGACAGACCAAGTTCATTCAAATAGCTCAGTGTAAAAGGTATTTTTGTGTCTGTCTGTCAGACAGGTTCTGCAAACCAAAGGTATATTTGACCTGTCTGTCAAATGGTTCTGCAATTGCTTTAAATTAACAATTCAGCCTGGTCTTCTAGCAACAGCTCAGTATAATATATTTAGTGGTGTAAGTTTCTGAGTTAGCTCCATGAGAGTACCTTATTGTATTAGAGACATGTGGGGTTTTTTTAAAATTTCTATAATATAATTCTTGTTTTGTATAAGAAATAGAGTGTTTTCCCTCTGATGGTTGATAAAACATTTACTATTCCAATATTACTGGAAGTGGAATTTTGATATCTGAATGATTCTTGGGCCATTTTCTGTTAGAGAAACACTGTAGCAATGGAGGTTGGTTCCCAACCTCCATTTATTATTGTGCTTTTTATAAAGGAAAATAAATATTAATATGTGGCTAGTGGGTATTTGGAGTGGAGGAGATAGTGTGCATGCACATGCATTTAAAAATATTTTGCGCTTGGCACAATATTACAGAATCTAAATGTAGTGTATAGGAAGGAAGATTGTTTGGTACCAATATTTTGGTGCAGAAATTAAGTTAATTACATTTAATATAGTGAAAAAAAGAAAATAACTAAATGTTTGAAAGGGGGAGGTTGCAGTTACAGGTAAACTGTTTGAGCAAGCACAACCCAAAGAAATAGAATGCGTCATCAGGAGAGAATAGGTTTCCATTGCCTAGAGCAGATGCCAGGAAAACACAAAGCACTAACTAAAGCTGTTTTTGTGCGATGTACCAAGCCTTGACACACTTTTTGTGAAGATGCAGTACCAGAAAGATCCTCACTCTGATTGAAAATGGCTGCAGAAGGTAACAATGGCTTGTGTGCAATTAGAGCTTTTGAGTTTTCTGTGTCAACAATAGCAAAAAAGAAATTATGGGAATAACAGACAGACAAGTTGAATTCCCAGCACAAATAACTTGATCTTTAGTGATTGCAGTGAAGGGTTGCTCTTGCCATGTATATTTATCCAGTCATTGGTAATAAAGATGTAGGATGAATTGGCAGGAGGTGTTTTCTTACAGGGTTTGCTACCCAGACATTGCTATGTGTCAGTGTATGAGAAACCTTACACCTTGTGAGAGGTTCTGAGAAGTATTTTTTTGTGTTGGTGCTAGAATGATTTGGAAAGAGTACGTAGCATATAAGTTGGAAAAAAAAAAATTGTTTTCAGAAAAGCTTCTACGTGTATTGAGTTGTCATCATTTGCCCAACAGCATGAATGTTTTTAATTCTAAAGAATAAGATTCATTAGTTAAAGTGCTTGCTATATAAGGTACATCGTAATATATTTAAGGCATGGTGAGTGAGAATTATGTGAACTTACGAAGAAGAATTTGGTTTACGGTAACATGAATAGTTTGTAAATTACTTGTCCATGTTAACTAATTTATGCTATTTTTCTGTATTTCCAGAAAAGAGTGCACTTACTTGTAGCAGAGATTACTGAGCTAGAGCGTGGTAAATACTCAGCTAGGATTTATGAAGCATGATAGTTTGTGAGAATGTTTGTCAGGCTCCAACATGTAGTGATCCTCCATAGAGACAATGGAAAATCTCCTTTTACCAGAAGGCATATTTTACATACTTAATGATTCTGACCACGTCATTATAGGAAACTGTGAGAAATACTATGAATAATAAGCTGTAAAGTAACACCTAAATGAGAACGAATGGCCTAAAACTGTCTGTCCCTTTCATAACCTTGAGTTGTCTCTGTACCTTATGTCAGGATAAAATGACTGAGTTATTGGTGACTATGCTATCTGTGCTGAAAATCTGTGGGGTGAAAGGTTTTGCTGGAAGTTTAGTGGAATGTCTCCTTTCTGTCTAATTTTTTGTCAATGCCTAAAAAGCCAAACAGTGAGAGAGCAGGAGTTGCAGCAGTGATTTTGCATCCATAACCTCCATATCCAAAAGTATGTGTAGCTGTGCCTTATGAAAAATAAGTTGTTAAATAGTCAGCACATGCATATAACCTATGCAAAATCAGAATGAAGGAAAAGTTTTTGGAAAGGAGGTGTTGGGGCTGGACCCAGAGATGACTAATACAGTAGAGAAGAAGGTGCTTTCTTATGGGCTTTCATATTGCTGGAGTATATAAAAGAAAAACAAAATAGACCCAGAAACATAAAATGAAAGAGTGAAACCCAGCAGGTTTCTGTGGCTGTTGTTGAATCCATCCTGCTAACTGACCCGTTAAGTTCTTTGCAGAAAACTGGGAGTAGTGATCCTATCCAGTTTTATTTTATTGTTTGCATGCTGTTTGAGATTTGATGAAAAGAGTCCTCCTGTGACTCAGGGCTTATGTGTTTGTACATGAGGTTTTTCTGATCACCATGTTCTTCGTGGATACCCAGCCAAGGAGGGTGTGGCAGATTGAGCATTACAGGCTGTTTCCTACCTTCAGAAGGGTGGGATAAAACAGAAATGCAGACAGTGGGGCAGCTCGTACAGACAAGGGAATATTGCGTGTCCCAGTGTGCAGTTCCCTGTTGCCACTGGGAACTGGAGGGGCTTTGCAGGTTTTAGGAAAGGGAGGAGAGAGAAGAACAAACTAAAGGCTGTGAATTAGGGAAAAAAGAAAGGATGACAATAAACAGGCATTGGTAGGTAACATGCTATCAGAAACAAGAAGGGAAGAAAAGGGTGAAAATTCCTGAGGGATTCATACTGAAAGTGTAAGTACACATTAATGGGGCAGAGAGGTAAGAAATGAAGTAACTAAATATGATCTAAACTGGCCAAAAAACATAACAGAAGGAAGGAAAACTGTATGTAGAAACCACAAAGGAGAGTATATTACAAAGGAACTAAAAGTAAGTAGCATAGGTAACAAAGGACAAAACTGGTAAGGCCAAACCATCAGTAGGAAAGAATGGGAAGGATAGTAAGGCAGGGTTTTTAAATGCTGTATTGGTGGCAAGAAAGCTACCAAAGGATGTGGCTTGCTACTCTGATGATGAATGATGCTGAAAGGCAGTAAAGTGTTCAGTCTTCACTAAGAAGATCAGCTAACTATCATGAAAAAGGCTTAAGAATTAAGGTAACAAAAGGGGAGGAAGAGTTTAAAGAGTACTTTGATCAAGTAGGTGTTTAAGCTTGGTAAAATTTCTCATAGAATATTTAGGGAATTGATTGAAATAATTTAAAATCTGCTAGTGAAGTTTTGAGAACATGAGTGGACATAGTGGTTCTGGAAGATTTAAAACCTGCAAAGAAAATGTTTTGCACTATGGGTTGGCAAGGGTTGTAGGCGGAAAAGAAGCAGGATTTTGTTATATTTTGATTTTACTAAGGCTTTTGATAGTCTGGCATGGCAATCTGGTCAAGCCAGCTGGGCAAGCAGGGACAGCATGAAATCCTTGTTTATATGTGTGTGGCTGGATGAAATCAAGTAAGTCCAAGAGGTTCACTCTCAAACTGGATGTGAGTTGCCCTGAAACTGTATTTTTCAGTATGAATGACATGAATGAAAAAGGGAGAATGTTTATTAGATTAGTGAAGGGGTGATAGGGACACTGGGAGAAAGGATTAGATTTTCAGCACATTTTGGCAATACCAGAAATGATTAGGGGCAAAACAGGAGTGTGATTCACTTGAACTAGTGCATAGTTGTGCTTTTGTTGACAAATGAAAAAATATTTGTTTATTGGATGGGGAACAAGGTGATGCAGTCCTGCAGAAAAAGGGGTGTGTGTATGGGGGTGGGGGGGGTGATGATTTAAAGGTAACAGAAGGTGAAGGCTTGTAAGTGATACTGCCGTGCTTAAAAAAGAAGGTAAACATTGTACTCAGAGGTATACACAGAATTATTTTCTGTAAGCTATGGGAAAGTATTCTAGTAATCTTCACAGACTAATTAGACATCCTGGGGAATGCTGTGCTTGATTTTTGGCACTCATCATGGAGCCTGTGAACCAACTGGAGAAATGCCAGGGAGGGCAGAGGGAAGGATCTGAGATCTCTCAGGAGACAAGTTCAAACCTGACAGAAGAAGATGGGCCTTCACATGAGATGAAAATAAATTGTGGAACATCATGTCCCAGTTGTTGTGGATGGAAAACATGATTGCACAAATTCACAAGATGAAAGTCCATGAAGGATTGGCCCAATGTAAAGACACACAGATTGCATAGGCTGGGAAGAGTACCCAAGGAGGGGTCACTGTCTACCTGTTCACTTTTTACACTTTTCAGATATCTGTCCTTGACCATTGCTGCAGATGGAATCTTAGGCCAAACAGACTTCAGTTTGACCCTGGGAGTATCTTCTACATTCTGGGAAGCGTCTGAGGAGAGATGGGAGGAACTGGTGTGAAGTATCAGAAGTGTGCTATACACCTGCTGTGTACTATTAGGTACATGAAAAGTAGCTTTAAAGAGAAAAGGGTGAGAGCTAACAGTAGATGGGTCTAAGGTGATGTCCGTAGTGGTGTCTAGTTAGGAGGAGATCCAGGCTGAAGTACTGAGTTATAGAAATGCCTATGGAGGCAGCAAGCAGTTGGGAAATTCATGAGTTTCCAGTCATACAGGGATGACTTCTCTTTTCACAAGACCCTTATGACTGTCAGCAATGGCAGTGTTGCTGGTTTCCATGACTACCTGTTTACAAAGGCAGAGTTGAGGTCCTGTCAGTAGAGATTGAATAGCAAGCGTCAAGGGATGATGCTAGTTCACCTAGATTCACTGCAGTCCAAATAAGTAAGTGCATAGAAAACATGGTTATAGTGGCAGACCACTTCTTCAGCTTCCTGGAGGTATAGCTGTGAGGTCCAGGCACTTATTTTGTATGGTTAGGGATTTATATAGCCTTTATTTACTGATGAAGGAAGTCTTTGGTACCATTTTTATATATTCAAATAATTTTATTTCCTTAGAAAAGTTATCACAACTTTGAATGTGTTCCAGAAAATGGAAGAAAATCAATGAGTACAAACCTTCTTCTTTCACTTCTTCTAAGCAGAAATTTCAGTAGATTCTGAACGCGTTAGTTGCAGTGAATGAGTTTGAGAGGTGACTTGACTTTGAAATTTTGCTCCAGTTAGAGCTATTGATGTGATGAGGGTAGTGTTAATACTGCCAAATGTCTGGCATGTACAGACTTAGCCATATTTTGTCCTAATGTGATTTCCCTGTGTTGTAAGTTGGAATAAAAACTGCAGCTGCTTTAAATTGCCTTGATAATGGCTTTGTCTGTGTTTATTTCATGGACATCAGAATGGATAGTAATGGGGGCCTTTAAAAGCAGGATGTGGAGATGTGTATGATTTTGTGTGTTTGTACATAGACACCAAGGGGATGAAGTGTATTTTGCATTTAGTTGTGTAAAAGGCTTAAGTCTGAGATTATTCTGAATTGTCTGCATAGTTTCACAGGCTGGATCTGATGTCAAGAAAGTTTCCTGTGTAGTACTTGAAAACTGCCTTCCTAACAGCTGTGAATGTATAATTCATGGCAGTAGAGTTGTTATGGTATGGTAGGCACTGGTATGTCATACGCATGACAAGAAGTCCATGGATGGCTCTTAGGTTTGTCTAGAGAAAAAGTTGAAAAGAGGCTGTACTTGACTTGAAGCAATGATAGTCCCTGGATAGCTCTCAGAAGGTCTCTGATTGAAAAGATTATTTAGTCTTGGAAATATGAAGCTGTTCTCTTTTCCTACCCAGTGTGAAGTGTCTTAGATAGACCAGAGTGTTTTCTAAGTATTGTGTTCTTGCAACTGACTGGTCTCTGACTACTCAGCTAAAAGTGTGAAGAATTAAATGTCTGAATTATGCTTTAAGTCTAAAACAGGCCAGTCAGCAGGAAATATGCTACTTGTTTGGGGAAGGGATCATGGATGTGGCAGGGCAAGGGAAGAGGTGCCCAGCTGTCAGCGGTATCTGTTGTTTTGAGAGGCTGGGAGATGGTGGCTTTCCAAAGGTAGGTCTGACAAAATCTGACCATGGGGAAAGAATGACTGAATCAGTAGAAGGGACAATCAGGGGGGTACCATGACTCCTTTGCCATGTAAAGTAGAAAGACCCAGAGAATGCTGTGGTCAAGGGGCAGAGACAAAGAAGGACAGTTCCTCTTCTTTTCATACCTTCAGTTAATATGGATCTGTTCTGTCCTGGCCAAGAGTGTTTCTGGATGTGCTGTGGTTGGGTTTCTCCCACTTTTCTGATCATGGAGGTTAGGGAAAAACCTTTGTATTTAAGTGAAGAAGGGTTTTTGCCTAGTTGTCTGGTAAATATCCTTACACTTCCCATTGCAGACTGAAGCTGGAACTTGCTAGCAGCTGCAGAGTTTGGTAAGACATAGCTTTAATCACAAAAATATCTGTGCGTTCTGTCTTTCTTCTGTCCTCCAGGGCTGTGGTGATGTGTCTCTTGGCCAGACCCTTAGATGATAAACTTTGGTCCAGTTTAGATTATTCCTCCTGTCCCCTTATATCTTTCTCTATAGGCAGCACTGCTTCCTTGCCTCTCTCCCTCTCTTTATAATTTCTGAGTGCTTTTAGCCTCCATGTTTGAAAAAACAACTGAAAAGGGTAAGGGGTGGAGGAAATAGGGAGGAGGGTAGGAAGTGGCTGTGGAGGGAAGAGTATGTGGTGCTGGCAGACAGGGTTTAGGAGGCTTTTTGGAGCAAGTTATACCCCTTTGCTACAGGCCTGTTGGCCTCATTTGGCTTTGGATGTCAGCCCGAATGCTGACGTCCCCTGGCAATCCCTGTTATGTGTTTGAGTGCTGCATTGCCCCTCCTTCTGTCACCCGGGCCAAACTGAGCCATAACTTAACAGCAGTGGCTTAAACTCTGTATTTTGGGCTATTTGTGTAAATAATCAGTGCTGATTTGGGTGATAGCTTTAGCATGATAGATGAGGAATATGACATATTTAAAGTAAACTGTGAATTCAACAGATTTGCAGGTCTTCTTTGAAGAATAAGTGGTTTTAACTTCCTGGACAGTTAGGCCTTGGTATTACTGCTTCCTTTTTTTATTTTTTTTTTTTTTTTTTTAACACAGAAATAGTATATATTTTGGACAGGAATAAAAGTCTGGAAAGACATTGAAGAACACTAATTTTTGTTTATATGATGTGAATTTTTGAAATTGATTCAGCAGTAGAAAATAACTCCATTTGCCTGTGCAAAGAAAATGTTTTTCTGTAAACATTTCCTAAGCATGGATACACGAACATAGCTACCAGAGCAAAGATGTGGCATAATTTCAGTAAATCAATCTGAAGTGACTCCAGTTACATTTTTTCTGTTCTCACACATTACTAAGAAGGATTGAGGACACAGGTAGAAAATCAATTCAGAAAATTAAGTAAGAAAATCTGTTTGTAGCAGTACCTGACACATGAGCTAGAATACAGTCAGTGCTGACTTTATGTAAATGAGAGACTGAAGTACTACTTTACTGATATATATTGGCACAAGCTCTAGTTCACTGTGCCAAGCCATACAGTCATTTTTCTAGAACTTCTGACCTTTTGAAGGGGTGGGAGCTGAAACATTCATGACTAGTCCTAGTGGTGTTATCTCAAGAAGGGGTAGCATATGTTTCTGGGTTTGGGTCAGGCCCACGCAGTGGGAAGAATTGAGGATGCCATTGTTTGTGTGGTTCTCCATAAATCTAGAAAAAAGATGCGTTTATGTAGAATTTTTTATATTTGTTTATTGATAATAATACTATTAGACTGACAAAAAATGGCAGGGTAGAAAAATACTTTAATATTCTGCTGACATGTCCCTCCCACACTGTCTTTGATTACTCTTACTGGAGAATCCTAAATGCCAAATATTCTGAGGAAAAGGGGGCAGGACAGTATAGCATTTGTTTCCACTCTATTTCTGTGTATTTTCTCAGTAAAGTAGTTATTGAATAAATACAGTACAAACCTCGGGAATTCTGTGAAAGAAATGGTTTTGCAAATGACGAGAAGAGGTATTTTTTTCTTGAAGGTTCATGTGACTTCTGTTGGGATTTTTGGTAGTTTGTTTTTAACTTTCTTTGAGATTAATCTGGAAGAGTCAGTCCACTGGGTTTTTCATGTCTCCCCCTAAAA